>OY882860.1:189864259-190474259 GCA_963693515.1 Pipistrellus nathusii | reverse complement strand
GAATCGCAGAGAAAATGTACACAATGGAAAGGATAAAAGACAGAAGCATCAATTCCAACATTGGCCACAAGATGGCAGCAGAGGAACGCAGTTCACATGCACGCAATGGATAGGAGCAAAGATAGGAGCATCAATTCCACCATTGACCACAAGATGGCAGCAGAAGATCACACTACGATCGCAAGCAATACAGTCAGGAAAAGGCAGCCGAATCTCTGAAGGATAGTGCCTGTAAAAGGAAACCATAGGCGAGAAAACAACAGGAATCGGCCGAACGTAAGGCACAGGGCACCCCAAAAGGTGCGGATGTCAGCGCAAACTTGCAAATGAGCTCGGCGACCTTACTGAACAACAGCCCACGGAACTCGCAGAGACAAAAGGAAGCACAGCAGGCAAAACAGCAGAAACTTTGGCCAAGATACTCAACACGGGGCACCCATTGTAAATCACACCCCACAGTAGATGGTCCTCCCTCCCCAAGTTCCCTAAGCTACTTACCTAAGGAGCCAAAGATGCAAGCTCGATTCTCACTCCCTACGTGTGCTTGCCGAAACGTGACAATCCCACACATAGGGCCCATTTCTTCAGGCGCTGCACCAAGATGCCATGCCAGGCACAGGCAGGCGGAGCATGGCTCATCCTTCCCCAAAAAGACACACAGAGGGCTGCAGCCATGCAGATGGCATGCCTGTAATCAGGGAAGGGCCCTGCTTTGTGACTTTCAAATGCAAACATCAGTGCTCGGCTGAGCAACTGTCTTCTCTCAGCACAGTTCATTAAATGGAATTCAGATACCTACAGCAAGTGGTGACTTCCCTCTGTCAGCAAGGTTCATTGAATTCAGAGATCTAGGACAAGTGGTGATTTCCCTCTTTCCTTAGCCCTGAGGATGGAACTAGGTGCAAAACAAAAGGTGAAGGGGGACTCGCCCTTTGTCATGGCAATCAAGTCAATCTCCTGCCATCAGGTAGCTGAAGCAGGCAGCACCCCTCCCTGTGAGAGAAAAAATTGCCCATCACCTTGCTCTGCACCCAATGGTTGCCCTTTCCTACAGGACACCTGCCCAACCCCGCGAATGTGGTACCCAATGAACTGCATAGGAGTCATTGACGCTCTTGCCCTTTGAAGAGGAGTTATAAGAGAGGGCCACAAACTCTCCATGTTCTCTGCGCACTACTCCTCAATGTGGTTACCTGCTGATCTGGAAACACCGTCTTGGAAAAACTCAAGAAATGTCCAAGGATCCTAAAGCACGTCTGCTTGTGACAGTCTAACTCAGTGCCTGGAATTCCTTTGTAGTAAGATATGCAGACCTCCCTCCAGACCTGGCTAGGAGATTGGGTCATCAAAACAGCAGCATCCTGCACTTCTGTTTGAAGTCAGAACAGACATTCTGCTTGAGGCAAAAACAAGCCAGATTGTGTAAACTACCTGAGAAATACCTCAGGATGCCCAGGTCTTTGTCCTGAGGGGCCAACCTGGGAGTGAGATACCAACAGTGGGAGGGGTGGGGGAAAAGAGGTATAAGAGGAGGGACTGCCCCTCCATCGGGGCTCTGACCTGGGTTTTTACCGGCTGCTGTGTCAGCTAAGGTTTGAGCCCGAATTCGAATCTGTAATAAACTAGCATGCTTAAAATCAAATTGGCTCTGGTGGTTCATCTCTTGGGGACTCGCTTCGTAACACTGCTCACCTCCCTCCCTGAAGTTGAGGGAAGACTCCAAAGCAGCTCACCCGGGAGCACCATGTGGACTGGGTCTCGGTGCCAGGATCCAACAAGGAGCCCATTGCGCCCCGCCGACTGCCTGCCGCACCTTGTGTGGTGAACCTGGGTGAGTTGCCTACTAGAGACACGACATTCCTCTTTTTCTGTAGAATGTCAGAATTCACTGCAGCTTCCTTCAGAATTAGATGATCAGGCGGAAAGCAACTAACATGAAGAGGCATGGGGGAAAACAGCCAGGCAAATGTGTGGGGGCAGTGGCTGATGAATGGGAATGAATGTGTGATACTGGGAGCAGGAAAGCCAGGTACCTAGAAATGAGAGTTGAAGGAGGTCTGCTCCGAGGAGGAAGAGCCACATGCTCCCTCCTGGGCGTCTCCCGGGTATCCTTAGGGGACCCGGAAGGTCTTGGAGAGCAGTGAAAGGGCATCCCTGAGGAATAGCATACTCCCCCATGGGGAAATGCGTCACGCGGCATAAGTGACGGTCTCGCTCGGAGCGCCCATAAGGCCTCCTGGCAGGCCAGCTACGCCAGACAGGGCGGCTGTTTGACACAGCTGGGTGAGAAAACAGCATGTAACAGGGCTGAATTGCAACAGTGAGGGGCAACAGCCTCTACCCTGAAGCAGCACCTGGGAAAAGCATGCTCTAGCATCCCTAGCAAATGTAGGCAGAGCACAGCAACCTTCAAGTAAAAATATCAACAATAAAAATATTAATGACATTAATAACTATTAATAATGATAATGAAATGTGAAAGAGTTAAGATTGGCTCAGTCATGATACTTGAAGAACAGGATACATAGTGCTCTCAAAGTACAGTAGGGAATGTGGAAATTAGGTAGGGCTTGCTTGAGGAACACAAAATCATGCCTTGTACACACCAAAAATAACGAACACTACCAAAAAAGTAATTAAATGAAACGCTGACCTGCACAGGAAAGGAATGGGATCCCGTGGCAGACAAAGAACATCCATAGGAGTGCCACCGAAGGAAGACTCCACAAACGGGTTAGTGAAAAGAACCCATTCACATCCCTCCACCTTGTGCTTCACATCTGCACTCTGCACTGCCTGTCTGAAATCCATTCTGGGTTCTCATACCCCACCTAACTGCATGCTCCCTCTACTAACATCCCCCATCGATGTGACGGGACATAAGGAATAAAATAAAAAAATGTGGAAAGTGGCAGTTGGGAATTGCAGCAGGTGCAGTAAGGAAACAGCACTTGTCAAAGAGGGAATACAGGAATGGCACATGCTCCTAGCTGGGAAAATAGAGTGCAGATGGCCATTACGTCGTCGCTGTAAGTAGGTATGAGCAAAAAATGCTTGATTCCACAGAGCCATTGATGGTGATGCATTTTTTTCCAACAGGTGGATATCACAGGAGAAAAAGACGTTACCGGTGTGGATGAGGAATGCCTTCCCTGGAAATGCAATCTGCAGAAGAGGATGAAGCACAACACGCCACTCAGCAAACTGGAGCTGCTACCTGCACTAAGAGGTAAGGAGCTGTGGCAGAGCACCAAATAGAACATGTGCCTACCTCTAACTGCGGGTGGGGAGGGTAGCCAGCACTAAGGAGAGATCTCAAGCATCCCCTCAGAGCAGGAGACAAGGGGAGATTAAGGGGAGGGCAGTGCTGCAACTTTCCAGGTGGAATGATGGGAGTGCTAAGCGAAGAAGGAGACCTGGACAAGGATGCATCCCACCCAGCAGAGAAAACACCTTTTCTCCCTAGAGTCAAACTAGTGTGCAGTGGGGAAGGCAGAGGATAAGGATAAGATTAAGGTGATCCTATCAGAGGAAACTTGACTGGCATTGGTGGGGAGGAGCTATGGACTCTTACTCACATAAAGAGGATGTTGTAGGAGGGGGGAGAAGGAAACCTCCCTGGCAGGTTAACCCAGCAGGTTTCCTGGTAACAATTAGGGGCGTGAAAAAGGCTAGGAAAAGAGGTGATTGTTGTGGGATGGGACGGGAAGGATGAGAGGGCTTAAGTACTTGGCAAAGGAGATACGGGAAGCTGGAGATGCAGGTTGTGGAATAAAGGTTACACAAGCTTGGAACACAGCTTTCTCTAAGGTTGAGTACTGTGAAGAGCAAAGCAAGCATCTTTTGGAAGGCAGGTTATAGGACTCTCTTTCACGGCCCGCGTAGAAAGACTTCCAATTCAGGGTTCAGGTTCTGGAGAAGGGCCGTACACAAATGAAAAGAGACTTGAAGAAATTCAATTTGGCGATTTGGGGGGCCAGGCGGTAGTCCAACTCTAGTGGGAGAACTACTCCTGCTCTGGCCCTGCCATCCCCTTTTATGGAGGCTTTGGGGAAGACATCTTAGGCAACATAAACAGGAATTTACATGTGGCCCTTAGGCAGGAAATAACAGAAATACGGACAAGGTAGATTCTGCTTCAGCTAACAAAATCTCAACTAAAGGTTAGAGCAATTAAGGTTGTTGACCAGCCTTCCTGGCTTCCTGTCAACATCTCTTTTTCAGTGAAACTGTTTTGGTTTCCAGCAGCAGGTTCAAGATAAATTATCTCCTGATGCTGCACAAGTGCATAGAAACCCACAGGGCACAGGCATTCATAGAACCCTAAACCACTGCACAGGGAAAAGAAGTGGAAGAGACCGTCTGTGCTGCTGCTGCTGAGGACAGATGGATGGCTGCAGAAAGTGCCATGGAGGTGCGCCTTGCTGGATAACACATCAATCACAGCTGAACACCCTAGCTGGTGGGTGCCATGGACAAGGAGGGAGGGATAGTGCCGTTCTCAAATGTAATGCCCATTCCACAGGAGCTCAGAAAATGAGCCATGGACAAAAAACTCAAAAGTCACCCTGCACAGCCCCTCAAAGGCTGACCTCCCCCCAATCCCTTCCCCTGCACTTACCTCCCCTGACCCCCCCCCCGCACACCTTGCACCGCAGTTGCCCTACTGTTCCCGTCCCCGACCCCACCACCCTGTGAGTCCATGCTTTCTTGATAGATGAGCAACTCTGAACATGGCATATGGGAGTGCAACACCATGCATGACAGGGTGGGCACTGGAAGGGAAAGGGGAGGCACTGCATAAAATTTTAGGCAATGGGGTATGAGGGAGGCTGCATGGCTTGGTGGGTGGCTGGCTGTGTGTCTAGGTGGGGGGCAGACATAATTAGCTGGCAAAAGTGCCAGACAGAAGCAATATCTATATAATGAGTTGCAAAAGTACCAGAAGCAATATCTATATAATGAGCTGGCAAAAATGCCAGACAAAATATCTCAGGCAACTCAGCACAATAGCATAGGCATCCTCACAAAAAGAGTTGGGAGTGGGTTTATCCTGTCCGCAGGGAACACTCATGATAAATTACAAAGCAAAAGGCACCACCCTAGGGGAGGGGGCACAAACATGCCATTAATATGTGCCTGGCTCCAGCCATGGGTGGTAAGAGTAATGCTTGGATGGGATCTCATACTGGGAATGACCATGATTGTGCACAAAGGGAAACATGAAAAGGGTGGATACGGATGGTAGCAAAGAAAGCAAAGACACTGGTGGGGAGGGCAACCTGGCAGAGAAACCAGGAATACTGCATTATAAGAAAAGGGTACCTCTTAGCTCCCCAACCCTTCAGGGCAAGTGCGGGATAACAAAGGATGAAGACACAGAACTTGAGTCAATCAAAATGCACACCATGTTTATTCCAGGGAAGGGTTCTGTGATACGGGGAGAACAGGCGGACACACCCCCTGACATAACATGAAAGACCATAGGGTGCTTGGAGGGAGCAAGTGCACTGAAGGGATGAATTATGATCTGAACATGGGGAAAAATTGGTGGGAAACATTGTCACAAGTACGCTGAACCAAGCTGGGTAACCTACTCAACAACTTGGGAAGGTTTAGACACCCTGGACACTGTCCAAGAGTGCATGATAAACATCCCTTAATGATCTTATAAGGGGCCCCCACTTTGACAGGAAGACTATAGCACAGGCAGAACTGTCCAGCAGCTGGGAGGGGGGGGATGATGTGGGACACCATCTAATGGATTGCTCATACACCAGTGCTAGACATGCATGAGCCAGCAAGCAACAGAAACAACAAAGATGGGTCGGACATGTGGGCCTCTGAGGGCAGCACCCCAAAGGGGATAAAAAGGGGCACCATTGAAAAAATAGGCTCTAGGAGGTCATGTCATATGGATAGCATGCACTGGTGGACAAAGTACACAGATGGAGGTGTTATGCCCAAGTGTCATAAACCCCAAAGACTACCAGGGAGCTGAATCCGATGCAATTGCAGAAAGCCTGTATTTATTTTGGACTAGTCCCGGGCTCAGTCTCACTTACACCAACGAGGGCAAGGCGAGAAAGAGGAAGAACTTAACATATCAATGGATTTTATAGGGAGGGTGGTGCCGCTACCTTGGCTGACCTGATTGGTTGGGTTAGGCCTAGGGTCCATTTACCAGGAGCTGGACCCGCCCCGTCCTGCCCTCTTACCCTGCCCCCTCACCCCGCCCTACCCTCTGAGGCATGGCAAGGAGAGTTTAAAAAAAAAAAATGTAAGCAGCCCTCTGTTTATGGACAGAAGACACGTGGCTGTGGCACAATACATGGATTCAAAACTTAGTTCCATTCTGGGGAGGTCACTACTGAGAGCACTGAAAAGGAATGGCTCCTTCCAACCCAACAGCACCATCCATGGTGAGGACGTAGACAACGGGAACAGCAAACAAACACCTAAAAAGGAAGAAAATGTGTGAGCAACAGGATAAAATCACTAGAAACACTATAAAGCCAGAAATGAGCCAGCCACACACCCACCAACCAACCTGCACATCCATTCACCCAACCACCAGACACTTGGAGTGCAGGATGCTAGAATCATAGATAACTATTACACGAAAGGACCAAGTAAATTCTAGAATACTTAACAGTACATAAAATACACAAAAGCTTCCTTGGAAATCAACACCACTTAGGATGCTCAGAGCTCTTACAAAACAGGGTCATCCGTTTGGGAATGGCTGCAGCTAAAGGCACGACCTTGCACAGGTCACACCTACGCTGCCCTCCCTCTATATAATGAGTTTAGCTTTCATCGCCCACACAAGGATAGATGGGGCTGGTCTCAGCTATGCATGGAACCAAGGACCCATCTAGGCTGCTAATTCAAAAACCAAATAAGGAATCATGAAAAATCACATGGATTGCCTCCCCCATAGGCAGCACCCTCTTAACCGGCAGGATCTGCTGTCAAGCCACCCCTATGACTATCACCAACATAACACTGACACTTCTGACTGCAATTCTAAGGGACTGTCTCCTTCACACTCACTCAAACAGCTACCTACAAAATGACTTTTCTTGATAAAAGTGTACTCTGTGCACTCCTAGACACACAAAACACATGTGCTTCTATACCAAGGGCTACAATCAAAAACAAGATAAACTAAAACCAGTTTGGCACAGTGGATACAGCATCAGCCTGCATACTGAAAGATTCCATGTTTAAGTCAAGGGCATGTACTTCGCTTGCGGGCAGGATACTGATCAATGTTTTGCTCTTATCCATGTCTCTAGCTCTCTCCCTTTCTCTCTCTGTAAAAAATCAATTAAATATATTTTTAGAAAATAAAAAGCTGGGACTGGAGGCATTGCACCAAGGAAGAGGGGGCATGGAAATGAAATATAATCACATACAATGTATGGCTTATAGCCAGACTGTACAATGTATGGCTTACAGCATACTGAAGAACAGGACTATTGCAATCTCACATGCACTATTCCAAAGCCTCTCACAGCTGTCTGTCTCCTGCACTAAAAAATCTTAAAGGCACTGTGCCTAATAACAAACTCAACGAACCCCTACCTACCATCCACAAAGAGATGCATTCCATACAAGGCAATGAAATTTCTTCTCCAAATCACAGGTGCATTCACGCATTTGTAATAAACAAGCCACTCAGGGAAACGGAATGCCCCTTTAACTTGCGAAGGGCAGGGGCAGGGGTGGGAGCATGGCCTGAGTTGCCCTCAAGAACAGATACAGCACCCTAAAAAATACAAAAAATAAAGAACGGAAACAGCCTGCTCACCAGGCTCGGTCGTAGCTGTCTCCATTCATGGTTAATAACAAATGTTGGCTGAAACCGATTTGGCTCAGTGGTAGAGCATCGGTCTACGGACTGAAAGGTCCCAGGTTCGATTCCGGTCAAGGGCATGTACCTTGGTTGCGGGCACATCCCCGGTGGGGGCTGTGCAGGAGGCACCTGGTCGATGTTTCTCTCTCATCGACGTTTCTAGCTCTCTATCTCTCTCCCTTCCTCTCTGTAAAATATCAATAAAATATATATTTTTTTTTAAATGTCTTAAAGGCACTGTGCCTAATAACAAACTCAACGCACAGAGACATGAACTCAAATTCACCCACCAGAGAACTGCAAACTTTAGGCATTTCCAAGTCACGTGCCTCCAGGCCCTGAAGCGCCACCGTCCATTTTCCTGAGGGCGGTGGCCAAGCCAGGTGCCCCTGGGCCCAGCGGCAGCCTCCGCACCTGCGTCCCAACGCCCGCAGGGGGCCTCCCTGAGGCCCGCTGTCCCGCCACCCCAGGAAGCCTGAGCGCGGAAGCCATTAGCCCCGGGTCCGCTGATCCGGACTCCAGCCCCCACAAGCCCGAGGCTTCCGGCCGCCTGACCCCGCCCCGCGCGTCCTCCCGCCGGCACCGCGCTAGGCAGCCGCGCCTCGTGGGGTCCTTCAGGCTTTGGCCGGTCAGCCCTCGTCGAGGTCCTTACGCCGTTGCGTAGCAGCTGTGGGGACGCGGCCGAGCCGAAGCCGGTGTGGCGTAGCGTGAGCCCCGCGGGTCCGAGCCGCCCGGGCCCCCGGGATGGAGAACAGGGCTCGAGAGGTGCGGGCGGCGGTCCCAGACCTGTCCGCCGCCCCCAGATGTTCGTTAAGGGAGGGAGTTTGCTGCTGGGTGCGGAGCGGCCCACCCGTCGCAGGGTTCGCGGGCGGCCACTCCGGGCGCTGCTGGGGTTGCAGGCGCCTCGGGTCGGCCGGGCGGCGTCTCGCGGGGGCGCCGTGAAAATGGAGCGGTGGTGAGAGGCTTGAGGCAGAGGACCAGGAGGACAGGGCCTGCCTCTGCTGGGGGGTCTGTCGCTGTGATTCAGTGATGGCATCCCAGGCCCTAGAGCGCCGTGTTTTTGCCAGAGTCTGACGTCGGTCATATGACATGGGCACTGCGTTGTCTCCCTGTTTTACCAATGAGAAAACTCGTGTGTATAAAGTCTGTACTCTCTCTCCTGATGGGAGTGGGCGGTATGGCCCTGAGCGTGTGTGTCTGTGGTAAGATGACAGAATAAACCACTCGGAGGTGGTCGTGGTGGAATACGAGATTACGACACGCTGATTCAGCGGGTGTGGGCCAGATGGTGATGAATGAGAAGGGTGTACGTGTGTCCTCAGACCCCTCTCATTCACTCCTTCTCTCCCCTTTCCATACAGATAGCCCCCTCCCCTGAGCTGAGCCAGGGGCCAATGGCCAGGGACAAAGCAAATCCCTGTGAGCTGGACCAAGAGAAATATGATGCTGATGACAACGTGAAGATCATCTGCCTGGGGGACAGCGCTGTGGGCAAGTCCAAGTATGTTGGGAGATTAGGGAAGAAAGGCGGGGCCCAGAGTGGGTCTGGGCTCTCAGAAGAGTTCTCTGGAGGCACAGTGGAGCATGGCTTCTGTCAAAGTCATGAGAGTCGTTTGGCTGGAGCCCAGGTGTACTCTGGGGGAATGGGGAGAGTAGAGGATCACATCAGCACCTGTGGAGGCTCAAGTCATAGGACTAAGGAATTTGAGCTTTTCCCTTGAGCACTGGCAGACGGTGTGGAGCAGATCACCGTCGATACCACTGGAGCAGTCCAGGGTGAGGGGTGTTCCTGTATGTGGTTGTGGACTGAGAGACTGAAATTGGAGGAAGTGGGGATGCAAAGAGGAACATATTACAGGTGTGACTAGCACAACCAATAACAAACTGGGTAAAGGTGATAAAAACGCTTTCACCTAGAGCTGTGGTCAGCAAACTGTTGCTGAGGTTTGCCGCTCTGTTGACTAATGAGTTTGCCGACCACTGGACTAGACTAAATGTTACCATATACTTGGAAGCTGTGAGGACTAGACAGTTATGGCATATTGTGTGCTAAGAGGTAAAGGGTAGTATATGACAGTGGTCAGCAAACCGCTAGCCACAGTTTGCCCACCACTGTCCTAGACGGACTCACTGAGATCAAAGAGTGGGTAGAAATGATGACTGAGCATGCTCAGCCTAAAGATTAGCTTAATTAAAAAAAAAAAATTTAAAGAGAGAGAAACACCAATTGAGAGAGAATTGTTGATTGCTTCCTGCATGACCCCCACTGGGGATTGAGCCCAAAACCCTAGCCTGTGTACCCTTGACTGGAATTGAACCTGGGACCTGGCAATACGCAGGCTGATGCTCTGTCCACTGAGCCAAACTGGCTAGGGCAAGATTGGCTTATTATTTTTTATATACATTTTATTGATTTTTTACAGAGAGGAAGGGAGAGGGACAGAAAGTCAAAAACATCAATGAGAGAGAAACATCGATCAGCCGCCTCTTGCACACCCCCCACTGGGGATGTGCCCGCAACCAAGGTACATGCCCTTGACCGGAATCGAACCCGGGACCCTTGAGTTCCCAGGCTGACACTCTGTCCACTGAGCCAAACCGGCCTCGGCAAGATTGGCTTATCTTTTAACCAATCTTTAAGATGTCAGCACCTATGTGCACAAGATTGAAACAGAAGCTCTGGCAACTTCTCTCCAGGAGCTGTGGTCCTAGTTCTCACCTGTCTCAGCCTATCGAGGGCACACATTCATTTCTGACTTCACAGAATGAGGGTGGACCTGCCCCAAACAAATGTCTTGTGTAATCTTCCCTCCCAGGTGCTCCAGAATCAAGTTGTTGTCCACCTTTATTTTTGACTAACAAGGCCTTGGACTCAAGTAGCTGTGAATGATTCTCTGGGGATTTGCTGGTTTCAGGCCGTCTTCATGAATTCATGCCACAGCGCCCAGTGCAGCTCTCATTTAGTCTGATATGATCCCATTTATTTATTTTTTCTTTTGTTGCCCAAGGAGACATATCCAAAAACAAAAGTCAATATGAGAAGGTTGTCCAGTTTCTTTTTTCTTTTCTTTTTCTTTTTTTTAGCATATTTTCTGTCCAGTTTTCCAAACACCATTTATTGAATAGACTGTTTTTACCCCACTGTATGTTTTTGCCTTCTTTGTCAAATATTACTTGGCCATAAAAGTGTGGGTTTATTTCTGGGCTATTCTGTTCCATTGATCTGTGTGTATGTCTTTATGTCACTACCATATTGCTTTGATTACTATGGCCTTGTAGTACAGTTTTTTATCAGGTAGCGTGATTCCTCCAACTTTGTTATTCTTTCCCAAGATTGCTGTGGCTCTTCGGGGTCTTTTGTGGTTCCATATAAACTTTAGAATTGTTTGTCCTAATTTTGTGAAGTGCACCATTGGTCTTTTCATGGGAATTGTGTTGACATTATAGATTGCTTGGGAAGTATGGACATTTTAATGGCGTTAATTCCTCCTACTGTTGGGTCCTTATTTATATCTTCTATTTCTGTGCCGAAAAGTCCATTGTTGAGACTTGCTACATTTTCATCACTTCAAGCACATCTGCACTTGCTCAGTGGTGCATTTTTATGAAGCTGCTTTATCAGCCTTGTCATATGATTGCAACATCTGGCTTGTCATAGTGTTGGTGTCTGCTGATCATTTTGTACTCTGGTTCTTGGTATGATGAATGATTTTCTGCTGAAACTGGGACATTTTGAATATTGTGTTATTTAAATTTCTGTCTGAGTTGTCTTCCTGTGGTACTCTTCACTGGGAAAGGAGGAGGGGCCGCACCACCCCCACCCACCACCTCTGACTGTGGGATCTCAACTGACACTATGTGGGGGGGGAGCCTCGTTACCATCTGTAGGGAAGGAGTTCACTCTCTACCTGGCCTTGTTGGACACAGGTTACAGTCTCAAAAGCATGGAAGTCTGCTCGGCTCCCCAATCAGCCTTTGCTTGTGGGGGTGAGGGCGTGCCTACAGTTTGCTGTGGTGTTTGGACAGTGGTTATAATTTAAATGTTAGGGTTTTTTTTACCGAGTCCCTGGGGATGCAGAACTAAACTAAAAATTCAAAAATTGCTTCCATGTGCTCTATCTGAGAGATATCATAAGTAAAATATGTATGTGTCCATTGGTGCTACCTGCGGGGCAGTGAGACAATGCAAGTTGAGATAGAACTTACCTGCTTGTCATAAATATGATTATCGGGGAAGGTCTCATTGCTCAGGTGACCTTTGACCAAAGCCTGGAAGACCTGCAGAATGTGGGGGAAACAGGTTTAGGCTGGGGGCACAGCCTTCCTGGTCTCAAGTTTCCCATTCATAACACAGGGGTGACTGCGGTGTCCACTGTGCAGAGGTAGAGATAGTGGATCTCCAAGCCTCATAGGGCTAGTGCACAAAGCAGCGTGAGTTGTTAGGTCATGAGGGTTAGTCATGCAAGTCCCAGGTTCCAGGCGTGAAAAAGGAGGGATGGCACTAACTAGGTCCCTTGGCCGGGTCAGAGTTAGGTAGTTGGTTACACAAGTTCCGTTTCAGATCTATTGAGTCCACACAGATCTCCAGCATAGACATACCACAGAACTCAGGTGATGGGTCTAGACTTTTCAACTAGTGTTGCTGACCAGCTGTTGTGGCGCCTGCTTGTGGGCAGAGCAGCTGTGCATGCCGGGAACTTCAGGGGAGTCAAGAAGAGGGAGGTCCTGGACATCATCCTTAAAGGAACCTGTGTGCCCGAGGATTGAATGGGAGGGCCCACAGGTGACTTCAGCTGGTGGCCCCAGGGGGATGTGCCTGACCACCATGCACGTTCTCCTTACAGACTCATGGAGAGATTTCTCATGGATGGATTGTATCCTTCAAGGTTTGAAATGCTCCTGTTGCCCAGCCTTCCCACCCTCCTGCCAGCCCATCCTTTGCCCCAAGGTTCAGGGACTAGGGGTAGGTGGGAGAATGCACAGGTGTGACTCCCTCTGGTTTCTCACTGGCCCATGTGGCATCACACACAGTCCATGCTGTGTACTTTAGGCCTTACTTGTATTTAGATTTGCTATATATTAGGAGGGTGGTAGAATAGTGCCTGCCAAAGACCTGCATCCCTGTGCAAATCACTGTATCTCTTTGACCTCAAAGCTTGGGCTCCTGATATTTAACTATTCTCTTGTATGAATGAGCTCTATGAAATATGAGCTGCCATCCCCATCCTCTCCTCATGAATTGTTCGCTCTGCAGGTTGGGAGTGAGACCTGCCTGGCAACCAGCATAGTTTACAAAGCTTCCCAGGTGAACCCACTGGGAACCATGGGTGAGAGGAGGTCGGAGGCCCTGGGGATTTGGAGTGTTTCTTGCCTTACCTTCCATCAGGTCTCCTTACACTCACCTACTTGAATGTCCTGCATCCCAGGAGTGACCACCCACATCTTGCTGATTCAGGAAGGGTTACCCCCAGGAGTCCTGTTGGGGTTTCATACACAGGCCAACTACAGTTCACACTGGTCAGCTGTCTGACTTGTGGTGGCTTTCTTTCCTGAAACTCTCATATTGCTAAAGTTGCATTTTCAAAACACATGACACTGCTTATGACACCAATCAGTAAAATTCCGTTCCAGGGCTCCCCTCAGACCCAGGTGGTCAGGACACGCTGCCAGGCTCTCCCACTCATCCACACCCATGGAGCTGGTGCCAAAGATACCTGAGACTGATTAATTCCATTTAAAATTACAATAATGCCAGAAAGAAAAGGAGAGAAAGGGCCAATTTTTCACACCAACCTCTCCCCTTTTTGTTCACCTTTGCTCCTTAACCTGACCACAGTCAGCCCCAGCAGCTATCCACATACGCCCTGACCCTGTATAAGCACACAGCCACTGTGGATGGCAAGACCGTTCTTGTGGGTGAGCAGCACAATTATTCCAACTGTCAGGCAGGGGGTGGGGGGTGGGGGGAGGAGACAAGGTCTGAAGGAGAAAGTGCAGGGAGGAAATGAGACCCCAGCAGGGATGCAGATGAGGGATGGCAGGAAGGCCACCCACTGAGCCTGGAGGCCTGGAGGGGAGGAAGATGCAGAGGCTCAGTTCCAGTGCTCTGACCTGCTGTTCTGATGGAGCCAGCATCCAGAAATAACAACATGGTCTGAAAATTCTCCTCCACAAAAGGCTCGGACTTAACGTGAGGTGACAACCTTCCCCTTGGCCAGGTCCACATCCTGCCTGACTGTGTTCACCATCTGCAGTCATCACACAGGGGGACATGGGGGTGGGAGGGAGCTTCTTCTTGGGGCTTCCTGTCTGCATTCTCCATCCTCCTGGCCCTGTGCCTCCTCTCAATCACCCCCACACACACAGGTGTGCACAGGCCTCTCAGCTCAGCCAGGCTCCCTGGGTCCTGACAGCACCAGGGAGCTGGGTGGACTTCGTGTCCCCTGTGCTTCCCATGCAGACACCTGCGTGAAGGTGCTCAGGGTCCCTGCCCTCCAGCCTGTCAGGCAGTCAGAGCTTTGTTCATATTGCAGACTTTTGGGACACAGCAGGCCAGGAGCGGTTCCAGAGTATGCACGCCTCCTACTACCACAAGGCCCACGCCTGCATCATGGTACGAGACCTGCTGGGAGGTGGGCAAAGACTCTGGGCAATTCTAGCCTTGGGGGTGAGGGGCAAGGGGCCCAGCAATACTGAGGGGGCTCCTGAGATCTCCCTTGACCATCCCTGGTGGTGATCACTAAGGACAGACGCTGAAAGGAAAGCAGTTCTCAGGGGGCTTTCCCTCCCAAACCAGCCCCTTCCTCTCCCTCCCAGCCTTCATCTCGCTGTCTAGAACAGTCTCCCGAGGTGCCCCCTGCAGCCCGGCTGGGGTCACAGTGTCACAGCAGGACAGGAAACAGCACTGGGAAGAGCCAGGACATGCGAGATTTGTGTCAGCCTGTGAGCCACTGTCCTTCAGGACCTGCCCATGAACTCTCTGGCTCCATGCTCAGGCCCTACTCTCCTTAAGTACAAAACCCCTGAAATTTTCCAGAATTTTAGCTAGTATCTGCAAGGGGACAGAAGAGGGTGGCAAGGTGAGGCAGTGAAGACAGTGTCATGCCAAGAGTCACACATGACCCTGGAGAGCTGGGAAGGCGGGTCCCTCTCTGCCTTAGTTCAGCCATGGCCCTTGGTGCTCAAGAGCTCACTTCTCTTTTCTCTCTGGGAGTGACCTCCTCCGGCCTCTGACACACCTCCATGGGCTCCTCTTGGACCCTCTTCTGAGGCTTGGCGTGCAGTCCCTCCTGCTGCATGGCCTGGCAGATAGAAAGCACCTACCTCTGATGACCACAAAGGGGTCCCAGAGTCCCAGAGGGAGCTGGGGTTCCACCCTTACCTTGAACCTCTCTCTGATGGGAGGGCTCCTCGTCCCAGCTGGCTCCTTGGCTCCCTCAATGAGGAGAGAAAGGTCCAGAAACCAGATCTGGGCAAATGGTGATCACAGGAGGCAGCCTGGTATGAAGCAGATTTCAGGACTTTTGTAACAAGAATGCTTTTTTTTTTTTTTTTTTTTTAATATATTTTATTGATTTTATATAGAGAGGAAGGGAGAGAGATAGAGCGTTAGAAACATCGATGCGAGAGAGTCATCGATCAGCTGCCTCTTGCACACCCCCTACTGGGGCTGTGTCCGCAACCAAGGTACATGCCCTTGACCGGAATCGAACCTGGGACCTTTCAGTTCCCAGGCCGACGCTCTAGCCACTGAGCCAAACCGGTTTTGACTGTAACAAGAATGCTTTACAAGAAGTCTGTATTGGGACTTCAAGACAACCTGGTCACTTAGCATTGGTCCTGGGAGAACTATGGATGAGCCTCCCAGGTGGACCTCCTGTCTCGAATGTGACAGCTGTTGATCCACACCTGCCACCTGCACGCAAGGCCTGGTCCTGGTCCATGCAGTTCCCATGAAAGGCTGGGCCATCTATAAATAATAGCAGCCACTCCAGCAGGAGACAGGCTTGTCATCACATCCCTGTTGGGTGGGGTGGTTTGGGGCAGTGAGTTTATTCCAGAAGACAGACAGCTTGGAAGCACGAGGCTAGCCTCTGAGGGGCGTGAGGTCCCTGCACAGCAACTAGAGGCATTAGGGCAAATCCGAGATGTTCACATTTCCTGCTGGTATTTTAAAGTAGGTAAAAGCTACAAGTTTCAAAAAGTTAATAAAATTGCAAGCTACAAAATAATAAAAATGCAAAAATTACCTTTTAAAAGTTTGCAATACCAAGTGAACAGAAGGTTAAACAAAGGCTTAGAGTTTGAAGTAAATAATAGTAGCTAAAGTGAAACATTTTAAATTATTACAAAGGAATTTTAAAACAGTTTAACCAATAAAAGTAAAAGATTCTGGGGAAAGTTTACAGTTATTAACAAACTATTAATTAGTAAGACGATACAATTTGGTTAAAATAGGTAAATAAATGAGGTGACAAGATGGAAAAAAAATAAGATTTTTAAAGCCACTTTGATTCTGGGGGTTTTCCTGAGAAGGGTGGGCACAGGTGCAGCTTCTGGTCAGGAGTGACTGCAGCTCAGCGGGGGCCCAGTCCCAGTTCCCAAACCTGTGATGTGCACCAAGCTCATTGCCCGTGTAGGCAAGTTGCCTGGGTGGCGTATGGAGACGTCGTCACACGCAAGCCACCTTCTCTGCTTATTGCAGGTGTTCGATGTCCAGAGGAAAGTCACCTATAAGAACCTGGGCACTTGGTACACAGAGCTTCGGGAGTTCAGACCAGAGATCCCGTGTGTCGTGGTGGCCAATAAAATTGATGGTAAGGGCACCCCTGAGTGTCAGGTCAGCAGTTTATGGGGACCCGCCACACATTTCTTCCGATTTTCTGGTGCCGTGAGCCTTCAATGATTCCTCCTTCCCGAGATGCAGCCATTGCTTGTAGGCCCTCACTCCCTTTCTAGTAAAGAGCCCATTTTCTGGAATGGGGCTGCCGGTTACCCACCCTGCAAATCCCTCTCTTTCCCTGATGGACAGGCCTGTCTCCTACCTTTTCTCTACAGCTGACATAAAGGTGACCCAAAAAAGCTTCAATTTTGCCAGGAAGTTCTCCCTACCCCTGTACTTTGTCTCAGCTGCTGATGGCACCAACGTGGTGAAGGTAATACTGGTCTGCAGAAGTCAGACAGCCAGGTGGTGAAGGGCAGAGAAACCACAGAGAAGGGCTGGCAGAGGGGGCAGGCCCTGGGACTGATAGGTAGGGGTCCCTGTGGGCATTGACAGACGGGAGATGATGGGCCTGTGGCCCATGAGTGGAGTCAGGCTGACAGGAAGAAAGTGAATTAAGGAGTGACTTTGCTAATATTGAGGTGTAGTGTTGTGTGCACTTAAGACCAGGCCAGTGGGGCCAAGGCAGGCAGAGCCCAGGTCACTGGCACCCATGGCCGTGTTTTCCTTCCTCCCCACTCCCCCAGCTCTTCAACGATGCGATTCGATTAGCTGTGTCCTACAAGCAGAATTCCCAAGACTTCATGGATGAAGTTTTGCAGGAGCTTGAGGTAGGTCAGGCTCCAGTATGTGAGCCTATGTGGGGGGGGGGGGGGGGGGAGTCCCAAAACAGCTTTTCAGAGGGTGTCAAGCATAAGCCAACAGAGTGGCTCTTGCAGGCAGCACCTGCTGGCATGTGCAGCGGCCTGGATGTATCGCCACAGGCGGGCAAGCATAGGGCCAGGCCTCACCCGAAACCTTGTCCACAGAATATTGATTTGGACCAGAAAGAGGAGGACCAGCTAGCCCAAGAGCAGTGTGGCAACACCAAGAGCCTGCCTCCCTCCTGAACCCGAGGATGCCTCTCCCCTCACAGCTCCGGCTCTGAACTGAGAAACTTCATGGCCTTCCACACCCAACCCTCTACAGCCACCCCCTGTGCTAAAGGACAGGGATGGGGCAGCACCAGCAACGCCTGACACATGGAGGTCTGTCCACTCCAGACCCCGCCCAGGATTGAGGATTAGTCCCCCTCTAGGGTTGGACAGAGGAGAATCTGAGAACCTGCTTTGTGTATCTCTTAAATAAAAGGAAATTTAGGTGGTTTTTTTTGTCTCTCAGAATGGTTAAAAGCCCGACTTCAGCATGAGGCATTCCTTCCCATTCCAAGCAGCGGTGGGACGTAGTTCCCTGGGCAGCCAGGGCACAGACATGCCCTTCTCTCCCGTGCTTGTGGCTCACTGATGTGCTTAGTGATCATCTTGTACATCATTTCCACTATATTTATTCTTTTCCTTTTACAGTAAAGGTGGAATTACATAACGAACACGTGTGTGTTTTGTGGGTCTGGATTTCACTGGGCCAACAGCGTGAAAGAATTTGTAGGTCTCCAACCACCTCAATGCAGGAGACTGCCCTGATGTCTGGAGTCACCCAGTTAACTCTCAACTTACTGGGATAGAGACCACTCACTGCCATTGAGTGTTTTTGAAAAAAATGAGTTTGGGGGTGGGGGGGGGGGGCAAGAACAAACTTCCCCTCTAAATTACAGATGCTTACTATGATTTCAATTTAAGAGATTAAATCTGACCAGGGATTTGCAGGAATGTGTTACCTAGTGAGGTGTTCTTTTAAAAATAAAAACCATGCCCTAGCCCTGTGGTCAGCAAACTGCAGCTCGCGAGCCACATGGGCTCTGGCTCCAACTGCTCACTTGCCTGCCTACCTGCCTGATTGCCCCTAAGCATTCTGTTTGCTGGCCTGGTCACTCCCAACTGCCCCCTCCCCACCCCACCACTGGCCTGCTCACCCCCAAATACCACCCCCCCACCAGCCTGATCACCCCCAACTACCCCCTGTGCCAGCCTGCTCACCCCAACTACCCCCTGTGCCAGCTTGCTCACCCCCAACTGCCCAACCCTCTTACTGGTCTGCTTACGCCCAAGAGCCCCTGCCCTCCCATCCTAGCTTGATCACCCCTCCCCCCTCTCTTGGCAACCCAAGGTCCCAGCCCCTCCTTTTTTTCTTTTTCTCTTTTTTTTTTTTTTTTTTTTTCAGCACCTCCTTGAGCAGAGACCAAGGCCGGCTGAAAGCAAGTATCTAGAATTTATTTATCTTTTTTTATATATATATAATTGAAACTTTGTATCCCTGAGTATAGGCCAGGGCCAGCCAGAGCTGGCAGGAAGCTTGGCTTCCTCCATTGCCGGGGCAACCCAAGCCTCCTGCTTGCTCCAGCTCTATGGCCAGCCGCCATCTTGATTGGGTTAATTTGCATACTTGTTCCTGATTGGGCTGTGTTGGGGGTGGCTGGTGGGCATAGTGGAGTGATAGTTTATTTGCACGTTTTTCTTTTATTAGTGTAGATGTTCAACTGATGGGGAATATCAGACATTTTTTTTTTGGGGGGGGGGGGCCTAGCAATCTGAATCTGTGCCAGTAACCTAGTGTACATTCTTGATAGACTATAATTAAGTCACTGCCCCTTTCTTTTATTTCTTTTTTTAATATATTTTATTGATTGTTTACAGAGAGGAAGGGAGAGGGATACAGAGCTAGAAACATTGATGAGAGAGAAACATCGACCAGCTGCCTCCTGCACACCCCCCACCGGGGATGTGCCGGCAACCAAGGTACATGCCCTTGACCAGAATCGAACCTGGGACCTTTCAGTCTGCAGGCCAATGCTCTATCCACTGAGCAAAACCGGTTTTGGCAGTCACTGCCCCTTTCTTAATATGGTCTAGCAAGACCTGTTTTCCTAATTACTCCCAGTTTACAAAGGGGCTATAAACAAACAGAAAACAAAGAAACCGAAGGATATAAAGAAAAACTTCCTCAATATTGGCTTACTCAGGATTTGGAGAACTGACCCCTTGAGTCACTATACCAGTACATGTGAAACATCTGAAAATAAATGGGTTTATTCTGGACCTCTGAGTAATCCTTGTGTATTTTTCGGTCACAACCACTGACACACACCAACCCAGCAAAGCTCATTTTTAACATGTACCATTAGGTGTTCTATTTTATGTGGTCCACATACTTTGACAACCTACACTTTGAGAAACACAATTTTATGAATATTTTATTTTATTTTTCTATGAATTTTTTATAATTAAACGTCTGCTTTTAAAATAAAAATAGATATTTTTTGATAAATAAAAAATAATTTAAAAAAAGAAAAGTCCAGAAAACAACTCTTCTTAGAGAAATATTTATTTATTTATTCATCTTTCTTTTCTGCCCACAAAGGTTTCACCAGCCTTTTGACAGTGGGGTCAGCTCTTGGAGGCCTGTGCTCTCCATTTCCTCCTCGCTTCTTCCCCTAAAATTCCTCGTGTTCCCCTTCAGGGTCTCTATGAGTTGCTGGAGTCGTTTGGCAAAAGAAGGAGCTTCGGTAGGTTTAGTGAAAGGTGAAGGTGGTTGGAGTGGTGGTGGTGTGGGTGGGGCTGGGGGTGGGGATCGGGATGGGGCTGGGGCTGGGGGTTGGGGTGGGGCTGGGGCTGGGAGTCGGGGTGGGGCTGGAGGGCTGGGCGGGGCTGCGGTTGGGGGGCGGGGTTGGGGTCTGGATGCAGGTAGCTTGGTGGGAAGTGGTTGGAAGTACCAAGGAGGGTGAGTAGAGGGGAGTTGAGTGGAGCTTGTGGCAGTACTGGGCAGGGCAGGGGTGCCCTGCTGAGCCGACTGAGCCATCTGCAAGGCCTGGATACCGATCTTGGAAGCAATCCAGCTCAGATAGGGCCAAGTGGATGTGTAGATTCCGGGGCGCTTGGCTCGGGCACAGCCTACCCCCCAGCTCGTGATTCCCATGACCACATAGGCGTCCTCCGGGCCTCTGCACACGAGCGGCCCACCACTGTCCCCCTGCCAGAAGGACACAGGAGTCACTTTCCGCTGAGCCGTGGCCACTTCTCCCTGCTGCCCAGGAGGGCCACAGGCTCTGGCAGGCAACTTCTGCAGCCACAGTTTTCCACTCCCAGAAACGCAGCTGGCTGTGGTGGAGGGTCCATTGGGATGGAACGGGTGTGGCCGCCGTGGGTTTCCTCCCAGGGAGGAGGAGATGAGGAACTCACGTGTCCGTGCAGGCACACCTGAGTGCATGTGTGTAAGTGGTTGGGAGGGCTTGCATTCTGGGAAAGGAAGTACAAGTTCTGCCCAGGGCGTGTTTGGGTGATGTGATCGCTGTGTGAGGGTGGGAGAAGGTGCTAAAGGTGGGGGTTGGTTCTCTGTAGGGGCAGCTGGTGGCGTCACCACCCATGTTAAAAGTGACCATAGACACGGCATCAGGAAAAAAGTCTCTAGCTCAGGGCCCCGGAGTGCATGGAGCTGAGGGATCCAAAAAGGAGGTGGCCATAGGGACCTGGGCACCCTCAGGACAGTTACCTGGC
Source organism: Pipistrellus nathusii (assembly GCA_963693515.1). Lineage (NCBI taxonomy): Eukaryota > Metazoa > Chordata > Mammalia > Chiroptera > Vespertilionidae > Pipistrellus > Pipistrellus nathusii. Next base: position 190,453,030 of record OY882860.1, on the reverse strand, counting down.
AGGTGTCGACTTTGCCTTCAGGGTAGCCTGCGCACAAGTTGGTGGAGTGAATGCGCCCTCTGTACCACCCGGTCGAGTTGCACAGGTTGAGGTCGATGATGTTCACGCGCGCCTCCTGCAGCACAGGTGACATCTTGCGGTCTACAACCAGGGACTTGGTGGTCAGTGACCATGGAGACACACAAGTGAAAGCCCTGCTGCCGCCCTGCACAGAGCCCACCTCATCCTGAAATGCTCCATTTAAACCCAAGAGCCACCCTCCCCTTCACACCGCAGACCAGCGAGGGGTGGGGTGGTGTCCCAAGGCACACGCCTGGAGAGAGGACAGAGAAAGAGTCTGGACAATGGACAGAAGGACGTGGGGTGGGCAGTTTCGATGAGAGATATATGTTTGAGGAGCTGCTGGACTGTGGAGGGCAGTTGGCTGAGCACTGTGGGGTCCACGGGTGTCGTGTCATATAGTCAGGAGCCTGGAGCACCACTTGCCTGAGTTGCAGCAGGGATGTGCTGTGACCTGGATTAAGACCCCAGTTTTTCTCTCCAGAACCAAGTCCAGTTCTGGCTGTAAGTCTCCCTCCCTGTGGTTCCCGACAGGACTCCTCGACCCCCTGGGACAGGACCTTCCAAGTGGGCTGGCGAGGCCCTCCCCATGAGCCTCCTCTCTGTTCCCAGGAAGTCTTGAACCAAATCAAGGACAAAGTCAGTCCCTCCTGTGCAGCCCCACTCTGTCAGGGCCCCTGGGATGGGAAGGGCTGGCCTGTCTGCACGGATCCTGAGAGCCACCAGCTGCCCCCTCTTGGTTAGGGGGGTCCCACAGACAGAGGTCCTGATGGCAGCCGCTGCTCTGACCCTACAGCCCCGGGGTGGGTTTGAACACACAGCATCAGACGGGGGCGTAGACAGGGCAGGCCTGTTGGAGGGGCAGGTCTGGAACACGCTACGTGGGCCAGAAGGGAAGACAGAACCCCATGGAGCACGTGGGTGCAGGCAGGCACACAGCCAGTGACTCTGATGTTTCCAATCCCTTCAGCCCCCACCTTCCCTGTCCCTCAAGCAGGAGGCACAGTCTGCAATTCTCCACCCTGTGGTAAAGGTGACCCGGAGACAGCAACCACAGAGGCTCCTTAGCCATCGAGGTACCCGTTCTGTCTATGGCAGAGCCCGAGCCCAGAGAGCCAGGGTTTCATTGTGAAGAGCCTGGTGTCCTCAGCAGAGAAATATTTTCTGGATCCCCAGGCCCTGTTTTACATGACACATGCTGACAGCCTGCAGCAGCTCAGCATCCATCCGTCCGTCCGTGGGAAAGAGGAGGGTGGCAGAGCTTGTTCCAAGGGCAGGTGGAAAGGAAGGTATGGAGGAAGGGCACAGGGGTTGGAGCCTAAGATTTCTTTAAGACCCAGCCTTTGGAGAATGTATGAGCCAAAAAGATAGAAATTCCATGATGTTTAGAGAGATTCTAGGACGAAAGAGGCCTTGCAAGACATCCAGGCTGCAGCTGGAGCCTGCACTCCGCAGCAACACAATAGCGTGAACCCTGACATCAGCCTCCGGGATGCATGGACCCTAGAGGCCGGACGTGGTTGGGCAGGTGGGCAGGGCAGGGCCAGCGAGGGAAGGTCAGTCGTCAGCAGAAGCCATTGGTAGCAAGGGCAACTGCTAGAAACACTCTTTCTAAGGAGACAGGTATCAGAAACAGAGCAAGCTTCCGAGAGGGGACTAAGAGTTAGGGAAGAATCCCGAAATTACTGATTTTGGGGTTACCAGTAAAGGCTGAGTTTTAAACTCTACAAGAACAGCCTGGAATGAGATAGCCTAAAAGGTCTGTTATCAAGAAACAGAAGAGCATGAGAGGTAATTTACGTCACTCGTATCTTCACATTCCTGGTGTGACTGGGTAACAGTCAGGCCAGCCCCCTGTGCAAAGCCCTGCTCTGCTGGCCAAACCTTCCTGCCATGGAGACAGATGGCAGACCACCCCCCACCCCACCCTCTCCCTTCTGCAGGGAAACCTTGCAGCAGCTACAATGGCTGGGGAGGATTTGAGAGCTATGACTCCCAAGGGTGGGGGCAGAGGGGCTGGGCACTGGCCTTTCCACCCACAGGTGGGGAAACTGAGGCCAGAGAGAGAAAGGATCGACCTGCAGCCACAAAACCCCACCTAGAGCTTCTCTCCCCATTTCCAGGATGCAGCACTGGTGGCTCTGGGCAGGCACTCAGCTCTCACCTTCAGTTTCTCTGGCTGGAAAGGGGCAGAGGTTGTACCCACCCAAAGGCCCCCCACATACCCTTTCACCTCAAAGTACACCGATGGAATGCTGCACAATGCACCCCGAAAGCCCCTCCTGGACTTACCATTCTCCCTTAAGAACCCCCAGCCAGTCACCCAGCAGGACTGGGACACTCTGGGTGGGCCGGCCATAAATGGGGGCAGGCAGCTGGGTCTGACAAGGCTTCCACAGACCACGGGAGGGGTGACCTTCATGAGAGCAATGTCGTTGGCCTCTGAGATGGAGGAGTATCTCTCATGAGGGATGATTTTCTCCACAAATCTCTCCTGGAGGGGTGCTTTCACGGGCCCGGTGCTGCCATACTCTAGTTCCCTTGCTCCGAAAATCAGTCTCCAGTCATATGGTTTTCTGTGCACACAGAGGGACCAGGTCATTCCTGCCTGGCACCTGGCACCAGCTGTGACTGAGAGCCTCGGCCCTCTCCTCATAAGGGTCCCCTCAACATATTCACCCGGGTGGCTACTGGGCCCTGAGCCCCAGGACACTGCACAGACACACACACACACACACATACACACACACACACACCCCGCGCCCAGAAGGTTCCTGACAAGAGCCCTTGGGAAGACCCCCTGCCTGCTCCCACACCTACTTATTGAGCCTGAAGCAGTGAGCAGCAGTGAGTACCCACTGGGCATTCAGCAAGGTACCTCCACAGGCGTGGTACCTCCTGCTGTTGTGGTAAGTGAAGACCTGCAGGCTGACCATCCAGGGCCACGCCCCGGGAGCAGCAGCCTGGCCTCCGATCACACGTGTGGTCGCTTGTAGGGTCTGCCTGAACGGTCGTCCACAGGAGCCACTGAGGAGGGAGCACGGGCACAGATGAGGCCAAGAGCAGGCATAGCCTGTCGTTGTGCCTCAACTGAGGGCAGAGATTCAAGAGTGGGGAAGATCGCCCAGGCTGCATGGCTCCATGGTTGAGCATTGACCTGTGAACCAGGAAGTCACACTTTGATTCCTAGTCAGGGCACATGCCCGGGTTCCAGGCTCAATCCCTAGAAGGGGGCATGCAGCAGGCAGCCCATCAATGATTTTTTCTCATCATTGGTGTTTCCATCTCTTTCTCTCTCTCCCTCCCTCTTGAAATCAATAAAAAAATATTTTTTGGTGGTGTAGGGGGGGGAAGAATCTTAAAAAATAAGTGGGGAAGATCTGGGAACGCGAGGGCAACCTTGGGTGTAGGGTCAAAGGGGGTGTCATGAGGGCCATGTTGTGGGGCTGTGACAAGGCAGAAGCCAAGGACTCCAGGAACTGTGGTGAGGGCTGTAATTTCTTGGTCTTGTGGGTGTAGCCACAGGTAGGGGGAGAGGATGCCACAGGCAGCTGGGAAGATGGTAGTGGGGGCCAGGGGCTGGGGGAGGCTGACATGGGAGTGCAGAGTGCCATGGGTTGGGGTCTTCAAAACCAGACTTTGGGGTTCAGAGTTAGCTTAGGCAGTCAGGAAAGATGAGAACCTTGTCTTGTCAGATGGAGGGACCACTGGTGTGGGGGTCCAGAGGTGGGAATTGAGTCACAGGTGAGAGGCAATATTAGTTTGGGACTTATTGACATGTGGGGTATCCTGGACACTGTGGGGTTTCAGGGGTGTGAAGGCCCTAGAGCTACAGCAGGTCGATGCTTTAGGACTTGTTCACAGGCTGGGGCATCACATGTCTGCAGGACTGATGAACATCAGGATGTAGGTGTGCGGGTAGATCCCCATGCTGTGCATGACCTCAGAGCAGGGGATCTGCATCAGACCGGGGGTCACCGGGAAACTGCGAAGGCCCCATCATGGCCCTTCTCTGGACAGAGGTAGTCTAGGTCTGCTCTTCAAAGGGCACCCATCCCCCACCAAGGTCCTGGACACTTACTCACACGTGCTGTTAACTTTGGCAACTACAGACACTGCCAAGACCAGTAGAACGGCAGTTGGCAGCATCTCCACCATTGTCCTGCCCAGCCACCGGGAGGCCTGCTGACCTCACAAAGCTCCGAGCATCTTGACCAATCAGCAGGGCCACCTCCCCCACCCAACCCTTGGCAGGTAGGTCTGTAGGAACCCCTTAGCCTAACGGGTTCTCGCTGAAATGACTTCCCCATTCCCACACAGGTTCCCCTGGATGAGAGGGACTCACATGCAGCCCCTCCCTTGACCCCAAATCTGGCCAGAGATCTTTGTGGTCCCACTTCATCTGAGATGACAGAGCTGCCTTCCTTAGCCCGCTGCGTCATCTATTCTCTACCTGAGTGTATTCTGGTCTCCTTTCTGAGACTTAAATGCAGCAAGGTGGTGTTCCCGATAATTGCCAGGAATTCTCATCATGATTATCTGAATATCACGCAGTATTCTTCCTTTTAAAAATGTATGTCTTATTGATTTTAGAGAGAGGAGGGGAGAGGAGAAAGAGATAGAAACATCAATGATGAGAATCATCAATTGGCTGCCTCCTGCACACTCCCACAGGGAATTAAGCCAAACCTGTTTATTTGCGACCTGGAATGAAACCCCTGGTTCATAGGTCGACACTCAACCATGGAGCTACGCTGGTCCTGGAAGTATCCTTTCTTCTGATTGTCAGGAGACAGCATCTCACCCACCAGGGATAACCAATGCTCACTTCACACACCTGAGTGTTAAAAAGTGTCACCTGGCCCAGCTGGGAGTTACACCAGTGAGTTATTCTATCTTCCTTGAATATAAGAGTCTCTCTTTCCTTCCATGTCAGAGCCAAAGACCTTCTCTCCACTACCCAAGTGTCACTTTGCACATCTCTCCCTGAGAACCAAGTCTCACATGCTCAACCTGAATGGCAGAGGTGACGTCTCACTGAGATGAATGCTCTGAAGTTTAAACTGCCTCATGCAGTGGCAGGATCCTCACCCCCACCTGGCTGACAGAAGGTCTCCCATCTCCTCCCTGAGCGCAGTCTCACCTTCCTGCCTGCAGGTTGTGAGCTTTTATCTCCTCTTCCTGAGTATCTTGGGTCTTGTCTAGCCTGCCTAAGGGTTGTGAAACCTCATGGCCCCTATCTGTGGACAAGGGATCTTCTAAGCCACACCTGAGTGTCCCAATGCTGCCTTCCTCTACCTGGTATCAGGGGATTCTGTCTCTTCTGTCTATATCTGAAGGTTCCACCTCCTCTCTCTAAGTGACCAGGGGTCTCATCTGTCCTATTTTTGTTACTTGATCATGCTTGATTAAGTAACAATTCTTTTTTAAATTTAATAAATATTTATTGCTCAGATTATTACAATTGTTTCTCCTTTTTCCCCCCATAGCTCCCTTCCACCCGGTTCCCACACCACCCTCTGCCCTTACCCCCTCATTGTCCTCATCCATAGGTGTACGATTATAGTCCAGTCTCCTCCTGCACCACCATACCCTTTACCCCCTAATAATTATCCATTCCCTTTCTTTGCCCCTGATTCTATTATATTCACCAGTTTATTCTGTTCCTCAGATTTATAATTCACTTGATTTTTAGATTCACTTGTTGATATATATGTATTTATTGATCATAATTTTTATCTTTACTTTTTTCTTCTTCCTCCTCTTCTTAAAGAATACCTTTCAGCATTTCATATAATACTGGTTTGGTGGTGATGAACTCCTTTAGTTTTTTCTGATCTGTGAAGCTCTTTATCTGCCCTTCAATTCTGAATGATAACTTTGCTGGGTAGAGTAATCTTAGTTATAGGTTCTTGCTATTCATCACTTTGAATATTTCTTGCCACTCCTGTCTTGACTGCATAGTTTCTATTGAGAAATCAGCTGACAATCGTATGGGTGCTCACTTATAGGTAACTGTTTTTCTCTTGCTGCTTGTAAGATTCTCTCTTTGTCTTTTGCCCCTGGCATTTTAATTATGATGTGTCTTGGTGTGGTCCTCTTTGGATTTCTTTTGTTTGGGGTTCTCTGCACTTCCTGGGCTTATAAGTCTATTTCTTTCACCACGTGGGGGAAGTTTTCTGTCATTATTTCTTCAAGTGGGTTTTCAGTATCTTGCTCTCTCTCTTCTTCTGGCACCTCCATAGTTCTGATGTTGGTGTGCTTGAAGTTATCCCAAAGGTTCCTTACACTATCTTCAACTTTCTGGATTCTCTTTTCTTGCTTCTCCATAGGAGTGTCCTTTGCCTCTTTGTATTCCAAATCTCTGACTTGATTCCTGTGTTCCTCTAGTCTGCTGTTGGGTCTCTGTTAATATTTTTTATTTCAGTCAGTGTATGTTTAATTTCTATTTTATCCTTTTTCATATCCTCGAGAGTCTCACTAAATTTATTGGCCTTTTCTAGGAAATTCTTGAAAAATTTTATAACCATGGTTTTGAACTCTATATCCAGTCTTTTGTTCTCCTCCTTTTTTTTTTTTTTTTTTTTTTTTTTTTTGAGATCTGTTTCCTTGTCTCCCCATTTTCGCTGCCTCCTTGAGTTGGTAGGGTGGCTTTGTGTGTTTAGTGTCTTATATGTGCCAGTGGATCATCCTCCCCAGTTACCTGAGGTAGACACTCTTGGTGCTCCCATTTGTGTACTGTGTGTACAGCCTTGTTGTAGTTAAGTCTTGATTGTTGTTGGTATCAGTGGGAGGAATTGACCTTCAGGCCAATTGGATGTGAGTATCAGCTGTGTCTACGCTGGGATACCTTCTGTATTGGAGACAGTCTTATCCATGAGCCTCTCTCTTTCTTTCTAGTTGTAGATTTCCCACTCAGCCAGCTTTCCTGTGGTTTTAGATAATGTCTGTTCTGTCTTTAGGTTGTTGTTTTGAAATTGTTGTGGGGGGCGGTAATTTAGGCGCTTACCTAGGCCGCCATCTTGGTTTTCCTCTTGCCCCACTTTTATAAAGATGTCTCGTCTCCCCTATATAAGTATCCTAAAGTCTCATCTCCTTTACCTGAGTGTTGGGCATGTCCACTCTTCTATTTGTCAGGATATCTCATTTTGTCAAGATGAGCATCTCCAGTCCTTTCTCCAGAGGGTCAGAAAGTCTCCTCTCCAATTTCTAGGTTGGAACATCTCATCTCTGTTTCCCAGAAAGTGATGTGGCTTTGTCCATATACACCCCCAAACACACACACACACACACACACACACACACACACACACACACACACTCTCAAACACGAGTGTAGCAGGATGCATCACTCAAATCACTTGAGTTTGGACATGCATTGTTTCCCTTTCTTCCCAACAAGAGTCTTTATTTATCCTTATTTCCTAGGATGACAGGTCTCAATAATCATAATCAACTCTTTGTGTCATGAGATTTTTATCTCTGCTGCCTGCATGTCAGGTGGTCTCCCTCTTTTCCACCTGAGTATGCAGAGGGCCCACCAAGCTTCAAGAGCTCTCAGGCACCTCTCTAACAGGATCTCTTACTTCCCAGATATGAGTGTCACAGGATGTGGGTCTTCCACTGGTGTATCAGGAGACCACATTTCCCCTCTGCAAGAGTCCACTGTTTTTTTTCTCCTCCCTCCCACTCTTCCTTTCTTTCTCTCTTTCTTTTTCTTCTTTCTCTTTCTTTCTTTCTTTCTTTCTTTCTTTCTTTCTTTCTTTCTTTCTTTCTTTCTTTCTCTTTCTTTCTTTCTTTCTTTCTTTCTTTCTTTCTTTCTTTCTCTTTCTTTCTTTCTTTCTTTCTTTCTTTCTTTCTTTCTTTCTCTTTCTTTCTTTCTTTCTTTCTTTCTTTCTTTCTTTCTTTCTTTCTTTCTTTCTTTCTTTTTCTTTCTTTCTTTCATCTTTTCTTTTCTTCTTTCTTTTTTCTTTCTTTCCCTCTACATCAGGCAGTCTCACCTCCTCTATCTGAAGGTCAGGAGGTAGGAGTTTTCACCAACCTTCATGTTAACAGGTTGCAGTTCAAATCAGTGTCAAGATTGTGCTTGATCAAGTAACAACAACAACAACAAAAAATCTTTGGAAATATCCTCCTATATAATAAAGAGGTAACATGCAAATTAATCCTCATGCTCTTACAAAATGGCAGTGGGGCTTTTGACACTGACTGGCATAGAAACCAACCAATCAGAACCAAGTCTGGGTGAACTGTGAAGGCAGAACCTAAGATGGGGGCTGAGTAAGGGTTTTAAGGGCAACAGCTGTTTGGTTTAAGGTGTAAGAAGGCAGTTCAATTTTTTATTGACTGGTTTGACAGTATAGTGCATATAGGGAATTATGTATTTTTGTCTGCAAAGAGCATCTCCTTCTGCTGAAAAAGGCTTCTTTCTCCCTCACCCCATTCAAGCAATCCTATCCTATATAATATATCTATACTAATAAAAGGGTAATATGCTAATTATACTGGGTCAACAGGCCAACTTTCAGACATCTGACTTCCTTCAGGAAAAAGCCATAGTGGTGGGGACCGAGGCAGAGGTAGTTAGAGTCAATCAGGCCAGCAGGGGAGGGCAGTTAGAGGAGATTAGGCAGTCAGGCAGAGACAGTTAGGGGCAATTGGGCAGTCAAGCAGGTGAGTGGTTAGGAGCCAGCAGTCCCAGATTGTGAAAGGGATGTCCAACTACCAGTCAGACATCCCCAGAGGAGTCCCTGATTGGAGAGGGTGCAGGCTGGGCTGAGGGAACACCTCCCCCGGCCACACACACCCCATGTATGAATTTCATGCACTAGACCACTAGTAGTTACAGAAATGGCAATAAAAATTCACAGAGTGATATTACAGTTTTGACTGTTAAAGAAAAGCCAATTCAGGTGTTTTCACAGATTTTGATGGGCATGAAATTGATATGGTATTTAGATCCATGAGAATAATTTACCAGAATGATGTGACCATTTATTTTAAATGTTAAAATGCACACTTTTCTGTAAATCACAACTTTATAAGTATTTAAATATATGATCAAAACATTTTATATAAACTTTGACATGAAGAGCAGGATCTAGTTTTTCAAAACATTGAAGGTTATGCAGTAACAGGGTTAAATGACCCAACGTCTGGATTCCACAGAATAATTGTTTGACTCTGCAGAGCGACACCCACTCCTGGTTTTAGAAGGGGCTGCTAGGCATCCTGCCTCTTGAATGTCCCCTGGTGCAAACCTTGAGGTTCTGACTCTCTTCTGAGGCCTCAGGTGGCTTCTGACCTGCAGGGCCATTTGTCCTCTCCTTCATACCCTTACAGAGTCAAGGCCATGCCATCTCCACTCCTGCTCTTCCCTCCACTGCTGTCCCATCCCAGAGAGACCAGCTACAGGTGCAGCTCAGAAACCTGTCTCTTGGTGCCCAGCACTCAGCCCCAGCAGGGCTCAGGGTCTCCCCTACATCCCACACTGAGACTTCTTTCATGGCCCTTCTGTATGATGAGCAGTTTCTAACTTGAAAATGAAACAAAAAATTTGAAATTGTGGGGCTTACTAGACAAATGGCAAGCCTCTTGAGGTCAAAATGCCCAGCAGTCTCCCAACGGTCTCTGCCTCACCAGGGCCTTCCTCACCTTTCCCACGAGGCCACTGAGACCTTTGCTGGCTCCAAAAGCACTTGTGCCCATTCACCGCCTCCTGGCAGACACACACAGTCCACCCCTCATCTCTCCGTTGGCTTCTCTCCACCACCTACACTTACTCTGCGACTGGCACACAACCCTGGAGGCATTTCCCAACAGTCTCACCAGGCTCTGTGAGAACCTGAGTCAAGGTCGACGTTTCTCATTGTCACGTTCACGCCGCACCTTCACACAGTATGGCCAGGTTCTGCCCCCCTCCTACAACTCCCTGGTGCCAAACTTCTCTGGCATATCAGCTCTGCAGGCCTGGCCCTCTCAGCCTGGGAAGTGTCCACCCACTCACCTCTGTTCATTCTCCTTCCACCCATTAGGCTGGCCACCCTGCCAGGTGCCACCCCCAACAGGTGCCATACAGAACCTGCCACATCATTGGCCGTGGCATCTGGCTGCTTACCTGTCACCTTAGGGAGAAGTGAGACCTGGACATTAGCAGCAGTTGTGGGGGCAGGACAACAGGGACAGACATGGGAGGACTGACAGGCAGGAGCAGCAGAATGAGAAACTGGGCTCTAGGGGGGAAAGAGGACAGACAGGCCTCAGAGGATAACCGGACTTCCAGTTGGGGACTGGCCAGTGAGCAGAGAGGAAAGCTTCCAGGAGCACAGGCTGAGGTCCAGTGGGACTCAGAGAAATGCAAGGAGCCGTGGCATGGAAGTCGGTATAGAGACAGGACCAAAGAGGGGGCTGAGTCATCAGCGCCTGTGGCTAAACGCTCATGCCGAAGCTGGGGGGGGAGGAGAGGAGGGGTAGCTCTGTGACCTAAGGGACAGCAGGGTCTGCGCTCCCAGTTTCTCCTCAAACAGGCAACTGAGAAACAGTTTCATTTCTTATAAATTTATTACATAATAATATTATAATAATTATTATCAATAATAATAATAATATAAGAAACATAGATCTCTGTGGGGTGTATCACAACGTCAGGGTCAGGAGGCCTCAGGACTGGAGCAGGGGGAAAGCCCCTGGATGGAACTCCATACAAAAGGAGGGTGAAGCGGTACTGACCCTGTAAAGTTAAAAACCCAAATTGAACGGAACCAAAAACCCACAGGTGAGTGTGAGACCGAGTGTGTATGTGGCAGCCTGTTACAGTCACGGCTGCTGTGTGATCTGTTCTGTTAGTGAAGGGTGGCTGGATGTGACTCTGCCCAGGGAATGAGGCCACTGGGCCGGGAGGGGGTTGGGCGGGCACAGACCGGCGTGCCAGGCCCCTGGGCTGTGAAAACATCTGTTTTCTGGGTTTTTTATTTTTATTAAAAAAAGCTAGAAATATAAACAGAAACTTGTGAGTGACGTGGATGGAGCTTAGTCCAGACTCCAAACCCTAGGTTTAAAAACATCCCAGGGCCCCCCATCCCACAGGTCATTGCTGAGTGTGGGGAGTCACAGTAAGGGGGGCTGGGGTGCCCTCGGGGGGGGTCTCTGCTTCTCCCCAGGGTTTACGGTGGCCTGACTCTAGGGGCGTTTCCCTAGGATCCCTCAGAGGCCTGGGAGGGGGGCGGGCACTGCCTCCAAGGGCCTTGGGGGGCACCCCCAGCAGCAGAGCTGGCCAGGCAGCCTGCTCAGGCCAGGCAGGACTCTGGAGGGGCAGGTGGGACAAACGCAGGTCCCAGGGAACAGGAGGGCCTCGGACTTTCTTTGGAAGCGGATGGGTGCTTTCAGGCATGCACCCTGCACATGCTCCCAAAACCCTTGCACTGGTTCAGGGCCCGCTCCCCACTCAGGCACACACGGGGCTCCGAGGCACTCAGTAGAACCCACAGTTTCACACAGTCACACGCTTGCACACACACAGGCGGGACAGGAGACTGGGGTCTGAGGCAGAGGCTTCTTTGCTGTAGTTGCCCAACAATGTGGGGAGGAGGCTAGACTCCTCCTGGGGAGGGACCCCGTGAGGGAGATGGCTGGGAGCAGGTGCCAGGGTCCATCCCCACCCCTGGCGAGGGTCTCCCAGGCCCCCAGACCTTGCTAGTGCCCTGCAGGCCTGGCAGCCTGCTGCCCCTCCTCCACGCAGCACCGAAGGGTCATCGGGCACGCTAGAGCTCAGCGAGGGGAGGAGGCCCAGGCAGAGCCCCAGGGCGGCTACTAGGACCCTGGCCAACCCCAGACCAGCTGGAGCATCCTCCGCCCACGTGGGGTGGCAGTGGCAGTGAGGGGCCAGAGATGGAAGACTGGACAGCCACAGGGAACCAGTAGGAGGCTGGGGGGTGAGGGGAGGCAGGAAGGGAAGCTATTAAGGACAGAGATATTTGTTCCTTTTCTCGTTCCAAATATAGAGTGGATTAAAATATGCAAAACGGGGGGCTCCTTGGCCCCCAACCGAGAACCCCAATGTCTCCCCCCTCCCCCCGAGTCACCAAGGTGTGTCCTGACCCCTCGCATGCTGGACTAGGTCCCCCCTCTAGGAGCAGCCTCCGGAAGATGTGTGGGAGCCGGTCAGGCTGGAGACCCCCCAACCCCTCGGGCTCCACCCTCCCGTCCCCACTTCCTGACCGTGTGCTGGGTTGGGGCTCGCCGGCCGCGGGAGGGCGCTAAGCAATGTACAGGGCAAGTCTCTGAGCCACGGCAAACAGGACGATTCATGCAACATTCCTGGCCCGGGCGCCTTAGTGGGGGGCAGGGGCCGAGCCCGCGGCCCGGGGTTGGTGGGGGTGGGGGTGGGGGCCCTGCCCGCAGGGCGCGGCCGGCGCGTGGAGGGGGTGGGGCGTCAGCTGCCCTCCAGCTGCCTGAGCGCGCGCTCGATGTTCATGCGGTGGCCCACGCGCGTGACGCCCAGCTCCACGAAGTCGTCCTTGGTGAGGGCCGGCAGGTGTGCGCCCTCAATCTCGTGGTCCTCGAAGCGGTCGCGGTGCTCGCCCAGGTGGATGCTCTCCAGCCAGTCGCCCACGTCGAACTTGCTCCACAGCTGCAGCGGCTTCTGCTGGAAGGGCCTGCGCGGGCCGGGGCCTCCCGGGCCGGGGCCGGGGGTGGGCGAGGGCAGCGGCGAGGGCGAGGGCGAGCGGCTGCGCGCGCTCACGCTGCGCACCACAAAGCGCACCTCCTTGGGCTCGTGCGGGATGGAGAGGCTGGACGACTTGAGGATGGTGGGAGGCGTGAGGCTGAAGGGCCGCCCCGCGCCCCCCGCGCCCGCCCCCAGCCCCTCCACCCGCTCCAGCGACGCGGGCTTCACTGGGCTCGGGGCGCGCCGGGCCAGAGGGTAGCGGCCGCCGGGCCGCACCTGGAAGGAGGCCCCGCCGCCCGGGCCCCCAGGGCTGCGCTGCGCTGAGATGGAGCTCAGCTCACCGAGGCTGCTGAAGAGCCTGCGGAGGGAGAGGGGTCAAGGCCAGATGAGGGGCGCCAAGCGGGATAGAGAGGGCTCGGGGGAGCTGGGTCAGTGGCCAGGAGGATGCTCAGAGGGGGCTGGGACTGGTGGGGTAGCCTTAGGGCCAGAGGAAGCAAGAGGGTGGGATGGTCATGGTTTTTCACACGCCATTTGTTTGGGTGCCAGGTGAGAACCAGTGCCATGCTGGTGTGGGGGGAGGACCCCTAGACTGAGTGGAATGATGAGGGAGAAAACCAGCAGCAGCCCCCTACACTCCACAGGGACTCCAAGACCCGCCAGCCCACGGGAGAAAAGGCAGCCTCTCCTGGCAAAGGGCTGCTGCCCATCCACCTGGCCCTGGAGGGGGAGGCTCTGGCAGAATCCTCCCCAGTTCCCATACAGCTCTGCTCTCAGGAGACCCAGAGCAGCCTGGGCTGGCTGCAGGGAGCTGCGTCGTGAGAAAGGCTGGCTGTGAACAAGCCCATGACACCAGACAGACCACGCGGACAAGCAGCACGTGCAGGGCAGGCCTGAGGCAGCGACACAGTGACACCGTCTCCCTGCACAGGCCTGCACACGGCAGCAGCAACAGCATCCACATGTGTCACAGACATGCAGCAGCAGTGGCAGGGACCTGCTCGTGACAGAGATGCAGCACATGTGGGCGGGCATGCATGCGCACACACCCACACACACTGTCGACAGATGGTACCTCACTTCCCAACATCATCTGGCAGGACCCTCCAGTCCCCCACCAGCGTGGCCGTGGCGGGAGGCCTGCCTGGGGACTCCTCCAAAAAAAGCCCCTCCCATGACACCCCCCCTTCCATCCCCTAGTGTGGCCAGAAGCCTCAGGAGACTGCCAGGAGCCCTGGAGCCCCAAGAAGCAGAGCAGAGTGGAGACCCAGCGGCCAGGTGCAGCGCATGGACAGAGGCATGGGATGAGCATGCTCACTTACACAGCCGGTGCTCAGGACCACCGCGCAGCTAGACAGAGCAGCCACATGCAGATGGGCAGGAGAGAGCAATGAGAGAGAGTGTTAGCAGCCCGGCCCACACAGCAGGCGCGCGGCCCACAGTCACGACCACAGTCAGGGCAGCCAGGGGCAGGGACCCCTGGCCGGACACCCAGTGAGGGAGGAACTCCAGTGCAGTGGGCCCAGGTGTGATGGAGGGAGGGGGCAAATCTGAAGCTGCTGGGGTATGGAGGGAGACCAGACCAGGGGCAGATCTGTCTGGCTCCTTGTTTGCCTGGGATCTGTTCTCTGGTTTGTGAGGTACAGACCACAGAGTCCCACCCACAGGCTATAATGATCACCCCAAGCCAGGCTCCAATCCCGAATACAGCAAGTGATCAACAGGCTTCTGCTACCTGATGTCTCATGTACCCTCACACTTGACTCTGCTCCCATCCCACCTGCCTCTCCCTGCCTCTGCCTGGCTAAGGAATCCCCTCAGCCACCCCCACCCATCTCGTGCCGTCCTGAACTGGCACCCATTGCACAGCATGGAGTGCTCTCAGCATCCAACCTCCCCTTAAAGCAGGTTTTGTTTTTTTATCTCCCACCTGAGCATGGCAGCCTCTCCCTGGAGACATAGTTCTGTCCCTCCTTCCACTGGCCCTCTCTCCTCAGCCTCTTTCCCTACCGTCTCCTCCCAACTCCTTTGACCCAGAGCAGAGCCTCTTGAAGAGGCCAGACCATGCCCTCTACCCCAACAGAGAGGAGCTCCAAGGACATCTGGGATGGGCCCAGGGAACAGACACCAACCAGAAGACCCTGCCCGACCACACCTGACCTCCATGCACTGTGGAATGGCTGAGGCAAGAATAATAGCCAAGAGGGCACTGCAAGGGGGTGGTGGGTGCCGGGGGTATTGACCACTAGGGAGGGGCAGTGCTGGGAAGATGCTAAGTGGCCTGTGGGATTGGGCCCAACACAGGCAGGCCCACCAGGGCCCTCACACAGCAACCCTAGCCTGGGACAGAAGTATGATGACGACTTGGCAGGATCACAGCCAAGCTGCAAAGATGGTCTGTGTGGGCTGTGCTGAAGCCTCCTGCCTGACAGTGAGGGTGGGTCTGAGCCGGAGGCCTGGAGTGAGGGTGGGTCATGTGCCACCAGGCTGGAGTAGAGGGAGAGGGCCAGCACATGCCTAAGACACCCAGAGCATCTTGAGGCAGGAGGCCTAGAGGAGCCTAGGGAATAGTCCAGGAAACAGCAGGAGTGGCTGGGGCATCACCACCCAGGTGTCTGCTTCTCCTTCCCTTCCTGTTGGGGACAGGGAACTGCCCACATCGTCCTCAGGACAGGAGTCCCAGCCGTGTCTGCACATCATCACTGTCCATCACCCCTCTCAGCTGTCTGACTGCCCCCCAGCGAAGCTCCAACCACAGATGGCCATGCCAGAGCACCTGCCAGCCTCCCACCCTATAACACACAGTCCCATCTCTCAGACGCCTTGGCAGCCCTCCTCCAGGTGGCTCAGCCAGGCTCTCAGCATCTCTCCCAGCGTCTGAATCTTGTACTGTCCTGCCTCATGACACCTCAGCCAGTGAGGTCTGGCCAGGCTGCCAGCAGGAGCCCTTGCTGACCTGTGCGCCTGCTACCTTTCACGATGCCCTTCCCACTACTCTTCCTCCCTACTTGGGTTTCCCAAGCTGTCCTTTTAGTTGGCACTTTCTCCCCCATTTTTGCTACAGCCAGTGTGCCCAAGAAGGCCACACGGGCGCCCTGGCCAGTCTAGGTCTCCAAATATGCTCTTCCTCCAACCAGTCCTCCCCTTACCAGGGGCCTATAGCCACCACTGGTGTCCCCAGGATTTCAGCCTCGTGGCTGACAGAGCCCAGCTCCCAGCAGTAACCTAGCCCTGCTCCTTGGCCCCAGCCACCTGTGAATCCAAGGTGTCACCCAGGACCTTGCATCTCACTTCCTCACAGCTTCCCTGAACTCGCAGTACCTAACACGAATCCAAGAACACAGATGCAGAGAAAGTGACACCAAACAAAAATAACGTGATTCCCAGGCTTAACTACTGTGGGCCGTTGGTGTCAACAGGTCAGAACACATCCACATTCTGGCCTGGCCTCTGCTTGAGGCCTCTGTCGTGTGGGAGCCTCATTTAGAGAGATAAGCTTGAACAGGAGCACAGAACTAGACATAGGCTTGTAAGCTCCACCCACTCCAGTGACAGTGCCCACCCCTGCTGACTTCAACCTTGACATGCTACAAACGTCCCTACACCCCCTCATCTGCAGCACCTTCCCAATCCCCCATCACGTCTCCTCGGGACACACTGGATGTGTCCCAACCTCCTATCACCTACAAGGATATCCTGGCCCCAGCACCCCCATTCCAACCAGCACACAGCAGGTGTCTGTCCAGGTTTCAGAAGAACTAGCCTTGCAGTCATATGGGGTTTCCTCCAGATCCCTGTCACACGTGTGAGCAGGATGGGGCTCAGAAGGAAAGGGTTTCTTCGGCATCACAGGAACTTTTGTGAAGCACTAACTAGTGGTCTACTGAAGAAGCTGACAGGCATGAGACTACAGCACATCTAAGGCACTAAGTACTGCAGGAAAGAAACCTTTTAACTTGGTGTTCCCCAAGCTATGTCACTACAAACTGTCCCCTATAAAACCAGATGTGAGGGCCATACAGCTGTAAAATAGCCACAGCAGAACTGAGTGTTGCCGTGGGGCTCAGAGACGCTATGGACCCCATCCCACTTGTGGGGTCAGATCTGACCACGGAGTCTGGAAGACAAATGGATCTCAGGCAGATGGGGCCTAAGAGACAATGTGGGTTCTGAGCAGACAAGCGTTCTGTCCCTCAGACTAGACCCAAAGCTGGGATCACAGAGCAGGTGGATAGCCTGATATCAATGTCTCCCAACCCAAGGGTCCTGGACCTCCCAGGCAGTACCCAGCAGCTGCATCTTCTATCTTCACCCGAAAAACAAAGAATGCCCCCAGCTGATGGGAGTCGATCGTTTCCATGAGTTACCAAGCTTCAGATCCAGGACACATGGGGCGGCTGAACTCGCCCAGAAAGATCTCAGGCCACAGAGTACCTTGTGGCTAAAGGACATCAGAGCCTGGACTGAGTCACCTACTGAGTGGGAAAGGTGGGCAGAGAGGAGTGTGTCTGACAGGTGAGGACAGAGATGAGGACAGAGCAGAAGTGTGATGTATGGCCAGTGCCTGTGGCCTCTACCAGGAACAGTCCTGGGAAGGAGAGTGTCTCCCTGGACATTTGTCTCCAAGGCAGGACCAGCAGAAGGGTTGTCACTGAATGAGAAATGACTGCCAGACTCTGGCCACTACTGGCTGTAGGAAAAGAGCAGCCCTGATGGGACCCACACACTGCCAGCCACAGGGAGCATGATCCCATGTACCACAGTGCCCTGTGCACACGGCACATGGTACACGGCACCCTGCTCCGAGGGCAGAAAGGGGAGCAAAGGGAGAGGGAGGAAGTGTGAGCAGAAGCCCAGGGAGATACGGGGGAGAGGCAATTTCAGGCACCTGGCAGATTGGGGGCACTGAGTGGGCTTGAGTGCAGTGATTTCAGAGCACGTGTGCACTGGTTACATACTCCTGATAAACAGTGCCGATCACAGAATGGATGCATGCGCTTCTGTGTGAGATGACTGTGCAAAAACCCCAAGTCTGTCGCCAGGAGGGTTTTGGGAACAGAGGCTCCCAATGGTGGACAGAGAGTGGACAGAGAGCAGGACTCAGTCAGACAGATGCCGCCACCTCCTGCTGGAATGGATTCTTCAGAACATCTGTTCTCCGGTAGCAGAGTGGCTGCAAGGATGAACGGAAATGGCACGACATCCTCTCGGGTCACGCTCAGCATGCATTTCCCCACAAGGACTCAAAAGTTATCCTGGCTGCTCGCTGGGTGCCAATGACAGCAGAGCCATGAGAGCCTGCCATGCTGCAGCCCTGGGTGTTGAGCTTCACAGGCAGCATTGCCTGCCACCCGCACCATTTCACAGGCGAGGCGCCGGGTTCACAATGTCTAAGTGACTTGTCCAAGATGACAGCGCTCAGATGCGACCGGCTGAGGGTTGAAATCCAGGGCCACACGACCCCAAGTTGATGGCAATAAAGTGAGTTACAGAAGTTGGTGAGGGCCATGTCACAAGGATGTCTGTTGTTTTAGGCTGTCTAGCACCTGTACCTCTGGTAACAGCACCTGACTTTCCCTGGAGAACCTCCCTCTGTCTGTCCGTCCTAGTGCCAGCTCACTAACTGGGCAGACCCCATGCCCAGGCTTCCGGGACAAGCCTGGCCTATGACAGCCGTGTGTCCCTGGCCCCAGTGACTGGCTCAGGGGACAGCAAGAAACCATGGGAAATGAATCAGAAGCTGGAATTCTACAGGAACTACTGAGTGAAGGAGGCTCCCTTTCCAGGGGGTACAGAACAGATGGGATGCAAAGAACGTGCCTCCCGACCACTCGTCTGAGAAATGAAATGAGCACAGGGTCCTGGCATAACCCAGAGCCATGGGACAATAGCCCCTGATGCTGACAGGAGCGAAACACTGGGGATGACCTGTGGGATGGTAAGTTCAGAGAGGGGCAAGTAGGAAGAGGCCAGCTGAGCAAATCCCTCCCCCCCCCCCCCTGTGCTGTGACAGCCCCAGCTGTCCCATGGGAGCCAGCACAGCCAATGACAAGATCTAGGCTCGACAACCAGTAAATCTGAGCCACGCGTCTGTCCTGTGGGGTTTGTCCTGAGCCACCTCCCTAGATCTTAAAGCACAAAAGACAGCACTTGCATTAGGCTTCATTCTTTCATCTGTTTAGCAAATGTTTATTGAGGGTCTGCACTATATCAGGCACTGTGCTACCCACTTTAAATGGCTTTGATCAGGACCAAGAGGTACAGAGGGAGAAGCAGAGAGGATGGGGGGGCAGGGTTTGAGGCTGGTCAGGAAAGCCCACACATCCAAGTCCTGGGACTGCAGAGGCCTAGCACCCCAGCTGCTCATCCCAGTTGGACACGGGCCATGCTCACAATGCCTGTTCTGAGGGCACTTTCAACACGGCCCTGCCAGGAAAGGGGCTTTCACATGCCACTGGGAGATGGAAAAGGAAAGAGGGTCCCAGAGCAAGCCCCTGGGTGAAAGGAGCAGGGCCACACTCCTGGACCTCCGCCAGGCGCTGGCAGCTTCCCAAGCTCCCACTTATCTTTTGAATCCTGAATTGGAAGAAGGCAGATAAGACAGCCCTTGTGAGTGACATCTGAACCCTCACTGCTTCGTGAACTCTGCCTTCCAAGTGGACAGGAAAGGGCTGGCTACATTGGTCACTGTAACAAGAAGGGGGGGGGGGGGCACTTGGGGGCAAAGAAGGGTTAATCAGTGACCAGCTTTGCCTCAGATCAGTACCCACGGAGCCACAGGGGTCGCCATGGGGGCAAAGCCCAACCAGGGCACAGTGTGGCCCCTTCAAGTTCCCACCTTGGGCAGGAGGTGGGAAAGTAAGACAGAGGGAGGGACGAGGAAGATCAGAGAAGGCATGAGACCAGATGAAGGAAGCAGGGAGATGGAGTGGCTTCCATCTAAGGGTGGCTTCTCCGTGCACCTTCAAGTCTGTCTAAGAGACTCAGCTGGTGCTGAGAGACAGAAATGTTTCTGGGACAGAAAATAAAAAGTTGGTATTGGGCTCCCAAAAAGGACATGGGGCAAGACACAAGCTACAGGAAGGTGGTCCCGGCCACGTGGCAGCCATGTGGCCACAGGAGGTAGGACTCAGAGCCATAGGGAAGCCAAATAGCAGGGCAGGGAGATGCGACTCTGGACTGGGCCACAGATGCCCGTTAATGGCAGAGCAGCTTTGGTCCAGAGTGAGGAAGAGCTGCAGAAACTCTAGGTGGGAGCCTCCAGGAGAGCTGTGGAGCGGGGGCTCACCCCCAGCCTGGACCTCCATCAGTTACTCTGCTCCCACTCTCAGCACCAAAAGGATGGGGAGAGCAGCAGCCCTGACACTCTAGATCCCGAGCGAGCCTCCTGCCTCAGACAGACGAAGCAAGGCCAGATGAAGGACGGAGAGGTACACGGAGGACAGGCAGGGGTGGGACAGAGGGAACCATGATGGACAAGAGGCAGACAGGGAGGCCCGTGAACATGGGATGGGACCCTCCCCAGCTGCCCTGCTCACCGAGCTGCCGCGATGGGCGACTTCTTAGAAGGGTCCAGCAGGCCGCCTAGGCCACTGGCTGGCTCCTCCCCCAGGGAGCGTGTGTCTTTGTTCAGCTGCTGCAGGCGGGAGCTGAGCTCACTTATCACAGTTGGTTTGTCGTCTTCAGGCCCAGGGAGCCCCCGGCTCTCCAGGGGGTCCCCCCACAGCTTGGACCTTCTCTGGAAGAGGTAGCGAGGGCGAGCAGGCCCAGCAGCAGAGGCCAGCCCGGCGGAGGCGGCAAGGTGCTGCTGGGCCATGAGCTCACTGTCCGAGGACTGCTTCAGCAGAGGGTCCCTGAAGGTCACCGGCCCCTTCCCCAGCGGGGACTTGAGCTTGGGCTTGGGAGGCACTGGTGGCTTCTCGAGTAGAAAAGTGTGTCCATCAGCGAAGGAGGTGTGGGTGTCGGTGAGCTCCCCGCTCTCGGAGCTCAGAGTGGACATGCTGGACACTGTGGAGATGGTGCTCGTGGTCTCCAGGTGGGGGTCGCTGGAACTGCGTGTGTCCACCTCCTCCACTCCCGAGTCAGCTGCAGACTCAGGGGCAGGGGGAAGCTCACTACTCGCCTTCCCTGAGGCCGGGCCTGGCACTGTAGTGGGTGAGGGACTTGGGCCGGGCAGTGGGGTGGCCACAAGGAGCCCATTGGCAAACTCTTCGGGGGGTGGCACCAGCCCAATACGAGCCAGTTCCTCTCTGGTCTCCTCGTCGCTAGAGGACAGCTGGGCGGGAGGCAGGTTCACTGTAAAGACCAGCTCTGGCTCCTCCTCGGAGCTGCCCTGGCCTGGCCCAGGGTCTTTTGGGGCACTGCCAGGGGGCTGCGCCCGTGGGCTGGGCAGGGGCTCTGCCACAACGGCTGACTGTGTGGGTGCAGGGGCCAGCTCCGGGGTGCCTGCGCGCTCCTCTTCAGCCCCCAGCCCACTGGGCTCCTGCCCGTTGCTGGTGGCGTGGACCACAATGAGGCCAGCGGGCCGCTGCAGGGACGTGTCCAGGACGCTGAGAATCATGGACTTCTTGTCCTCAGGTGACTTCCGCTCCTCTCGGGAGGCCTTCTCGGGCTCCCTGCGTGCAGGCACAGGAACCCAGGCGGGGCTCCTGGGGGAGAAGGCCGGGGAGGCCAGGGCTCCTCGCTCCGAGTCGCGGGCTTGAACATCCACAAACAGGGGCCCAGCCCGGTCAGCATCAGGGCTGTGCACAGGTGTGGGGGACCGGGAGGGCGTCTGGGAGGCCAGCGCCCGCTCCCGGGCAGCCAGCGCCAGGGCCAGGGGCGAGCTGGGGTCCAAGGGTTTGCCGGTGAGCGGGTGGATGAAGGTGGAGCCGGAAGGCCCAAGGCTTGGGCCGCTGACCAAGGGCTTCAAAGCAGAGACTGGGGAGGGCAGCAGGAGGTCACGGCCTGTGGCGGCACCGGCCCCCAGGAGCCGCTCATCGATGGAACGGGAGGGCTGCAGGGACGGCAGGTCCGCGCTGGGGGGGCTGCCTTCGATGGCGCCCACCGACAGGAACACGGTAGACCGGCGCCGCTCCTCCAGCCGCCGGTCCTTGGCCGGGCCCGGGCCTCCAAACACCAGCCCGCTGTCTCCAGGGCTGTAGTCGAGGCCGCCAGGCCGAGGCCCGCGGTGCGTCGGGGAGGGATCGCGCGTGAAGCTGCCGCCCCCCGGGCCCGGGCTGCCCACGGCCAGGCTTGCGCGCTCCTGGGCCTCCTCCACCTGCAGCTGCTTCACCAGCGGGCTCTTGCGGCGCTGGGGCTTGGACGGTGTGAAGAGGCTGGCGCTGAAGGCGCCCAGGTTTGCGTAGGGGCTGTCGGGGTCCGGAGGCCGGGGCCGGCGCTTGGGGCGCTCTGGCGGGGTGGCCGCGGGCGGGGGCCGAGCAGCGTCGCCGGCCTCCGGGGCCGAGTCCTGCAGGATGATCATGGAGCGCGCGCGCTTCTGCCGCTCGGGGTAGGGCAGCGGGCCCAGGGCCGCGCCCGCCTCGTACAGGCCTGCGGCGCCGGCACCCAGACGCGCTTCCAGGCCCGGTTTAAAGCTGGAGCGCACGGTGTCATAAGCCCGGCCCGGCGGGGGCGGCGGCGAGAAGGCGGGGGGCGCCCCTGAGTGGAAATAATAGGGCGCGGGTGGGGGCGGAGGCGCGGTCTGCGGCGGGGGCGGGATGCCACGGCCCTCGCGCCCAGAGTCTTGCATCGATGTGCTCCGAGGGAAGCGCCCCTCCAGTAGGGACGCCAGTTTCTCATCCTCCCCTGCGGACAGAGGGCCCCGTGAGACGGGCCAGGCGCTGGGAGCCGGAGACTTCAGGGAGGGCCCTTGGGCCCCAGCGCCTGCCCTTGGCAGAGGCCACCCAGGGTCCCCTCCCCCTATCTTAGAACTCAGCAGCAGGTGCTAGCTCCACCAGGGGATGGGGTCAGGGCTGGCATTGGGTTGGGGATTGGCCAGCAGAGGAGACTCTGGGAGCCCAAAGCAGAGCATCTGAGCAAGGCCCAGGATCTGCACCCCAATACCATTGCCAATTTCAAGGGGGAGGTTCTTATGAAGACTGGGGAGAGGAGTCAGTTCAGATATAGGGTAGAGGAGGGCCTGGAGAAAGTACCCAATCTCTGACCATGCAACTTAGGGCCAAGATCTGCCCTAAACCTGAGACAAGAAGGGACTCAAATGAGACACTCCAGGAGGGTAGGGGCAGACCCCTAGTAATGGGTGGGAGGGTGCCGGGGTGCAGGGCTTCCCACCGAATCTGAACATAGCTCAGATCCACAGCCTGCAACCAGCAGGTTTCAGGGAGGGCCTGGGGTCAGCCAGAGGCAGACAAAGGAGTACTTTCTGAGCAGGAAGGATCCACTGCAGACACAGGGACAGAAGGACTGTGGCCAGGGAAGCCACGCCTCTGGCAGGGAGACAGCTGATGCCCAGGTAAGGGGGTGCCTGGTGCCTGTCCAGTCCAGGGCCAAGTAGATGGAGTGGACTGAGAGGCTGCCAGTCACTGGAAAGGCAGGAGGGCGGATGGAAATGGAACTACAGGCTGACCACCCCACATGTTTTTGTTTTACTCCCTGCTCGCTGTGCAACCCCAGGCCAAGCCCTGAGCCCCTCTGAGCTTCAGTTCTCTCCTGAGCAATACACACTCTAAAATAAACCCCACTCTGCCTGCCTCGGACATAGTTCGGACCCAAGCAAGGGCAGGCCCACCTGCAGACTGGCAGGGCCTTCTTGTGGGCACCATGTGGACACTTGTGCTGCTGGTGTCCACGGCTCAGTCTAAGGAGAGTGCATTAATGGCTCTCATGTCAACACACACAAGTCTCTCATGGAGTGCCTTTTGGGGATCTGCCACCTGGCCTCCCTCTGGACTGGGTGATATTTTTATGAACTCACTAAGATGTCTCTTGCCTGTCCCAACCGCCTCCCCTGTTAGCCAGTCAGCACTCGCACCAGGCCACCTACGCCTGTTTGCTTCTTGACTTGCTTAACAGCTCTCGTACCCCCAGCTCAGCACGGGTGAACTTTTATGTAAAAGCCTTACTGTCTGACGTCCCTTAACCTCTCGGCACTTCAGTTTCCTCATCTCAGGGGCACTGTCCTCCTCTCCCTCCCCCATGTGGAGCCATTTTGAGCTTACAGCACGGGGCTAAGCATCTAGAAGGGGCCCAGAGGGGACCCAGGTTGTCGTCATCATCATTTCAGGTCTGCCTTCCACCCCCTGAACAGGAACACAGTTTATAAACACCCACCGTCCGTGCGTGACACAGGTACACAGGGAAAGTGAGTGTCCCTAGAAGCTGCAGGGGGTGTGGTGTTCCAAGTTCTAATGTCAGGTGAGCGCAAGTCCCTTGTCTTGGGATGAAATGAGGAATCTGTTCTGATGCCATCTTGGGTGCCCAGTGCCACACACCCAGGACAAGGGGTGGGTACTCAAGGAGTCTGGTAACTTGTTCAGCAGGCCACGGAGAGGGATCAAAGATGAGCACCTTTTGCCCTGGCTGTTGTTGCTAAGTGGTCACAGCACTGGCCTACGTACCAAAAGGTCTCGGGTTCAATTCCCAACCAAGGGCACATGTCTGGGTTGCAGGTTGGAGCAGCCAATCGATGTGTCGCTATCACATTTCTCCTCCCCCCTCCCTCGCTTCCTTCCACTTTCTCTGAAAATCAATGGAAAAAATACTGGGATGAGAATAAAACAAAATGATGAGCCCCTCTCAGCTCATTCATGGCCAGAGCACTGGAAGGTCTGAGAGGGTGGGTGGGAAAGAGCTGCCATCCGCATCTGGGCTTATATCCCAGTGGGCAGGCACTTGGATCTGTACCTTTCTGTTCTGGAACAGCCTCTGGCAGAGTAGCTGAGGGACAGCCTCTGGCGGAGTGAGGTCAGGTGGAGAATAGTGCTTCTGGCAGTCCCAGGTCAGAGGGAGGCAGAGACAGAAGGCCCCGGATGTTGCAGGAGAGGGCTGGGGCCAGTCCCCAAGACCCAAGGCAACTGGGAGCCCACAGAGGGTCAACTACAGGGATGAGGGGTGATTTCTGCTCTGTAGAAGTCCCCCCCGCCCCCGACCTGTGGGTGGAGTTGGGGAGGGAGGTCTGAAGAACACCAAAGCTGTGGTCCAAGAGCAAGACACTGAGGCCCAGTCAGTCAGGCAAAAAGCATTTGAGGAGGCAGTGAACCCCTAATTTGTCAGGGGAAGCAGAGAATAAGGAGGAAGCCATGGAAGACTCCCAGGGCTTAGGCCAGTAGGGGGAGAGAGGTACCACAAGCCACTCCAAAGTGGCTGCAATCTCACCGATCCTCTTCCTCTTCCTCCCCCTCCAGAAAGGACCTGCAGCAGTCCCTGTAGGACCATGCCACCAATGAGGATGGCCTTTATCACTAACTCACCACATGATCTCCTAGAAACCCCCACTCATCCTGCATTCCAAACTCAGACATGCCTCTTAGCCTGCTGACACCCAGGTGTGGCTGGTACCCCTAGTTGTCTCTCACTGGACATGGTCCTTCACACTCACCACAACTGCCAAACTGAGTTGTCTATACCTCCCCCAACTGAGCCCCCACACCTGGCCCAGGGTCATCCTAGAGTGGGCATCAATCATCAGAAGTCCTAGTGTGAATGAGGGTTGGGGTTTGGGCAGCTGATTGGCCAGATGGGTGGACAGAAGACAGACAGGTAAGGCAGCTGTGTGACCCTGAGCAAGTCACTTGGCCTGTTTGCCTCAATTTTGTCATCGTTGGTAACACAGGTACTATAGTGTTACTTGCTCAGGGTTCCTCTAAGGGCTATGTGTGGCAGTGAGCATAAGCAGTGTTGGTGTGACTGACTGCTGAAGGGTAATTTACTGGTTAACACATGATAAGTGTGGTAAGGTGTACATGGACAGATAGATGGACAAGTGGACAGGTCTAGGGGTAGATGGATGGACAGGTGAGCAGAAGAGGGCACTGGATGCCTAGAACAGTGGTTGGCAAACTCATTAGTCAACAGAGCCACAGTTTGCCGACCACTGGCCTAGAAGGATGAGCAGCAGGTAGGGCTTGTCAGATAATCAGGCCCAGGGTCAAAAGAAAACATAGCCAAGTGTGGGGCATGACACTGGCTGGAATGTGATGTCCTGTGGAGACAGGTGCAGAGGCAGGGAGACCAAGGACATAGCCTTGAGAAAGCTACATGGTGATGTGGTGTGATCTGCTCCTGGGGGAGGACAGAAGGAACTACGTTAGTGTGTGTGGGGCTGGGAGAAGCCTGAACATGTGCAGCTGCAAAGTGTCCTACAACTGGGAGAAGAGTTACATGGACAGGGGGCAGGAAAATCAACTGCGATTTGAGGTCCAAAAGAGAGGGCTGGTCACATGCACCAGGAGGAACGCCCTGGGAAACACTGGTGACCATGATTTGAGCAACTTCAATTTTAGGTACAGAGCAGCCTTCCCCAGGCTGCAGGCAGAAAAGAGAAGACAGTAAGTACAGGTGACTTTGGAGCAATGGACTGTGAAGGAAAGGAGAGGTATTGAAGAATAGCTGGGGTTTGGGGTAGGAGCAGGTTCAAAGGGAGGGCAGTTTTAGGACCAGAAAAATGACATGTACTCAGACATCCAGCATATAAGACAAGGCCCAGCATATAAGACAAGGCCCAGCATACAAGACAAGATGGGTGGGAGCCGTGGATTTGGGGGAGGGGTACCCACTGGACAGGAAGCCATAGATGGGTGTGGGGGAGAGTTTCAAGGGACTGTTTTAGTAGAGTATCTCTGGGTTTGCTGAAGGACTGACCTTCCCCCACCCCCAAAATATGTCCACATATGAGATCCCTGGGCTGGGGCCAGGGAGAGGCAGAAGGCAGAAGGGAACTGAAAACCCAGTAGAAGGTGGAGAGAGAGGACCCTCCAGCCCTGTGTCCACCCGGCCCCATCCCCCCGGCCCCGTGCAGACCCCAGCCCGGCCGTACCTACAGACTTGGTCCGTGGAATCCCCTTCCGCAGGGAGCCCGGCAGCTTCTCTGGGCCTGGGAGGCCCTGGCGCTCAAACAGTGACTGTGGGAGTTGGGAGGGTACATGGAGGATCTGCCCACACTCTTCCTAAGCCTCAGCTCACCATGCACTATGTCCAGCGTGCTGGTGCCCGGGCACCTGCCTCCATAGCAGGGCCCGGCAGCAGGGCCTGGGAAGAGCATTGGGCAGGTTGATGCCAAGGTGGCTGGAGCAGACAACAACCTTGGATGTGGTCCAGGTGGTGCCCAGGAGGAGGAGTGGGCCAGGAGAGTAAGACACAGTATGTGGCAGGAACAGGGCTGGCACAGAACCTGCCTAAGGAACTGAAAGCCACTCAGCACGTGGTCAACTGTAGCCATTCTGGGGTGGCCCCAATTGTCTCCAGGAGTCTGGGGGAACTTCACAACAGTTCCTAGAGTATGGGATCCACAAGAGTGTGGGATCCAAATGGTGGATCCACCCCAGAAAATGTGCAAGCACCCATGCTCCACCCAGCCTTCAGCCCACACCCACATTCAGCCATCCAGCAGCTTACACTGATCTCGGCCGGGGTGATCCTCCGGCTGGTAGGCCGCTGTTTGACGGTGGCTGCTCTTGAGTCAGCATCTGCGATGTCAGGCCTCAGTGTGGGCTCCGCGGCGGCCGCCAGGATCTCATCTAATTTCTCTGCACAGCCAAGAAAGAGTCTTCTCAGCCACCATGACCTTAAGCAGCCTCAACGTTCTGTCCTCCCCACAAGGCTGGTCCATACTGAGCCCACCTCAGACATCTTACTCCCCAGGGCTGCTTCAAGACCTGGGATGGAGGTCCTCACACACCAGAACCCAGGTTCTGCACCAGCCTACCTCTCCACCCTCTGGGAGGCTCCAGGACCCTAGAGATCCCACTCCAGGAAAAGGCCAACTGACCCTTAGAGGGAAGACCCAGACACATTGCTGAGAGCCCAGGGTCTCCCAAGATTCTGTGTCCTTTGCCTTTCACTTTTCTCCTTGGCACAAGGCATCACTGTCCAGGCCCCAGCGCACAGGACAGACCTAGAGTCCAGCAGGTGCCCACGAAAGATGCGAATCAATAAAGAATGAAAGAAAACAGCTGACAGCCCCAGGCTGCTCAACAAGCCAAAGAACCTCCATCCAGGTGGGAGGTGCCAAGAAGAGGGTGTGGGGGACAGTTGGGAGGGACAAGGAGAACCCACAGGGCTGAACAAGGCCTGGGGGAAAGACACTGGGAGGCCTTCTCAAATCCGCTGTAAAAAAACAACCAAAAAAAACACAACAACCCTGTTTTCATTAAAGCTGGTTGATGATTTTAAAAGTGGTGTTTTTTATGAACAACATGACTTAGAAGTTTTGTTAAACAAATACAAATATCTGAGAGCTATCAGGTCCAGATGGAGGATGGATGAGTCCAGTTGAGGCCAGCCACAGGGTGCAGCAGGATGCCCACTTGCTGCCAGAGGACTCTCTCGTTCAGGAAACCTGCCCAATCCATCCTTCACTCAGGTTCCAGATCCCACCCTCCCAACCCAGGGGCTGTGCCAACTCTAGAGGCCCATGTGTCAAGTCACCCAAGTGCCCCACGTGGAAGAACATCTGGGGTCAGACTTGACATCTACCAGCACCTGACGTCCCATCTCTGCATCTGCCCACAATCACCATGCAAAGTAGATAAACTCCTGAGATGTCCGGTACCCAACCCAGACCAGACCCACCCTGTACACTCACTTTCCTGAGGTAAATTCTTTATGACTCAGTTTCCTCCTCTGATGAAACAGCACACGAGCGGCACCTACCTCAGTGTTATGAGAACTAGCACATACATAGAGGTACCACCACTGTGCCGGCTCTGAGCAGGCACCAAGCACCGAGCACATGTTTGCTACAATAAGCTCCATAAGCTGCCCTGCAGCCCAGGGCACCCAGCCCGACCCTGACACGGAAGCTCCACCAGGTGCAGACCAGAGAGGCCCGTAGAGGCCCCTTGTTTATTTTGTAATGAGGTGAATGCCTTCCCTTTGGAGCTGAGACCATTTAGGTCCCAGGCGATTTCCAGAGTGGGAAGTGCTTCACCTCTCGTTCCACAACCACCACAGGAAAATACTGTTACTGCCCCCATTCTATCCAAGAAGAAACCAAAACTCTGAGAGATAAATTGCCCAGATCACAGACCCAGTAAGTGAAAGGTCAGACTTAGCTACCAGGCTGCCCAGAAGCCACAGACAAAAAGACAGGTGTGGAGAGAAACACTTCCATGGGAATCACAGGACACATGCTCACCTGAGCTATGAATTTAGAGGCCACTTGTTCAGGTCCAGAACTCAATCTGAGACCCAACGCTACATGCCCAATAAGGTGGACCACAGGACTGGGCCAGACAAGATTTATTTTCAAAATGGAAAGAATAAAAAATTCTGCATACTACAAGCTAGTGAGATTGACACCAATACCCAACAAAATTAGAAAATGTAGCCAAAACCGGTTTGGCTCAGTGGATAGAACATTGACCTGCGGACTGAAGGGTCCCGGGTTCGATTCTGGCCAAGGGCATATGCCTTGGTTGTGGGCACATACCCAGAAGGGGGTGTGCAAGAGGCAGCTGATCGATGTTTCTCTCTCATCGATGTTTCTAACTCTCTATCCCTCTCTCTTCCTCTCTGTAAAAAAATCAATAAAATATATTTTTTAAAATTAGAAAGTGTATTCTTATAGCCTCTCAGACATTTAGATAAGGGAATGAAGCCCATTAGGAAGTGGGTCTGGGTCCCTGGAGTGCCTCCCTGTCTCCCCACCACCACCACCACCAGCCTCACGCACACACACCTGTCATGGGGCCGGGGGCTGGATGTGGCTGTTTGAACAAGCGGGGCCTGCAGGGGCATGAATCGCCATCACTGCCCCTACAACTGAAGGCAGTGCACAGACCACAGCACAGCTCCCTGGGAGCCCTTCTAATGAGCTGAGCACAGAACCGATGTGCTCCAGAAATAGTTTGCCCGTCGGCCTCAAGGTGTGCACAAAAGTGTCCACAGAGGAGACTTCATTACCTGTTTTAATGGCTGAAAAGATGCCCGGGAAAGCACTTCATTGGGGCTGGGGAAGGGGCTGTGAGAGCTCAGAGGGCCAGGCTGCAGAATGTGCTGGAGAGTGTGGGCTGCAGGTGTGTGCTGGCTCAGGAAAGGCCCAAGGGACCCAGAGTGAGGACCAGTGAGGACCGGTAACATGGACAATGAAAGGCCACAGAGCCACCTCTGGCTTCTCGTGGCCTGGATTCCTGTTTACCCATAGGTGGGAAAAGCTGGAAGAAGCCAGGTCCTGAGATCTGACAGATACTGGCCCTCAGTGCCCAGGCCCAGACTCAGTCCCATATGGATGCTGTGTCCCTCGAAACCAGGCCGGACATACAGGGAGGAGCCTCAGAGGATGTGGCAGATGAAGTCTGCAGGTAGCAGCAAGGGGTGGGGAAGCCAACAGCTGGGCAATGCTGGGGTGGGAGCTCCAGGCTGACTCCCCAGTGCTGTGGGCCCAGACTCATGCTCTGATGGACTGTCAGCACTGGGCTTGACCAATAAACAGATCAGCACAGAAACAGCACCCACACACCAGGCACATGGAAGCCCCCAGAGCAGACAGAAAGAAACAACCTCAGTCAAGCACTGGCCACTCCCACCCACAAAGGGCCACAGCTGGGTCCTGAACCCGCCCTTCCTGACTCCAGGCCTCCACTCTGGGGGCTCCCAGCTCTGCCTCACCAGGCCACCTCAACTCACCTGAGCTACAAGACCCCTGACCAAGCCTGTCACATCCCCAGGTGATCCCTGCTGGGTCCTTCTACTGTGCCCTACCAGATCCCAGTGAAAAGGCCATCAGGAGGGTACAGCCCAGGCCTCCAGACCACCCTGAGTGAACTGGAACCTCCTCATACACCAGCACTTCCCTGGACAGGGGTCAGGCGAAGCTGTGGCCCTGGGGACACAGCGGATGACTCACCCCCTTTCCTTCTCCGAATGGAGGCTTGGAATCAAGAAACAGAGCAAAGGGGGTAAGAGGCAGACTTCATCCTCAGCACCTGGGTCCCATTCCCCACTCCCTTTGCCCCACCTCTCTTCTCCTAACCCTTCTAACAACCAGGACCTCCCAGATCCCCACAACCCCTGACCTACACTCCCTACCAGACCAGAGGGGCAAATACGTCCAATGCCAAGTTGGTTCACAGCCTGAAACTCGAGACAGAAACAACCACAAGCAGAGACATATGCTTTTGTGTGCATGCACACACAAATTACAGTCCACTCACACATGTACACATGATGCCCAAGCAGGTCCACTCATACCCAGCACACACTTGTGTGTGCCTACACACATGATGCTCACACACATTTGTGCACACCCACATACATCAACTCACACCTGTGAACACATTTGTGCATGCCCACTCACACACATGTCCACACATTTGTGCATGCCCACTCACACATAAGTTCACACATGACGACCACGCACATGCTTATACATGTCTCAATCACACACATGCTTGTGCCCATCCACACATGCTTATACACTCACTTTTGTATGTCCCTCACATGCATGTTCACGCACACACTTGTGCAGACCCACTCACACACTATATGCACATGCTGTGTAAGTCCCCACACATCCACTCACACATGTGCACACATTCATGCTCATGCACATCCACACACACATGCACACACATGTGGAGACATTCACAGACAAGTAAATCACATTTTTTTAGAGAAAGGGCAAAATCCCATAAAAACCAAGGTTGGAGTCACTGATAGCGACAATGGTTGCCTGAAGCATTCTGCAAAGTGTTTCCGACGGAGGGCAGGCCAGTCAGAGACTGCACACTGCGTGGCACTTGCCCCCACGTTCTCATCACAGAGGAAAAGAGACCCAGAAGATTTACCAAGAGAAAGTGG
Organism: Pipistrellus nathusii; assembly: GCA_963693515.1. Classification (NCBI taxonomy): domain Eukaryota; kingdom Metazoa; phylum Chordata; class Mammalia; order Chiroptera; family Vespertilionidae; genus Pipistrellus; species Pipistrellus nathusii. The sequence continues at coordinate 190,421,352 of OY882860.1, read as the reverse complement.
GAGGGGACTCAGACCCACCAGGGCCCTCCCAGGTCTGGGTCTCCACTGATCTCTGCAGCCCCTGCACGCCCTTGGCTTTTGCTGAGGAGATGAGCATATGGGGACCCTAATGCATACTTGCCTAAGAGCACTGGGGGTGTCCTGCCCTTACTTCTATCACAAGCCCCTTCTCTGCTCTGTTTCTGCCAGCCCTCAACCATTCAGGGCTTTGCTTCTCCCCCACACTCTCTATGAGCCCCCACCCTTGCCACCTGCTTTTTTTGTCACCTCACATCTTCCTTTCTTTCCAGCTATTTAGGTCATCTTCTTGGTAGACCACAGGGACCCTAAATGGTCTGATCAGTTCTCAACAGTGTGACAAAGAACTGATATGTTACTACTGGCAGTGAGCCAACAGGCCTGATTTCTATCTTTTGAAAGCACCAACACTGGACCATAGCTGAGCTCTTTAGTACTTGGGAAGACCCTGATGCCAGCCTGGCTTCCTCAAACCAGGTATTTCTAGAGGTCAGCACCTGTGCTGGCTTCCTAGGACAGCTGTCCTCTGGGGGCAGAATGGCTTCTCCTGCAAATGGGGGGGGGGGGGCCTGTGTCCAGCTTCAACCAAAGCTGTGACCCCTCAGTCAGCAGTATGGACAGAGGCTCTGTGCTAAGCTGTTCCTTCCTCATCCTTCCTGAAACTCTGTTCTAAAAAACTGGATTAAGATGATGGCAACCTGAGGCTTCAGGAGTGAGCCCCTGGAAGATGAGGGTCACACAGCAGCAAAGGGAAAGCCCTGGACTAGAGCAAAGAGGAGGGAGGATCTGCTGTTCAAGGGTTTCTTCACACAGAGCAGCCCCTGGGGCCTGGATTACAGATCTAGGGCTGCCCAAGAACCTCTTCATGCAGAATTGGGGGCTCCCTTCTGAACATGCTGCTGAGCATGGCTGGGTAACAGCCTTTGGAAGGAGACCAGAGCCTCGATATGGTGTCTAGCCAGACCCAATGCCTGGGGATTTTGGTTCATTAATCAGTTTGTACCCTCAATCAGTGTAGCAGATCAACTCCCCATGAGTTACCTGCTTGTGACCCTGAGGCCAGAAGTCTACTAGCTTCCCTGATGCTCTCTTGAATGAGTGGGTTTAGCAGGAAATAGAATTCTAGGTGGAAAAGCATTTTCACACAAAACTCTGAAGTTATCCCATCATCTCCTAGAAGCTACTATTGCTGATCATAAGTCAGCTGTTGGTCTTGCCGTCCTTCCTAAGTCATCCAGCTTCTTTCTCTAAAGGTTACAATTTTTCTTTTTGTCTAGGGTGCTGTGAAGTTTTACTATGACAAGTCTACATGTATAGGTTTATTTTTTATTTCCTAGCTTGGGACTTATACTTCTTTAAACTGGAATCTCATCTCTTTTTTCAATTTTGAAAATTATCAACCATTTACTTTTCAAGTTTGCCTCTTCCCCAAAGTTTTTATTCTTTCGTGTCTCATCTGCCCTGTGATAGTTTATCTCCTTGTCTCCTGTGCTGCATTTTAGGTGATCTCCTCAGATTTATCTTCTAACTCACTGTTTTCTTCTTCAGCTGGGTCTGTGAACCCTGCCACACTGAGGAATCCTGTTCATCCCAGAGAATTTTTAGTTTCAGTGCCTACAATTTTTGTTTCAATAACAGTTTTTTAGGGATCCTTTTAAAATCTTCTTCTGTTTTTTTCTTTTGGTACTGTCCTGTTCTTTCACTATGAATTCTGTTATTTCTCTTAAACTCTGTATTTAAACACATTATTTTTCTCTTTCATATTCTTCTATGATTTTCCCAATGCTAATCCCAATTCTTGGGTGTGGTTCCAGCTTTGGGTCCACAAACATATCTCTCGGCTTTGTGGGGGCATCAGAGCCTCAACCCCTTGCCCTGGGAATCTACATCCTATCCCAAGCTGTCACAGACTATGGCAGCATCAGCTTCCTCTCTCTTTTGGCTGGATTTCTTTTTTCAGTTTTGAGACCTGGGGAATTCCTAATCTTTTGTTTCAAGTTGGCTATGTGTTTTTAAGTTTTTATTTTATTCATAATATTCCTGGGGAAGGAAAATCCTATGTCATTTCAGTTGATCTTGGTGGCTGTCCTCGAGGATCAACTACAGTCAAGAGCACCAGCTTGTACAGTGTGGCTCAGCCCATGACCAGAAAGGGATCAGGGCTCAGTCAATGACTCAGTCAGGAATAACTTTAGGGGACAGGTAGGGTTCTTTCTATGGCTAGGGAGGAACCAAGCCTAAGCCAGGATTGAAGCTCAGTCTAGAATCAGGATCAGAGTCAGGACTGGGTTAGATCTTGGCTGAAGCCAGGGCAAAATCTGTGACTAGGACTGGGTTTAGACTGTAGAAGGACAGAGCACATTAATAGTCATGTGACTAGGACACGCTCATGATGAGGACACTGATGGTCACGAATATTAAGACATGGCTTCGCATATCTGGACACACCTATAACGAGGCTATTAACAGTCACATATCTTAAGACATGTCCACAGTGAGGTTACCAACATCACTCTGGGATCATGCCCACAACATGCCCCATCAAAGCCCGGAGACACTCTTGTGTGGCTTCTGCAGCCCTCAGGGGCCTGCCCATCAATGAAGCAGTGAGGTACACACAGCCCTGTTAGGTCAGCCACTCACTGTAATTACTCTGCTCACCCAGCGAGTGAGCCGGTGCTGAGAGGGTAAAATAGATGCAAAAGTCACACAGCCAGTGCCAGCAAAGCCCGGGCAGAGCCCAGGGCCTGGACTCCTGCCCTTTTCTCATGTGGGTGAAACAAAGGAGTAAAGTCAGACTGCAGAGCCACAGGCAGCACATGCACACACATGCAGACACACTGGCGGGCCAGGCTCTGCTCCTGCCACCATCTGGTGGTCCCATATCCATCTCCAGCCCTGTCACCCAGCCCCCTGGCCCTCATGCCATCCACATGTCTGCCCCTCATCACCCCACTATTCCAGTACCCACCCATTTACCTTAGACCTCTTCATACATCTGTCTGTCCTTCCTGCCCTCTCTCCCTCTGCCTGGCTTTGACCCCAGCTCACTCCGCCTGGCCACTCACCCTGGGCTGCCCGCAACCTCCTGCCCCCACTACTCACCAAGTTCCTCAAGCTCAGCCGTCATGGACTTGGAACGCAGGGTCAGTGTGGTGCTGGGGGCCCTCTTGGGGGGCTGGGGGGCTGCAAAGAAGAGGGAGGTCTTGGACCTCCTGTCCAACAGCAGGCAGCGCGGCGTGGCCAGGTGCAAGTGCCACTTGCGCTCCACCGCCTGGATCTCCTCGTACTCCCGTGAGGACGTGTCACATTGTGCCAGGATCTTGTTCAGGCTGCGGCTGGACGCAAACTTCTTCATGGTGCTGGGAGCTCAGGGGGTGCTGAAGGCCAGGCTGGCCAGGGGCCTCAGGAGGAGGTCAAGAACCCCAGGAGGGGTCAGGGTGCTGGCCAGCTCCAGCCTGAGTGCCCACCCTTTAGCCTCTGAAGGCTGAGCAAGGAGTGCCAGAGCCATGGCGTGGGGGTTGGGAGGGGTCCCCAGCAGCAGGACTCTAGCTGCTCCAGGGCTCTCTCACGTCCTGGAGGCCACTGCCCTTCAGAGGACTCTGGTGTGGTCAGCCAAGGCAGGGCCTGGGCTGGGCCGGCCAACAAAGCCTCCTAGGCCCAGGCTGAACCGACATCGTGGCATCGCGCAGGGAGAAGACGCTCTTCCTCTTCCCTCAGGTGCCACCTCCCCCTTCCCTCGACAATGAGCGGAAGGCAGCGGCAACCTCACAGTTGCTATGGCAACCCCGGCCTCCAGGCAGCTGCTGGCAGTGCAGGAAAGGAGGGCTCTTCCACACCAGGGGCTGGGGGATGCCAGCAAACAGAGGGTGGGGATCTGCGGAGGGCAGCCTGTGGTCAGGGGTTACAGACTGGAGGCCAGGAGGCCAGTCTAACAGCAAGGGCTGGGAAAGCACCAAATTCAAAATGGGGCATTTCACTTGGGTTCAGACATCTGATGTCAGTAGTCTGGACTCAGGGAATGGGCAGAGAAACATGGGTCTGGGGTCAAAGGTCTAAGGTCAGGAGCCAGAGGGGAGAGTCGGGGCACAGAGATCTGAAGCCTGACTCCTCACCTCTGCGCCGAGCCCCGTCTTCTTCGGGCTTCCTTGTCACCGACACAACCTTCATGACAAGACGGTTCCCGCCCTGGCGGATCAGCGCCACCACCTGCTTGTGTCCAACCTTCACCACGTTCACCCCGTTCACCTGGGACAGACAGGTAGGTGGGTGGGTGGGGTCCAGGTGTGTCCTCCTCAGAGCTCAGAGGTCAGCACCCACCTAGATGCACAGGTAAGGATGAGCCTCACCTCGATGAGGAAGTCTCCCGTGCGCAGCCCAGCCCTCCAGGCTACGCCCTCCACATCCACAGACTCGAGGTACTGAAGTGCAGGGAAGGCCGGTGTGGGGGTGAACTCCTCGATGGGGGTCTCTGCTGCAGGGGTGGGCGGGGCGTTAGGGAGGGGCTTCACTAGTGTGTCCAGGTGGAGGCGGCTGTCACACAGCAACAGCCCAAGAGTGGTGCAACCCGCTCAACAGATGAAACCAGACGGAGCGCCCTGGGCTGGGCAGTGGGTAGGCACCACCCAGGACAAGAGCCAATTCGGGAATCCAGGGTGCATCGCTCTGAGAAACTTCCCTCTCACCCCCACCAGAGAGGCCCCCACTGGGTCAGGCACACTAGAGCAGCAATCTTGGACATCCACAAGGAGGAGGAGTCCCTGCCCTGTACTGAGACATTCCAGACGGAGAGTACAGTCACAGCAGAGGGTCAAGGGGGCGGGGGGGCTGGATAGGGAATGGGGTGACACCAGGGGCAGGAGCAGGGGCAGGAGAGCAGAGGGGCAGAACAGAAGCCCCAAACCGTCTGCGACCCTGCCAGTCTGACACCCCAGTCCCCAACCCTTCATTACCTTTGGCTCCCCGAAGCACGAAACCAAAACCCTCGTGGTCCCGTTTCTGCAGGATGGCCACCTTGTCATCAATGACATAATCGCTGGTGGAGGAAAGCAGGGATGGGGTGAGGAGAGGCCTAACACACTTGCCAAGCTGACCCTCACGCATGCCCCAAAAAGGGTCCCTCAGGCAGGACCCACCCTGGGGGTTGCCCTTGGACTGACCTGGGAGGGCAGAAGACAGGGGCTGGGCACCACCACTCCCTCCTCCTTCCTCTTCACCCAGGCCTCTCCGACCAGCTTTCAGCCTCCCTTTACATTTGACGTCCCACTCACATGCGTGCCCACCTGCCCACCTGCCCACTGCCTGCGATACCTGTGAGAGGTGAGGCTGTCGTAGGAGCCCACTGTGTAGTGGCGGAAAAGTCGCTTCGTCCGGTCCTCCCGGGTTTCTGAGGGGAGTTTCAGTTGCTGAAGGAGGGTCATATCCTCCAAGTGGCCTGAACAGCCCCTCAACCACAGTGGTCACCAGCCTCTGCCCACACCCCCTGGCCTGGTTGTGCCACATGGAAGTGGGGGAGGGAGGCAAATCCGAAGTCAGAGGGGACCATGTGGGAAATTCTGGCCTCTGGGATCAGGTTTCAGAACAGGGCAGGGGCTGTGGGTCATCTCTCCGCCATGCACATGGCAGACCGGACAAGGCCAGGGCCATCCACACAGCACCGGGGCCCGGAGCTACCAGCAAAACTGTTCATGTGTGAGGCACATGCATGTGGCCCATAGTCACATCTAAGTGCTGTGCTCACATGTGCTTATGCATATGCATGTCTCTGTGTGTGTCCAGTCATGTGCCTATGTCATGCTACATGCCCACATGCACTGCCATGGAAGCGGCACTCTGTCTTCACTGAACCCCTCACACGGCCCACTGATGCTCAATCTCATGGGGTCCCTTGCTCCAGGTCCAGCCTCTGAGTGCACACCAAGTCCAGATGTGGGAGCTGGTCCCTTCCCTGATGTCACTACATCAGAGTTTTGTCCCACCTGTACTCTTGATCTCAGCGTCCCTCACAGCTACTGCCCCATCCCGGCCTCCCTGATCCCCTGCAAACCTGCACCTCCCTACTCCAGGCTCACTTCTCCAGCTGCCCATGAACCAGATTCTCTGCTCCCAAACCACCTCGCACCTCTGCCTCCAAGCTGTTCCCCCAGATGGTTCCAGTGCCACTCACCTTTCATCCCTCAACTCCTCCCTCATTCTCTATCATTTTAGTATTTCTCAAGATTAATTTGCTCATTCAACAAGTATTTATTGAACGCCTGCTGTGCTCCAGTAACTCTTTGTTTTAGGCCTCTGAGAATACAGCAGAGTTTACAATTCTTTCGAAGACAGAGAGCAGACAAGAAATACATATATACATAACATATCAAATGCTCATAAATGTTAAGAGGATGCAGGAATGGATTACAGAGAAAGTTCACGGTTCTAGGGTGATGGAGGGAGAGATGGATGTAAAGATGGATGGATGGGTGGGTGGTCACTTCAAGGCCTCCTCAGGAACAGACAGTTGAGCAAAAGCACAGGCCATGAGGCAGCGACCATGGATTGCATGGGTAAAGGTTTCCCGGAGGCAGGCACTCAGGGTAGGAAATGAGATCAAATGAGAACCTATGAATTTTTAAAATGTGTTTTTATTTATTTCAAGGAGGAAGGGAGAGGGAGAAAGAGACTGAACATCATTATAATTGAGAATCACTGATCGGCTGCCTCCTGCATGCCCCACACTGGGGATCGAGCCCACAACCCGGGTATGTGCCCTTGGCCAGAATCAAAACTGGGAGCCTTCAGTCTGCAGACTGATGATCTATCCACTGGGCCAAACCAGCTAGGGCCCTATGATTTTTGATGACCTATCTTTTCCATTAATTGTGAGCTCTCATTTATTTCTGTGATCCTAGCACCTTGATAACTAGAAAGATAGATGAGTGAACAACTGGGTGGGTAGGTGGACGAATGAGTATATGATGGATAGAGGAAAGGAGGGATGAAACAAGAAATAGATGGAAGGAGGGACAGAGAGCAGGAGGGATGGGTGGAGGAGTCAAAGGGTAACCGATGCATAAACAAATGGGTAGGTGGACTGAGTGGTTTGATGGACAGGGGATAACTAGATTGGTGGATGGATAGAAGGATGGGTGGACGAATGGGTGAACAGATGGACGAGAGAGTGGATGGATTAATGGACAGATGAATGATGGATGGACAAATGGGTTGACGAATAAACAGATGGATAGATGACTGGATAAATGGATAAACAAGTGGAGAGATGGATGGATGAATGAATGGAAAAATGGGTGAATGGATGGAAAAATGGGTGGATGAATGAAAGGAAGGAGGGTTGGGTGCACTGGGTGATCTGGGTGGGTTGATAGATGAGTAAAGATGGCAGGATGAATGGGTGAGTCAAAGGATAAAGGATATGAGTAGAGAAAACAGAGAAGAAAGAGCCCCTCTTAATGCACATGTCAAGGCAAGTATAGGCAAGTACTTGTGCGATGTTCAGTACTCTGATAGTCCCCTTCCAGGCTCTCCCTATAGAGAAGGGAAATTCACCCTGTGGAGCCCCTAGGTTTATCACCCTGGCATCCTTCCAAGCACTGATCTGTTCTTTTCTCTCCTCCTTGCACACACTGCCCATCCTGACAGAGACCCCCTCGGACACCATGCACTTACCATCCTGCATTCCAAGACCAGAGCAGGCCAGGCCTCATCACTGCTTCTCCTTGCCTCCACCACACCCTTCTCACATTGACCCAACTTTAGACATGTCCCTCATGCCTGCCTGTAAAAGGACCCAAATTCCACAGTTCACTAGCCTCCCATTTTTAGACTTTGTCAACCAAATTGTATTTATTATATAACACAAATTCATTTTCCAGTTTCATCAATCAGACACATAGCAGAAGCCAGCTGAAGTGAAAACACACAGCATGACCACCCCCCTACCAAGTACTGGGAAGGGAGGGAGAGAAGGAGGGAGAGAGGAAGGGAGGAAGGGAAGGACGGCTGCCAGAGCCACAGCCTTCCAGGTGTCCTACAAATCAGCCTCTGAACAGACAGGGCTTCGCCTCACCTTCTCCCTGTCACAGCTCAGTGGCTGCAGGAGGCACCCCCTCTGCTGACTCCTGGCATCAGCCTAGCCCCCATGTGTTGGCATGGTGTCCCCTTCTTGGCCTCTAAGTCTCTCTCTGTCCCTACTCCAGTCTCAGAAACAGATCTTTCTTTGGATCTGGGCCTGTTGGAAGCAGGTTCCCATTCCTGGGCTGCCTCTGGCCTCTGGCACAACCCAACCTTGGGTCCCAGATCAGACTCTGCCCAGAGCGCTGGCAGGCCCGGCCTGCACCGAGGACAGAGTTACTCCGCCCCTCCCAGCAGGCAGGCTCCACAGGCCTCTCTCCCTCTTCCCACCCAGGAATGCTCCAGTCTACCCAGGTACCTTCTGACATTCTTTTGGGTGACAAACCCCACAGCTATCCCATCTAGGAGCCCTGTAGTTGCCCAGAAGCCAACAGTTCCTGCAGCAGGGTACTGTGTGCTCTCTCCCTTCCCAAGACTTCAGCCCACCCCACTCACCTCCTCACCCACCTCCAACTGCCCTGCCTGGTCCTCACATTAACTTTGAGTGACCTGCACACTCAAGATAGCACCCCATCTCCTCCTGCCACCCTGCCACAAACTCCAGTCCACTGTCCTTCCCCTGGAGACACAGCCACCTAAAGGGCCTCACATCCCCACTCCAATCCTGCCACCCCTCACTGCACACTCGGGATCACCCACCCAGGGCCCATGAACTGTGCTGGCCACAGCACAGACCCTGCGGCCACTGCCTGTGTCACAAACGAGGCTGCTCCTCAGGCCATGGAACAGGCCCTCCTAGAAAGGGACCGACATCTGCTGTCCCCCCTCCAGGACCTGCTGGGACAAGTGAAACGGTTTCTATATGTGAAGTGCTTGAAACCACAGCCAGCACCAGGACACTGCTCAGAGCATGCCAGATGCCAGTACACGCAGATGGGCTTTGTTCCCGCCACCATCAGCTGACCATCCAGAGGACTCCTGGTCATCCTTCAAGGCTCAGCTCAAACACCTCTGCTTCGAAGCCCTGACTCCTCAGGCAACCCTGGGAGCATCTCGTGTGAACACTGCATTCCAGCCGCACACAAACGTGAAACCACTGCGCTGCCTGTTCTTCTCCAGCCAGAGCGCCAGCCTCTGTGATCCCAGCTCCCAAGACAAGACCCAACCCACGCCAATAAGCACCTAATAAACAGATGCTGTTCTCAAATTCCAGCTCCAGTCCAGACATCCCTCCCACCCTCCCCAGCCTCAGCCTCAAGTCCAACTGTCCTGGAGCCACACAGTTCTCAAACCAGAGCCCTCACTGCTCACCCTGTGGGAGAGCACAGACCACTCCAAACTCAACACATCTGGAGGCCCCTTTCTCCCTCTCCCCTCCCCATCAGGTTTGCACCCAGGCCCCAAACTCTGAAAGCTTTCCTCACTGAAAGAGCTGCCCCACCTACCCCCCACAGGCTCACAACAGAGGGTCGCATCCCTGCCACACTCCCTGTGACCTGGAGAGCCATGAGGGCAAGGCAGGGAAGAACCGAACAAACAGAAGGCACCTGCTCAGGAGCAGATCAGAGGCCACATTCCACAAGCGGCAGGAGTCCAGGCTACCTCGGGGCAGGCTTCCCTTGGGAAATTCTCAACCCAGGTGAAGAGGGCACAGCCCCCCAGAGCCCAAGCCCTGTGCAGACAAAAGAGCCCTGAGCCCTGGGTCCAGAGATACCACTGGCGATCACCACTGGCCACCACTCAGGAGAGGTCTCTCCAAGCCAGAAAGAACGCTCGTGGGTCTGGGAGCCTCCTGGGCCTTCTGAGTGCTCCTTGCAAGGCTATTGATTCCCTAGCTGTGCAGCTGCCCTGGCCTGGGGCCTCCAAAGGGCCTCGGACCACAGTACCCAGAGGGGTCCTTCCTGGAGGCCGAGACCATCCCACCTGCTGCCCTCAGCCTGCCTGGCTGCAGGGCACCCACAACAGCCCCTCTGGGCCCAACTGGCCTCATTTCCTCTTGGCGGATGCAGGCCTCCCTGCCCTGCCCACCTGGACAATCTGTCCACTTTGGAAAGACGTCTCCCTCCTCACAATGACCTCATTCCTTGTCTGCCAGCCACGCAGGAACCACGCGCTCCAAGCACCCAGTATTTCTGTTAGGGCTGGGTAGTTATATGGTCACTGGGGGGCACATGTGGGACCTACACAGGTGCATGTTCATACACGTATGTCGTGTGGGCACAGCACGCATGCCTCCACTACCGTGAAGTGTCTGTAGGTGTGTGTGTGCCATGTGTCTGCTGTGCACACAAGTTTGCTTCCATGTTGAATGTGTGTTTGAGTTTACCCTCAACTTTTCCCTGAATGTCCACATGTATTCAGCTCTGAGAAAGGCCACAGGGGACCGAGGGAGCAGCCCAGGGGACGTGGGGGTCACTCACCATGCCGTGTATCATACTGTCTCATCTGCACCTCCTCCACGCAGTCGGCCGGGAACCAGCCCGTGCGGCCTTTCACGGTCCCCTCCCAGAAACCGCCCTCCCCAATGCTGAGCACTGGGGGGACAGAGGCCAGAAAGGCTGTCAGGCAGAGCAGGGCCACAGGGACCCACACCTCCCCCACCGCCCCCACCGCCCCCACCACCACCTCAGGCTCAGGTTCTCCCACCCACCCATCACCCTTCCTCCCTCCCCTTCCTTCATCCTCCTGGCGTTTTCCCTGGAAAGATTTCGGGATCCACGCGGAAGAAAAACGAACAGATGGGCACAGCACAGGACGGGCATGTGGGGGACAGAGAGACACAGATGGACACACTCGCGGGGGACAGGCGGCTAAGGCAGGGGCCACCAGGTGACCCTTCTCCTCCCATCCCATCCTTGCTGTCACCACCCCAGGGTCACTGACCAGAGTGCAGGGTCACTGCTTTGGCCAGGGGATTGGGCCACAGATGGACCAGGCAGGCTGACCCTCAGGACTGTTTCCTCCCCAGGCTCCCCCGGCATAGGGCACCCACAAAGACAGGGCCCCGATGATGGCAGAGAACCCCAGACTGAGAGAAGCCCGTTGTGGCACAGGGTTCCCCAGAACAGAGGAAGCCCCGTGCCAGAAACCCTCCTCATACACAGACACCCACATAATTGTCACAGACATCACCCACCCGGCACAGGTTCCCCACAGAGCACAAGGGTTCCCAGGCAAGAAGTCCCAGAAGTGACACAAAACCCCATAACCACAGGGAGTCTGTACTGGGATGGGGTCCTTCGAACACAGAGAACCCCAATGACACCAGCCCCTGTGCCCAGAACACCCCACGACTAGAGGAGCCCATCACGATGGAGGGACAGGAACCCCATGCACACAGACCCCTCCCGGACACGGAGCCCTTCACGGCGACACAGGGGTCCCCCGTGGCAGATGCATCCCATAATGAGCGCCGTGGCTCCAGTGCCCAGGGAGACCCCAAAATGGCATCAGCCCCTCCAGACCGCGGGGCACCGACCCCGCCCCCCGCGCCCCTCACCCTTCACGGCCTCGCCGCGGTGCAGCGGGATCTCGCCCTCGCCCTGCGGGCTGTGCGCCTTCACGGCGATGAACTTGCGGCCGGGGACAGCGCTGTAAAGTTTCCGCTTCGGGCCGCGGGGCGGCGGCGCGGGGGGCGCGGGGGGCGCCGGGCCGGGGCCGGGCGCGGGGCCGGGGCCGCCGGGGCCGCCGGGCCCGCTCGGGCTGTAGACGAACACGTAGGTGACGGACGCGATCCCGGGGGGCAGCGGGCACGCGAAGCCGGCGCCCGGGGCCTCCATGGCGCGCGGCCCGGCCCCGCCGCCGGCCTCACCGCAGCCGCCGCCGCAGCGCCCGCCGCCCGCCGCCCGCCGCCGCCCGCCCGCCCGCCGGGGGCCCGGCCCGGGGCCGCTCCATGGGCCGCGCCGCCGCGCCCGGCCCGCTCCCGCCAGCGCACGAGCCGCGCCCGCTCAGGGCTCGGGGGCCGCGGGGCTGCGCTCCCGGGCGCGCCGGGCTCGCTCCATGCCGCCGCTCCGCGCCCCGCCTCCCCGCGCGGCTCCTCCCTCTGCGGGCGGCGGCGGCCGGCCCTCCCCCGCTCTCCGCGGCCCCTCGCGCGCCCCCACGGGGAGACCAGAGCGAGGGGACTGCGGAGCGCGGAGGGCGGAAGGTCGGGCGAGGAGAGCGGGGAAGGGGCGGCGGGACCGGCCGGAGCGGCCAGGTGGGAGCTGGGGCGGGCTGGGCGCTATGAAGGTTACCTCCCAGCCACAGGCGCTCCCCCTTCCCCCTCGGCCCCCGGGTCTGCGCACCCCACCCCACCCCCGCTCCTACCCGCTGCTTTGGCCTTGGCCTCCTCACACTCTGACCGTTGGCTGCCATGCATCATGCGCCTTAATCCCCTCCACCTGGGTCCTCTACTCTTTGGATACTGCCCTGAGGCCCATGCACACTCCCGGACTGCTGTCCCCCGCTGGGCACCAAGCGTGAAGCCGGGGTCCTCCACCTTCGTCCTGTTCAAAAGCCTACACTGGCTCCCTAGAACCTAGGCAGGCCGGATCACATCCTCAACCAGTAGTGGGAGCTCTCTGGGACTGAGAAGTAGTCACAGCCCAGCCACACACATGGGTACCTTCCTTTCCCTCCTCTGTGTACGGTGGCGTTTCTAACACCTCAATATTCTAATCATGCTATTCCAGCCCTTGCTACTGTCTCTCAGCCACAACCCCCTCTCCTCTGCCCTGTGATGCTGGTGCGATCTCGATCTCTCCGGGGCTAGGGGCTCCCTTCCAGGCTCTGCCAACAAGGGGCGCCAGAGGAGCCACCACCTCCCTCCCCCACCCGCCCCACCCTATCTCAGCTCAAAAGCCATTTTCTCTCCTTGGACCAAAGGTGACACCCTCCCCCCCCACACACACACACAAAGACCCTCTTCCCTTCAGGTTCACCAAACTTCTTCAGCCCCTTCTGGCCACTTAGGGCAGCCCCCTTACTTGGATCCCTGCCCACCTCACTGCTTCTTAGTCCCAGGCCTCAGCTGTCACTGTCCTCCCAAGACCTTCCTGCTATTGGCTTCCACCATTTCCAGCACCCTAGGCACCAGCTAAATGTTTGTAGAAAAATAATACTAATAATTCTGGCGTCCCCCACAAAGCAGTTTGCTGGTGCCCCACACATAGCAGGTCTTGCTTTTGTGTTTGTTAAAAGGCGAGGAACACACAAAAGATCAATGAAAGCAGGGCATCCACACAGCTCCAAGCTGGAACGACCCTCTGCAAAACGTAAACAGCCGGAAGTTTGTTCTTCCAGCCCAGGGGTGGGAAACTTTCTTTCTGCCAAGAACCATTTGGATGTTTATAACATCATTTGCAGGCCATACAAAATGACCAACTTAAAAATTAGTCTGCTATACTTGGTCAAACATCTCATTAACTCACCCCAATGCCGTGGCAGGGCCAGACCAAATGGTTTCTCAGGCCTTATACAGCCTGTGGGCTGGACATTCCCCACCCGTTTTAGCCACTGGACTGTCCCACCCTTAAAAAAAAAAAATCATGGGACATGCAAAAGCTTCAGGGAGAACTGAGATGACTTGGAGCAGGACAGGCAGCCTTGGAGTCTGGGCAAGGACACAGAGCAGGCATCACAAATCAAGGCTACATGAGCAGGGAGAATGACAGGTGATAAAGTGGGTTTTATAAGCTCCTGCTGCACCCCACGCCCTCTGCTGAGCACAAGCTAAGGAAGTTTGGGAATTGGATCTACGTGCTTCCTAGCTCTGTGACTTTGGACAAATCACCCACCCCACCCGAGTGTCAGGACCCTCATCCGTAAAATGGCACTAACAGAGAACAGCCTTGTGCAGGGTCAAGGTTAAGCTAGACAATGGAACCCAGCTGTCATTGTGAAAACAGCTGTTTGTGTGACACACTCAACAGTGTCTCCCCAGCACCTTCCCTACAACCTGCTCTGGGAAAACTGAGAAGCTAGAACAATGGCTCCTGCCCTGGCCAGTGTGGCTGGCTCAGATGGTTGGAGCATCTTCCCGTACACCAAAGGTTGCAGGCAACCCATGAATGCTTTGCTCTCATATCGATGTTTTCCTCTATCTCCCTTCCTTTTTCTCTAAAATCAATAAAAATATGCCCTCCAATGAGGATTACAAAAAAAGGAACGATGGTTCCTGCCCTGGAGGTGTAGGCAGGAGAAATGCTTTCACCAGCAGCGTGGCACTGGGGGCACTATGGGCCAGGGGCTTCTCATAGGGACCTCTCACCAGGTTCAGAAGGCTTTCAGACAAAAACGACTTAGGTAGGAGTAGTCCTACCTTACTGATGAGAACCCCAAGCACAGAGGGGTTGGCTGACCTGTCCAAGGCGGCTCCGCCCCCCCCCCCCCCCTCACGCCATGCTGGCTCCTCTCAGCTTGGGCCCTGGTACCCATCCACCCAGACCTCGCCAGGGCCTCCCATACCCTCCTACCTGATGTTGCTCTGGCTGACCCTGCCTGCTTCAGTGCCATCGACGTCATTCTCTTTGTCACCATCATGGTCCCGGTCTTTGTCTTTCTCCTCCTGAAGCCGCTGGAGCAGCAGCTGGTGGGGGAGGCTGCGCAGCGAGGGTCCAGGGGAGGCTGCCGGCTGCACCTCACCCTTCAGGTTGATGTCACTGGCTGAGCGCTGAAGGGGCCGTGGGGAGGCCAAGCCACTGGGGCCAGCCAGCCGCCGCCGCTTTGCATAGCTGGGGGTTTCCCTAAATGGTACTGGGGGTGGGGGCACATAGGTGAGGCTCTGGGCAGCCAGATAGGGTGGCCAACTTGTCCTGGTTTCAGATTTTAGAACTAAAAATCCTGTGTCCCACGAACTGCCTCAGTCCCAGGCAAACCAGGAGAGCTGGCCACCCCGAAGCTCCCACAGGGGTCACATTCCAAATTGCCTGTAATTGGAGCATCAGGGGCAGAAGCCTGGTCTTCCCATCAGCCAGGTGAGCTCTGGGAGATGCTTAGAGCTGCTCTCAGAACAGCTCGTTTCAGGGGAGACAGAAAAGGCCACATATTTGGTGACAAATCTCACCAGGTGCTGCTGCATGGGCCATGGAGCTACGCCACCAGGAGACTGTAAGGGAGCATCTAGATCAGGGGCTGGCAAACTTCTGTCAAGAACCAGTCGCTGTTTCAAGCTTCGTAAGCCACACTGCCTCTGTTGCAGGACCCAACACTGCCATCGTCGCAGCACAAAAATAGCCACAAACATATAGAAGCAAATGGGCTGTGGCTGAGTTCCAATAAAACTTTATTTAAAAACCAGATGAGGATTCAGAAAACATGGTCCAACTATATGCTATTTACAAAAGAATTACCTCAGATCCAAAGACACAAGCAGGTTTAAAGTAAAAGGATAAAGGAAGATATTAATAGAAACCAAAACCAAGAGAGCTATGTAGCTGTATTCATATCAGACAAAATAGACTTAAAAAGTGTTACAAAAGACAAAGGACATTATGTTGATAAAAGTGTCAATTCATAAATAGATTAACAATTATTAACATATATTCATCAAACAACAGAGTATCAAACAAAAATAGGAAATAAACATTGACACATTTGGATAAATAGTTCTATAATAATACTTAAGACTTTAATACCTACTTTCAATAATGGATAGAACATTTAGAGATGATCAATAAAGACATAAAAGACTTGAACCAAGAGACCTAACAAGATATATACATATATGGAGAAAAACAGAGGGGGGAAGGTGGGGGACACTCCACAAACCAACAGCAGAACATATTCTTCTCAAATATACATGGAACATTCCTCAGGACAGACCAAAGCAAGTCTCAATAAATTTCATAACTGAAATCAGACAAAGTATCTTTTCCAAATCACAATGAAACTAGAAATCAAATTCAGGAAAAAAAGAAAGTTCACAAATATGTGAAAATGAAACAACACAATCTTAAACATCCAATGTGTCAAAAGAGAAATCACAAGGAAAATTAGCATATACTTTGTGAAAATGAAAACAAAAATACAACATATCAAAACTTAAGAGATTCAACAAAAGCTATACTATGAGGGAAATTTGTAGCTGAAAACACCTATGTTTAAAAAGGATAGAAGTCTCAAAAATCAATATCTTAATTACGTATCTTAAGGAACTAGAAAAATGAGAAGCAAATCAAACACAAAGCTAGCAGAAGGAAAGAAATAATAAAGGTTGGACAGAGATAGTAAATGAAATAAAAAATAGAAATACAGAGAGAATCAATGAAACCAAAGCTATTTCTTTGAAAATATCAACAAAATCAAACCTTAGCTAGACTGAGGAAGAAAAAAAAAAGATGGACACATGTAACTAAAATCAGAAATAAAATGTGAGGCATTGCTACCAATCTTAGAGAATTAAAAAGGAATATGACAAAATGCTATGGACAATTATATGCCAACAAATTAGATAAGCTAGACAAGATAGACAAATTTCCAAAACTGACTGCAGAAGAAAGAGAAAATCTAAAAAGGCCTATAACAAGCCAAGAGATTGGGTCAGTAATTACAAATCTCCCAACGAAGAAAAGTCCAGCATCAGATAGCATTATTGATTACTTCTATCAAACATTTAAAGAATTAATTCCAATCCTTCTCAAACTCTTCCTAAAAATTGAAGAGGAAGGAACACTTCCTAACTCATTCTATGAGTAATTAAAAACTGAGCAAAGTACTTGAACAAACACTTCAAACAAGAATACAAGTGGCCAATGAAAAGATGCTCAGCACCATCAGCCATCAGGGAAATGCAACCGGAAACCCACAATGAGATGTCACTTCACTCAGACTAGAATAGCCATATTAAAAAAATTTTAAAAAATGACAAGAACACATTTTGGTGAGAACCTGAAGAATTTAGAACCCTCACACATTCCTGGTGGAACTGTAAAATGGTGGAAAACAATTTAGCTGTTCCTCAAAAAGTTAAATGCAGAATTATCATATGATCCAGCAATTCCACTCCTAAGTATATACCCCAAAACAACTGAAAACAGGTATTCAAGCAAATACTTTTCACACATGTTCATAGCAGCACTATTTAAATTGCCAAAAGGTAGAAACAACCCAAGTGTCCACCCAAGGATGAATGGATAAACAAGAAGTCACATATACAAATAAGAAAATACTATTCAGCCATAAAAAGGAATTAAACTGTGATGCATTCTACAACCTGAATAAAGCTTGAAGATGCGTTGAGTGGGAAGAAGCCAGACCAAGAGTTACATAGTCTGATTCTATTTATATGAAATATCCAGAATGGTTAATCCATACAGGCCGAAAATATATTAGTGGCTGACATGGGTTGAAAGAGGAGAATATGGAATAATTGCTTAGTTATATAGGGTTTTCTTTGGGGTGATAAAAATGTTTTGGAATTCAACAGAATTGGTTGTATAACATTGTACATATACTAAATACCACTGCATTATTTAATTTAAAATAGTTAATTTTATGTTATGTGAATTTAATTTTAAATGAAATTTAAATCCTCAATTTTAAAGCCTGAATTTAAAAACAAAGGTGAGAAGATGTGACCTGAGAGTGGGTGGGGACCTCCCTAGTGCACCTTCAGAGCACTGCGGGACACAAGTCCAGGTGGTCATGTGCCTGAGTGTGCGCGTGGTTGGTGGGGGACGTGGGTCTGAAAGTGGCTGCTCCCAGGCCAGGGTCCTGTTTCAGGCCTGGCAGTCTAGAGGGGCAGGTGGGGCTGCCAAGAGGCCCCAAGTGTCCTGTCCCCAGAAGGTGACAGGCCCCAGCCTGGCAGACTCCTGCAGCTCCTCTGTGTGAAGCCCCACCCAGGTCCCCGCACTGGGAAGGACATGGCAACTTGCATCTGTCACTGAGGAAGGGTCCTTGGAGTGGATGTGTGCAGAGGGAGTTAGGGGGACAGACCCCTGGATGGCCCAGGTCTGAAGATAGGCTCTGCCGTTTACCCGCTGTGACTCAGTTTCCCTTTCTGTAAACATGAACTAATAATCACTCATGGAGGGTGGGGTGCTGAGAGAATAAGTTAGATAACAACAGGGTTTATAGCAAATACTCATGACTACATTCGCCTGTGGCTGTATCATCCAAGTGTACGTGTGACAAGTGAGCAGGACGGGTGAGCAGCGACAGAGCCAATCACCACCGGCCTAAGTGACATAGATGCTGGCCCCATACCAAGACCCACCTACGGCACTTCTAACCCCAACCAGAGAGTGCACCCTGGGTTGGCCAGGCAGTCAGCTGCCATAAAGGTGTCCCCTAGAGCCCGAGCATCTCTGTCCACGCTACAAAAATGAGAGTCAGCTGGGGCCCTCCTGCCACTCGGCTTGGCTCAGGCAAGCATCCTTCCCCCATCAGCTGGACTGAGGCCACGGCCAGAGTCCAGACTCACAGAACCAAATCCTAATGAGGTTAGAGGTGAGAAGTGGGTGCAAATAACCGTAAAAGATTATTTTTGCTTAAGAGAAACGAAGGCACAGAGGCCCTAAGCACCTTTCCCATAGTTAGAGGACCACAAGCCGAAAAGAGACCCCACACATCCATGGGCCCAGGTCCTCCCAGGCTAACAACCTCTGCAAGCTCAGGCCCAGCCAGACTGAGACATCTCCTGCCCCTAACACACCTCCAACCTCAGCACAGCTCTCTGTCAGCCAGAGCCTAATCTGACACTACTTCACTCAGCGGATGGACACTGCTGCCCTGGACCCGCTTACACCCAGGACCCACTACCCATTACCATGGTCCCAGCCCTGCTCGGGCATCAGGGGTCCATAAGCGAGCCTTACTGCTGGGAGGTCTATTCAGGGGAGACCCTACAGAGAAAGGTCCTTAAAGGTGAACTTGGCCTTAATCTCAACCCCAGTCCAATATTCTACTCCAGACCTGACATTAACTTTACATTATAACCGAGAAAGGCCCTAACCTTAAGACCAGCCCTGGCTCTCTGCTACTCACTGTCACTCAGGGCAGAAAGGGAGCCTGGGAGTCTGTGTTTCAAAGAGAGCCATGGGCAGAAAAGCCGTGCCAACAAGGACACATGGGAGCCAAGAGGGGAGCCCCCATGTGGCCAGGTACCTGGAGGGGTGGCCTCTGGCCAGAAAATTCTCTTCCTTGAAGAGGAGGCCCATCCATTCCTGCAGCCCCAGACTCTCCACCCCAGAGAAGTGTAGCAGAGTTCCTAGGACAGATCCCAGGCCAACCCACAGCCCTAGTGGCGGGGGGGGGGGGGGGGGGGGGGGGGGGGGGCCAGAGGGGGGAATAGGGGAGGCGTGGAGGGGACCTCCCTGAGGCTGCTGGAGCGCCTGCCTGCCTGAAGTAGAGACTAGATGGCATGTCTGATTTTTCTTCTGGGACCACGAGTCACTCACACACTTGGCCCTGTGTGCTTGCATCACACTGATGTGACGCTGCCAATGAACTGCATTCTTGCTGTGGGCGGGGGCTCACAGCCATGGTCCCATACTCCCGGCTAGCCCTTAACGTGACCTAATGGGAAACTGAGCCTTGACCCGAAGTTCAACCCCCTCTCAACCTCAGTGGATCCCTAAACCCACCATTGGCCCCAATTAACAGCCCCAACCTAACCATACCCTTGACCTTGACCCTGACCCTCTGTCCACTCTGCACAAGCCTTTCCCTTCCCTCAGTCCGTTTCCCAGCTCTGCAGAGGCCACAGATGGACTCACGGAATGGAGCACAGCTGGCAACCAGGGCTGGAAGAAGAGGCTCAGGGCATGAGGGCTCCCTTGTCACGTTCCCGCTGACCCCAGACAACCCCCACAAATCCACCTTCAACATGGACCTGGGATGGGCAGAACTTACCGACATCCGAGTCTTTGTGGGTCTTGATGACCTCCGCCAGTTCAAAGTTCCCCGCGATGATGGCCACCTGGGGTGGGAGGACGGGAGAGGCTCAGCCACATCACAATCCCCACCCCCTGGGCCCCAGTGGCTCCTGGGGCTCCTGTCTTTGGTGGTTGGTGGCCCCAGGATCAGACCCTGCCCCCACCTAACCCTCCCACCAGTCTGCCCAGGACTGAGGGATCTCCTGGGACACAGCTGAAACCAGGAGAGTCCTGAGCAAACAGGGGCGTGCCAGTCACTCCACCTATTCTCTCAATGGTCCCTCCACACACCACCTTTCCTGTCTTAGCCATGGCTCCCCACTGTCTCCCTCCTGTTACCCTCTCTCTGCCCTTCCCTCGCCCTGCATCTGGTCCTCCCACAGGCACTCCCCTGCCATTTCAGCACCTGCTGGACAGCGCAGTGGCCTGATCTGCTCTCAGCTTTCTCCATGGTCCCCAACTCCTCCCACACATTTCAGGCAACATGGACACCCCTCAGCTAGTCATCCAGGTGCCAAGAATCAAACCCGGCCAGAGAAAGGACTCAGAAACATGCCTAAATTAGTCAGGAGCTGGGACCACCCCTCTGACCCGTGTCACCTCTGCACCCTCTTGTCTCTGGAAGGTCAGGCCCACACCTGTTTTCCCCTGGCCCCAGAGACCTCTGACCCTCCTGTCCCAGAAAGTGAGAATTCACCATCCACGGTGACCACCGCCATGAGCCAGTCCCCTGCTGCTGGCCACCCGGTCCCCACCCCACTCACGGAAGAGCGGGGGAGATTGCCTCAGGAAGAACCAAGATCCAGAGAGATCTAGCCACAAAGAGACAGACACCCCAGGGGCAGCCTCTCATTCTTGCGCACTCTGGTACCTGAAAGGCCGTCTGGCTGTTGTAATTGCGGACATCTTTGTTGGCGCCACGAAAAAGCAGGACACGAGCACAGCTCTCCTGTCAGCAGAGTGGGAGTGAGGGTTAGGGGGTGACAGCACACACCCACACATTCAGAACATACGTGCATGGCATGAGAGAAGCAGAGCAGGAGGTCCCACCAGGCCCAGATACACACAATGCACACCTGTGGTTCAGAACACACGTGTGTTCAGGAAACAGACATGCACACTTAGGCCTACAGGGCCACTGCTCACTGCAGACGCAGAACAAGCACACCTGGAGGGACACCAGATCAGACATGTACACACATGTAGTCACTGCACGAGATCATCGGTACCCACACACACGTACACCTACAGTCACACCTGGTTGTAGAGAGCACAGATGTGCAGGGCTGTGTTCCCTGAGGCGTTCTGGGCCCCCATGTCAGCGCCGTAGAACAGCAGGTGCTCCAGGTGCTGCACGTGCCCAAAGCGGCAGGCCTAAGGGAAGAGGGGGTGCTGCTATGCCTCTGACCCAGCCCGGTACCCCCACGCTTACAGGGGCTGGAATCCCAACTCCTACAGAGAGGGCTGGAAATGCCCCTACTCTCGACAGAGCCCAGGACCTCACCCCCCGACAGGCTCCCTGCCCACCTGGTGGATCTCCTGCCAGCCGTTCTCATCAGTGGTCCCCAGCTGAGCATGGTCGTGGAGGAGCAGCTCACAGCAGAGGGCGTCCCCGCCCCCCAGGGCGCTGTGGTACAAGGGCGTCAAGCCACGGCTGTCCTTGTAGTCAGGTGAAGCGCCCAGGTCCAGCAGGGTCTGAGGGCGAGGAGCCTCAGTGTTCACGCTGGACCCAACTTCTTCCCCGTCTTGGTCCACATGCCCCGCCCTGCCGGTACTAACCGTCAAAGCCTCCGCATTCCGCTGGCGCGTGGCACAGTGCACGGCAGTGAGCCCATCGCGTGTGCGGAAGTCCAGGTGGGCCCCACCGTTCCTCAGCACCTTCAGCAGGTCCGTGGCGTTGTCCAGCTGTGCCGCAAGACTCAGGGGACACTCTGGGTTCAGGGACAGTGGAAGGTTACGTGCCGGCCACTCCAGCACCATGCCCCTCCCCACTGCTCCTCACCTCCTGAGTCAGGGTCGTGGAAATTGGGGTCTAGCCCCTTGTCCAGCAGGCGGGCTACCTTGTCTGTGCTGTGTAGCTGGACGTAGTCCATGAACTTCTTCAGGTTCGCCTGGAACACCCAGCCATCCTGGTTAGCCCCATCATAACCACCATCATCGGCTGTCACCCACTTTCAAACAGCCAGACTCAAGCCTGATCCTGGTCCTGGCAAGCATCCATGCTGCCCCAGCCCTTCGCCTGGTCCTAGCGCCACAAGGCCACCCAGGCAGGGACCAGCCCAACCTCACCCCCGTCCTCATCAGGGTTCTGTCAGAGGTTCCAAGGTGGCCTGTTTCTTCCCTGGTCCATATTCCACATGCGCTCGCCCCCTGGCAGACCTCCCAGGAGCTTCTCCACCCACAGGTGGGCCTACTTGTGCCAGGACCTCTCCTGCCTTTCATGTCACTCCACCCTGCATGAACCCACCCAGCAAAGCCCCCGAGTCCCTGCTGCTACAGAAGCTTCACGCACAGGCAGGTGCCTGGCTGGAAACATGCAGGCACACCAGAAATGGACAGGGCAGCACAGGGACCACACCACAGGAGGTGGCCTCCTCGGGTTGCTCAGGATGACTGAGGGAGAGACCTCAGCCGGATCCAGGGTGAGTGGTGTCAGGGTGGGGCAGCTGGAGCCCAGGCAGGCAGAGACACAAGGCTGTAGTATGAGGTTGAAACTCATCCTAAAAACAAGTAGGGCTCGCTGAAGAGCAAGAGACACCAGTGTCACCTGGCAGCATGGCTCAGGGGCTGAGCATCGACCTACGAACCAGGAGGTCGAGGTTTGATCCCTGGCAGGGCACAGGCCCAGGTTGCAGGCTTAATCCCCAGTGTGGAATGTGCAGGAGGCAGACGATCAATGATTCTCTCTCATCATTGATGCTTCTCTCTCTCTTTCCCTCTCCTTTCCCCTCTGAAATCAATAAAAATATATTTTTTAGAAAAAATCCTGTGGGACACTTTGGAGGAGACGTAACCATGGGAGGAACCAGGGTAACAGGGACACAAAGAGGCCACAAGAGTCTCTGCAGCACAGAGTCACATCGCTGTTCTGGGCAGCAGAGAAGTCTGTCATAGAGGCTCCAAGGTCACAGAGGGGTCACTGGGGCTCAAATCTCTCATCCAGGCTCCAGAGAAGTGTCCAGCAAGCAAACGTTCCCTGGCTCACAAGAACCTGAGGTGGGAGCTCTGTGGTCCACTTGTGGGGAGGGCCCACAGCACTACCCTGCCCCCCAGCATTCAGAGGAAGCAGCAAGGTGCCCCTGGCAATGGCACCTGGTAGTGACCCACAGGTGTGCTCGAGCACAAGCCCCAGAGTCAGCCAGATCTGGGTTCGGCCCCAGCTTCACTGGCTCTACAGCTGTGAGCAAGTCACTAAATGGCTCAAGACTCAGTATCTCCCTGCGCCAATGGGCAGTAGTCCCTTCCTGGAGGAAACTGATGAGATGCCCAATTCCAAGTGCCCAGCCAGGTGACCACAGAGTGATCCTTCTCCTTCCCCCCCCAATGGTGGTGCTTGTTCGCTTCTCTCCCCTCCCCCACCCCAGGTTCTCCACAAGGCACGTATCCCATCGCACTCCATCCTCCTGAGCCAGGATGGGCCAGAGGGTCTGATCCAACCAGAACCCAGCCCCAGACCACCTATCCCAGACCCGTGATGCCTGGAGTCTGCCCAGCCCTCCACCCCCAACCCCGGCTCTGGGCCCCTGACACAGGACAAAATAGGCTGAGTCGAAGCCGTGTGGCTGCCTCCTTACCTTCGTGTGAAGCTTGGCAAACTGCTTATCATCGATGAGGTTCTGGGCATAAACTCGCCTCTTGTATCGAAACTGTTCAGGTAAAGAAAAGGCAGGGAAAGACACTCACCTGGGCTGAGTGAACGCAGGCACAAAACCAAGTCCTGCTTACCTCTGGGGCTCAGGCCTCATGGGGATCATCCCCCTCAGCACAGAACCCCTCTCACCAGCCACGCAGATCCGCTCCCCACCACCATGGGCACATAGCCAACCAAGCTAAGAGCGACACACGCCTCACCTAGCTGTCCGTGGCCTGCAATGGGCTTTCTGTCTCATTCCCGTCCCCAGAATTCCCTGGAAAACCCAGTCCTCTTCCAAGACCTGGATTCAGGCTTCCCTTCCCTGACACCCACTCTCTGAGCAGAACTGACCCTGGGCCACCAGAGGCCAAGCCAACTTGGAGCTCAGCTACCATAATGCTTATTGCATTGCTCACTGCACTTGGCATCCCTCCTCCCAAACCACGTGTCTGTGCCCCATGGCTACCAGGGCACTGATGGCCTGTTCAGAATAAATGGGTGAGCAAATGAGAAGGCTTAGGTTTGCTTCACAGACTCCAGGGAGAGGACTGACGACACACAGACTACGCGCTGGCTTACTCCACACACGCTCTGGGCGCACCCCTGTTCGCACCCCAATCCCTGGAACCACGCTCTGGGCTCCCACCGCACACGCTGCTGACAGCAGGCCCGGCACACGGCTCCCTGCACACACGCCTCACACGGCTCGCCGCACGCACCGCACACACAATTCACATCGCTGCTGCCCTCCCGCACACAAAGCCCGGCTCCCACACCAACTGCTCACGCCTCGGCGGAGCCCATGGTCGCACCACGCGCGCCCTCCTCCCGCCCGGGCCGCACCCGCCCGCCCGCCGCTCACCTCCAGGTAGGGCAGGGGCGTGTCCAGGTTCGGCGGGTACTCCTGCAGCAGCCGCTCCTCGTCCAGGAACTTGCCCGCGCGGCCCCGGGAGGGCGGCTGGAAGAGCCCGTAGTTGAGCGCGTCCTGGAGGCTGTGGTTGAGCGCGCAGAGCACGCGCTGCTTGGCGGCCCACACGGGCGCGGCCGGGTCCAGGCGCAGGCACTTCTGCGGCGGAGCGGGCTCGTGAGCGCGGCCGCCGGCCCGGCAGCGCGGCCACCGGGCCCCGGGCTCCCCGCGGGAAGCCGGGACTCCGGAGCCCACGCTGCGGACCCGCGCCTCCACGGCCACCGGCAACGCCCCGCCCGCCCCAGGGCGGTGCTTCCCGGGGCCCCGCCCCGGGCTCTGGGGAGGGTCCCTCCGAGGCGGCGGGGGAGGGGTGAGTAGCCACGGCCGGGGTCCCCGCGCCCAGAGCGGAGAGCGCGGCGGGGGTGGCGGGGGCGGCGGGGGCGGCGGGCTCACCGTCTGCTGCAGGTCCGGGATGCCGACGCGCACGACCACGGCGCCGGCCCCGGGGCCGTCCATCCCCGCGCCGGGGCCGGGGTTGCTCGCGGCCGGGACCGGGGCGCTCGGGGACTCCACGCGGCGCCCCGGCCCCCCCTCGCCCCCCGCCAGGGCCCCGTCGGTCGCGCTGTGCGGGAGGGGGCCGGGGGGGGCCGGGGCCGACGCGGGGGACGGCGGCGCCGAGGGTTCCGCAGGGGTGGCGGCGGCGCGGCTCAGCTGCATGGGCCCGGGCTCCGCGGCGCTGCTTCCCGGGGGCGGGGGCGGCAGGGGGAGGGGGCCTGCGCCGGAGGGAAGCGGGGGCGGCCGGGGGGCTGCGCCGGGGCGGGGGCGGGAGGGCTCGGGGCCAGCCCGGGGCGGGGCGGGGCGGGAGCCTGGGAGGGTCCTGGCGAGTGGGAGGGTTCGTGCGGAGGGGGCACCAGCGGGCGGGGACCCGGGGCTGCCGCGTGGGGAGCTCTGGGCTGGGCGTTGGGAGTGGCTCCGGCGGCGCGAGCCTCCGCGGACCTCGGGGGAGAGGCGGCGAGGAGGGTCCTGGAGCTGGGGAGGGGCACGGGGCGAGGGAGGGCGGGAGAGAGAAAACCGGGGAATTAGTGTCCGGAGCGGCTGCGCCCCCTCTCCGACCTCCCGCCCCGCCCGCCGGAGGCCGGGGACCGGCCGGTACGGAGCCCGCCCCCGGCCCGGTCCGACGGCGGGACCTCGGGCGGGGTCGGGCCTGTGCGCTCCAGAGCCAGGCCCCCCGCGGCCCCCCGATGGCCACTGCGTTCAGGGAGCTCGCACCGGACTCAGGCCCCTCGTCCCCCGCCCGCTCCAGGCCCAGGTTCGCCCGACGCCCCCTCCCCGTCACCTTAGCGACGGCAGGATGGGGGTGCGACCTGTGAGGAAGGGCTAGGGGAGGGGGCGCTACGAGACTCCACCTGCGGCTGGAAGAGAATTTAGTTTTTCACGTTGTCTTGGCAACGCGGGCGGGGTGGCGAGTGGGTGGAGGAGCGGGAGCGCAGGGAAGAACTCGCTCCGGCACCACCACCCCGCGGAACCTGCCGGCCCCCCATCCTCAGGGCCCACGGAACTGCCCCGGGCGTCCAAACGCTGCACCCTGGGGCCACTGAACGTCGCCACATCCCTGCGCCCCAGAGGAATACCTCCTGACTCCCAGGACTCCCAAAAGCACGGCCCCGCGCCTCCCAGCAGAGCCGCGCATCCGCTGAGAAGGCACAGTGCGAACCCTCACCGCACCGGAACCTCACAGCCCGCCAACGTGGGGCACCCCGGGCGCCCGGAGAAAACGCGCTGACCTCGGCCGCCCCCGCCTTCGCCAGGCGCAGCCCTAGGTTCCCTGAGCTCCCAGGAATAACTTGAATGAACCCACACACAGAACACCTCCCGGCCCCTCCCCAGGGCAACCTGGAAACACCCTCACCCCACGCGGAAGTGTTTGACATTCCCTCCAAGAGCAGCCAGCTCCCCACACAGCCACCACCGGCCGCCTATGCCCGTCCCTCTGCCTCCAGGGCAGCCTCTGGGCCCCTTCTCCCCAGGGCAGGGCCGCTTCCCAAGGGCCACCTCTACCCCCTGAGGCCTCTCTCCACCCCCAGCCACCCTACTTTAGGGAAAATCTCTGACCCCCAGGTTCCACTGACCCCGCAGAGCTGAGCCTCCAGCGCAGTCTGTGGGTCTGTCTGGTCCCGCTTTCTCAGCAGACACTCCCTGCCCGGAAGCGTGGCCCCAGGATGCCCAGACCTCCCACCTCCCTGTCCAGGCTCTTCCCAAGGCCACTGGCCTGGCCTAGTGAGGGAGCTGAGGGTCCCCTGAGGCCTGGAGCAGGATGGGAGGGGCGGGGAAAGCCGGGAGCAGGAAGGGGCGGTTGGAAGCCCACTTATCTGCAGGAAGCACCTTGGGAAGCATGAGAGTTTGGATTTCCTGGCCCAGCCCTGGAGAGAGGAAACTACTGTTTCCGGTGCTCTGTGTCTCCATCTTCCTGCCCCTTCCCGCTTCCTCCCTCCCCAAGTTACCCAGGCCCCCAACCCCATGCCCATCTAGAGCAGCCCTGCCACTGCCCCTCCCCCATACCACCACCACTACCTCCACCTGCTTTTGCTACCAGTGGCTCCTCCCGTTGTGGCCACTGCAAGGCATGGACAAGCTTACCAAAGTCCCTGACAGATGCCAGAAGGCTCTGCCTCCCCTCATCCCCCACCCCCCTCCAGACTCAGAGCAGCCCTAGTCCTTCGCCAACTCCCTGTAAACCTGCCTGATGGCCACATACCCACCTGCCCAACCAGCCTGGACCTCACGTGGCCCTTCCTGCCTCCCAGGCCTCCCTACTTGAGCCCTTGCACCGATGCCCAACCCCTTGGGAGAGAACCTCCATCGGACTCATGGCCTCCTCTCTCGGGCCCGGCTCAGCCCTGGGTGATATCGGAGCCCTCATATAGCGCTGGCTCTGCAAAGGGGATGGCACATGTGCATGGAATCCAGGCCCCCACTCCCCGGCTCCCCCACCACCCACAGCAGCAAAAAGCACACCCAGAAGCCCTGAACCCACCTCGGGCCTCTGAGCTGCCGTGCGGTGGGTCTGCAGACATGGAAGCCAAGGACACGGACATTTGTGCTCTTTATTTTGTTAAGACAAGAAAACCCCAGCATCCTGTCCACCAGCCTCAGTAGGTCCACCTTTGCCTGGCCCAGCCCTGTCTCCTCACCTCCCTTGCCTCTTGTCCTTGAGAGAGGATTCACCTGACCATGGCCTCCCTCCTTCCTTCACGACCAAGGTCCCTGAAAGATCGTTGTTCCCTACTTCTTGCCCACATTCTCCCACCACGAACATGCTTGGGCCTTAGGGGACACATGAGGGCTAAACACCCAAAACAGTGCCTGGCACAGGGCAAACCTAGTCCTGGATGGAGCCTGCCCACCAGCCCTCGCTGCCCCAGCCTTCACCCCACCTCCCTTGAGGCCCAAGTGCCTCCTGGTCAGCTCTTCTGACAAGGTGTTGGTCTCAGCTAACCTTCACTGAGCTCAGGGGTGCCCCCTCCTTTTCCCCTCCCTCCTCCTCTAACCCTTCTGGGGCCCACTTCCTCACTGAATCCCAGTCCTGCCCTCCTCATGCCTCAGCCGCCTGGCCCCACATTTCCCCTGGGATAAGCCGTAAGCTTGCTTTCCTGGATCCCCTGACTCCCCTGGAACCTCACGCCCTTGGTTTTCAAGACAACTCATGGGGGCAGGGCTTCTGCAATCAGGTCTTCTGTCTGCTCTTCCTTTCTGCCCAATCTGCACTCTTCCCCCCGTGGATTCAACCCCCACCCCCTCACTCCCATCTACTTCTCTCTCTTCAGCAGCATCTACTGTCAAGTGCTGTATGGAACTCACTTGTTTAGTATTTGTCTTCCCACCAGAACCGGGCTCTCTGTGGAGAGGAAGCTCGACCTGTTTGCTTAACAATGTGTCCAAGGTCCTGAAATAGTGCATGGCCCACAGTAAGCACTCAACATATATTTGCTGAGTGGATGAATCAAAGCTTCAATTCTAGCTGTTCACATCTACCTGCCTTCAGGACAGACATCTCCCAAACTCCAGATGATTTTGTAGGAGGCAGGAATTCTTGAAGGTTCAGTTGATTCTAAAACTCTGGATCTGGTCTTTTTTGTGGGTAGACTTTTTTTTTTATTGCTATTTATCAGTATATTTAAGTACTTTTTCATCCTGAGTCTGATTTGTTAAAGTTTATTTTTCTAGGAAAAATTTCTAAAGAATCTGTTTTTCATCTTGTTTATCATCTCTATTTTCTATTTGTTTAATTCTAATCTGTGTATTTTTCTCTGTCTTTTATTTCTATGATTCATTTTCTGGTTTCTTCAATGGACACTTTCTATTTTTAGTCTTTGTCTTTTCTGACCATAAGCACTTAGGCTATAAATTACCAAATGCCACTTTAGCTCTGTCCCTTACATTTTGATAACTAGTATTTTTAATTTCATCTGTTATGACTTCCTAATATTAGTTTTGTTTTGGGTTTTTTTTGGCTTTGGAATTGCAGAAAAGTATGCTTATTTAAAAGTATGCATATTTTTGTTAAATTTATTTCTAAGAACTTTGTTATTTCACATTATTGCAAATAAATTTTTAAGGTTTCATTTTATAATTGTTGCTAATACATAAAAATACACTGATTTTGTATATAAACTTTTATAGCCTATAATCTTTTTTTTTAATAAACTAGCTTTATTTCTTTTTTTATTTAATAGATTTTATTGATTTTGTACAGAGAGGAAGGAAGACGGAGAGTTAGAAACATCGATGAGAGAGGGTCATCGATCAGCTGGCTCTTGCACACTCCATACTGGGGATGTGCCTGCAACCAAGGTACATGCCCTTGACCGGAATCGAACCCGGGACCCTTCAGTCCCCAAGCCGATGCTCTATCCATTGAGCCAAACCAGTTTCGGCTATAACCTATAATCTTATTAAATTCACTTCATTCTGGTAGCATTTTTTTTTTTACAGGTTCCTTCGGATTTTCTACAGAAACAATCAGGTCATCAGCAAATAGCAAAATACTTCCTCCTTTTGAACTTTTATGCCTTTTATTTATTTTTCTTGCCTTACTGCAAAGGCTAGGACCATCAGTACAGTATCATATGGAAGTGGTAAGAGCAAGCATCCTTGCTTTGCTGTCAATCAAATGTTCAATTTTTCACCACTAAGTATGATTTTATCTGAAGGTATTTTGTACATTCCCTTTATCAGATTGAGAAAGTTTCCTTCTTCATCATGTACAGATGCCTGTCTTTAAGGAACTTATTGGAAACCTTACCCAATGACTCTGCCTATCTCTCATTAGCCAGAACTGGGTCCGACTGCAAGTTAGGCTAGGAAATGAGGTTCTTTCTTAGAAGTTCTTTTATTGCTCCCCGAATAAAACCAGGCTGCTGTGAATAAGAAAGAAGGCAAGATGGATATTAGATAGGCAAGTAGCAATCATGCAATTCTAGAGGAACCGTCATTTACACACCAGATTTTTAACTTACTGCTCTTTGTCATCTGAGTTCTATTGTTGCCATTTAAATAAATGCTATTTATAATTGTCATTTTTTTTTTCTGTATAAGTTTCTGGCTACTTTTAAGACCCTGTTGTCTTTAATATTATTCAGTTTCACATGATGTGTCTAGGTGTGGTTTTACTTTTAGCTGTCTTTGGGGTTTGTTGTGATTTCTGATTGTAAGTAGTTATGTCTTTCATCAAATCTGGAATTTCTCTGCTATTCTTTTTTTATTCAGCAAAGTTTTATTGTAAAATAAGAAACCAATATAAAAAATGTGATATAACCCTAGCCAGTTTGGCTCAGTGGATAGAGTGTTGGCCTATGGATTGAAGGTTCCCAGGTTCGATCCCAGTCAAGGGCACATGCCCAAGTTGTGGGCTTGATCCCCAGTAGGGGGTTGTGCAGGAGGCAGCCAATTAATGATTCTCTCTCATTATTGATGTTTCTGTCTCTCTCTTCTTTCCTCTCTGAAACCAATCAAAATTTATATATAGATAGATAGATATAGATATAGATATATCATCAACAAGGCAACACAGGCAGCAGGCGGCAGTGGAAGTGCTGCTCGCCCCATGGGCCCGATGAGATGGGGACTGTGGCAGGATGGTGGAGAAGGTGAGCAGGCAGCACCTGGCCAAGGCGGGTGCGAGTAGGGGTTTGATCATCCCACAGATGGCAACCAGCAGCAGGCAGGCCCTGATGGCCTGATCAATCCTGCCCTGGGCTGGAATGGGGAACTGGAGGTGGGTGGCAGCACCTGGATTGGGGGATGGGGGGGGGGGGTTGTGACCTCTCACTGGCTACCTGGGTGTGGGGTGACGGGATGGAGGTGCGGTGAGAATGTGGGGTGTCCACCGAGTTCGTTCTCACTCCCCCTGCTACCCTCCCCAGGACGCCAGGTCTCTCGCGCACCAGGGAAGTCCCCATGCTCAAGTGCTAGGCACTTATGTGGAGCCCACGGGCACCCGCCCAGCCTCTTCCATGTGAGCCTGGCCTGGCCACAGCCACCAGAACAGTAGGGGCCGGTCGAGCTCCCTGTGAGATGCAAGAGCCAGTCTGCGAGGCGGCAGAGAGGACACTGCCTGCCCGGCTTCTGTGTGGCACCGCTGGTTGGCCCAGAAGCTCACGCTGTGCCCTGGCCTGCATCTCTGCATGGGGACTTGGGCACCTTGACTCAGGCAGAGGGGAGCATATGAGGGCACAAGTGCTGCCCGGGGCCCAGAGCTCAGCTTCCACGCCAGATCCTCACACTTTGATCGCCAGCCAGGCCTAGGGACTGCACCCGTGCGTGAATGTCATGCACAAGCCTCTAGTGTGATATAAAAGGGGAAGAGTGGAAGGGATGCAGGTGAGGAATACAGATGTGCCTTACAGACTAGAGAAGAAACTGATCCTGAGCATTTGAGGGAAGTAAAACAGATCTTGGAAGATACAGATTCTACACTGGAGATGGAACCTTCCAGAGTGTGGGATGAAATGAGATTCTTTTGAGGTTCCCCTGACTTCATACTGGATTCGGCCAGGCCAACAGAGAAGGGATTTAGAAACTCCCTCCTCTTTGCTAGCTGCCCAGCCATAGAAACCATCAACCCATCTACCAACGGGGACAGGAAGCCAGCATCCCTAAGGCAGCCTGGTCCCAAACACATCATTTCATTAACCCTCACAGGAAGCCCTGTAAAGTAGGTATGACTATTGACATTTTATCGATGTGGACAATGAAGTTAGGAGAAATTCAACTTGAGATAGCAACTTGGCTAGTTTGCTATTACCTTCTTTAATATTGTCTCCTATAGAAAATATGTTAGACCTAAAGGATTATCCTCAAAAACATTATGTGAAGTGAAATAAGCTATCACAAAGGACAAACATATGACTTTACTTGCATGAGGTATCTAGACTAGACAGATTCATGCAGACATAAGGGAGAATAGAGGTATAGGAATTGGGGGAGGAGAGTCTAGGTAGTTATTGTTTTGGGGATACAGAGTTGCTATTTAGGGTGATGAAAAAGTTCTGGAAATAATTTTTTTAAGTTTTGCAAATAGTGATGATTCTGCAGCATAATAAATATGTTTAATGAAATTATAAAGTGTGACATTTAAAAATATATATATTTTATTGATTTTTTTACAGAGAGGAAGAGAGAGGGATAGAGAGCTAGAAAAATCAATGAGAGAGAGACATCGATCAGCTGCCTCCTGCACACCCCCTACTGGGGATGTGCCCGCAACCAATGTACATGCCTTGACCGGAATCGAACCTGGGACCATTCAGTACGCAGACCGACGCTCTAATCACTGAGCCAAACCGGTTTTGGCAAGTATGACATTTTTTAAGAGTAAACATTTTTAAAAATATTAGACCTCATTCTAATTTCTGCAAAATGTTCCCATGTCATAGTCTATTTAGGTTTTGATTAATTCCTTCAGACTATCTTCTAGTTCAATAATTCCCATCTGTGTCTAATCTGCTATTTAACCTCCCCATTAAAATTTTATTACATATTTTTATTTCTTTTCAAATCTATCAGATTTTTCTGTTTCTTTCTTTCTTTTTCTTTCTTTCTTTCTTTTTTCTTATCCTATCATTCTTGTCCAGGTTTTCAATGGCATCTTTTATCTCTGAATATTTTCAGCATACTTCCATGTTTTGTGATTTTATTTTTTATTTCTATTTTAAAATATATTTTTATTGATTTCAGAGAGGAAGGGAGAGAGATAGAAACATCAACTATGAGAAAGACTCATTGGCTGCCTCCTGCATGCCCCTATTGGGAATCTATCCCACAACCTGGGCAGGTGACCTGACAGGGAATTGAATCATGATCTCCCAGTTCATAGGTCGACACTCGAGCACTGTGCCACACCGGCCAAGCCATGTTTCATGACTTTAGATTATGATCCCCCTTTACCCCATCTCTTCTGTGGGATCCTGGGGGACTGCGCTGGGCTTTTTCCTCCCGAGATGACCATCTGCTCGGGCAGCACCTCAATGCCGCCAACCAACAACC
Organism: Pipistrellus nathusii; assembly: GCA_963693515.1. Taxonomy (NCBI): domain Eukaryota; kingdom Metazoa; phylum Chordata; class Mammalia; order Chiroptera; family Vespertilionidae; genus Pipistrellus; species Pipistrellus nathusii. Next base: position 190,388,105 of record OY882860.1, on the reverse strand, counting down.
TTCACCTGAGTCCAGACCACTCCTCGTATCGATTTAAAATTCATACCCATTTGAAGGTAAATCGATATTTTGGCATTTCGAGGGGAGATTTGATTTACATCTTGTGGTAACATCATTGCAAAAATCTTTCATTTCTCTTTCCTGGAGAGCAGGGTTTCTTCTCAGTCTTTCTAGCTTCTTCTGAAATTATGGGTCTTTAAAAGTCCTGAGTGTGTGAGAATCTGAATTCTAACTTCTTATATTGCATGGGCCTAAGCCTGCCTTTTGTCTCCTGTGCAGCCACTAAAACCCCAAGCTCTAAGTTCCTGGTTGAGACTGTCCCCAAGGTCATACGTGCTAACACTGTTGCTTTTAGATTCCACTTCGTTTTGTGTCTCTGGGAATACACCTTGCTTTCTTTTAAGCTCAGCTATGCATTTTTTTTTAAAAATGCTCATTATACTTTTGTCAGCATTTTCAAGTGCTTTATAATACAGGGGCTTTAGATTATTATGTTGGAACTGTTTTTCTTATTCAGCCACAGCAATCAGCCTGTAGAAGTGTTTATTGATTTTTTTCTGGATAGATATTAAATGAATGCATAAATGAACAAAAGAACATTCTGCATTTTAAAACGTTTATTATACACGCACACCAGACTACAAGGCAGGAGGAACAGAGAGGTGATTAATGGGCCTCTCTGGTCAACCACATCTTCGCAGTCACTGAAGATTTTGGTGTCTTGGTCACAAATTGTCTTGCACATCCCAATTATGACCTCATCTATCTCCATCCATGAGATTCCTCGCACCATGGCCTCCCTCTTTCTTTTTCTTTTCTTTTCTTTTTTTTAATATAGGTATTTTATTGATTTTGTACAGAGAGGAAGGGAGAGAGATAGTTAGAAACGTCGATGAGAGTCATCGATCAGCTGGCTCTTGCACACCCCCTACTGGGGATATGCCCGCAACCAAGGTACATGCCCTTGACCAGAATCAAACCCGGGACCTTTCAGTCCCCAAGCCGACGCTTCTATCCATTGAGCCAAACCGGTCCTGGCTGCCTTCCTCTTTCTTGACCTTTCACCTCCCTGACTGTAAAAGCTAGGGTCTGGGTGTAGTTGCAGATGCCTACACGCAGAAAGGGATTGAATCCATGAAGTCAGTGCTACAGAGTCATTGCAAACACACTATCCCTGAGATCCCCTGGGGAGTTACTCCGATGGCCACAGTCAACGTCAGCAAACTAAGGCATCAGGAAGCAAATGCTCCAGCTGCCAGCTCCCTGCGGACCACCCTCTCTGCCGGCCGGTATCTCCCACCTCCTCTTGCACTCACGCAGAGCTGTGTCACGGAGTTCTGGAATCGATTTGAGTAGAAATGCTGTCGGCCACTCTCAGACCCAACCCACAGATACCTGTGGCCCAGTCCTGTTTGGGCCATCTTCACCCTCCCCTGATGATCTTAAATCATCATGTCAACAATGGCAGCACTTCCCTGAATGACTAGATGGGGCAGAGAGCCACCCTCCCTGCCCAAGTTGCCAACTGGACTTTCTGTGAGCATGAAATAAACATCAGTTGTTTCAAGTCACTAGCATTTGGGTTTATCTGTCAAAGTAGCTGGTTTTTCCTCAAGTGATGTAAGAGAGAGCCCCCGGGGCCTCCACTGGGCTTCTTACCTGAGTCTTTGCTGGCATCTACAGGTAATGCTGCATTGGCCTGCTGCTCAGTGCATCCATCCAAACCGAGTGCTTTGAGAACCGGGGAAATTAACACAAGACAGATTCACATACCCGCTGTGTCCATTGGGAAATGGGCTGTGGCCCAAAATGCATGTTTCATCTGACCCCTCTGATCAGTGGACTGTGGGTGGGTGGAGGCATCAGAGAGTCTGGGAAGTGACATTAGCTCAGAGCCAGAGCCCAATTGTTCCTAAGAGCCTGGGGTGTTCCCCCCGCCCCACTGCGTGGACACGCCATCCTGGCCAGACTGCACTTCCCTGCCTCCCTGTGGTATGTGTTGGGGGAGGGGGCCCAGGCAGGGGAAGACCACAGGGCCTTGGGTATTTCCGCCAGGTCTTTCCCTCTGGCAGAGGCTCCGGATATGCGAATGACTCATGTCCAGGAATTGGAAGGGGAGATGTGACTCTGCATTGTGAGTCTAGTTCCAGTCATATTCCTGAGACATGGAGGTCTTCCCCCGACACACACCCCCCACCTCCAGTTCATGGCCGTTTTGTCCTAAGGGTGACTCCATGGCCAATGAGCTAAACGTCTCCGAGGCCACACTATTCTTCTTGACCATCATGGTGACCACACCTGCCTGGCCACATGGCCTTTGTCATCCCATGATCTCGTTACCCATTTAGTTTATAAAAAAAAAAAAAATTTTTTTCTTGATTGATCTGAAAGAGAGAGAGAGAGAGATTGACCTGTGGCTCCATCCATTTCTCTCTGCCCCATTTCATTTCTGCCCTACAGAGGCCAGCCTCCCCACCGCCTTTCAAGGTCAAGCACAGTACATTCCTTTCAAAAGTGCTACTACCCCCTCACTGCACCTCTAATGTCATGTGAGGGGATGTCCTTAGATCTTCACAGAGGAGAGTTTGGGGACCTTGAGCAGATCAGTCTCTCAGTCTTTGGATACCTTTTCTCCATTAAACCAAGGCGTTTCCAGCATCTCAGCTTCATTCACACGTGCTATCGTGATACCCAGTTTAGTTAGCAGAGTGCACGGTGTCGACACCATCCAGCCCCTCAGACCCAGAACCCTTCATGCAAACCTTCATGTCCACCCAATGCAGGATCATCTTCCTCCAGTATCCTTGCCTTGGGACTTTGCAAAAGGGTGCACTTTTCCTGGTGTCTAAGTCTTCTCCTCCTGGAGGCTGGGCTGTGACCCACATGCCTTCCTCAAGCCCTTGGGCCTGTAGAATGGCAGCCAGCTCTCAGCCCACCTCAGCCGACCAGCACCAGATCTACCGGGCATCCTGGATGCCAGGCCGTAAGTCCCCAGGCTGCCACTTGGAGGACCACATATTGGATCTGCTGAAGAAGATGCTCCGAACTCCATGTAGTTTCTTGGAAATTGCCCCTCGTCTGGTCTGGGCAGAATTTCCTTCTGGGTCAGAATTGTGTTCTAATAAAATGCTCTGGAAGTAATCCGGGGAACTTTAATGATGGCATGACTTGATTTGGAAACAGTCACCAGCCCCTCTGAGGGTCCTCCACCAGAGGTTTTCTGTGTTGAGTCTGAGACAGATCCTCCTCCTGCCCTGAGTGAATCCCTGACATGGCAGCTCAGGATCCTTCCCTGCATGTGCCATTGTCATGAAACCTGACCACTGCTTGGTGGCAACCTGTCTTCATCTCTCCACTCTGTCCTTGGCCAGAAAACCCTCTCTTCCCCAGGTTTCAGCTAAGGTGCCCCCTGTGGGAGATCACTCCTGCCTGACATTCTCATGGCACCTGCCCAGCACCACCCAGCCCCACACGACAATAACAATAATAAAAATACAGACTCGCCACAGGCTCAGCCCTGCCTGCCAACCAGCTGAGTGTGTAAGATTATTGTCCTCCATTCACAGGAGCCTGGGAGCAGCAGCTCACACCTGGGCAAAGAGATGGGAGAGGGAACCAGGGGCCAGGGAAGTCCCCACTGAGAAAGTGGCATCCAGCGGACTGGAAGGAGTGGGAGAGCTAGCCTTGATCAAGAATTCCAGATGGGGCACAGCAAGGTCTGCAGCCTGAGGCTGAGGGTCGGGGACAGCAGGGAAGGGGTGAGGGACAGCACCACACAGAGCCACCTCCCACCAGCAACAGCGCTCCTGGGCAGAGCCTCCCCTGTCTGCCCACTCCATTCTGATAGGGTATAAGGATAAAATAAACGTATGATTTTGTTTTTCCTCTCTTGTCTTCATTTCTCTTTTCTTTCCCACCCTTTTACTAACAGAATATGTAATTAAGTAATCAAATGAATATATTTATGTTCTGGCTAAGATTTTATTGCAGTTCTTAGTTGGTCAGGCAAAACCAAAAACTTAAAAAAAAATTTATTGTTCAAAGTATTACATGAGTCTCCTTTTTCCCCCATTGACCTCTCCCCAGCTGCTCCCACCCCAGCACATGCTCTCACCCCCCTACTGTCTGTGTCCAAAAAACCAAAGACTTTTAACCCAGCCCTGAACTTACATGCCTGGCCACCATGAATGTGGAAGCAGATCAGTGTGGTCTCAGAAACACTGGATGACATACACCTGATCACTGCTTGAGCCGTCATCCTCTGCCACAGCTGTCCACGCCCATCAAACCAGCATGACACACTCAGAGTAGCTGTTTCTTTGGGTCTTCAATTCCTGTGAAGTCTCCCACGTCAGCAAACTTATAAAATTAAATAAAAGTGAATGCTTTTCTCCTGATGACGATTCTTTGTCAGTTTAGTTCTCAGGCCCAGCCAGGGATCCTGTGAGGGTCAAGGAAAATTCTCTTCTCCAAGAGCCAAGGAGCAGGTGCGGGTGGGGTGGGGAGGAGGTATCAGTGGGTGGAAAGTTACTACTAAGATATGGGGATAGTAATTATCTCTGTGAATTACTATTAATATTACTTTAAATATTAAGAAAAATATTAAGAAAACAGCAGGGGTGAGGGGAAATTCTGGCTAAATCCACCCACCAGGACTCTTGCTGAAGACAGGCAGGTGAAGGGTGCAGAGGGTCCCAGTGGAAGGCTTAAGAGAGCAGAGAATCTGTCACCTGCCACGCCCCCCTGGCTGAGGCGTGCACCTACCTGCAGAGCCCAGAATTGAGACCAGCCACATGGCCACTTGATGGCAAAGGGTGAGGAAATGAAGCTGGGAGGTAAGTGTGGAAGCAGGAATGGTGGTTGCTGAGGGCAAGGAGGCAGGCAGAGCTGAGTGAGGGGCAGCAGAGGCCTGGCAGCTGGCCTCTGGTGCCCCAGGTCCTCCCATCAGCCGTGTAGGAAGCATGCTTCTGTGCGTCATCTTCATAGAAAAGAAACAATGTGGCCAGGTGGTTACTGAATTTCCCCAGAGCAAACAGGAAGCGAGGGGTGGTGCGGAGAGGGACACATGGCTGATAGCACATATTCTAGGATGATTTTCCTTGACAAAGGGAGGTGGAAAGGCCCCAGCCCATTTTTTTAAATAACCCAATGGGAATCAGCAAGATGTCTCATTTTTCCCCATGCCTCTGTTTCCTAGTGGGTCATTTTAAATTTGGAAAAGTGTGCCATTTCCCATAGCCAGCCCAGGAGACACGACAGGAACCTTTAGGTGGCCACGTTCCCATAGAAGCAGCTCACCCACCCACCCAGGCCCAGGAGATGGAGGCCTCTTCATCTATGGTCCTAGAAAGACAAGACCCTACCTTGCAAGGCCTCTCTGCTAACTGTGGGCGTTAGTCCCAAATTAGCAATGGCCCAGGGTTCAGAGCCACATCCTGTACCCTAGTGGGCCGCCTCCCACTCAGTATCTGCCCCAAGCTGACCCTGCAGCAGTGCCAGAAAGAGCTCACATCTCCAAAGGATTCAGCCGCCTGCAGAGGCTTAGCTTTGAACAAACACAGCTGGTGGCACACCCACCTCCTCCTGAATCCAGAGGTCAGGGCTGGGCTGGCTTTGGGTCTCGTGTGCAAACACCTGAGCAGCCTCCAGACGCCACAGGGGACAGGGCCAGCCACTGGCATAACATTACAACCGAAGGCTCTTTCTGAGAATCGGGCAGGTCTCTGCTGCCCGGGGTTTTTCCCAGCTTGCAGCTGAAAGAGCCTTTGGTTGGTTCCTTTTAAACTCCTGTCTACAGCGCCCACCAGCTGTGACTGCTCCAATTACAGGTTCAAAGATTTCTGGGCAGCGGAGAAACTTTCTGTCCAGGCCGCCCCCACCCCCCACCCCCACACACGCCGCTCAAACTGAGCTCCCACGCACTAGCCCAGAAACCAGGCTGGAAGTGGACAGCCAGGGGATGGTTCCCGGAAACTGACCCCTTCCTTCCCCATGAAGTCTGCAGCGCCATCTCCCAGCCCTTCCGTGTTGGCTCCCCACACTCCGCCCTTGTCTTGAATCCACATCCACAGCGTCCACGGCAGCTCCCCAGACAGGGCTAGGCCTCCAAGGAAGCTATGTCCTGTCCCCTGAGAGGGCAGGGCGGGGTGAGGGGGCAGGCGGGGCGAGAGGGCAGGTGGGGTGAGAGGGCAGGTGGGGGCGGGTCCAGCTCCAGGTAACTGGACCCTAGGCCTAACCCAACCAATCAGGTCAGCCAAGGTAGCAGCACCACCCTCCCTATAAAACCCATTGATATGTTAAGTTCTTCCTCTTTCTCGCCCATGCCCTCGTTGGTGTAGGTGAGACTGGGCTCGGACTAGTCCGAAATAAATACAGGCTTTCTGCAATTGCATCGGATTCGGCTCCCTGGTAGTCTTTGGGGTTTATGACACTTGGGCACAACATCTCCCACCCCAGTCCCGGAGGCCCTTCCACAGCCCTGCCCCCCACTCCCCTCCAGGGTCAGTACCCACAGTACCCCAGTCCTCCTCCCGGAGGAGTGCCCTGAGCTTGTGGAGGAACCTGAGGCCAGGGAGCTGCCCTTGGAGGGTTCTGGGGGGACAGTGGCCTTAGGGGAGCTGCTGAGTGGGGCAGTGCACGGAGTATATTACCCACCGAACAGCCCCAGAGGCGGGCGGGGGGGTGGGGCTCTCTTACTTGGAGACAGCTCAACAAACTGGGAACAGAAGTCATCTGCCCAAGGCTGGCTGTCTGTCCATGACAGAGCCAGGACCAAGCTCCTTCTCTTCCGATGGGTCCTTCCCATTGGTGTACCCTGGGGCTGTCCAGACCCAGATGCTCCCCCCGCTCCCCCAAACACACACACACACACACACACACACACACACACGGAGGGAAGGGTGTGAAAGGATTCGCTATCTAGTGTTTCAAAACCAGCACGAGTGGTGTTGATGGAAAAGCCAGCAGATGGCAGAGACTGGTTTGGCTCAATGGATAGAGCATCGGCTTGGGGACTGAAAGATCCCAGGTTCGATTCCGGTCAAGGGCATGTACCTTGGTTGCGGGCATATCCCCAGTAGGGGGTGTGCAAGAGGCAGCTGATTGATGATTCTCTCTCATCGATGTTTCTAGCTATCTCTCTCCCTTCCTCTTTGTACAAAATCAGTAAAATATATTTTTTTTTAAAAAAGAAAGAAAAAAAGAAAAGCCAGCAGATGTTTGCTGGTTCACTGGGAGGTTTGCTGGTTCACTCGGCGCCCCGGACACGCCCTTCGCCCACCCTCTCGCCGCCCCCAGGCCCGCGCCCCGGGCGCCAACGGCTTGGAAGCACAGCGGCCCCACGCGCACCCGCTCCGCCCTGCGCCCGCCGCACCCCGCCCGGCCGCCGGTCACGATCCCAGCCTCCGGCCCGCCACGGTGCGAGCTGCCCGCCCGCCAGCGGCCAGGACCCTGCGCCCCGCCCCGCCCGGGATGCGCGGCGCGTCACCGGAGCGTGGGGCGGGCCGGCCGGGCGGGGCGACGCGGAAGTGCCGGCAAAGGGCTTCGCTGCCCATGTCCCCGCCTCACTGTCCGTTTCCCTCCCGCAGCGCCGATGTCATGTGACTTCTGCCCCTGTCCGCCAGCCTGGCCGGAGCCCTGGGAGAAGCGGCTCAGGTCTGTGCGAGAAGCTGTAGGTGTCCTGGTCCAGGGGGGTGTCCAGGGGGTGAGATCCCAGGCCAATGTGGGGGAGCGAGGGGGGACTTGAGGAAGAGGTTGTCTGTTGTCTGACTCTGGATTAATGGGGTCTGGGGCCTCAGGACGGGAGTGGGTGGGTGGGGGCTGCCCGGTCTGGGGCTCGGACAGAGCTTGCTGGAGCCCCTTTGCTTCCTTCCCAAGGGTCTCTGGTGACAAGCCTGTGTGTGCCACATGCCATGGTAGTGCTGTGGGCCCTCGCTCTGGCCTTGGCTGCAGGTCTGGCCTCCGCCTACCCACCGAACATTGTGCTGATCTTTGCTGATGACCTGGGCTACGGGGACCTGGGCTCCTACGGCCACCCCACATCCAGCACCCCCAACCTGGACAAGCTGGCCGCCGCAGGGCTGCGGTTCACAGACTTCTACGTGCCAGTGTCTCTGTGCACACCTTCCCGGTGAGCAAGGGGGCAGGGAACCCTCACCCTGTGCCCACCCTGACCACCCAGTTCCTCCGGGTTCCCTCTGGACTGCAGGGAGGGTCATAGTTGCCTACCATCTGGGTGCACCTTCGTCTTCCTTTCTCTCTGTTTCACCCACTGTGTGACTGGCTCTGCAGGGCTGCCCTCCTGACCGGCCGACTCCCGGTTCGGTCAGGCCTGTACTCTGGCGTTCTGAAGCCTGGCTCCCGAGGGGGCCTGCCCCTGGAGGAGGTGACCCTGGCTGAGATCCTGGCTGCCCAAGGCTACCTCACAGGGATGGCTGGCAAGTGGCATCTTGGGGTGGGGCCTCAGGGGTCCTTTCTGCCCCCCCACCAGGGCTTCCATCGATTCCTGGGCATCCCATACTCCCATGACCAGGTAGGAGCAGCCAGATCCCTCAGCTGCCCCCTATCCACTTCCTCCTACCCCTGCCCTTGACCTCCCAGCTCCACCCCACAGCCTAGACCCTAAGTGGAGCCCTTCCCTCAGGGACCTTGCCAGAACCTGACCTGCTTCCCACCAGCCACCCCCTGCAATGGAATCTGTGACCAGGGCCTGGTCCCTGTGCCGCTGTTAGCCAACCTGACTGTGGAGGCGCAGCCCCCCTGGCTGCCGGGACTTGAGGCCCGCTACGTGGCTTTCGCCCGTGACCTCATGGTTGATGCCCACCGCCAGGGCCGCCCATTCTTTCTGTACTACGCCTCCCACGTGAGTAACCCTAGCCCCATGCCCCGGGCTGTCCTGACCCCTGCCCAATGCTAACTCCAGGCTCTGCCCCCAGCATACCCACTACCCGCAGTTCAGTGGGCAAAGCTTCGCCGGGCACTCAGGTCGTGGGCCATTCGGAGACTCCCTGTTGGAGCTGGACTCGGCTGTGGGAGCCCTGATGACAGCCGTGAGGGACCTGGGGCTGCTTAAAGACACACTGGTCATCTTCACCTCAGACAACGGGTAGGCCCCAGGGGAGCCAATGAAGGAGATTCCTCACAGGTGTGGGCCTGAGGTCTTCCCATCTGACCACAGACATCGCAGGGATAAGGGGGTCTCAGAAAATGCTGGCCACGTTATGGTGACTTCAGGCCACAATCCACGAAGCTGGTCCTGGTAGGACAGGGAGGAGACAGGCACCTGTGGCCATTTCTGGGCACGTAACTTAAACGTCTGGGGCTGGAGCCACTGGGGCGAGTCAGAGACGCTGAATACCACCTGTGTGTCCCAGACCGGAGACAATGCGGATGTCCAACGGCGGCTCCTCTGGCCTACTGCGATGCGGAAAGGGAACCACCTTTGAGGGGGGTGTCCGAGAACCTGCCTTGGCCTTCTGGCCGGGCCACATCACTCCCGGTCAGTCTTCAGGTCCTTTCCTCATGCACCCCTGGCCTCACTTCCCCAACCTGACGGCGAATTGGGTGACCACACAGCCCTCTGTCCCCAGGCGTGACCCACGAGCTGGCCAGCTCCCTGGACCTCCTACCCACCCTGGCAGCCCTGGCTGGGGCCCCACTGCCCAACGTCACCTTGGATGGCTTTGACCTCAGCCCCCTGCTGCTGGGCAAAGGCAAGGTAGGGCCGGCAATCCCATGCCCCAGCCCTGGAGTGACTGTGAGCAGGTCACCTCTTTTGAGTGGAATCCAAGCGCTGCTGCTGAGAGGGTGTAGCCAGGGCCTAACACAAGCTGATCAGTGTTGTGGCTCTGACCCCTGCCCCTGACTTTGCCCCTAGAGCCCCCGGAAGACTATGTTCTTCTACCCACCCTTCCCCGATGAGATCCGAGGGGTCTTTGCTGTGCGAAGCGGGAAGTACAAGGCCCACTTTTTCACTCAGGGTAAGGTCCTCCCCTGGCCCCGCTGACCCCTCGGGCCCCAGAGTCTGCCCCCACCTCTGTGCACAGATGTGTCTCCTGCCCCCCTCAGGCTCCGCCCACAGTGACACCACACCAGACCCTGCCTGCCATGCTTCCAGCCCTCTGACGGCCCATGAGCCCCCACTGCTCTTTGACCTATCTAAGGACCCTGGTGAGAACTACAACCTGGTGGGGAGTGGGGCCGAAGTCGCCCCCCAGACCCTGGAGGCGCTGAAACAGCTTCAGCTGCTCAAGGCCCAGTTTGATGCTAGCATGACCTTCAGCCCCAGTCAGATGGCCCGGGGTGAGGACCCTGCCCTGCAGATGTGCTGCCACCCCAGCTGCAGCCCCTGGCCCTCCTGCTGCCACTGCCCAGGGCCCCTGCGCTGAGGGCACTGGTCCAGGCCCGCCTCCCTGGCTGAGGCTCAGGCATGGACGTTTTTACCTGATACCCCAATAACAACAGATTACACATGCAGGCATGATGATTCATCTAATCCTTGTGGTGGCCAGAGGTAGGTGCTATGCCTCTTGTGCACGAGTGAGGGGACAGGCCTGAGAGATCCGACGTCGTGTCCGAGTCACTGACAGTGAGGCTGGGCTGGGGTCCACTCCGTGGCATCCTGGCTTCTGTGATTGCCAGCCCCTCCCGGGAGATGCACTGAGCACCTGTGTGGCCAGGAACAGGGCGGGGAGGTCAAGGACACCACAGGCAGGAGACCCTGCAGGTGCCAAGTGCCCAGAGAGCCGGGTTCTCCTGGAGGCACAGGAAAAGACCCCCCTGGCTCTTACCAGAAACCTGCCTGAGGTGTGTGATGAGCAGCACATTCCAGGGGGAGACAAAGGGGCTGGGAGCCGTCAGACTCAAGTGAGATGCATGAGCAGCTTCTGAGACACCGTGACCCTGGTCCACCTCTGCCCCAGAGTTCTACATTCCGGCCTGTGCACACGTTTCCTGTCCCCTGGCTTCCCCTATAGCCCCAGTGTAAGCCATTCGCCCAGCAAAGTGCTCTTAAAAGTAGTTCAGGTTTGGCCAAAACCGGTCTGGCTCAGTGGATAGAGCATCGGCCTGCGGACTGAAAGGTCCCGGGTTCGATTCTGGTCAAGGGCATGTACATTGGTTGCAAGCACATCCCCAGTAGGAGGTGTGCAAGAGGCAGCTGGTTGATGATTCTCTCTCATTAATGTTTCTAACTATCTCTCTCTCTTCCTCTCTGTAAAAAAAAAAATAAAAAATATATTAAAAAAAAAAAAAAAAGTAGTTCAGGTTTGGCTCCATCCCTGCTCAGAACAGCAGGCTCAGAATAAAACCTCGGCTCCTCAAAGTGTCCACCATGTCCACTGAGGCCTGCCCTCACCCCTCAGCTTCCTGTCCCCTTGTCTTAAGCTCTGCAGGGAGGACCCCCAACTGCCTACCTGTGTCCACACAGTGGCATGAAGCCCTCATGGTCCCCATGTGCGTGCTGATGGCAGGGGCACCTGTGCTCCAGGACACCAGCAGACCCCGTGTGCTCCCTCAGTGTTGGCTGAATGAGAAGAGTGCCTTCTGGGTGCTCGGGGCCGCAGTGGGCTGTCCCTCCTCCTGGTAGACCAGACAGCCATCCCCTCATTCCCAGGCCCACCTTTCCATGTGGGCAGAGGATATGAACCGCGGAGGTGCGGCCTCTCCTGTCCCAGGAGGGCAGTAGCCACTCAGGACCCCCGGGTCCTCTGGGGGCCTGACAGAACATCGTGTAGCTGCCAAGCCCATGCCTCTAGCCATCCACCGCCAGAGTCACAGTGTAAGGAAATACCCTGCTGTTCGCTCCGCTGCTGGGAATTGGCTGTTATTTGCGGTTGGAAGTGGTCTTTCCGGAGTGACCGTGGTTGGAATGTGGGGGCACCTGTGCACGTGCAGGTCGGCTCCTGACCACTCAGGTGGGCCTGCGCTGACAGACCTCTGTGTTCTCCAGGTGACTCTCCCACCATCCATGGTCTGGTTTGGGGGCCGCACTGACTGTGCCCCGACCCCTGCTGTGTCTGGGGGGGGGTCCCTCCCCTGAGAGTGGCAGTTTCCTCTGGGACCCCTACAACCACGGACATTGGCATCAGGAGGGCCCACCTGCTCTGTGGTCTGAGGGAGACACTGGTCCTCGTGGGCTAAGCATGCATCCCCGATGCCTGCAGCTTCCCTCTCAGTGGGGTCCACGTTTCAAGCTAAGGCAGAGGCACTGAAACGGGCACACCCTGAGCATCAGATCCCAAGACTGAGTACACAGCAAGAACTAACGGAGCATTAACACCTGCAGGCACCTCCCCTCGGCCTGTGGCCCCACCTGGGTAGTGAGCTTTTTTTTGTTAGTTCCCATGTTTATTCAACACCCAGCGCCGTGCTTAGTGCTGGCACAGTTCACCAAAAGGGATCCATCCCGCTTCACGGCACCACCATCCCACAGAGAACAGGAGCCTCGACCCTGGGGTATCAGACATGCGTGGCTTTTCAGTGGCAAAAGTCTGTGGTGCTGTGGGTGGGGGGTGTGGATTGTGCCTGAGAAGGGGCCTGAGGGAACCTTGAGTGCTTCCAATGTTCCCCATCTTTTTTTTTTTTAATGTATTTTATTGATTTTTTCACAGAGAGGAAGAGAGAGGGATAGAGAGTTAGAAATATCGATGAGAGAGAATCATCAATCAGTTGCCTCTTGTACACCCCCCACTGGGGATGTGCCCGCCACCAAGGTACATGCCCTTGACCGGAATCGAACCTGGGACCTTTCAGTCCGCAGGCCGATGCTATATCCACTGAGCCACACTAGTTTCAGCAATGTTCCCCATCTTGATTGGAGTGTGTTAACATGTGTAAAGCAATCAAGCTACACGCTTAAGATGTGTGCACTTTATGATATCGTGTATTTTATGCTTCAATAGAAATAAACATGTAACTGTGATGAATGCCACAGAGGAAGAGGACTTGTTCCAACAAGAGTAACCACTGGTGGGGGAAGGTAACTGAACCAGGCAGGAAGCTCCCCTGTCTGCTGAGACTGTCCCCGAGTTCAAGCCTACATCTGCCTCCAGGGCGGGAGAGGGAAGTACACTCTCCCATTGCACGTGGGCTTTGCTGGGATGCTCTTGGGAGCAGAAACGTGTGCTTGTTTCTCAAATGTGTTAGTGTGATGGTCCTCCTCCTGCAGGCTCTTGTATGAACACACATGCACTCCCTATGTGCCACATGAGCACACACTTCTATACGCATGTACCATGGCCCCAGATACTGCCATACGTCCACCAGCCTGACCCTGTCTTCTCCCCTTTTCCTGGAAGCCTGAGATAATCCTCTCCCAGGCCATGACCTCATGGCTTCTCTCCCATGGGCCCCATGTTGTCCGGAAAAAGCTGAGTGGGGACAAACAAACATGTTGCCCTGCCCTGGCTGGTGTGGCTCAGTGGATAGAATGTCGGCCTGGGACTGAAGGGTCCCAGGTTCAATTCTGGTCAAGGGCACATGCCTGGGTTGCAAGCTCGATCCCCAGTAGGGAGCGAACGTACAGGATACAGCCAATCAATGATTATCATCATTGATGTTTCTCTCTCTCCCTCCCTCTCCTTCCTCTCTGAAATCAATAAAGAAATATTTAAACAACAACAACAGCCCTAGTCAGATAGGGTGTCGGCCTGCCGACTGTAAGAGAGCGAGAATGTTGGAGCATGCTTCCAGAGAAGCCGTGGACTGTACCCCAGATAGAGTCATCAGTGCTGACACCAGGCCAGGCCTTGAGATATGGCCTCATGGCCCCTTCCCAGCACGTAGGCCTTCTCTCAAGGGCAGAGCAGGACTGACTCCGTTTTGTACTGTGTCTTCCATCTTGTATAAAATGTATCAATCACCCAACCCACCATTAAATCAGCCAATAGAAATACAGAGGGAAGTAACCCAGCATAACTGGACCCTGGCCCTCGCCCCACCAATCAGAACCAGCCAACTCAGTGGTCTGAGCATCACCTCACAACCCAACCCTAAAAGCCTATAAAAAGACCACACTTTCAGAGCTCGGGGCTCTTTGCATGCTGCTGCCGCGTTGGTAGAGGCAGGGAGACCAGACTCGAGTTTGAATAAAGGCTCTTTTGTTTTTTGCATTGGACTCGGCTCCCTGGTGGTCCTTGGGGATCTTGAAATCTGGGCATAACACCAACCAAAGGGTCCCAGGTTCGATTCTGGTCAAGGGCAGGTACCTCAGTTGCTGGCTCTTCCTTGATCAGGGCCCTGGTCAGGGCTCATGTGGGAGGCAACCAATGTGTTTCTCTCACATCGATGTTTCTCTCGTCCACTCTCCCTAAAAATCAATGGATAAATATCCTCAGGTGAGGATTAAAAAACAAAAACGAAAAACATTGCCTCTGAGGGTCGGCTCAGGTGTGGGCCCCAGACATGCTCCTAGCACCCTCCCTGCTCACTCCTGGCCTTGCTCTCCCACAAGTGACTATAAGGGGAACAAGAGGGGACGTTTCCATGGAATATTTAATTTCACCTCTTCCCTGAATGTTTTTAATTAAAAAATTAGTGTGTGCTCCTTAGATGCTCCAGATAACACCTGCATCTCAGTCGAACACAGGCGATGTGGTAGTGCGTGTACCACACCACCTCCATGTCTACACGAATCATACATACCAAGTTGACTCTAAGCTGCCTTTCCATGGCCGATGAGTCTTGTCACCATGCTACCCCACGGCCTGGTGTAGAAGCAGCAATTACAGGGGGAACCCCTCAGCCCCCTCCTTTGTGTGAAGATCCTCTACAGGGCGGTCACAGACGTGGGGCCCAAGGCATGCTCCCCCCCAGAGAGGAGGAACCCCAGGGGGAGAGGGTTGGGGTGTCACCTGAGCAGACAGGCAGTCAGGGCCCTGCTGGACAGAGCAGTTGTGGGGGAGGGACATAGCAAGAGCAGTAACACTTTGTCATCACTTTGCAAACACTCAGCAACAAGGAGCAGCCAATTAGATGCTGAGTGTCCAGAGCCTGCCGTCTGGGAAGCACCTGACTCCTTGTTAGGTCTCCCCAAAAAGGAAGTGATGGGGAGGGTGAAAACTCCCAGAGTGGGAAAGAAGGCAAGCCCAGGGCACCAGAGATGGGAGCAGATGACTGGACACCCTTCCCTGGGAATCATTTCTGGGCAGATCACTACTGGCCCTTCCGCAGGAGGGGGCCGTAGACCTAACAAGGAACTGGGTGCTCCCTGGGGATGGCAGGCTCCAGACACTCAGCCTCTCCTGCGGCCGTGACAACAGAATGATAACTGGTACTGAAGAACATTCTATACTAACCCAACCCCAGCAAAAGGAAGGGAGGGGAGGGGATGAGACAACCTGGAAGCCAGGGGTCGGATGCTGAGTGTTGGGGTAGAGGGTGGGAGGGGAGGGCAAGGTGCTGCTTCCTGGGTCGCCCTGCACCCACCCTGCCCTCTCTGAGGACATGTCCCCCTGGGGAGGAGCCTGCTGACCTCAGCCCCTGAGAGTGGTCTCATGGAGGGAGGGGCCAGGGAAGCCCTTTCTACAGAAGCCGAAGGCCCCGTGAGACATGGTCAACTTCTGTCTTCCTATTCTCTGGGCAGAGTCTTTAATACCAATTTTAAGGTCTAAGCAGCTGCTGCCCTCTCCCACACACTCACAAGCGTGCGCACACTCTCATGATGCACGCACACACACACTCGTGATGCGCACAGTCATGACACACACACACACACACACAACCATGATATGCACAAACTGACCTGAGCCCTGCAGTTGCCGGCACACCCCGCTTCAGCCCAGCACTCTAGTGTGGGGGCCCAGCACTGTCTCTCCAGCCAATGGAGTGTGTCAGGGAGAACCCCTGGGGGCCCAAGGTGGCACCCAGGGACCCTGGCATGATCTCGGAGAGCACTAATGGGTGAAGCTTCTCCTGATTCCGTCACCCAGAGGTCTGGGTGCCCACCACCATGGGCAGCGCCTGGGCCCCCAGCCCATTATGTGCCCCCAGAAACAGACAGGGTCACACCAAGCAGAGAGTTTATTGGACTGCGGGGAGTATGCAGCGGCAAAGCAGACGCTGGTGTGGTGGGGACGGGGCAGGGTACCCTTCTCTGAGCAAAGTCTGGGGCTTGGGATGAGTCTCAATAACTAGTATCCCTAAGGCCCTTCTGGGGACCCCTCCCTGCTTCCCCCTGAGCTCCACGTGGGGCAGTGTGGGGGTCCCTTTCTTTGTCCCTGTGGTCAGGGAAGGGGTGACCCCTGGGGATTCACTATAAAAATTAAAATTCCTTTTACATCACGGGGAGGGGCAGGAGGGACTCGTGGGAGTCTGATGCCAGTCACCTAGCGCCTCCACACCCTCCCAGCTCTGACCCCGAGTAGAGAGCAGAGGGCCGAGTTTGCAGGCACGGGGGGCAGAGACAGACAGAGGAAGGAGGCACACAGAGAGAAAGAAGATCAGAGGGAAAGCAGGGGACATGGCTCTCCCTCTGCAGCCCCTGCAGAGTGAGCAAGGAGAGCCCCCAAGACTCCCTGGACGGCGGTCCCACATGCCCCCAATCCAGTCCTCGCCAAAGCAGGCGGCCTCTGAGGTGCCCCGCCATGTGGCACCTGGCTCCGAGTGTGGGCGGCTACTCCAGGTAGATGTCCTCTGTGGGGCAGGCGTACTCCAGGTGCTCCTGATAGTACTCCAGGAAGGCCCGGCTGGGGAGACAGCGCCGGCCACGCCATCAGGGCCGCCCTCAGCCCTCCCACCGCCTGGGCCTGCCCGTCCCCAAGGGGTCACTCTTCAGCCGTCCTGCTTTACCCCCCATTCCCACCCATCCTTTCCCCCAGGCATGGTGCCTGCACCTCTCCACTACCAGGATCCCCCAGCTCCTGCTCAAAGTTCCCACCCACCTCTATTGCTTCTCATCTGACCTTCCCTCTCCCTGTCTGCTCAAACTGCACCCCCACTCCTCTGTCCCCAAATCTCACCTCCCGGCCCATCTCCCCAGCGCCACTCCTGAGCCTGGTTGGCCCCCAGCTGGTCCTACCCTTATCCCTCTAGCCCCACTCACCCCACACTCTGGGCCACAGGCCTCATCGACTCCTGGGAGACAAAGACGTGGCAGGCAAAGCGGCTTAGCAGAGGGTGTTTCGTGATGAAGCCGAAATAGCTACAGAGGGGGCAGTGTGAGGCTGTCAGTATGGGGCAGTCACCTCAGCCCCCCACTGGTGATCTGGCCTGAGGGCTCGGGCAGACGGTGGGGACAGGAGAAATGTGTGGGTCACATGACTGAGGATGCAGAGGCACCTTTGGGGTCCAGCCCCAGCACAGGCACCTCAGGGAGTTACAGTATTAACTTCTCCTTGTCAGGGGTCCAGCAGCCGCTTCCTTCTTGGAGCCAGCCCTGGACCACAGACCACAGCAAGGCCTCTGCCCTGCCTTCCGGAAGTGCATCTCAGCCAGTCACACCTGACGTGTGTCACCTGACACCCTGAGCCTGGGGTCCAGCACACCAAACAGCGGCCCCCTCCTCAGCGAAACCCTCTTCCTGGAGCAGAACCTTGCACCTGGTTGTCATTCATCTTGTCCCCACCTGACCTGCTTCATGTCTGCCTGTCCTCTCACCTACGACATCAGTGAAAATCACTCCAGAGCATCCCACAGCCAGAGACTCGAGACCCCCCACTGTGCCCAATCGATCCGTGTCGATTGAACTGGCGTTTGTGGCTCCTCCAAACAGAAACCCGTGGCAACATCACGGCTGGTTGTCCACAAGCTCATGGCAGCCTCGTCTCAAAGGCCCTGGTCAAAATCACATACAGCCCTGGCCGGTGCGGCTCAGTGGATGGTGTCAGCCTGCTGACTAAAGGGTCCCGGGTTCAACTCTGGTAATGGAAAAATATCCTCAGGTGACGATTAATAACAACAACAAAATCTCATTCACAATCACCGACACGCCGATGCTGCTTACCAAGCACTGGGCACCATTCTAAGCACTTGAGATTATTCACTCCGGATCCTCAGAGCAGCCCTATGAGGTGAGGCAGCGATGGCACAGAGAGGAAAATTTGCCAAGGACACACAGCCAGCTTGTGACAGTCTGTGAACTCCAAGCCCTCATCCAAGTACAACAGCCGGCACAGGCCTGCTCTGCCAACAATCCCACCATGAAGCAAGTTAACTAGTCGGAGAACGTGACTTCCTAACTGCATCCTCAGCTCTGGGGCCAGCTGAGTCTCCCCTCCCCTTCTGCCTCCACATCAGGAACAACTGGTCTGACCACCCTTATCTCAAGGACTCGCACCTGGTCTCTCTCTAGCCTGGCAGCCTCGCTTGGAGGCCACAGCTGGGCAGCCAGTTTCTCTCTGTTGAGAAATAAGGGTGTTCTTGTTGCCCTGTGGTCGGTGCTGTCCTCGGCCCCCATCCACACGTCTGGGTCTGGTCTGAGCCCAGGCACTCTGTCCAGCTCTCCACCCCTCAAAGCAGCCTCCACACGGTGGGTCCCACCACACATCTCTGTCCTCAGTGGATGCAGCCAGACTGGCTCTGACCTGCCGGGGGTTGGCACCTGTTGCCAGCCCCGCCCCGGCAGCAGCGTGTCCTCCTCCAGCAGCTCGATCCTCGGGAGCCCCTGGTGGCCTGTCTCTCAGGTTACCTCCTCCCAGACACGGGGACCCATTGGGCAGCAGTTGGGCTGGGCAGGATGCCTGTACCCCCACCCCTGCTGGGGATAATGCTGGCACTGTCCCTCTCCTCTCACGCCTGTCACTCACTAGGCCTGGCTGTCTCGTCCCCTCATGGCTGCAGTCATCCACCTGCTCTGAATCGACACCTTCCCTCAGGTCTCTCCCACACTCCGGGCCCACGTGACCCTGGCCGCTACCGCCTCCCTCCATCTGCAGATGATATGGTGCCTCCAGACTGCCAGCCCTTGACCTGGAAAGTGGTTACTATCAGCCTTTCACCCAGATGACATGAGTGCAGCTACATCCCATCAAACCGGGTCCTGCCAGTTCCACCTCCCCAATGCCCAGGACATAGCACCTGGATGACCTCAGCAGCTACCTGGCCCACACCTGGGTCCAGCCACTCCGCACAGCAGCCAGAGCCAGCTTGTCAACCCAACCGTGTCACCCTGTCACCCTATCGTCAGTGGGATCAAGTACTAGCTCCTGGCATGGTCAGAAGGGCACAGGTACCACTGTGTCCCTCCAGCTGCACCCAGCTACTGAGAATCCACTGCCCTGGCCCACACCAGGGCTCAGCCGTCTCCCTGGAAGACCCTCGTCACCATCAGATGTGCCTTCCGAGCACACAGAGTGGTCTTTAGTCACCTCCTGAACCGCAGACCCTACTGGATCTCTGCAGGTCTGCTCACGGGAGCCCCACACAGACTTTCAGGCCCCTTGAGGCTTCCAGCACCCACTCGTCTGTGTGCCTGTCTGTCTGCACCCCAGACCAGATGGGAGCCGGTTTGACCTGAGTCTCCTGGGCCAGGGGGCAGCCCTCGGGGTTGCGGGGGCCGAGGGGAGGGCGAGGCTCTCACCAGCTGTTGCGAGGGTGGCAGCCGCAGAAGGAGATGTTCTTCATCTGGAAGAAGTGGCTGCAGTGCTGGAACTGGAGCCGAGGGCAGAGGCCAGTGAGATAGACGTCATCCAGAGCCTCTCCTGCCACCCCACCCACCTCCCTGTGCCTTGGCTCCGCACCCCACCTCTGGTCCACCGCTCAGACTCAGCTTGACCCCCCGAAGAGAAATCTCCAGGTCACAGGAGGCAGGAGGACGCAGGTGGACAGTCAGTTTCCGGGCAGTCGCGATCTGGGAAAGCCGGAGGAGAAGGGGGTATCAGGGTTCTCTCGTCACTGGAACATTTTAGTTTGGGTTGCAGGTTCTCAGGGCTGATTCTGGAGCACGTGGGCTAGGGTCCTGGCCAGTCACCTCTCTGCATTCAGCCTCCCTGGACCTTCTTCCCACCCTGCAGCCAGGACCACACCCTCCCTTTGCCCAGCCCGCCCTGCCTGTCCCCGTGGTCTCAACCACAGGACAGCAGATGAGCTTCTGGTCACCAACCACCCACTGAGTCCATGACGAGTGAGCAAATGACCCTCAGGGGGGCTCAGTGAGAGCTGGTCTGGACTTTCAGACAAGAAAACGAGGATGGGCTACAGGAAGGTAGAGGCCCCACAGAACCTGCCCAGAGACACCAGGTGATGAGGGACCGCTATGAGCTGGGTGGGGCTGTCCCCTGAGGGCCCTCTAACCTTCCAAAGAGGTCTGGTCCCTCCGGGGGCAGGGGACTCCACCTCACACTGACCTTCTGCATGGCTGCACACAGGATGCCGTTGCCCTGGTGACAGGGCACCTCCACTGAGCCCAGGAACTGCACATCGAAGCGCTCCACCCAGCAGGGGCTCCGCTTGCTCCCTAGGGAAGGGGGGGTCACAAGGGGCCCAAGTCAGGGGAGTTGGGGGTCTGAAGGGACAAGATGCTCCTTGGAGGCAGGCCTCACCCAGCACGTCCTTGGCAGGGCCGGGCACTGCGTGGGCGTAGAAGGCAGGGAAGACCCCTCGCTCCCCGGTGCGCATGTTGAAGCCGCGGAACCAGAAGTCATCCTCCTCGGCCTCCACCAGCACTGGGTCGTCCACGTCCAGCTCCAGCTCGTCGGGGTGGCGAGGGATGAACCTGCCGGGAGGGGCAGGGAGGTCAGGGGGAGGGGGAGGCGGACTGTGGGCTGTGTCCACCCATGTCCCATCACGTCTGTGGACGGATGATGAGACAGAGGCTGTACCTGAAGACAGCCCGGTGGGTTTGCTCTCGCTCCTCCCCGTTCACCAAACAGGAAAAGAGGCCAAAGGATTCGGTGCCTGAGGAGCAGACAGAAGACAGCTGCTCAGAAAGGGGTGGCAAGTACTTCCAGGCTGGCCAGGCTCCCCTCCCAGGTGCTTGACCCTGAGTCAGAGAGGGAGGCAGAGCCCACTCACCCCTCCCCAGCCTATCAGGGATCTGGGGGAAACACAAGGCCTTTTCCTGGGCGTCCAGCTCCCAACCCCTGCTGGACATCCCTGTCAGAACGCCCAGCCTCCCCAGCCTCTGCCCCTACCCCCCACCTAGGTGGCTCCTCAGATTCAGCTGGACACCCCCACGCCTCCCAAAAGAGAATTATCGGGCCCTGGCCACTCTGGGGACCTGGGGCCACCCCCTCCCACCTCCTACTCACTGGAGGACCTCGAGGTGCTGTTGACAAAGACGTTGAGGAACTTTTTGGAGAAGGTGAGGTCGGGGCTGTCCGGGGAAGCGCCCTCGGGGCCCTGGCCCTCGTCCAGCAGGGCGGCAGCCTCGTCCTCGCTGGCCTCGCTGCTGTCCTCCCCGCTGCCCAGGCCGCAGCGGCGCAGGCTCACCAGCTCCAGCTGCGTGTGCTCGTCCACCACCAGCGTGTACTTGACCGCGTCGTACACCAGCGAGGCGTCCAGCGGGGCCTCGGGGCCCGCGCCCCTGCCCCCTGGAGGCCTCGGCTGGTCCTCGGCCTCCTCCTCCTCCTCTTCGTCCTCGTCCTCCTCCGAGCAGGCAGAGGAGCAGGCCCGGCCTGGCCGGGCGGTTCGGCCCGGGGCCGCCCACAGCGGCGTGATGGTGTCGCACGTGGGGTTACTCAGGAAGAGGCAGGGCCCCGGCTGCGCGGGGCCGGCCCGGGGCGCGGGAGGCGCGGGGGGCGGCGGCCCACACAGCGTCTCCATGTCCACCAGCTCCACGCCGCCCGGGCCCGCAGCCGCGGGGGCTCCGCCGGCCGGCGCCCTGGGCTCCCCAGGAGGACGCGGCGCAGGGGACAGGCACTGGCCGGGGCAGAGGATGGGCGAGGAGCCCTCGGAGATCATGCGGCTCACGAGGTTGCTGAGCAGCCAGGGCGAGTCGGCGTCCTCGCTGAGGTCCGGCTCGGACTCGGAGCCCGACTCGTACTCGCTGTTGGTGTCCTCCGGACCCACGGGCAGGAAGGCGGGGCGGCGCGGGGGCGCGGGCGCGGGCTCGGGCTCGGGCTCGGGCTCGGGCTCGGGCTCGGAGGCCGGCGAGGACGCCTCCTCGATGGAGTTGGTGAGGTGCGAGGAGCGGCCGCTGCTGCTGCTCAGCTCCAGCTCCGTCTCCGAGATGGACGAGATCATGCGGCCCAGGTGCGCGGCGCCCGCCGCCTCCGCCTCCGAGTCGGAGCCGGGCGAGGACAGCTCCTGGCTGCTGCGCCGGCCGCGCTCCCCGCTGGTGCCGCTGCCCAGGTCCACCTCGATGCCGGGGTCCGAGGAGGGCGAGGCCTCACTGGGCGCTGGCGGGCCCGGGGGCCGGTTCCCTTCGCAGTCACAACCTGGACCCCCAGGTGACTGCGCCCGGGGCCGGGCGGCGGTGGGCGGGCGGCGGGCTGGCGGCTCTGCGGGGCGGGGAGGGGCCTCGATCAGCAGGCCCACAGCCTCTGCTCCTCCCTCCCCGCCTCCACAGTTTGGGCCTCCACAGTCCCGCTCACCTGGGAGTGGCTCCTGGGGGGGTGAGCACAGCACTGTCTCCTGCCAGGAGGCTGGGGGCCCTGGGGCGAAGCCCCCGTTGTTGTTCAGGGAGTCCTGCAGGGGGGGGCAGGAGGCTGTCAGGAGGGGCTCCAGTTGGCGGGGGTGGGTTTACAGGCTGCCATGGGCAGCAGGGTCCCGGATGGTGGGCTGGGCACTCACCTGGGCTCCCAGGGGAGTCAGGTGCAGTGTGGTGGGCCTGTGCTTGTGGGGCTCCTCCAGGGAGGGGGAGGGGATCAGCGGCCCCAGAGTACCGGCTTCTGAGCCAGGTCTTCCCCGCTCTTTGTCCTCTCCTTCTTTCTCCTCTTCCTCCTCTTCCTCCTCTTCTTCCTCTTCCTCTTCCTCCTCCTCCTCCTCCTCCTCTTCATTGTCATCAATCATCTCAAACTCCTGGAAGTCATCCTGGAAGGAGCAGATGGGGTGCGGCTGCTCCGAGCGGCCCAGAGAGAGGCTGTCCTGCAGGAAGGAGGGACAGGGAAGAGCTGGGTGAGGGTGGGATGGTGGCTTGGGGTCCCAGATGTCAGAAAAGGGAAGGCAAGCCCTAGCCAGTGTGGCCCAGTGGTTGAGCATCGACCTGTTAATCAGGAGGTCACAGTTCCATTCATAGTCAGGGCAGATGCCTAAGATTGTGGACTCGATCCCCAGTAGGGGGCGTGCGGGAAGCAGCCCATCAGTGATTCTGGTCACTGATGTTTCTATCTCTCCCTCTCTCTTTCTCTCTGAAATCAATAAAAATATTTTTTTTAAAAGAAGAAGAAGAAGAAGAAGAAGAAGAAGAAGAAGAAGAAGAAGAAGAAGAAAAAGAGAGAGCAGAAAGCTATAAGTCAAGGAAGAGAAACCTCCAGGTCTCTGCTCCCCAACAGACCAGTTTTGATTTTGTTTTTTAATCTGCTTGAGATAGATAGGGATCACTCTGGTTCTTGGTCAGGGCCCAAATGCGTGAGCCTGGTTTGACAGAGATCCTCAGAGTGGCCCAACCCAGCTGCCAGACTCATCTCACTCCCCAACCCCATCACCGTCAACAGCACCCCTCTTTCCTGCAGAGCAATTTGGCTGCGATTCACAATTACATGACATTTGGCCTGTTTCCCCCACCAAGCAGCAGGCCCCACCAGGGCAGAATGTCCATACTGAGCACTGGTGTACCCCACACCCCAGAACAGGACCTACCCAGTGCTGAGGCTCAGTAAATATCTGACAAATGCAGGAAGGAAGAGACAACTGGCACCAGGATCCACCAAACTTGTACCAACCTCAGGGCCTCCAACAGTTCATCCCTGGGCCAGCTCTCTCTTCCATTCCCTCCCACCTCCTCATCAGCCCAGTTCCTGCCCACCTTCCTTAAGGCATGCTCCTGGGCCATGGCCACTGGAGAGTCTCGGTGGAGTTCTCTTCCCCCTCACTGTGTCCTCAAGTGGAGCCTGGCCCCTGACCCTTGGGAGCCATGGCTCTGACCTGTCTTTCATATATATATATATATATTATTGATTTTGTACAGAAAGGAAGGGAGAGAGATACAGAGTTAGAAACCTCGATGAGAGAGAGTCATCGATCAGCTGCCTCTTGCACACCCCCGACTGGGGATATGCCCACAACCAAGGTACATGCCCTTGACCGGAATTGAACCCGGGACCCTTCAGTCCCCAAGCCGACACTCTATCCATTGAGCCAAACTGGTCCCGGCCTGACCTATGTTTCTCCCCTACGAGGTTGTAACTCCTGCGGGAGTTACACCAGTAACTCCAGTCCCATTCTCTTAAGCACCTGGAGGCACCTGGCAGCTGCCACATGGCAGTTGCTCAGACTGGTCTTGAGTGAATGAAAACAGAGCATGGAGAGACTGGAGGAGGAGAATGGAAGGAAGGAGATCGGGGAGAAAGTTTCAGGGGAGACATGAGGCAGGTGGGAACGGGGCTGGGAAGAAGACAGAGGGCACCGGAGGGCACCGGAAGCATGGACACATCTCTGTTTCCCCAAGCTAGTCCACGGGTGGGGGTCAGGGAGGACCATTGGGGAGGACCCTGGGGCAGGGCCTACCATCTATCAGGAAAGAGATGTGCCTTCCAGGAAGTGCCCAGGCCAAGAGACCCAGGGGAAGGAGGCAACCAAGGGTCTCTTGCTTCGAGGCTGAGTGCAGACCTACTCTGAACCCCAAGTCACCCCTAAGCGAGGCCTACGTGAGGCTCCCCTTGAGAGGTTTATACTCCAGTCCCACCCTACCTTCTCGCAGTGGTCCGAGTCATAGCTGAGGCCCAGGCCACAGTCATCGGTGATCTCAGACAGGTCTTCATCATCAAATTCTTCCAGGCTTATGTCCTGAGGAGGCCTAGAGAGGAGACTCGGTCAGAGAGCAAGGACAGGGCTCCGCGAGAGCTGGCAACTGTGGGTGCTGTGCCAGGGAGCCAGTCCCAGGAGGGGACATGGGAAACTCAGCTCTTAGACACCAAGGTCTCCACAGCCCCCGACTCCCAGATCCATGTCCTGCTGTCATTGTGAAACCCAATCTCTGTTCTCCAGGGGATTCCCCCCCCTTTTTGAGGGGCCCCTTGTCTCTCTGCCCTCTTCTCAGCACTCCTCCTGGGCTCAGCCCAGGCCCTCTGGATGGCAGCCGGAGCCTCTGGGGAGTCAGGCCGAGCAGAGGGGGGAGGGGAGCTGAGGCTGAGGCTGAAGCTGCAGCCGCAGAAGCAGAGGGAGGGGTCGCGTCTGTTCAAGGAGCCGTCTGGCCACTTTGTCTCTCCTCTCCTGCGGGGGAAGGCCCTCTCCCCACCGTGGTCTCTTCCCCCAGGGCCAGGTTTGATTTCAGGTCCCATTCCGAGCCGCACACGCCAGGCCTGGCCTCCACCGAGGAGCGGCCCAGCAAGGCCAAAAGGACACTCAGCGTAGAGGGTGGCTCCCGCCTGGCCAGGCCGCCCCGAGGCTGCGCCAGGGCCTACAGCCTGCACCCTGGGGGCGAGCCCGCAGGGCTGGTTTGGCATGGATCCCGGAGGGAAATGGGGGATGGGGGGAGAAACAAGGGGGAATTGGGGAGACATACATCGGAGGGTGGTCACTGAGGCCGGAGGGGGTGAAGCAGGAGGACAGAGACCGGGAGACCCCGCACAGAGGGCGGCGAGGTCAGGAGCGCAGGCCTCGGACCGGCGGGGCCCTGGGCTGGGGTTCCCAAAGGCGGAGGGGTGGGGGTGGGGTGGGGTTGGGGTGGAGTAGGGGGGCGGGCGGCGGCGGAATCGGGAGGGTGCCGGGAGGGCCACGGGGAAGGGAGGGGAGGGCCCCAGGCCTGGTACCTGCAGCCGGGCGGCGACAGCGAGTGGAAGGTGGAGAGAGAAAACATCTCCGCGCGGTCCGCCATCTTCTCCGGGGAGAGGCCTGCGGGGGAGGGAGGCGCCCCGCGTGGCCCCTGGTCCCCGGCTCCCCCCTCACCTCGTGACACGCCCTGCGACACCCCGCCCGCGACACACCTCGCCACCCGCAGGACGCCGGGCGGGCGGAGAGCGCGCAGGGGAGGGAGCGGAGGCGCCGGAGCCGAGGGCGGGAGGGGCCGCGCGCCGGGCGAGCTGGTTGGAGGAGAGGCGGTGGTTGGACCAGAGGCTCTGGTTGGGGAAGGATCGAGTGCGTGGTTTGTTTGGGGGGAGGGGGTGCGGGTGAGAAGCGGATTGGCGGAGACGGGGGTTCCGGTGCAGGAGGGTCTGCGGTGGGGATGGGCGGGAGGGACCGTCCGCAGCTAGGATGCTGCGGCGGCGGGGAAGTCGGGGAAGGCGGCGGCCCGGTTTGCAGACCTCTGTCGGGTTCTCTGGGGTTTGGGGGAGGGGCTCGCGGCGTGGGTGCACCCCAGCAGCTGCACTGACGCCTCAAGGAACCAGAACAGAAGAGTTGGGGTCCCGAGCTGGGCAGCGCGTCGGAAGGGGCTGGACTGTTCGGGCCTGGGGGAGCTGTCCGCCCTTGGGTGCTGATCTGGCGTGAGGAGCTGTCCAGCCTTGGGTGCTGATCAGGCTGGGGAAGGAAAGAAACCTCTGCGGAGGATGCTGATCCAGGCTGGATTCAGAGTGGACCTCAAAGAGGATGCTGATTTGGGCTAACACTGAACTCCCAGTATCTAGTGCAGACCATTCGGGCGGAGAGAGGGACTGCTGGGCACGGGGGGGGGGGGGGAGTTCCACCCCGGAAGCTGTGCTCATTCCATTGGGAAAATTTCCTTGAGCTCCAGCTATGTGACTGGCATTGTTTAGGGTTCAGGCTGTGTGAGAAGAGCAAAATCTGAAATTGAGCCCAAGAATTAGATTTGGTCAGGGTCATCTGGCATTGGAGGGTAGTTCATGGCTAGGAAGCCGGTTGATAAAGGCAGGTTAGGCAGCCCTGGCTGGTGTGGTTCAGTGGCTGAAGTGTTAGGCCATGCACTGAAAGGTTTCAGGTTCCATTCTCGGTCAAGGGCACATACCTGGGTTTTAGGTTCAATCTGGCCTGGTTGGGGCATGTATGGGAGGCAACCAATATTTCTCTCTCACATCACTGTTTCTTTCTGTGTGTGTATGTGTGTGTGTGTCTGTTTGTGTGTGTGTGTCTTTCTCTCTCAAATAGTGGGACAATGAATTGGAGTTGAAATAATAAATACAGAACAAAATTGGCATTTTCACACAAATCTTTTCACTGGCTAGTGTCATAGACCCAAATAGGCCTGGACGGGAGCCTATTTGACACAAGTGTACATACCCCAGCTCCTCAGGACACTGTCCAAACACTGGCTCCCTAGCTAAGTTTTTTTAAAAAATATATATTTTTATTGATTTTAGAGAGGAAGAGAGTGGAAGAGAGATAGAAGCTTCAATGATGAGAGAGAATCATTGATTGGCTGCCTTCTGCATGCCCCCACTGGGGGTTGAGCCAATAACCCAGGCAAATGCCCTTTGACCAGAATCAAACCCTGGACCTTTCAGCCGATGCTCTATCCACTCACCCAAAAGGCCTTAGCTAAGTCTTTAAGAGATCATTCCATCTACCTATGAGACTGGCTGCTTGGAGACAATACAGAAAGTTGGCAATCCACACACTGCATACCTTTCATTGTAAAATGAGTTTCTGGGCCTGAGTTGATGTTATACGCAATCCCATGCTGGTAAATTGTGTGCACTCTAAGCTCCTACAACATGATGCCACTCTGAGACACTGAGAGGAAAGGCTAACCCACACCCAGAGGTGTTGATTCCTAGGTAGAATCACTGGTCAGCGAGTCATCTAAGGATGGTACCATATCAGGAGCTCAACACTGAGTTTGGCTGCTAACAGGTCAGAAATCCAGCAGTAGAAATAATTAGATGAACCTTGATAAGAGGGAGCCCATTTTGGTGGGCATACCCAGCACCTCTACCACCTTTGCTACTCCATTCACGGGCCCATTGCACAAGCATGGGGTAGCCAAGGGCAGAAGCTTGGACATCTGCCCATCCACTTTGTTGTTGAGTAACCCCTCTGCAGTGGGTATAACATGAGGCACAAAGATGCATCCACTTGTGGCTGAAACCAGTTTGGCTCAGCGGTAGAGCATCAGTCTGCGGACTGAGGGGTCCCAGGTTCGATTCCAGTCAGGGGCATGTACATTGGTTGCGGGCACATCCCCAGTAGGGGGTGTGCAAGAGGCAGCTGGTTGATGATTCTCTCTCATTGACGTTTCTGGCTCTCTATCTCTCTCCCTTCCTCTCTGTAAAAAATCAATAAAATATATTTTTTTTAAAAAAAGATGCGTCCACTTGTGACCACTCCCATAGGTCCATCTTCTTCTCCAAGAGTCCCTTGTCTCTAAGAGTCCCTCTTGCTCTTTCTAGTTCCCTGACCAACCAGCAGGACATCTGTCAGGACCCAGAAGCCCACCACTACTCTGTTCACTCCACTTCCTCTCTACAAAGTGGACATCCAAGTGTCTGCTTGAAGCTCTGCCTGGGAGGACTTCCCCTCATTATAGTTTTTTAGAGCCACCCCACCCTGAATGGGGTGGGCAGCAGTAGTTTGTTTTCAGCTCATATCTACACAGCAAGCTAACCCATTTGTGAATCAGACATGAATTTTCCTTCCTGTAAAAGACTGCTGCCCTCTGGACAAGCCTGGGTCCAATTGTTTTGTATTGTGCATTGAGTTGCTTCTGAGCTTCCCTAACCTATTGTCTTGGTGATCAGTCAGTATCTAGCTCAGGACAGGCAAGATTCAATCACATGGTCATCAGATATCCCATAATCAGGCACTCAGTCTATGCTTGAGCCCAATAGTGTTGCAGAAGTTGGTTTCAATCAGTGAGTAGTTCTCCACTGCACCAGTTGTGGCCTTGCTTCAGATCCCTAGGAGGGTGCTCTGCAATTCTGTTGGATCCCGCCAAAGCTGTTGTACAGGGTCTCTATTTACCACAAATAAGCCATTGGTTCTAAGTGGCATGGAAACCCCTCCTCTAGCCGGCACCGGTTTGGCTCAGTGGATAGAGCGTCGGCCTGTGGACTGAGGGGTCCCGGGTTCGATTCCGGTCAAGGGCATGTACCTTGGTTGCGGGCACATCCTCAGTGGGGGGTGTGCAGGAGGCAGCTGATCGATGATTCTCTCTCATCGATGTTTCTAACTCTCTATCCCTCTCTCTTCCTTTCTGTGAAAAATCAATAAAATATATTAAAAAAAAAAAAAAAAAGAAACCCCTCCTCTAATTCGAACCTCCAACAGAGCCTCCCTTTGCTCTGAGCCCCTTTCTAGCACCCAATAAATGGGTCACAACATTATTCCTAAGTGCCGACTCCAAAATCCAGAGCTGCATCAAGTGCCACCCTTCTTCATGCAAGACACAGTAACCTCCTTATCTTGGGGGCGATGCCCTGGTCTGCCCTACAACACTGCGCCCCTTAAAACCTCACTGCTGACGGGCTCCAGAACTTCTGAGGACTTCATTCTCATTCTCTGGCATGCATTTTCTCAACAAGGATAGAGCACTTGTCACTTCTTTCTGCACCATGTCCAATTAGCATGTCTTCGATGTTATGTGGGATGCCTGATCAAGGTCTCAGTGGATTATACTGTGACTGAGTTAAAACTGTCATGAAGCAAGACACTGGATGTGTTTGGCTATCCCATTATAAATGTGAACTGCTTTTGGAAACTTTCTCTTTACTAGAAACTGAGAAGACTATTCACCATACCAGTAAGTGCCCGATCACAGCCAGAGTCCCATTAAAGACACTTCGTCCACACAGCTGCTGTGTGGTAGGCCACCATCACTTACTTGAAGCCATCTGGGTTTTGCAAGGGCCATCCAGGTGAACTGAACGGGACGAACTAGGGACTAACTAGGGACTAACTACCACTTTGTCTTTGAGAGTGACACCTTCCCTACAATCCCAGGTGTTTCTGATTTACTGTCCAGGATCAGGTGAGTGTGCTGAGGAGTTTCAGGTGTTCCCCCTTTGCTCTTGTTACCCATAATCCTTATCCTAATCCTACAGGCCAGGAATCCATATATACAGGCTCTGCGAGGTACTACCCCTCCCCCCCCCAAATTTTCAATAGGGCCAGAAAAATAACCCTAGGGCTTAGGTTCATCACCTGACTCCCAGAACCCCTCTTCTATCCAGTGGTTCACTATGTTTCAGATGTCCTACACAGTATCAGCGCAGATCCTGTATCTAACGGCCCTGAAAGGTCTGGAGGGGCTTTTCCAAAGTAAATCAGTTACTTTGTTAAGAGGCTCTTGGTCCCTTTGGAGAAGGATCGAGGAAGGTTTTTGTATATACTTATGTAACACTAGTAGCCCTGTGCACCAATCTGAGCGCCAGCATCTCGAGGCGCTCTCCGCCTGCTGCCCGCCCCCCTCAAAAAAAAAGCTTGCTGCCCTGCCCCCTCATCTAGCTCTCAGCGCCCTGGGCCAACTCATAAATCGCTGCCCCACCCTCCTGCTGACCATTTGTATATTCCATCTTTGTTAGATCAGGCCTCCCTTTCAGCCGGTGAGCTGCAGGTTTCAGGCCTGGCTCAGATTTAAAACGGCGAGGTTTTTATTCCAGACAATGTATTCTTTATTTCTTGTTGATCCCTTATCATTTCTTGTTGATTCCTTATTAATTCTAGTTGATCTCTTTTCATATCCTCCTAGATTTTATCGATCTTTTCTAGGAAATTCTTGAAAAACCTTATAAGCATAGATTTGAACTCTATCCAGTCGCTTTTTGTCCTCCATTTCTTTAGTTTGTGACCTATTTCGTTGTCGCATTTCACAGCTACAGATGGGGCGGAGTTTCAGGGTGGAGCCTACAGCTTTGGCTTCAGTTCAGGTGGAAGTGGGATTGGAGGTGGCATTCAGAGCAGTCTGGAGTCCCTGTCTCCTTCCCTCCAGGGCAATCCCGTGGCACAGCCAACCGTCCCTTCTCTGCGCACAATGTGCGCGCCTCCAGTACCTCCTTTCGCAGCTCCCCCAGGGTTCCGCCTTACAGCCCAGCTCTTTCTGTTTGAGCCTGGATCCCTGGGGTCTGGCCTAGAACTGGGGTTCAGAGCAGTCGGAACTGGGGCCCAGCACAGTCGGAGCTTTTATCTCCTTCCTGCTAGGGAACGCCAGCCAGGCACTCAGCCATCCTCCTCTCTGGCTCCGTCCCCTCCGCGCACCGCATGTCTCTGTACCTTAGGCTTTTACAGCTCCTCCTCGCTTCTTTCTGGTTTTCTCCTTGCTTCTCGTAGAATTTCCAGTCAGTCGACTTTCCTGTAGTTCTGGGTAATGTCCATTTTATATTTTAGTTGTATTTTATTGAAATTGTTGTGTGTGGCTGCGGCTAGGTGTTTACCTGGGCAGCCATCTTGGATTCCTCTCTCTGCCTCCTAAAAACAGTCCTAAAAACAGAATGGAAGGTCGCAAGAATCAAGTAAAAGATTTGGAACAAAAAGAGCCAGAAGACACTCCTCCACAGAAGCTAGAAGGGAAGAGAATCCAGAAAATTGAAGATAATGTAAGAAACCTCTGGGACAACTTTAAGTGAACCAATTCAGAATTATGGGGGTCCCAGAAGATGAGAGAGAGCAAGATATCGAAAACATACTGAAAGAAATAGTGACAGAAAACTTCCCCCACCTGGTGAAAGAATTAGACTTACAAGTCCAGGAATCACACAGAACTCCAAACAAAAGGAATCCAAAGAGGACCACACCAAGACAAACCATAATTAAAATTCCAAGAGCAAAAGACAAAGAGAGAATATTAAAAGTAGCAAGAGCAAAGAAGGTAGTTACCTATAAAGGAGCACCTATACGATTGTTAGCTGATTTCTCAACAGAAACCATGCAGGTCAGACGGAATGGCAAGAAATATTCAAGGTGATGAATAGTAAGAACCTACAGCCAAAGATAATCTATCCAGCAAAGCTATAACTCAGAATCGAAGGTCAGATAAAGACCTTCACTAATTAAAAAAAAGCTAAAGGAGTTCAACACCAAACTAGAATTATATGAATTGCTGAAGGGGGTTCTTTCAGAAAAGAAAGTAAATAAAGATAAAAATTATTACAACAAATACATAACTATCAACAAGTGAATCTAAAAACCAAGGAAATTAAAAAAAATCTGATGAACAATATTAACTGTTGAATATAATAGAATCAGAGGTATGGAAAGGGAGTGAACTGACGATTCTTGGGGAAAAGGGGAGAGAGGGATGTGGGAAGAGACTGAACATAAACTGTGCATCTATGGATGAGGACAATGGGGGGTGGGGAAAGGGCAGAGGGTGGGGTGGGAACCTGGTGGAGGAGAGCAATGGAGGGGGAGGGGAAGGAACATTTGTAATAATATGAACAATAAAAATTTATTAAAAAAATAAAATAAAACGGCGAGGTTTTGATTTCCCGCTGCAGCAACTGACATTCATCTTCTGGCTACTGATTCTTGATTTCTCTCTGCTTATTCAAATCAAACCACTCGCCAGCTGCCCATCTATTTACCCCCCCCCCAAAAAAAAAAAAAAAACCGCCCCCTCCAACAGACCCTGGGGGTCAAGGCCTTGTGGTTGCCCGGACAGCAGCGGAGGCCGAGGAGGCCCAGGGGAGGTGACGTAACTCCATGGGCCGCGCCTTTCCCTGCGGGGTTAGATCTTGTGACTGGTTCTAGGTCTGGTGACCAGAGGGGCAGTGGGTGGGGCATGTTGGCCCTGGTTTTAAGCGGGACAAGAGCTTCTCCAAGGTGCGCTCCTCCCGACAAGGTCTCGGTGGTGGTTAGGGATCTAAGGTTCGTGGCGTCATTAAAATCGTCCTAAGGGTCACATGTGTCATCACACCCAGTGTTCATTCGGCATCTCCATGCGCCACGCCCTCTCAGGCTCCCCTAGTGTGACCGCGCTCGCTCGGATCGTCAAGCCTCAGTGAGGCGCCGCCGCTGGTGACCACGCCGCCGGTCCGCTCCGGGTTCCGGCGAAGCCCGTCCTCCCTTCCACACACCCGCCCACGGGATTGGCCAGCGTGACGCTCCGCTCACAACAATTGGCCAGCGTGACTCCGCTCAGGACGCTTCTGATTGGCGACGCCGCTTCCTTTTCTCCTGCGGCCCCGCCCAGAGCGTGACGAGCAGGGGCGGGGCCAGAGAAGACACGCAGGATTTGGCTCCGAAAGGGCTCGCTCCGGGTCACGGAGAGAGCCGAGTGGCGTCGCCAGGAGCCGAACGAAGCCGGAGAGGTCCGAGCGCGACCTGAGGGGTGCCGAAGGGCCGGAAGCAGAGCCGTGCGCAGCAGAGCCCGCCTAAGAGGCTGAGCGCGCCGGGCGTTGCGCCGGGCCGGGGCCGAGCCCTCGCCATGGCGGCTGAGGGGATTGCCGTGGCGGGAGGCGGGAGTGTCGGCGGCCGCCTGGCCAAGGACGGCGTGCGGCAACCTAAGTGCCCGGAAGCAGTCCCGAACCAGCGGCGGGGCTCCGCGCAGTCGCGAGACACCGAGCGCCGAGCCCACCAGTGGTGCCGGGAGTACCTGGGCGGGGCCTGGCGCCGGGTGCGGCCGGAGGAGCTGCGAGTTGACCCCGTGAGGTGGGAGGTCAGGGGTCAGCCCCTGACAGTTGCGGGTCGGGGCGGGGCGGCCAAGGGCCCCGAGAATGCCCCGCGGTTCTGCAGCCTCTGCGTGCGGGGCCGGGGAGGACGGGCAGGGCGGGAGCGGGCGGCGGCTGAGACCCCGTGTGGTCCGCAGCGGGGGCCTCAGCAACTTGCTCTTCCGCTGCTCGCTGCCGGACCACCTGCCCAGCGTCGGCGAGGAGCCGCGGGAGGTGCTGCTGCGGCTGTACGGGGCCATCCTGCAGGTGAGGCCGGAGCGAGGTCTACCCACGGGGCCTGGCAGGTGGCCCTGCCCCTCCGAGGCTGAGACGCCGAGGCGCAGGGGCTGGAACCTGCCGGTTTGGGGCTGAAGCTTGCGCTGTGTGGGAGCAGGACGCAGACCCTCCGCGCTCTGCCCAGCCGCTGGCCGTGCGACTCCCGCCCCTCGCTGTCCATCTTCCTTCAGGGTGTGGACTCTTTGGTTCTTGAAAGTGTGATGTTCGCCATCCTTGCGGAGCGGTCTCTGGGGCCCCAACTCTACGGAGTCTTTCCAGAGGGTCGGCTGGAGCAGTACATCCCAGTATGAGGCACATCCTTCCCCAGCCCAGCCCCTTCCCAGTGTCTGCCCACAGATCCCTGACCTCCCCCACTGCCCCATCCCTACCCCCTCCTGCCCCAGCCCCCTCACCACCCTGAAAGGTTCCTGGGTGCAGAGCCTGCCACTGAAAACGCGAGACCTTCGAGAGCCCATGCTGTCAGCAGCCATTGCCACGAAGATGGCCCGGTTCCATGGCATGGAGATGCCCTTCACTAAGGAGCCCCACTGGCTGTTTGGGACCATGGAGCGGTGAGTCAGGTGCCTCCGGAGAGCTCCTGTGCACCTGGCTGGACCCTCAGGCTGGGCTCTGACAAAGTGTCCATGACTCTGTCCAGCCGGCCACTTAGTGGATCAGGTGTCCCAGGGTCTAGCATGGTCTCTCACAGAACATGCTTCCAAACATCTGCCAGACAAGCCATACAGTGATGGGGAAATGGCTGGGACAGGAGAGCCAGTGTAGAGGGATAGTGGAGTGAGTATCCTACTCTTTGGACTTCAGGTACTTAAAGCAGATCCTGGACCTGCCCCCCGCTGGCCTCCCCCAGATGGACCTGCTGGAGATGTATAGCCTGAAGGATGAGATGGGCAACCTCAGGTGAGGGCAGGCAGGACAGGAGGGGGAGGGGGCAGAGAGCACAGGAGGTACTGCTGAGAACCTGCAGAGGCCTCCACTGGCTTTGCCTGAGGGCCCTCACGGGTGGCTCTGGCTCCCCTGGTCACTCCTGTTCAGACACTGCCCCTGTCGCCTGCAGGAAGTTGCTTGACTCCACCCCATCACCAGTGGTGTTCTGCCACAACGACATCCAGGAAGGTAGGAAAGGTCATCTGAGTCTTCCAATCTAAGGTGCAGGGGCCCTCGGGCCCTGGCGTGACCAGTACCCCTGCACCCCCAGGGAACATCTTGTTGCTCTCAGAGCCAGAAAACGCCGACAGCATCATGTTGATCGACTTTGAGTACAGCAGCTACAACTACCGGTGAGACCCATGGCTCCCACTGGTCTGTCCCCACAGAGCCCTGGAACTCAGACCAGGCCTCCATCGCTGCCGCCCAGCCGCCCAGCAGATTTGGGGGCTGAGTGTCCACCTTATTCCTCCAGGGGCTTTGACATTGGGAACCATTTTTGTGAGTGGGTTTATGATTATACTCACGAGGAGTGGCCTTTCTACAAAGCACAGCCTGCAGACTATCCCACGCAGGGGCAGCAGGTATGTGGCTGGAGGCTGGGGAGTAGAACTTGGCCTGTGAACAAGGAAAGTGAAGCCTGGTTGGAGAGGTGAGGAAGGGGATTAACTAGGAAGTGCTCCATGCTCCCCATTTCCTGACTCTGGTCTATTGATCTTAGCTCCATTTCATTCGCCATTATCTGGCAGAGGCAAAGAAAGGTGAGATCGTCTCCCCAGAGGAGCAGAGGAAACTGGAAGAAGACTTGCTAGTAGAGGCTAATCGGTGAGGAAGGGTGGCTGGGCGGGGTGGAGCAGGGTGCCGAGAAAAGGGGGCCTTGGAAGAGGCAGACGGTGCCAGCGCCAAGTGGGGTGGGGGAGCAGGGCTGATGGGAGGCGCTGGGACAGGGTAGGGGTTAGGGCAGTGGGGGAGAAGTTAGATGTGCTCCCAATCCCCCTGCTTCCCCCTCCTCCCTCAGGTATGCTCTGGCGTCCCACTTCTTTTGGGGTCTCTGGTCCATCCTCCAGGCATCCATGTCCACCATAGAATTCGGTTACCTGGTGAGTAGCCCAGGTAGCCAGTTAGGTGGGGGAGGAGGAGTCCCAGGGGCCTCTGGTCCTGCCTCAGGGCAGCCCTGGGAGGCTGTGGGCAGACGGGGGCTGTGGTAGCTCCTCCCAGGCCTGCTCACCAGTGTGTGGGGTGGTCTCCTCCCCAGGAGTACGCACAGTCCCGGTTCCAGTTGTACTTCCAGCAGAAGGGGCAGCTGACCAGCCTCCAACTCCCATCCTGACTCCACCCCCCAGCTCCTCTGACGTTCCCAGAGCCTCCCCTGCAGGACCTTGGGGGGAGGGGCAAAGAGCAGGAGGCCCTGGGGACCCCTGAGCCTCCAGTGAGCTCGGCGAGGGGGGTGATCTCTGCCCCCCAGTTTGAGCAGGTCCCCAGGGGCGGGAACCCCTGGGCTGTGTACCTTGAAACAATAAACGAGCTTCTGACTTCACACCCTGTTCTCGCCCTGCTCAGTCCAGCAGAAAGTAACCACAAGGATGCACACAGACTGACAAATTTCACCACTGCTCTGAGCCTCGGTTTTCCCTCCTGAAAAGCATGGCTGTTCAGTGCTCTGGGCTTGAAAGTAGTTCCGGGTCCATTCTGCCGATTGGAGGCCCCTCCCTTACCCCTCACCTCGGGCCCAGCTTAGAAGTGATAAATCCCCGAGGAACTGGGCAGGGGACAGGAGAAATGGTGCAAAGTGCGCTCTGGGTGGGGCTGCCCAGCCCTTCGCCCTGGAGATCAGGGCACAGGCCCCACAGCTGACACGGGTGACCTTTCCCCTACATTCGACTATTTTTAGTTCCAATGCCACCCGCTCACGTGAGCCCTGTGCCCCACCCCCACCCTCCGCGCCGGGCTCCCAGACCTTTGAGCAATCTTCACCTTGCCGAAAGCTGCCCTCCCGCTCCCCGTTTCCGCCATGGAGGGGAGGGGTTCTGGTTGCCGCCCCGCATCTGTTTTCTCAACCCAAATTTGGGAGAGGGTGTCAGGTTCCGGTGAGGGCGGGGCGGGGGTGGCCGGCCTGAAGGACACGGGGACACGGGCCAGAGCGACTGGCCCCACACGCAGGCAGGAGTGAACCCGAGAGCTGTGAGTGGAGTTGGGGGCAACGCAGGCCCCCCGGGCGGCACAGAGCGCAGTGCGGGGGCGAGGATGCGCGGGGTCCCTGGCGGTCGGGGCTGGGGGCCCCCGGACCCGCCGCGCTCCGGAAGACAACGCTGCCGGGCACCTCGCCTCCACCCCGAGGCTGCCCTTCACTGCCCTACAGGATCCTGAAGTTTTCCAGGCCTTGACCCCTTCCTGACTCCTGCGGAGCCTGCCCTGAACGCGGTCGCGAGGGTTTGCCGCCGTTGGCAGGGCCGGGGGCCGGGGGTCCTAGGCCGTTGGCTGGATGACAACTAGCTGGTCGGGGCAGGGGCGGGGGCAGGCTGGGGCGGGGCAGACCTGAGCCCACCCAAACACCTTCCTGCTCCCTCCCAGGTGCCAGCCAACACCCAGGATGGCGGAAGCGCACCAGGCAGTGGCCTTCCAGTTCACTGTGACCCCGGATGGGTTCGACTTCCGGCTCAGTCGGGAGGCCCTGAAACACCTCTACCTGACTGAGATCAATGCCTGGAAGAAACGTCTGATTCGCATCAAGGTGTGCACAGGTGGTTCTCCTGGCCTCTTCCTGCCAGAGGTGCAGAACAGAGCCTTGCGGAGGCAGGGCTGGGTGTCAGCTGCTGCTCTATTGTGGAGGTCCTCCACCTCAAGCCTGGCTGGCAGTTCTGCTGGGGAACAGGCTCCAGCAGTGCAGAAACCAGAGGTGTGCTCAAGGTGTGGAGGGGAGACAGGTGTGCGGGACGTAGCATCAGGTGCTGAGTAACTGGGTATTGCAGGTATGGGGCGTGGGAGGGGGGAAGACCAGCAAAGTAGTAAGAACACAGCAGGTGGCCAAAGGGGAAAGTCTCTCAGGCGGAGACCAGGACCTCACAGGTGCTTGCTTGCTGCTGGTAAGAGTGCTTGTTTCTGCTCCACAGAATGGCATCCTTAGAGGTGTGTATCCTGGCAGCCCTACCAGCTGGCTGGCTGTCGTCATGGCAACAGTGGGCACTTCCTACTGCAATTTGGACATCTCCAATGGGCTGGTCTATTACATCCAGAAACACCTCCCTGAGAGGTGAGGAGCAGGGCCACCAAAGAGGTTGGGTGAGCCTCAAAGCCAGGGTTCGTGAGCCGGGCAGACACAGGGCGACAGCCACTAGAGGCTATAGGAGCAGCCCTCCCCTGGCCACCATCATCTCAGGCCCTAGTGTGTGTATATGTAGCACTTAGTTGTGAGTGTACCTAGGGGGATGCCTCCCCCAAATGGTTCACAGCTGTGGAGGGTGCAGGGTCAGAATTCCCCTGAGGCTGGCCTCCCGTGCACCTCCTGCAGCCCTTTCCCCTCTCCCCTTCTCCGACAGGTTTGGCCCCTACCAGACCCCACAGACACGGGCCCTGGTCAGCATGGCCATCTTCTCCACGGGGGTCTGGATCGTGGGCATCTTCTTCTTCCGCCAAACCCTGAAGCTGCTGCTCTCCTATCACGGGTGGATGTTTGAGGCGCACGGCCACACCAGCCGCAGCACCAAAGTCTGGGCGGTGAGCGGAAGTGGTGGAGGGCTTCAGGCATCTGGTCTGAGACCCGAGCACCCGCTTTGGGGTCCTGAGCTGGAGGGGACAGGCAGGGGCACTGGTGCCTGCACGTGGGTTTGTCCCTGTTTTGAGAGCTTGGGGGCCCAGCTCCTTGGATGTTGGCTAGTTTGTTTCCATTCCATCTCCTGATTCCCAGCCCAACACACTCTGCTCTGCACCCCCAGGCCTGTGTCCGCCTTCTGTCCAGCGGGCGGCCCATGCTATACAGCTTTCAGACGTCCCTGCCCAAGCTTCCTGTGCCCAGCGTGCAAGCCACAATTCATCGGGTAAGGGCCCATGTCAGGCATCGTGGTGGGCAGGGTAGGCTGACTTGGGATTTGTCCCCTTCAAAGAGTGGATTTGAGAGCGGTTTTGAGGCTGGGTCAGAACAGGGTCGGGACAGAGGCAGCCTCTGCTGTCTGGCCCCCACACTGACGGTAACCTGGCCGGATAGTACCTCGAGTCTGTGCGGCCCTTGTTGGATGACGAGAAGTATCAGCGCATGGAAGTACTAGCCAAGGAATTCCAGGACAAGACTGCCCCCAGGCTGCAGAAGTAT
Source organism: Pipistrellus nathusii (assembly GCA_963693515.1). NCBI lineage: Eukaryota > Metazoa > Chordata > Mammalia > Chiroptera > Vespertilionidae > Pipistrellus > Pipistrellus nathusii. The sequence continues at coordinate 190,349,069 of OY882860.1, read as the reverse complement.
CTGGTATTCAAGTCGTGGTGGGCAACTAACTATGTGAGTCCCCTTCTAGGCTTACCCTCACCCCCTTCACATCCTGGCTGCCTGTACCCTGCCCTCTACCCCAGCCCTGACTAACCTCGCACCCACCCACAGGTGAGTGACTGGTGGGAAGAATACATCTACCTTCGAGGCAGGGACCCCCTCATGGTGAACAGCAACTATTATGTGATGGTAAGAGGTAGCCACTGGTGGCCTTTCCACAGGCAAGGGGGGATTCTGGGGTGAGGTCTGAAGGAAAAGGAAGATGGGAGAGGCCCCCGGAGAATAGTCAGGAAGCAACTTAGGGGCGATGGGGATACTGAGGATCCGAAGAACTCGGCAGCCCCTCGCAGGGGCCCTCGGGCTCACTTCGCTGCCCAGCCCGGGCGCTGTCCCTTCCTTCCTGGGTTCCCTCAGTGGCCTTCCGGCTGTGGGCTCACAGCCATCCTGATGCCATTACCAGGGAGTTAGTTCTCTTAGGCTTGCCGAGGTGTCACTGTGGATCCGGAGCGGCCGCTCTCAGCACTCGGGAGGCCACATTGGCTCCTATGTTGCATGACTGGCCCTTGTCCTGCCCCAGGACCGGCTTGTGCACAGGATGGATCACACAGACATGTGCCCTCAGTGCTCCCACTGTCCAGAGCTCACTTTCTAAAAATGTTTTTATTGATTTTTAGAGAGGAAGGGATTGGGAGAGAGAGATAGAAACCTAGATGAGAGAGAAACTTCACCGATAGGCTGCCTTCTGCATACCCCTTACTGGGGATCGAGCCCGAAACCCAGACATGTGCCGTGACCTGGAATCAAAGCTATAGCCTCTTGGTGCATGAGATGATTCTCAACCGCTGAGCCACACAGGCTAGGCCACAGCTCATTCTAAATCTCATGCTGTCCTTCCCTTCCTCCCCACACCTGTCTTCCCAGAAACTCACACACAACTCATCTGCACCTGAGGTTTTAAGCTGGGTTTTTTTGTTTTGTTTTTAGTGGTGGGAACCCCTTTCTCAAGGCAAACTAAACAAAACACAAGCAAATAGGTTATGGAAAAACTGCTCAGGTTGGAGCTGGGGCCGAGGAGTGACGGAGTCAGGTGGGCATCTCATTTTTGGCAGGTTCACCTGACAGTGAGCACGGGACAGACTGGGGAAAAGGGACAAGATCCCTCCAGCCACAAGCAGGGGAACCAGGTGGCCCCCAACACTTGTCACACTGCCCTGCAGCCTCGGATCTCTCTCGCAGGACTTTGTGCTCATCAAGAACACGGACGTGCAGGCTGCCCGCTTGGGAAACATCGTTCACGCCATGATCACATACCGCCGCAAGCTGGACCGCGAGGACATCAAGCCTGTGAGTTGTGTTGGGGTCGAGGGCTGAAGGGAGAGGAGGCCCTGCCTCAGCCATGCTGTGCCTCCCTCCTAGGTGATGGCACTGGGCATCGTGCCCATGTGCTCCAACCAGATGGAGAGGATGTTCAACACCACGCGGATCCCGGGCAAGGAGACAGGTACGGCCACAGCGTTTGTGGTGAGCCGTCAGGAAGACCCCCTTCCCTCCCGACTGTGGGCTGCCACAGCAAGGTCCTGCCACCTACTTGTCACTAGCACCCCCGCTGTCTTGGGTTGTAACTGTCAAGATGGTCAGTTTTTTGTGTGTGTTTTTTTGTTTTTGTTTTTTTACTAAAACTGCCCGCCTGCTGCTTTACAGGCATGATGCTTATAAGTCCCCACTGCAGGGCTCCCAAACAGGGCAGGCCTCCCGAGTGAGGAGCTGCTGCCCTTGACTGGCAGGGAGGGCAGCTCGCGGGGTCTGGCAGGGACAGGAGCAGCAGCCTGTGCTTCTGACCCTGGGAGTCTGTGTTGTTTCCTCGAGCTTTTTTCCTCTTCTGTGAAATGCCTCTGGGGACTGTGGTTGGCATCAACGAGAGGCATGGAGCAGCCAGCACAGGCCCTGGCAGAGGGAGGGAGGCCCAGGCAGAGGCCTGGCTCAGCAGGAGCCACATGGGCCCTGGAAGGCTCATGGCGGGTGGGCCCCGCCCCTCCCAGGGCTGCCGGGCAGGGAGGTGCTCCCTGCCCACGCGCTGGCTCTGTCACAGACGTGCTGCAGCACTTCAACGAAAGCAGGCACGTGGCCGTCTACCACAAGGGCCGCTTTTTCAAGGTGTGGCTCTACGAGGGCTCCAACCTGCTCAAGGGCTCCAACCTGCTCAAGCCCCGGGACCTGGAGCTGCAGTTCCAGAGGATCCTGGACGACCCCTCGCCGCCCCAGCCTGGGGAGGAGCGGCTGGCGGCCCTCACTGCCGGCAAAAGGTATTCAATGGCAGGTCTTCATGGGGAGAGGGACTTGGCCCAGCCACAGTCAGATCCCGGGCAGGCGGTGCCCTGTCTGCGTCTGAGTGGCCCCGCCCCTGGACTTGGAGCTGGAGGCATGACGGAAGAAGGCACAGCATCCTCTGTGCAAACTGCGGCCACAGTGGTGAGGGCACTGGTGGCAATGGCAGCAGCATGGCTGCAATAAACTTAACTGGGGGGCAGCAAGGGGATTGCATAGGGGCAGGGACACCTTCTAGGACAGCCTGGCAGCCCACCGTGCTCCGCTCCAGGCCCGGCCAGGTCCTGGGTGGTGCCCTCAACCTTGGCTCCACTGGCCCTGTACTCACCCTCCCCTTATACCCCAGAGTGGAGTGGGCACAGGCGCGCCAGACCTTCTTCAGCTCCGGCAAGAACAGGGCTGCTCTGGATGCCATTGAGCGCGCCGCCTTCTTTGTGGTCTTGGATGAGGAGTCTCACAGATACGACCCCGAAGACGAGGCCAGCCTTAGCCTCTATGGCAAGGCCCTGCTGCACGGCAACTGCTACAACAGGTACAGCCCCACCCCACTGCCACCGAGCTGGCCCCCAGCCGCCATCATCACCACATCTGCTGTTCCTGCAGGTGGTTCGACAAGTCCTTCACCCTCGTGGCCTTCAAGAATGGCCAGTTGGGTCTCAACACAGAACACTCGTGGGCAGACGCCCCTGTCATGGGGCACCTCTGGGAGGTAACTGGCCAGAGAAGAGTCCTGTGGGGCAGGCTGCGGGGGACAGCGGGGATCGAGGACGGCTCTCAGCCCGACCTTCTCCCTGCAGTTTACTCTGGGCACTGACATCTTCCACCTGGGCTACACGGAGACTGGGCACTGCATGGGCGAGCCGAACCTCATGCTGACACCACCTCAGCGACTGCAGTGGGACATTCCTGAGCGGGTGCGTAGGCCGAGAAGGGGCGGGGACAGGCATGGGAGTGACAAGTACCTGGATGCTCTGCGGCCCCCTCCCCTCTGGCCCAGCCCCAGTGGGTGTGGCTGCAGCTCCCCGGTCCAGACTAACCACAGGGTGAAGTGGTTAGAGAAGCTGTGAGGGAGGAGCATGGTGGTCATGAGGCATGTGTCAGTGCCTCTCTCCCCCGCGAGGTGTCAAGAGCCCTGAGACCGCCCAGCACAGCCTCCTGACCCTCCGTGTCTCCACAGTGCCAGGCGGCCATCGAGCGCTCCTACCAGGTGGCCAAGGCGCTGGCCGATGACGTGGAGCTGTACTGCTTCCAGTTCTTCCCCTTTGGCAAAGGCCTCATCAAGAAGTGCCGGACCAGCCCCGACGCCTTCGTGCAGATCGCCCTGCAGCTGGCTCACTTCCGGGTAGGGGCCCTCAGGCTGGCGCTGTGCAAGCAGCACCGGCCTCAGCCTGCTAGGCTCACCCCTCCATGTTCCCCAGGACAAGGGCAAGTTCTGTCTGACCTATGAAGCTTCGATGACCAGGCTGTTCCGGGAGGGACGGACCGAGACCGTTCGTTCCTGCACCAATGAGTCCACAGCCTTTGTCAAGGCCATGGTGCAGGGGTCCCACACGGTGAGCCTCCCTGGCCACACAGTGAGGTGACACCCCTCTGTCCCCCTCATGCTGCCTCGAGGGTCAGGGCTGCTCACTGCTTCCCTTCTGCCCCCTAGAAAGCAGACCTCCAGAAGCTCTTCCGGAAAGCCTCAGAGAAGCACCAGAACATGTACCGCCTCGCCATGACAGGGGCTGGCATCGACAGGCACCTCTTCTGCCTGTACGTGGTCTCCAAGTACCTGGGCGTCAGCTCCCCTTTCCTGGCTGAGGTCAGTTGTGTTGATGGGTGTGTCCCCTGTCCCCACGGCCTCCTGGAGGGCTGGGCCAGGCTTCCCGCTCCACAACTCCCAGGTGGTCCTGGCTCTGAGCATGGAGTTGGTGGTGTTGTGAGAGAGATGGACAGATGAACGTGTGGCATGTCAGGGGTGATGGGTGCCCCTGAGGAAAGGGAAGAAGCTAAGGGGAATCAGGCAGGCAGCACATTCCTGTAGTAGGGACCTCCAGCGCCCAGACAGCAGGAGGGAAGGGCGGAGCCAATGGAGGAGGGGAGGCAGAGGGGCCGGCGGGTCAGCTGTTTTGTGCAGGTGCCGTAATGGTGAGAACTGAGGTGGGGTGGCAGTCAGGGTGGCCTGCCCTGTCTGTGTTCCTTCTGCTTTCTCTGCCAGGACAGTGCCTGGCTCACGCGGGTACTCGGACACCACCTGTCAGCAGGCGTGCACTGAGCACGGGTCTCCCGTTACAGGTGCTCTCTGAACCCTGGCGCCTCTCCACCAGCCAGACTGCTCAATTCCAGATCGGCATGTTTGATGCAAAAAAGTACCCCAATCATCTGGGCGCTGGTGGTGGCTTTGGCCCCGTAAGTGCCCTTAAAGAGGGATGAGTGGGTAGGACGGGCCCGGGGATTTCAGTGGGAGTGCAGGGCCTCAGGGTCAGACCAGATCAGAAACACAGCCGTGGCCCTGTCCTGTGTGGAAACAGGTGCTGGGGCCCCTCTGGAGCAGGACCGTGCCAGGCCAGCTTCCCTCTACGTGCAGCTCTCCCGCCGAGACACTCACCGGGCTAGTTAGTCAGAGTTCTAGAGATACCCCTGGAGTGAGGCGGTGACCTGGAGCCTCCTGAGGGAAGCTGAGATCCTGTATCGAGGGTTGGGGTGGGGAGAGCTCTTGGGTTTTCAGTTTCCTAGGTGTGCTCCTGACCTCAGGAAAAGTAAAAATGCAGCATCTGGGGTGGGGCCCTCCTGGGAATCTTGTGGGGAGTCCCAGGCAGCCTCAGTTTGGCCTCAGATGCTCAAGGTCTAGCTTACCTCCTCTTCATCCTGGTGCTGCCTCAGGTGGCAGATGACGGCTACGGGGTTTCCTACATGATCGCGGGTGAGAACACCATCTTCTTCCACATCTCCAGCAAGTTCTCCAGCTCAGAGACGGTGAGTCTCCTGCTCCAGCTCAGCCCTGAGGAGGGGGCACCACCCTGGGCCCTGCCTGGCTAGGGAGAGTCCTCTTTTGTGGGGACAGAGGGCAAGGGCCCACCTGGAGCCGGGTCTGAGTCTTATCTCCCACAGAATGCCCAGCGCTTTGGGAAACACATCCACCAGGCTCTGCTGGACATCGCGGATCTTTTCAAAGTGCCCAAGGCCGACAGCTGAGGGCTAGGGATATGCCAGCTGCCCTTCAGTACCCACGTGTGGAGGAGTGTGCCTGTGGTCAGCTTACAGGCCCCAGGGTGGCCGTGCACAGGTGCCCAGGCTCCAAGGACAGCTCTGGCAGCTGGCATTCCCCAGGCAGACACTGTTCCCCAAGGACCCACCAGGTGGAGGTGGGCCCGTTGGAGCAGGCAGGGACTTTTAATTTTTTTCATGCTAGATACTAATAAAAATAAGGCTGTGGGATCCTCCCTGAGCCCTTAGGTTCCTGTGTTTTGTGTGGGAACTAAGAGGCCCTGCCCTGCCCCAGCTCAGGCCAGAGAGATGGTAAGGGAGGGGCTGGGGCTGGGAGACTGAGCAGCTATGACCTGCTTGGAAATGTATGTCTCTGCTGAGGTCACTGTCCTCACCCCTACGTGCACTTGGAATAAATTATGGCTTCAGAACTTCCACCTGTTCCCTGAGGTCACTTCTGTTTGTCTGCTGGGGAGTGGGGCTGCTTGCTTCCTCCGCAACCTTCTGCACCCCTCTGACTTCGAGCACAGCTCCTTGGGACCTCAGCTTCCTCTCGGTGCTGCAGTCAGGCCTAAGGTCAAGGGTCAGGGGATCGTGCTCATGAGGCACACAGGATAGTCTGCAACAACACATGCGGCTTCCCTTGGCTGAGCTTCTCTATTAAAGCAACATTAAAAATAAACAAAACATAATTTTTATGGAAAGTGCAAGTAGCCCTGGCTGTGGGTGCCTCAGCTGGTTAGGATGTTGTCCCAGGACACCAAAGTTACAGGTTTGATCTCTGGTCAGGGAACAAGAAGCCACCAATGAGTGCGTAGATAAGTGGAACAACACATTGATGTTTCTCTCAAAAATAAATTACATAAAAAAGAGCAAGTATAACTAGGCACTCCATTACTGTTGCTGCATGCTTGAGTGAATCCAAATGTCAGCACTCTGTAGGTGAATTAGGTAGAGTTCTGGGCCTTCTCTGATGAACCAGTGTCTATGGAATACTTTCCACCTACTTGGCTCTGTGCTGGGGATTCAGTGGTGAACAGGACACCACCTACCCACGGGAACTCACCCCCATGGTAAGGCAGGCATGGGTCAGAGGATGGAGTGGCTGGCAGGGAGACCAGGAGGCTTTTGGAATAATTCATTTAGCAGGTGCTTGCTGAGTACCACAGTGTGCCAGGAACTGAGCGACAGCAGTGAGCAAAATACAGAAAGTACCCCTCCCAGTGGGGTTTAGTCTAATAAGGAGACATGCAGTCACCAAGAAGGATAAGTTACTAGTACATAGCAAGTCAGCAATAAGTGCTAAGGAGAAAAGTAAGAGGATGGGAGCAATGGGAGAGGGGGACAACTTCAGACAAAGTGGCAAAGCAAGGAGATGAGGGCACAAGCCAGGTAGGTGCTGAGGGCAGAGACTCCTGGCTGCGGGGCCAGCAGGAGCCAGAGCTCCCAGGTAGGTGGTGCCAACTGCAATGGAGAGGCAATGCTGGAGTCTGCAGCTGGTGTAGAGTTAGGGAGGGGACAGGTGGAATCGGGCACACAGGGGCTCATAGGCTGGACTCCAGCTCCCCTGAAGATGGGGGAAGCATCTCGGGTTTGAGCAGAGGTGACCTAATCGGTCCTAAGTTTTACTGTGAATCTCTCTGACTAATGGGGATACTAGAACAAAGTGGGGTACAGCAAGGATAAGAAGCAAGGGCTTTCATAAGGTACCACTCATGGTGGCGGCAGAGTTGGGAGAAATGACAGAACTCAAACTAAGGAACTGAGGATCAGGAAGATAAACTGTCAAAGGCAGGACTGATAAACCCGACGGAGACATTGACGATAATTTATGTTTTCTCTTTTGGGTAATTGGATGATTAAATGAGGTTTCTTTAAATGTTGAGTTTGACATGTCTATAAGAACAGCCCTAACTAGTTTGGCTCAGTGGATAGAGCATTGGCCTGTGGAAGAGTCCAAGGTTCGATTCGATCAAGGGCATGTACCGTGGTTGCAGGCACATCCCCAGTAGAGGATGTGCGTGCAGGAGTCAGCTGATCAATGTTTCTTTCTCACTGATGTTTTTAACTCTCTATCCCTCTCTCTTCCTCTGTAAAAAAAAAAAATCAATAATATATATATATACATATATACATATATATATATATAATAAATATTCATAGATTCTTTAAAATATAAAGTAAAAGCTGCCGAAGCCGGTTTGGCTCAGTGGTAGAGCATCGGCCTGCGGACTGAAAGGTCCCAGGTTCGATTCCGGTCAAGGGCATGTACCTGGGTTGCGGGCACATCCCCGGTAGGGGGTGTGCAAGAGGCAGCTGGTCGATGTTTCTCTCTCATCGACTTTTCTAGCTCTCTATCTCTCTCCCTTCCTCTCTGTAAAAAATCAATAAAATATATTTAAAATATATATATATATATATATAAAGTAAAAGCTAAGGAAATCACCCTGGGCAGTTTCCCAGTGGTTAGAGCATTGGCCCAAAGACTAAAGGGTTTCTCAATTCCTGGTTAAGGGCATGTACCTCAGTTACAGGTTTGATCCCAACCCTGGTCCTTCACATCAATGTTTTTCTCTCCCCTCTCCTCCCTCCCTTTTATTTCTTTCTCTAAAAAATCAATGGGGGAAAAATCCTCAGGTCACAATTAAAAATAAATAAATAAAATATTTTAAAAAGCAAAGATCTAGGCTCCTGATAACAGCTTTGAAGGAAGTTAAAACCCTGAAAGCACATGAGAGGACCCCAGGGAAGAGGCTCCTAACCTCTTTGGAGTCTCCCTGAGAGGCTTATGAGAGTACACCTGTGCCTACAAAATGTGACATTTCATAGCAGAGCTTTCTTCCCAGAGCCCTGCCTGTCAGGTGCCTGTGGAAGTGTCCATTTGGGCGGGCTCTGGGCACATCAGTTTGCCCAGCCCTGGGAGAGCAGCAGTGAGCAGAGTTTTTATCAGCTGGCTTTTAATTAATGTTGAAATTCAGCCAACGTTATCTGACCTGTTCTTAGTTAAAATAAGGTCAACCACTGTGCACAACCAGGGTATAAACCTCTGGTGACCACCCGTCAGACCCAAACAAGCTCCTTGTGCCCCATGGTTTTGCAGATCTGTACTAGTTAAGGTTAGTCACAACAGATACACCCTGAAATCTCAATAGCAGTTTAATTCCTGCTCAGATGGCTGAGACAGACTCTGTTCCAGACATTATTCAAAGGCATTTGCTGACAGAGGTCTCCCTGATTTTTTCAGGTCACTCCCAAGTTGCCTTGGGCTCAACCTAGAGGATACATGGGGCAAGATAAAGGGTCACTCATGGGAGGCTTTTATGGACCTGGCCTGGGTGACCCAAAGCCCTTCCATTAACATCCCTCTAACCAGGACTCACATTGCAAGGGAGGCTGGGAAATGCAGTCTAGCTGTGTGTGTGGGATATAAAGGAAACACTAGGTGGACAGTTACCAGTTTCAGAAGCACAAGGGCATGGGCAGACCAGACTGGCATCCCTGGGCTCCCTGAGAGCCCACCCTGGGCCTGGGTCCTACAGGGTGTTTGAAACAGTCCACTTTCCTCTGCTGGGCAGGACACTCCAGGCCCCTCACATTCCAGCCCAACTGATCTCTGTGTCTCCCCAAGAACCCTGAGCCCCACATACCCTCTATTCCCTAAAGTCAGCCTTTCCTCCCCTGAAGCTTCTGCCTGGGATCCTGTGCCCTTCCTCAGCCTGGTAAACTACTGTTCCTGAAGCCTTCATTGCCATTAGTGGTATTCCTGATTCATGTTTTTCTGGGCAGTCTAAGCAAATGGCAGTGAAGGATGTATGCAGGGTGGCTCACAGATGGGAAGGGACAGGAAGGTGGCAGCTTGGGGAGGGTGTATGGCCAGGCAGCAGACTCCTCACTAGATAGGCAAGGACTCATTCTGGGCCCAGGCGATCTGGCTCAACTCTAGTTGTTTTTTCTGCTGTGCAATCAGTCTGCTAAGGATCATAATTCCTGAGAGAAAACTCAGTGGGTCCCACTTTAGGAATTTAAAACACAAGCTGTTTACAAGGTTAATAATCTTCCAAATGGGCTTCTCTCCCACACTTCCCCATCTCAGCCAATGGCATCACCCTCTCACCAGTAACCAATTCCTTCCTTCCTTCTGAACTTGCCACATTACAAACCGTCAAGTGTACAAATGGCTTTACTTCCTTCCGCTGTGACCTCCACCTGCCCTGTCCACATCTCCATTATTACTCATCCGAACATCACAACAACCAACTCCCTCTCTACCCTCCCTCCAGCAGCCAGAGAGGCCTCTTCACCAGGTCACTGCTCCACCTACCACCCTTCTAAGGTGCCCATCCCATCTAGAGACAGCTTCTTGGACTGGCTTACGGAGCCTGAGCGGTCTCTCTGGCCTCCTCCCCAGCACAGCTTTATGCACAGCCTCTCTAAAGGTAGAGCACCTCTCTCCCCGTCCCTGCTTGGTGATTTGTACTCCTACTACCTGGAGGCCAGCGGCTCCTCACAGTTCGAAAGCAATGTTTGCACTCTCAGCTGCTTGTACTACCCTGTTTCCCCGAAAATAAGATAGTGTCTTATATTAATTTTTGCTCCCAAAGATGCGCTAGGTCTTATTTTCAGGGGATGTCTTATTTTTCCATGAAGAAGACTACGGTACACATTTATTGTAAAATGAAAATAAAGGAAATTTATTACCTGTATACAGTACGGTAGTACGGTAGTTGTCAACAGAAACCAGACAAACTGTGAATCCTACAGTATCAAGAATTTACTCATTTATTCAATGACAATCATGTCATCATCTTCTAGAACATCATCATAACAATCCAATTCCTGAATTTCCTGGTGAATTTCTTGTGACTCCATTTCTTTCAGAATCAGTGGACCAAATCTCTCATGTTTAGCCTAGGGGGGCCCTTATTTTCGGGGGGATGCCTTATATTTCACTCAGAAGGAAACCTGTAAGTAGGTCTTATTTTCAGAGGATGTCTTATTTTCGGGGAAACACGATAGTACTTGAGTCCTGCCCACCTCATCTCCCTGAGCCCCAGCTTCCTCGTCTGTTAAGACAGATGCAACAATGATGATAGGTAGATGTGAAGACTGTAAATACTCAGGCATTAGCAATTCATTCCACAAACGTTTATCAGCGCCTGCTGTGCCAAGGGCTGTCCTGGACACTGCCAACATGACAGTCAAGCTAACAGGGCCGCCCACGATCTTACCCTCAAAGAGCCAAGAGGAGGAACACAGCTGTCAGGACCGGAAGCGCTCTCTCCTTGCCCCTCCCCCCTCCCCCACGTTAGCCCCTCCTCCACCAGACCATGCAAGACTCACGTGCCTGAGGGACCAGCCTCCGGTGGCCCTGCCCCTTCTGCTCTGGACACAGCCAATGAGACCTCGAGGCTGGAACTCAGGCGCAGCCTGGTAAGCGCAGCCATGTGCTAGAGGCTCTGCCCCTTCCTCTCCAGAATATTAGCCAATGAGAACAAGAGGCTAGCTCCGGGGGGCGGGGCCTGGTAACGGAAAGGGGCGGGTCTTCCGGCAGCGCCTCCTCAGGCCCCTGGCCCAGGCGAGGGCGGCGTAGCTGACAGAGCCGCGCCCTGGCGGAGCAGGAGGTGAGTGGTTCTGACGTCCTTGTGCCGGCCACTCCCAGACCCCGGCAGTGCCCCCCGCATCAAGGAGCCCTCACCCCTCACCCCTCACCCCCGCGGCCCTCGTCCGGTCTCCTCACCCGACCCGTCACCCCAGTCCCGTCACCGCTGTCTCCTCACCTCTCACCCCAGTCTCATTTGACCCCTCACCTCTCACCCGTCTCATTTGACCCCTCACCTCTCACCCCAGACTCATTTGACCCCTCACCCCTCACCCAGTCTCCTCACCTCTCACCCCAAGTCTCATTTAACCCCTCACCTCTCACCCCAGTCTCATTTAACCCCTCACCTCTCACCTCTCACCCGTCTCATTTAACCCCTCACCTCTCACCCCAGTCTCATTTGACCCCTCACCCCTCACCCCGTCTCCTCACCTCACCCCATCTCCTCACCTCACCCCAGTCTGTCTCCTGCGTCTTTTTTCTGTGCACGGCCTAGATGGCTGACTCTGACCCTGGGGAAAGAAACTGCGACAACATGCTGAGAATGCTGTCAGACCTGAATAAAGACTTGGAAAAGATCCTGGAAGAGATGGAGAAAATCTCAGGTAGGCTGGGTCCCAGGCAGGCAGGTGCCTTGGCCCTTCTCCCCGGGAGCGCACATCCTCCCTGAACGTCCAGACCCCACTCGAGTGCCTTCTCTGCGGCCTCCCCTGACCACCCTCACCTTCCGTTCCATGTAGCAGCTGTGCCACAGGAACGGTGCCTTGAGTTATTTCCTAGTTACTTTGTGTGTTTGCATCTTATTTCTGCAATGGGACGGTTATCTTTTTGAGAGCAGAAATAGTAACTAGGCGCACATTCACAGAGTACCAGACCTAAGCTCAAGTGTTCAGCAAATGACAAGTGATATTAACATAACACCTGTGAACAAGATTGCCTGGTAAAATGCCGTGAATCATCTAAATAAAAAGAGTTCAGAGTAATAGTGCTAAGATTGGTAAGGTGGAATAAAGCAGCAACAGAGTTGAACAAATGTCTCCATTTTTATAAAAGAATATTAATCTGTTATTTTATTCAACATGTTTCCACTAAATGGTAACCAGCAGTGGTAGTAATACCATTATAATTAATTTGTTCTTTACTGATTCAGAATATGTATAATTCTTATAATTTGTGAGCCTAAGTTTTGCTAGAGAAAAGCATAATGTAAAACAAATTTTAGAAACTATGCATACTCTATTCAAATGAAAAGAAACTATTTTTAAAGACATTATTTGTTTGAAAATAATCTCCATTTATTACAACAGGCTATAGAAAATTTCTGCTTAGAAATTTTTGTAATATTTTTGCCTGTGTACTTGAAAATTTCTTATATTTTTAAAAACTACCTTTTTAAAAAGTTGTAGAATTTATTTTCTACTGTAAGCTATGTAATTCCTTCAGTCTAATTAAATATTCTCTTATTTAACAGCATTTGCTGAGCATCTACCATGTGCTATTCTAGGAATAAAAAGTTGAAGAGATGCTCCTTCAGTAGAGAAGTGGGTAAAAGCCAGAAACAGACATCAAGATAAATAAATATAATTTAAAAATATAAATTAAAATTAAAACATGATTTTATATTAAAATCAATCTGGCAAATGCTAATGGCATACATTGAGCACTTGGAAGGGAGCAGAGAAAATGGAGAAGCTAACTGGGGAGGCAAAAGAGGCTTTAAACAGCATTTGTGAGATCAATATAATTCCTGTTTCCATATTTCCTTTATTGGTAATTGGGGTCCCATCTGGCCTCCTCTCTACATAGACTTTTCTAAGTAGCTTCCACAGGTCAATTTGACTTTTACAGGAATAATTAAGACATTTGTAACTCAAGTTGATAACATTTGGAACCTGGGCTTCAGGGTAACACAATGCAGGTCAGAGACAGTAACTAGTGGATTCTGTTCTTAGGTGATGGTAGAAGCTTCACTCTTTCATCAAACTCCATGTTTTCTTTAATTTCACAGTCAGTAGATCTTTCTTATCTGCATGGGTCCACCTTTTTTATGGTTCAGCCTATAGTGCTTTCGTGAGATCGGATTTTCTGACCAGCAAAGGTGCTACTGGTGGTGGAGGTAGAGACAGAGAAGGGGGTGGAGAGGGTGCAGGTGATGGTGGAGGAGAAGAAAGATGGTCAGGTGGCTGTGGCGGCAAGGGAGGAAGTACAGCTCAGGATTATCCAGAGGTGGTCAGAGCACGGGTGGGTACATTTGCAGGTTTACCACTCATGTAGCATGTTTGACCACTGGTTGTACAAGAAAAATTTTCCAAGACAGTTTTCAGTACTTCCTGAAGCCAGTATAATTTTCTTTTCCTTTTTTTTATTTTTGGAAAATATATTTTATTGGTTTTTACAATGAGGAAGGGAGAGGGATAGAGAGCTAGAAATATCAATGAGAGAGAAACTGCCTCCTGCACCCCCCCCCACTGCCTCCTACACCCCCCCCACTGAGGATGTGCCCACAACCAAGGTACCTGCCCTTGACCGGAATCGAACCCGGACCCTTCAGTCCGCAGGCTGACGCTCTATTCGCTGAGCCAAACCAGTCAGGCTCTTTTCCTTTTTAAAAATTTCAATGTATTGGGGTGACATTGGTCAACATGATCATATAGGTTTCAGGTGTGGGTTTCTATGTTAAAAGATTTATATATTGTACCATGTGCCCACCACCCAAAGTCAAATCTTCTCCTGTCACCATATATTAGGAATAATTCACTTCCCAAAATGCAAAACTGTTGTTTAAGACTATGAAATTCTCAGTGGCTAAATGGGATGGAAAGATTGTGTCTTTCAATACTTCTAAACTCTAGGCTATGCAGTTTTAGCACCAGTTGTATATAGACCTTCGTCTATATGTACACTGTTTTTGCTGCATCTTTGAAATTGGAAAATGTGAAATTCCAGGATGTTCTCAGCCAGCTTCTGCTAAGGGGTGTGTGTATCTGCTGAAGAAATAACACTCTTTCATGTGAGGGTGACAGGGTAAGGAGCTTGGAATTAGCTTAGACACAAGTGATAAGTTGCTTATTAGTTGTGAGAGGCTGCTTTTAAATAATAATAATAATAATAATAATTGTTTGTTTTTAGCTTTCTTCTTCATTATTTGCAGTTAGGCATGATTTTAATCTAAGAGCCCAGGGAATAGATAGAGTCCAGACAGCAGCCTCACTGTTGCCATAAGGAAAAAATCAATGGACTGGTGAACGTAATAGAATCAGGGACACAGAAAGGGATTGGATTAACAATTCTCAGGGGGAAGGGAGTCTGAGGGGTGAGGAAGAGATTGGACAAAAATCTTACACCTATGGATGAAGACAGGGGCAGGGTAATGGCATGGGGTGGAGTTGGGAATCAGGTGGAGGGGAGGTATGGGGGAAGAAGGGGGAAAGAGGAACACCTGTAATAATCTGAACAATAAAGATTTATTTTTTTTTTAAAAGAAAGAAAATTAAAACCAATTCAAACATGGTCTTTCCACGATTAGTTCTCCCTATATCTTATATCTTACTTTTTAATCTCAAGACTATATTAGGAAGACCTTTCCTAGTATCCATGTGTACATCACATTTACTACTTTTAACTGCACTACAATATCCCATGGAGAGCCACTACTCTTTGCTTCTCCATTTATCCCAATGATGGATCCCTAGATTGCCTACAACTCTTCATCACCAATCACAGTACTGCAGTGAACATCTTCTGTAACTGTTTCTGGCTTCTGTAACTTAGCATAACAATTTACATTGTAGCATGTATTAGTACTTTATTCCTTTATATGCACAAATAACATTCCATTGTATGAATGTCATATTTTTAACTAGTGGCCTGGTGCACAAAATTCGTGCATGGGGGATGGGAGGAAGTCCCTCGCTCGGCCTGCACCCTCTCCAATCTGGGACCCCTCGGGATAACCGGCAGTCGGACATCCCTCTCATAATCCAGAACTGTTGGCTCCTAACTGCTCACCTGCCTGCCTGATTGCCCTTAATTCTGCCTACCTACCTGATTGTCCCTAACTGTTCCCCTGCTGGCTTGATTGCCCCTAACCACCTCAGCCTGGGCCCCGAATCCGGGATCCAGGCTTCCCTCCCTCTGGTCAGCCATAGGCACCCAGGCTGGCTGCAGTCGCAGGGGATGGTGGGCAGGTGGCTTTGCCTGGGCTGTAGCCACAAGTGCTGATGCCCAGGACCATGGGATGGGCGGCTTCTCTGTCTTCCCTGGGATGCAGTGTGGGCTACTTCTCCAGCTAGCTATGGCCTGGGATCGTGGGGCAAGCTGCGTCTTCATCTCTCAGACTGCACCCAGCCTCAGGAGCCCAGTTTCTCCGTCTCACTCAGGATGTGGAGCAGGCAGATGTGAGGCTTCTGCTGCTGCCTGTGGCTGGGTTCACAGGGCAGGTGGCTTTTTTTTTTTTTTTTTTTTAATATATTTTATTGATTTTGTACAGAGAGGAAGGGAGAGAGATACAGAGTTAGAAACATCGATGAGAGAGAATCATCAATCAGCTGCCTCTTGCACACCCCCTACTGGGGATATGCCCGCAACCAAGGTACATGCCCTTGACCGGAATCGAACCCGGGACCCTTCAGTCCCCAAGCCGACACACTATCCATTGAGCCAAACCGGTCCCGGCAGCAGGTGGCTTCTTTGTCTACAGGGCTACAGCTAGCTTCAAGCGCTGGCACCCCACTTCTCCGACCCCCACAGGCCCCAAGTAGTGGCGAAGGGGGGAGGGGCTGAGCTGCCACCATGTTTTCAGTTTAATTTTCATACTCTTAATGGGCTGGTAGCGTAATGGAATGATGGTAATTTTCTTTTCTTTTTTTTTTCTTTTTTTTTTTTTTTTTTTTAGCATTTCTTTTTCTTTTTAAAAAAAATATATTTTATTGATTTTTTACAGAGAGTAGGAGAGAGTGATAGAGAGCTAGAAATGTCGACGAGAGAGAAACATCAACCAGCTGCCTCTTGCACACCCCCTACCGGGGATGTGCCCACAACCAAGGTACATGCCCTTGACCGGAATCGAACCTCGGACCTTGCAGTCCGCAGACAGACGCTCTACCACTGAGCCAACCGGTTTCAGCTGATGGTAATTTTCATGTTTCTCTTTTTTTAGTGTAGATTATTCATTCATCCATTGATGGATATGTCCACCTTTTGACTCCTATGAATAGTGACTAGTGCTGCTATGAACATATGTGTACAAGTATTTGTTTGAATACCTGCTTCTCAACTGTTTGGGGTATTAACCTAGGAGTAGAATTGCTAGGGCATATAGTAATTCTGTGTTTAGCTTTCTAAGGAATGTCAAATTGTTTTACACAATGGTGCACCATTTCATAGTCCCTCCAGCAATGTACAAAGATTTCTCCACTTCCTTGCTAATACTTGTTATTTTCAAGGGCTTTTAAAAATTATTGACTTTCATGTCTTATTCTTAATTTGAAGTAGTTTCTTACATATCCTTGATATTAACCATTATCAGCTTTATGCACTGAAAGTTTCTTCTATTCTCCCATTTTTATGAAAACTTAGTCCATATTGTCCTTTGTTTTAAAATTTTTTATAAAAATAAATCCACCAAATTTTGCTTTATGATTTGTGGTTTTTAGTAAGTTCCTACACCTGCTAAATTTTGATCTATAAATGTTATTTGTACCTTTCATACTTATATCTTTAGTATATCTGGAATGTACTATCTTTTTTTCATTGATTTTTTGTGTTATTTCATCATATGCTAAATTCCCATATAAATGTAGGTCTATCTCTGAGCTTACTATTTTCTTCCATTGGTCTAATGGTCTATACCACACTATTTTTAAAATAGGAATTTATAAGTTGTCTTGATATCTAATATGGCATATTTTCCCTTTTAACTTATATTTTTTAAGATTGACTTAATTTTTAAATCTTTATTTTTTCATACTAGAGGCCCAGTGCACAAAATTCATGCATGGTTAGGGTCCCTAGCAGCTATAACTGCCAGCCAGGGCCTCCCTTTCCCTGGCTGCCTGGGAGAGGCTGTGGACAGTTGGCAGGCTGGCCCTGCCCCTGGTCGAACTCCCAGTCAAGGGAACAATTTGCATATTAGGATTGTATTATATAGGATACATTTTTGTAATTTATAAATACTGATATTTTTACCTTCCAATCCTTACACCATTTATTTCTTTTTTTTTTTTCCTATTCCATTAACCAGCATCTCCACTAACAGTAACCCTATATCATACAGAGTTAATATGCAAATAGTCATCACCCCCTCATGTCATTATGCTCTCACGCCATCACACTATAACTACTCAGATACTCAACATTGGGGAGAGAGGAAGGGGGACAAGCAGGCACAAATGAGCTTGTGAGAGAGGAATGGAGATCAGCCAGGCTGTAGCCCAGGAGAGGGACAAGCTGCCTGCCCCGCAGTCCTAGACACCTGCGGCTGCTGCCCAGGTGAAGTCACCCACCACTGTCCCCTGTGGCTGTGGCCGGCCCAGATGAAGTCAGTCCAGGTCCTGGGTGCCTACAACTGGCTGGAGGAGGGAATCCTGGGTCCCAGGTATGGGGAGAGGCAGAGGCGCTTGTGGGCAATCAGGCTGGTAGGGGAGCAATAGGGGTGATCAGGCAGGCAGGCAGGCAGGCAAGTGGTTAGGAGCCAGCAGTTCGGGATTGCAAGAGGCAGTTAAACATCTCCTGAGGGGTCCCAGATTGAGAGGTTGCAGGCAGGCTGAGGAACACCCCCCACACACACACACACACACATGAATTTTGTGCACTGGGCCTCTACTATTATTAGAAGCACCCTTGTTTGATGCCAGTCTTATAGGGAATGTATCCAGTTTCTCCATTACGAATGATGTTTGCTATAAGTTTTTGGTATGTCACCTTTAGTAAGTTAAAGATGTCTCCTTAAGGTATTAAACTTTACTACCTATCTTTTTTGCATTGAGATATTTCTATTATTTCCTTTTTTATATAAATGTGGTTAATTATAGTGCTTGAATTTCTGATATCTAAGCATCCTTGAATTTCTTTCACAAACGCTGCATAATCATAACATATTATCTTAACACAGTTAGATTTCATTAGCTCATGTTATATTTATGATATTCATGTGAGATAGATATAATTTTTCTCATGTTGTCTTTGGTTTTGGAATAAACCAGTTTAGAGAAAACTATGTATTTACTAGAGGCTTAGTGCATGGATTCATGCACATTGAAAGGAAATGAATTAGAAGAAATATTTTAGAAACTAGGGAGGGCAGCTCCAGGGCAAGTCCAGCCTCTCTCACATAGTCCTAATCAGCTAGACTCCATCAGCAAGCTAAACTACCAGTTGGAGCCTCTGTCCCCGGTGGTCAGTACATATCATAATTCGACTGGTCAAACAGTCAAACGGATGGTCGGGCACTTAGTATATTAGGCTTTTGTTATATAGGATTTTTTCTTATTTCTATTCTCAAATTTCCTGCAATATAAGTGGGATGCCACTAGAAAATGCTTTTCTTAAAAAATTACACCAGCCCATATAGTGAGATTATTAGTCTTCCTTCTTTTCCTAATTTTTAAAATTACTTATATCAGACTAGAGGCCCAGTGTACGAAATTTGTGCATGGGTAGGGTCCCTGGGCCTGGCTGGCAATTAGGGCCAATCTGTGGGGCAACCATCCGGTTGATCCGGGGGTTCCTATTGGCACCTGCCTTGGCTGGCCTGGGGCCTGCAGGCTGTGGGCATATCCTGCATTGAGCATCTGCCCCCTGGTGGTGAGTGGGCATCATAGCAACCAGTCATTCCTCCGGTCATTCCACAGTTCTATTTGCATATTAGGCTTTTATTATATCTAATAAAGAGGGGATATACTAATTGACCATCACACCATTACAAAGATGGCAGCACCCACAGCCAATAAAGAGGGAATATGCTAATTGACTTCCACACCCTCAAAGATGGCGGTACACACAGTCTCCTCAGCCCCGCTGGATCCAACCGCTCCGTGCGCCTGCCTCCAGAATCCCCCAGTCCCCTCAGCCTCCCAGCCACCCAGGGCCATCCGAGGAGCAGGTAACCAGGGCCGGCTGAGGCTTGCGCTACCGGCAGTGGCAGCAGCAGAAGTGTGATGGGGGCATTGTCTTCCCCTGTTCTCCAGGTCGCCTCCTGCCCCTGAGGGCTCCCAAACTGTGAGAGGGGGCAGGCAGGTCTGAGGGACACCCCCCCCCCCCGTTCCAGTGCATGAATCCTAGTATAGGGATAAGCATTAATTGTTCTTTCCAAATTTGGTAGAATTTCACCCATTTATATTTTAACACATTTCTTGGTTTATTTTGCCAATTATTTGAATTAGCCTATGGCCTGTAACCTCCAGGCTTATCATTATCCTATCTCCTGGTCAGCTAGCCCTCTTGTCTCATTCCCTGTGCTCTCTCTTCCAATTCTACTTTCCAGGCTCCCAAAGCAAATCCACTGACTGCATCACTAGCTAGTTCTCTTCTCTCCTAAACAGATTTTTGGGACACTATCCTCATCCTTTACTAAATTATGCATCTAGGATCTGTCCACCAATGGTCATTGGTGCCAGTTCAAACGCTAACAGGAATCCCCAATTTGGAGTGAAGAAGGAAACTTTCTTTGGTGCAAGCAGCTCCACAGAAATACAGCATATCTATGAAAGCAGCACTGCTGGGGAACAGCTCCACAGTACTGCATCACAGCTGCCCTGGGCCAGGTCCCTCTTCTGCTGTGAGGTGGTGTTCAGCGGCAATCTTTGGTGAGCCAAGAGTTGGCTTATATAGACAGAAGTCCCAGCCCCTCGTCCCCGATTGGTCAGAATAGAGCTACTCTAATTGGTCTGAACTGCACAGCTCTTTCTGGATGAGAAAAGTCTCAGTCCTAATGGTTGAAATAGGATTTCAGGAACTCCTCTGTAAGGGCTGGCTCAGCTAGCAACAACACAGTGCAGGCAGGCAGTCCAGTGCAGAGGCTTCACCTTGACTTGAGAACCCTTCTGTGCAGAATTCTATGCAGAAATGGCTGCTAGGCTCTGTTTTTTGTTTTTTTGGTTTGGATCTTTTGCCCAGGTAGCCACCAGGACCAGTTCTTGGTCCTTGGAGTTCATAGTATACAACTTGACCATTATTTCTTAATTTACATGCAAGGACCTTGGCTTTTCCCAGTGGGTTTTCAAAGTGTACAGGCAAGTTCTGATTAGCCTCTCAGAATACCTGCTGTTCAGGCCTCTCCACTGATTATGACCTTGACTTTGCTACTGCACAGTTCCTTACCAAAAATCCCCAGAGGGGGCCTGCCTTCACTACCTCGTCTGTAATATGACTCCTCCTACCCCATTTCTCTATCACAACACATACTACTTATTTCCTTCACAGCACCTTTCACAATTCGAAATTGTATGTTTATCTGCCTCCTCCCACTGCAACTAGTATAGATACTGCATGAAGGTAGAAAGTGTCTGTTCTGTGTACGGCTTTATCACCAGGGCTGCCTGGTAAAATGCCAGCATAAAGGGGATACTCAATAAATAATGAAAACTTGCGATGTGTATTGCTGGAGAGTGTTCTGGTGATTGAGTCCTTCCTGTTCTATGTATTCTATATACTTTTTCTTTTTCTTTTTTATATATTATTGATTTTTTGCAGAGAGGAAGAGAGAGAGTTAGAGAGCTAGAAACGTCGATGAGAGAGAAACATCGACCAGCTGCCTCTTACACACCCCCTACCGGGGATGTGCCCACAGCCAACATACATGCCCTTGACTGGAATTGAACCTGGGACCTTTCGGTCCACAGACCGACGCTCTACCGCTGAGCCAAACCAGTTTCAGCTCTATATACTTTTTCTTTGATCAAATCAGAAGAGGGCTGTGCATTTGCTGTGGTGTTTTGGTGTCTCATTGAAGTGCCTTTTCTGAACTGTGCTTTGGTACTATGCCACCAGCCTTCTTTCACCTGTGATTACAATTGTAGTCATGGAAGAATGCTTTGTGTTTAAGGTAGGATGTCATCAAGGGAATTTTCAACTATTTTATACTTCTCATATAATATACCTATAGGACAGTTTAGATTCTTAGGATAAAAGATTCTTAAACAGTGAGTTTGGTTTTTTGTTTGTTTGTTTGTTTGGTGTATTTTTTAATATATTTTATTGATTTTCCACAGAGAGGAATAGAGAGTTAGAAACATCCATAATGCCTCTTGCACACCCCCTACAGCTGCCTCTTGCACAACCTCTACTGGGGATGTGCCCGCAAGCAAGGTACATGCCCTTGACCAAAATCTAATTTTGAACCTTTCAGTCCACAGGCTAACACTCTATCCATTGAGCCAAACCAGTTTCAGCTGTTTTTATTTTATGGTCACTGAGTCTTGTAACTGATCATGTTTCCTTTTCTGCTTTGGCCTTAGGAAACTCAGAGCTGGAATTCCAGCTGCATTATGGGATTATATGAGATTAATTCCTGTGAGCAATTTTTTCTCTTGAATTTTAATTTCTTACCTACCCTCTTTGCCCTAACTACCTCGATTGTTTATTTTATAGTAAAAGGTTCTTTCTTGAGCACCTCATATGTGCCAGGCAGTTTACTTAATCTTCAAGGGAGCCATGCGATTGGGACATTGTCTGGCCCTTACAGATGAGAAGGCTGAAGTGAGCAAGTTTAAGTCACTTGTAGGTTCCACAGCCAGCAAGTGGAGAGGTGGAATAAAACTCTGACTCCCAGTCCATGTTCCACCTGCTGTCCAGTTGGTCTGAAAAAAAATGGTCAGCAGCCTCTCTGCCCACCCACCCACCACCCCACAATTATCCAGATGCTTGTTAAGATGCAGGTCCCGGGGAACCATTCCCAACTTGCTAGACAAGCTTTGAGTTGTAGGAGGGGCCAGCAGTCTACATCTTAACAGGTGTCCCCAGGAACTCACATGCTTCCAAAAGTTCAAGAATTCCTGCACTTGCTGTGCAGTCATAGCCATCATGAGATACTGCACATACCTTTTCTAACAACACTTCCTGTCATGCAGAAGCGCTAGGACCCTTGTTCTTTATGGTTCTCGGACAGAGCCATACCAATGGGGTGGTACTACAGAGAAAAGGGGTGGGATTTCTGTACAAGCAGCACATGTTCACTGTACACCCAGGGGACACTGCCCTCAAGTTGCTCTTAACGGAAAGGGCAAGGAAGCTGGTCAGTGCAGTGTGAGCACCAGAGGACACCTAATGTGGGGTGCAGCAAACCTTCCCAGAGGGAGAAGCTCTGAACTGGCCTTAATTAAAGCACAGAGGCCTGGTTGGAGGTGAACAGGCATCCAGGCCACTGAGCACGAGGGGACATGAGACTCAGGGCCTTGTAGGAGTGGGAGTCAGCCCTCCCTGAGCCTGTGAGCTTGGTGAGTGTTAAGACTTCTTAAGGGTCACCCTGCAGCACTAGCTGTGACGGTGGCTAGGTAAGGATCTGGGTTTGCTTTCGTTTTTCCTAGCATTTCATATCCGATTGGCTTGCAGCCTTTTAGTGTCATGGCTGCTATATTCACAAGTTAAGACTTGTGTGAGATTAGGAAGTTTCATTACTGCTCTGTGAAGGGATTAGTTTTAATGTGGGGGGTGGGGGGAGAGAATGAGCCCTGTATCTAGTGGCTGCCCAGCTTCCTTTCCTTAGAATAGTTAGGTCACTCATCCTGGAATGGTCCCTGGGGTGCTCCGGCACCACAGCCCCATCCTGTGGCCTGACCGGGCCTGTCTGTCTGTTGCAGTGCAGGCCACATGGATGGCCTACGACATGGTGGTGATACGCACCAACCCCACCCTGGCAGAGTCCATGCGCCGGCTGGAGGACGCCTTTCTCAATTGCAAGGAAGAGATGGAGAAGAACTGGCAAGAGCTGCTCAGTGAGACCAAGCGCACCCAGTAGGCCTCCAACCCTACCCCGCAGCCGCCACGCCGGGTCTGTCTGTGTGCAGAGCCATGGCGGGTGGAGCCTTCTCTGCCTGGCAAAGAAACAGTGACCCAAACACACAGTTGCATGCATTGCACCTGTTTCTCAATAAACTTATTTTCAAGCACATCCTGAAGACTTCTTTCTCCCCGGTCCCATCATCCCACCCCTGACCCAGCTTAATGTGAAACCTTGTGAACAAAACATGGGAAGTGTAAGATGGATAAGCTGCCAATGAATTAAGCATATGTAGTGACAAGCATAGAATAAAAAGCAAAAAGGGCCAGGTCAGAGGATGGGACGGGCTGCCGTATTCAGATTTATTTTCCTTCCTGTGGAGGGTTCCACAGTGGGCTGTGCCAGGTGCTCCTGTATGTGACCTATGTTCTCAGAATTCCCCTGAGTGGCATGTTCATTATCCCCACTTCACAGGTGAGAAGACAATGTCTCGCCCAAGACCCACAGCTAATAAGGGGCAGAGCTGGGGTGCGCCCAGGTCTCATGTAAGAAGAAGGTTAGTGGGAAGTAGGGTGGGAAACGGAGGGGCTGAGCCGGTGGGAGAGATCCCACAAGCTGCAGAGGGACATGAGCCCCAGCAGTCCTGGTCTAGGCTGGGGTTATGGGCAGGGGCTCTAGACAACAAAGCAGTGTCACAGGCAAGGATTTCAGACAAAGGGGACTTAAGAGTTGTTTCTGAGGTCAGCCAAGCCAGGTTCCCCAAGGCTGCAGGCGGGAAGGGCATCCTGAGGCAAGGACGTTTTCCTGGGAACTTACTTGCTCCCTGTCCCCTCTTTAGCCCCTCCTGGGCCCCTTGCCTAGCTTGAAGCCCGAGAGAAGCCATCTCCTTCCTGGGCTCAGCAATGCCGACCCCTCAGCCAGCCAAGCCCAGGTTCTTGGGGAGCCCGGGGTCTCTGGCAGATTATTTCCAGACAGTGTGGTTGGTGCTGTGATGGGGACCTGGCCTGCGGGAGTCCTTCGCACCCAGGAGGGTTCCTGAGAGCAAGCTGAGGCACTGGAGCAAGGACTCAATCATCAAAGCAGGAGGCACATGGGTGGGCAGGGACTCACACCACCGACTCCCAGGTGCTGGGAGCCTGACTTGCAGGAGGGGAAGGAGGGCCAGTCAGGAGGCTTGTTGTAACAGAAAAGGAAAGTTGTCCCAGAAAGAAGAGCAGCCGCCTCCCCGGCCCCACCCGCCTCACAGCCTGGCCCAGGGTCTGCCTGAAGCGGGCACGGCAGTCCTGGTGCAGCTCAGAGGGAAGTCTGTAGCGGGGCCGAGTGGGGCAGAGTCAGGATGAAGGGGCAGAGGACCCCTTTACTCCCCAGGGGGAAAGGCTGCAGCTCCTTGGCCTGGAACTGGGCAGTCCCCTCGGAGACTGTGAAGGTGGCCGTAACCTGGTGGTTGAGGCAGTAGATGGTGTTGCCCAGCACGGTGCAGCGCAGCGGGACAGGGCCCGGCAGGGGCAGGGGGGCGGCCCGGCTCCACGAGCCCGTCACGGTGTTGTAGCGCATTACAGCGGCACCCACGCCCCGCAGCAGGTCAAAGCGGTACAGGAAGCCGCCCAGTGCCACCATGTCGCTGGAACGCCGGTGGCTGGCGCTGTAGGGGCACTCCTCCCAAGCATCCTTCGCCGGGCTGTACCTGAGCAGGCGGTAGAAGAGGTGGCCCCCGGTGACATAGATGTCCCCACGGCAGGCCACGGCCTCGTGAGCCACAGGGAAGGTGCCCGCGGGGAGGGGCGCCCGTGAGGTCCAGGTGTCTGTGCGGGGGTCGTAGCACTCCATGCTGTACAAGCACTCGCCACCGATGGCGTAGAGCAGCCCGTCCAGGGCCACCAGTTTGAGCTGGGCACGGGCCTGCTGCATGGGCCGCACCTGGCTCCAGATGTTGGTCATAGGGTTGTAGCAGAAGACCTCATTGGAACAGGTGGCCTTGGTGCCCGAGCCACGGATGCCCCCTGCCAGGAACAAGTAGTTGTGCATGGTGCAAAGGCCACAGCCCCGCAGCGGGGCCTCTTCTGGCACCTGGGTCAGGAGCCGCCAGGTGTTCTCTTGGAGGTTGAACACGTGCAGGTGCGATGGGAGAGGCAGGGGCACAGCACCTGTGGCAGCAGCCTCCTCCACTCGAGGGCCTCTGGTGAGCCCTGAGCGGCTCACCTGGTAGAGGCTGGGCAGCACGAGGACCCCCAGCACAGCCTGGCCCCTGCTAGTTCGAAGGCTCAGGATGCGCTCCCGGTCAGCCCCACTCAGCTGCCGGTAGAGGTTCGGGTCTCCCAGCACGTGCAGCAGATTGTCGCTCATCAAAGCATAGGTCTCATGGGCCAGGACAGGCTGCCCGTGCTGCTGGGCAAAGGCCAGGACGTCCAGGCAGCTGCCCAGGTCCAGCCGCCGCTGCAGAGCTGCTGCCAAAGCCGGCTCCCGGGCAGGGGAGCTGGGCTTCCGGGGCCCCTCCACCACCCCCCAGGTCCCAGGCCTCTGCAGAAACACCATGAGTTTGCGGGCCTCTTTCTGCTCCTCTGTGAGGACCTCCCTGCTGCCTACAGGGCTGGGCTTCTTCCCTGGGGCTTCTGCTGGGGCCACCTGGCTGGCCTTCAGCTCAGAGCTCTTGGCTAGCTCACACATGCTGTGTTTCCGTGGCCTGGGGACAGGCTGTGGCTCCCGCCTGGCAGAGGGAGAGGGTGCAGGGCCAGGCTTCCTCTGTTCTGACAGAGGAGCTGGGGCCCCGGGCACCGCAGCCTCGTTAGCCTCAGAACTTCTGTGCTGCGGCTGACATCCTGCCTCAGCCAGGCCCCCTGTGCCTGTCCCTGTGGCCGCCCCAGCTGGGGAGCCGTGCATGTCCTTGAGACTAGGAATGGCTCCTTCGGGGAGAGAATCAGACTCCCTGTTCTCCGAGGCTGTGGAAGTGCTGGGCTCTCTCTGGCTTTCCGAAGCTGCCCTTAGGTCTGTCCCTTGGGGCCTCTCTTGCCGGGGGAAGGGGTGACTCCTAAGAACCATTGAAATAAGATTTCCCCAGCTGGTTGAGATCTGCCCCTCCTGGTTGCCTTTGCGAAGAGTCATACTAGGCTCCTGACTTGCAGGCCTTGACTTACTTGTGGGGACTGAGACTGGAGCTGAGGCTGGGGCAGGAGCTTGGGCTTGTGCAGGGATTGGGGCTTGGGTTGGGGCTGGGGCTGGGGTTGCAGCAGAGGCAGGGGCTGGGGTGGGGGTTGGGGCTGGGGCAGGGGTTGGGGTTGCAACTGGGGCAGGGGCTGGGGTTGCAGCAGGGGCTGGGGCTGGGGCAGGCTTTGGGGCTGGGGCAGGGGTTGGGGCTGGGGCAGGGGCTGGGGCTGGGGCAGGGGTTGGGGCTAGGGCAGGGGCTGAGGCAGGGGCTGGGGTTGCAGTAGGGGAAGGGGCAGGGGCTGGAGTTGCAACTGGGGCAGGGGCTGGGGTTGCAGCAGGGGCGGGGGTTGGGGTTGCAGCTGACGCAGGGGCAGGGGCTGGGGCAGGGGCTGG
This sequence comes from Pipistrellus nathusii, assembly GCA_963693515.1. Taxonomy (NCBI): domain Eukaryota; kingdom Metazoa; phylum Chordata; class Mammalia; order Chiroptera; family Vespertilionidae; genus Pipistrellus; species Pipistrellus nathusii. The sequence continues at coordinate 190,322,466 of OY882860.1, read as the reverse complement.
GGTTGCAGCTGACGCAGGGGCAGGGGCTGGGGCTGGGGTTGCAGCTGACGCAGGGGCTGGGGCAGGGGCTGGGGTTGCAGCAGGGGCTGGGGCTGGGGCTGGGGTTGCAGCTGACACGGGGGCTGGGGCTGGGGTTGCAGCTGACGCAGGGGCAGGGGCTGGGGCTGGGGCTGGGGTTGCAGCTGACGCAGGGGCAGGGGCTGGGGTTGGGGCTGGGGCAGGGGTTGCAGCAGGGGAAGGGGCAGGGGCTGGAGTTGCAACTGGGGCTGGGGTTGCAGCAGGGGCAGGGGCTGGGGCTGGGGTTGCAGCTGACACGGGGGCTGGGGCTGGGGTTGCAGCTGACACGGGGGCTGGGGCTGGGGTTGCAGTTGGGGCAGGAGCTGAAGCAGGGGCTGGGGTAGGGGTTGGGGTTGGGGCAGGGATTGCAGCTGGGGCTGAGGCAGGGGTTGCAACTGGAGCAGGGGCTGGGGTTGGAGCTGGGGCAAGAGTTGCAGCAGTTGCTGGGGCAGGGGCAAGGGTTGCAGCTGGGGCTGAGGTAGGGGCTGGGAATGTAGCAGCAACTGGAGCTGTGGCTGCAGCTGGGGCAGGGGCTCGGGCTGGAGCTGGAGCTGGGGCAGCGGTTGGAGCTACTGCTGTGGATGCAGCTGGGACTTGGGGTGCGGCTAGGGCTGGGGCAGTAGCTGGGACTGGGGCAGGGGCAGGGGTTGGGGCAGGCGCTTGGGCTGTAGCTGTGGCTGGGATTGGGGCTGGGGCTGGCGGTGCAGCTGGGGCAGGGGCATGGGCAGGGACTCGGGCTGTAGCTGTGGCTGGGGTTGGGGCTGGGATTGAGGTTGCAGCTGGGGCTGTGGCTGGGGTTGGGGCAGGGGCTCGGACTGTAGCTGTAGCTGGGCCTGGGGCTGGGAGTGCAGCTGGGGATGGGGCAGGGGCTGAGATGGGGGCTGACACTACTCTGATATTTTCATCCTTGGCAGTACCCTGATCAACTCTAAGGGGCAAAGAGTGTGAAGGAGAGGCGATCGGAAGAGTCTGGGCTGCAGGTAAGAGACCTTGGTTGGTATGTGCTTCAGTCAGGGAAGCTGAGGGTGAGAGGGGCTTAGGCATGAGTGGGCGGGGTGTGGCTGAGGGATGCGGAGAGGGGGCACAACCAAGGCCATCTGTGGCTGGCTTCTCTGTGTCCAGCCAGCCAGCCACCTGTCCACTGCGGGTCCCTTGCTTTTCTATCCTGCCTGAGTCTGAGCGGAAGAAAGAGTGGTCTCCAGACCCATTCACCCCAACCTTTCCTATAGTGCAGGTCACTGTGGTCCCCTCTTGAGACAAGAGTGGGTGTCCCCACTGCTGTCCCTCTGGCCTTGGTCCTGTGAAGCCTGGGGTCTGGCTGAAGCTCTTGGTGACAAGGACCTCCCTCTTTGCCCAAGGCCAGCCTTCCACAGAGGCTGGGGACCCCTGAGACTCCTTGCTCTCACCAGCTTTGGTCCCTGAATCCAGAGCTAAAACTTGGTCTGACTGGGGGCTGCTTCTCCCACACCCCCTCTCTGAGCCATCTGTCAAGCGTCCAGCCTGCACCGAGTCTGGTGGGGGCAGCTCATGGCGGTAAAGGGGCCTCTGGGCACCTGCAGAGAAGGTGCTGGCTGCATCCACAGCGTCCCACACACTCACCGCCGCTCCCAGGCGCAGGGGGTCCAGCTTTGGGAGGCGCCGGGTTCTCTCTCCTGGGCTGTCATCCACCTGCCTCCGCCGGCTGCCTGACCGCCTCCCCAGTGAGCCAGGTGGCCCCGCTCCGTGTTTCCAGGAGCCGGTGTCCTGTTCCACCGTGTGGACCGGGGCCTGGTGAGCTGGCGCCTTGGCTGGGATGCCTCCTGCCTCCGCCTGCACCTCCACGTCTCTGTCCAGACTCGGAGGAGTGAAGTGTATCAGGAGAGGGGCAGGTGTTCCCCCTGCTTTGCTCCTACCCAGGAGGGTGGCACCTGGCCTGGGCTGCTGCTTTCCTGCACCTCGGGAGACTTCAGAGGTGGCACTGCCATGCTGCTGTCCCAAGGCCTCTCCGCTGGCCGCCTCGCTGGGTGCCTTGGGTGGGGCTGAGGCCGTGGCAGTCAGATCTTCACTTTCGTGGGGCTGGTGGTCCTGGGCACTTGTAGCTGGAGTTCCCTGGCTCAGTCCTGGAGGCTCTGGCTTCCCCTGCCCAGAGCTGTGTCCCTCGATGCCACCACTGACCTTGGACTTTGGGGTCAGGGCTGGCCCAGCTCCTCCTGCCTGAGAAGGCTGGGCTTGGGGGCCAGTGGACGCTGGTCCTGCTGCCTCCCGGTCCTGCTCAGAGCCAAACCAGTGCAGGGCCAGGGCCGTGGCAGCCACGACAGCCAGCGCCAACAGGGTGAGCATAGCACTGTCCCAGTCATCGTCTCCATCTCCGTCCCAGCCCCAGCCGGGGCCACCGGGTTCTAGGGCGCCCTGGATCATGGTGCTGGGCCGCCTGGGAGCAGGCTGGGAGCTGTGAGTGCCTCCAAAGCCAGTCTTCCACTCAGGCTGGGGCTGCCCTCCGTGAAGATGGCATCAGCTGTTGCCCCGCCCAGTTAAGGTGGACCTGGACTGGGGAGGGGTGGCTCTCTGTGCCGGTACCTGGGCTTAGGGCCTGTCTGCAGGGCCCAGCTAGAGATACCAGGAGGCGATTAGCAGGCCCCCCCACCCAGCTCCAGACCCCATGTTCCAGAAGCTCTAATGGCAAGCAGCGTACCTCAATACAGTTCCAGCATCCCAGTCAGCCTGCTTCTACCTCGTAGACCCTCGTGCCCCCAAAGACATCCCACACCCCAGTGTCCCTCCTCTGAGCCTGGGTCCAGCCTCAAGGGGCTCTAGTGGGGAACAGTTACCATAGGGAGATGTTATCTGTAGTTTTAGCAACACGATGCTGTCCTGATAAAATTACCAGAAACTCGAGAAGACGATTCCACTGGAGGCCAGTGGGGGATGGGTGGGGGTTGGGCCATAGCCCTGGTGCCAAGCCACAGGCTGGTCTCAGCCTAAGGAGGGAGGGTGTGGGTCCTGACACCAAGCACCATCAGCACAGAGAAGGCTAAGGCTGCTCCAGAGGGGCAGCCTCCGACCCCTGCACTTCAAGGTGCACAGAGGGGGCTGGCACTGTTCTCTCCCAGGACACTTCGAGGCTCAGGAGGAGGCCCCGCACCCTCTGCTCTGCCGGCCTTAGGACTTTCTCTTGCCTGAGTTCAGCAGATATGAAACAGTTTTCAAAAGCAATTTTCTAAGTTGTCAAGAGGGGGGAAATGATTTAAATTTTAAAAATCCAGAAGTTGTATTTCCCTTTATTTGGCCTGAATTATTACAGCCCACACGGCCCTTCTAGAGCTCCCGAGCTGCCCTCTGCACCTCCAGTGTCTTGACTGCCCACGTGCTGCTCTCGCCAGGCCCTGGAGAGCCCTGAGTCAGGCTGATGCAACTCCCGTTACCTACTCCCGTCATCCAGCCGAGACCCCCCGTCCTGTGGGCTCCATCAGCCTGACACCTGGTGTCCTGTCTCAGTCCTCAACCTTCCCTTGTCCTGGCTGAATCACTCCACTCCCACATTCAGTACTGGGACTCGGACCCCTCCCAGGCCGGCAGGCAGAGGCTCCGGCTGGCAGGTAGCTTGCCTCCCCTCTGGGCCTGGTTTCTCAGGGAAAGAGCTTTGCCTCCTCCATCTGCATCTCACTTAAGCTGATCTCAGGAGTAAATCTTGAGACAGGTGCCAGGAGGGGCCCAGACATGAAAAAGCAACAGAGCAGGGCCCCCACAACATGTATTCGTTCCTTCTTCTGGGACATGGGACTTCTCCCTAGCACCAAAGAGGTGGCCAAGATGCGTCCCTGGCACCCAGCCTGGGCTCTGCTGAGCCTCAGGTATCTCACCCATCAGGTTGCCTCACAGCTCGCCCGCCCGAGCATATTAGATGTCAGCAAGAGGGTGGAAGGTGGGCCCATGCCTTAAGGTGGACCTCAGGTTGGGGGCAGGCTTTCTGGACACTGCCCTTATTCTCTGTCCTTTTCCAGGCCCTGCCTCTAGGTTCAGTTTGGGATCCGAAGACTTGAGAGGATGTAGATGTCATCCTTACATGCACCCCGTCAGGTACCTTCACCCAGCTTCTTGAGACCCATCACAGGTCTGAGCTGCAGGCTGCTCCAGAAAAAAGGAGAGGTGTCCACCAACTGAAACCTTAGACGCCGAGGCGGGGAGGAACCAAGCTCGAGAAATCATCCCTACCAACTTCGCAAGGCGCGGAGGACCACAGTGGATCCTGGAGACACACCGGTGACCAAGGAAGGGTCTAGTCCCATTCTCTGTGGAAAGAAAACACCTTCCTTTGTACAATCCAGATCGAGGGCCAAACTGGGCCCTGGGTAGAGAAACTATTGTGAGGGTGGGACATGTTCCCTCCCTAACTTCCCAGAGAGAGAGAATGCACTGCCCGTGGGAGAAACGTTCAGAAGCACACATGATCACTCCACACACCGTGAACCCTAACAGTTACTCTAGTTTGCTATGACAGCGTGCATGTCCCAAATTATCATCAAGGTGAAAATGAAAATCAAAATGGGTCCCTGGAAGGTCTCTTGGACCAAGGGCTCCTTTTCCAACTGCCGTCCCAGTCAATTCAAGGAATAAAGCGGGAATCGGGCCTACTGGGAGCTTCCGTTTCCTCAGAGCTGGCACAAGCAGTACAAGAATGGAGACAGTCTCCCCCTACCAGCAACCATCGCCACCCGTATGCCACGGGCTGGGGAGGGGCAGGACATCCACACGTGAGCTGGGCCACTGGAGCACCCACAAGAGCCCACCACGCCTGGTCCTCAAGCCTGAACAAAGCTAGACGGTGCCCCACTGTGACCTTTCCTTAGTGGAGGAAAAGCATAGTGAAATGGAGACATAATTCCAAGATTAATACAATGGATAGCTAATGTACATAAGATGGTGGAGGCCAGCAAACCCTATCAAATATAAGGTTTCTCTGTTATTGGAATTTTTTTTTAAGCAACAAAAATACTGTATAATCAGCTGGTGTGGCTCAGTTGGTTGGAGCATCATCCTGTACACCAGGTTGCAGGTTAGAGCCCCATTAGGGGGTGTGCAAGAGGCAGCTGATCAGTGATTCTCTATCATTATTAATATCTCTCTCTCTCTCTCTTTCTCCCCCCCCCTTCCTCTCTGAAATCAATAAAAATATATTTTTTTAAAAAGCAAGAACAAGCCGAAACCGGTTTGGCTCAGTGGATAGAGCATCGGCCTGCAGACTGAAAGGTCCCAGGTTTGATTCCAGTCTAGGGCATGTACCTTGGTTGCGGGTACATCCCCAGTAGGGGATGTGCAAGAGGCAGCTTATCGATGATTCTCTCTCATTGATGTTTCTAACTCTCCATTCCTCTCTCTTCTGCTCTGTAAAAAAATCAATAAAACATTTTTTTAAAAAGCAAAAACAAAGTAAATCAAAAGAAAAATATCTCTTCTTTGCCACACATTATAAAATATTTCCCCATGATAAATCTTAAAACTATAATAGACAAACTGTACCTTCAGTGGGAAGAGGAGGGAAGGGGCCAGGTGGTGCAGTGTATACAGAGCGCCCTCTGGTGATAGGTGCTATGCATATCATCCTCCAAAATAACAGCTCAAGATTACAGAAGGGGCCATAGAAATCTCTTTCAAATGTATGTAATCTGAGCGGATGTAAACTTTTTTTTTTTTAAATACATTTATTTTATTTTATTTTTTTACAGAGAGGAAGGGAGAGGGATAGACAGCTAGAAACATCTATGAGAGAGAAGCATCCGTCAGCTGCCTCAAACATCCATGTGCTTGCAACCAAAGTACATGCCCTTGACTGGAACCGAACCTGGGACCCTTCAGTCACAGGCTGACACTGAGCCAAACGGGCTAGGGCAGGATGTAAACTTTTAAGTAGCTATTTTAAAACTATTATAGGCCTGGCCTGTGTTGCTCAATGGTTGAGCATCGAACTAAGAGGTCACCAATTCGATTCAAGTTTGATGTGGATGACTCTCAGCAGCATACATTGAAATGGTTCAACCACTCTGAAAAGTTTCTTAAAACACAAACAGACATACAGTTTCCATCCCCCCAGCAATACTCCTGGCATTTATCCAGAGAACTGAAATGTCTACACAAACACCTGCACAAAAATGCTCATAGTTTCATTTTTAATAGCCAAGCTATTTTTTAAAATTAATAACAATAAGAATATTGTGTATCAAAAACTACAGATATAACTAAAACCATATTTCAGGAGAGCCCATGACCATAATTTTTTTTTAATTAAGAGTTTGGGTGGTGTTTTTTTAATAGGTTTTTGTTGATTTATTATTATTATTAATCCTCACTTTAGGATATTTTCCATTGATTTTTAGAGACGACTGGAAAAGAGAGGGAAAGATGGAGAGAAACAATGATGTGAGAGAAATGCATTGATTGGTTGCCTCTTGCACAGGCCAGGGCTGGGGCAGGGAAGACCCTGCAACCAAGGTACATGCCCTTGACTGGAATCAAACCCGGAGCCTTCAGTTCCCTCTATCCATTGAGCCAAACAGCGAGGATTCATGACCATAGTTTTAAATGTCCTTAAAATTAAAAAAAAGACTGAAAAGTAAATGGACTAAGCCTGGGTTCCTAGGAAAGCCAAGCTGAGGCAGAAACTGAGCGCTGCTTTATGAAGGTGTGACCCCAGGGAGCAGGGTAGGGAGGAAGCCACCACTGGGTACTGAGCGTGCTGACTTCTCAAGGGATCAGCCTCCAAGAGCCAAATAAATTCATCATTTCTCAGTATTGTCCTTCAGGGGAAGAGTTAATCCAATCAAAGCTCTTCCCCTTGGCCCTGGCCAGGTAGCTCAGATGGTTAGAGAGCAGTGCCCCAATATGCCATGGTTCACTCTCCCGTCAGGGCACAAACAAGAAGCAACCATGTATACACCAATGAATGCATGCATAAGTGAAACAGTAAATCAATGCTTCTCTCTCATAAATAAATATATATATATTTTAAATATATTTTATTGATTTTTAACAGAGAGGAAGGGAGAGAGACAGAGAGCTAGAAACATCGATGAGAAACATCAGCCAGCTGCCTCTTGCACACACACACACACACACACCCCACCGGGGATGTGCCTGCAACCAATGCACTTGCCCCTGACCGGAATCGAACCTGGGACCCCTCAGTCCGCAGACCGACGCTCTATCACTGCGCCAAACTGGCTTCAGCAATAAATATATTTTTTAAAGGTCTCCCCCATGGAGTGTGAATTTCCTGCATTTCCAGGCTGCCCTGAGCTGGGGAGCAAGGTGCAGCTGGCCGTCCCACAGTCCATCTTGTTCTCACTCCTGGGCTGGCTCTCTGGGCTCAGCACTCATTTGACCAGAAATTCCCTCCAGACCACGGGACACTCCTCCCTGCCCCTTTCTCCTCTCGGAGCTGGTGGGAGTGCCATGCTTGGCAAGACAGACCCGTACTTCTGGTCTGAGGAGCAGTGCACTTGACTGCTCTTTTTCCTAATATTTGTAAGATGTTGTTTATTAAAATTTTTTCTTCATTATAATGAAATCAAGGAAGACTTTGTTTCTCTCTGAACACAGCTTTAGCTATGTCCTATAGAGCTGGGTGTGAAGGCATGTACCTTTGCAGTTTTATATATACTTTGAAACTTCGTATTTGAGTTTTTCTTTGATTCAGGGTTTTTTAAGAGGTAATTTTCTAATTTCTAACTATTTAGGTTTGCTTGCTTTTTAAACATTTTACTGTTTGTTTAGAATTGCTTTGGATTACGATCGAGTCATCTGTCCTAGTTCACCTCTTCGTCTGCATGGGTGTGTGTACGTTTGAGTGGCCTGGCACACAACGATATTTTGCAAATACTGTACTCTGTGGGCTTAAATAGATGCAACGCTCTCTCTCTCCACATAATAATCAACTGAGCCTGCTGATTGTATTACAATTTTTTGTCCTCATACCTGCTTTTCATCTGAACATCCGTCCATTCCTGGAATGGGTGTGCGAAGTCTGAGAAAGCCTAAGGCTGGAGTACTGGTCCGCGGCCAACACCAGGCTCCAAGGAGGAGAGGGCGGGGCCGACAGTTGGGTTGCCAGGCGGCAGCATCGGGACACAATGGGGTCTGAGAGTTGGGCCCGTCACCCCACTTGCCTTCCCAGCCGGTAGCCACAGGAGCAGGTTAGTGCATCAACTTTCTGGCCCCACTCCAGACACCCCACCCGGTCTCAGTGCCGCAGCCCTGCTGTGGAGTCTTCACCAGATGCCCTCAACATACCCCAGCCCCCCAGAACCGGGGGATTCCCTCCCGGCGGTGCTGAGTCCAAACTTGGCGCCGGCACCCCAGCTCACCCAGTTTGGGGGTGGGGGGTGGGAGAAGGCCGCGAAGCTGGGTCCCTGCCCTGCGCCCCCCACAGCGCTGAGATAGCCCCTCCCCCCCTCCGCCCCCCCCCCAACACACACACACACACACACACACACACACACACACACACACACACACACACACAGAGCTGGGAAAGCACCGCGTTTTCCTGGCGCCTGGGAGATGGGTGGAGCCCCGCCTGGCTCGCCCTGGAGCTGCAGGGAAGAGGTTGGGGAGGAGGGGCCGGACCCCCACCTTCTGTCCGCAGGTGCTGCGGGCCGTAGACCAACCACCGCGCCATGGGCTCAGACCTCTGGGTCGGTCCCTGGCGACCGCACCGGCCCCGCGGCCCCATCGCGGCGCTCTACCGCAGCCCGGGGCCCAAATACAACCTGCCCTCCAACACGGGTACCGGCTCGTGGGGCTGCGCGGGCGGGGCGGGAGGAAGGGCTGGCGAGTCTGTGCCGGGAGCGGGTGCCGTGCCCTGGGCTGGAGGCGGGAGGTCAGGGCGGGGGCGCCTGTGCCCGGCGAGAGCGGCCGGACCGGTGACGCTGGACGCCCGCAGGTTACCTGCTGCACGACCCCTCGCGGGCCCGCGCCCCCGCCTTCTCCTTCGGCCTGCGCCTCCCCAAGCAGCTGGAGTCGTGCGGCCCCGGGCCCGGCTACCTGGTGCCGGCGCGCATGACGGTGCGCGGCCCGGACTGCTCCCCCGCCTTCTCCATCCACGGCCGCCAGCGCCTCGCCGCGCCCAGCGTCACCCCCGGACCCGGTCAGGACCCTGGGCCCCCGGCGCCCGGGCCGAGCTGCACCCCGAACCCGCCCAAGCCCGACCCCGGGGAGGGACCCTACCACTCCAAGGCCGGGGCTCCGAATCGGACCTCACAGAACTCCGAGCCCCGCGGGTTTAGACGGCGCGGTTCCCCCCAACCCGGGCCCCGGCCGGGCTCCGCCTTCACTCCGGTCGCCCCGCAGGCAGGTACTTCCCGGAGCGAGCGGGCAACGCCGCCTACCCCAGCGCGCCCCGGCACACCATCGCGCCCCGGAACTGGGGCGTCCAGGTGGAGCACGACACCCCAGGTGAGAGACCCCGCCCGTTCCCGCACCGCCGACCCTGCGGCTGCCCTGCTCACCCCACCCCTGCCCGTGCCTCCCAGGCCCCGCCGCCTACACCGTGCCCTCGGTCCTGGGCCCGCGAGTCATCGGAAAGGTCTCAGCCCCAACCTACTCCATCTACGGCCGCAGCGCGGTGGGCAGCTTCTTCGAGGACCTGAGCAAGGTAAGGCCGGGCTCCGCGCGGGGAGGGAGCCGGGGCGGGCCGGGGACCACGGAATGGAGCCGAGCCCAGCGCCCCTCCGCAGACCCCAGGCCCCGGCACCTACCCCGTGGTGAACCCCGGCATCTACAAGTCTCGGGCCCCCCAGTTCTCGATGCAGCCGCGGACCATGCTCCCCCAAGACCACAGCCAGAACCCCGGACCCGCAGCCTACAATGTGGACCAGGTGACCTGGGGGACAGAGGCCAAGGGTCAGGTCCGGGGACGTGAGAGCCCGGGTCCCGGATGGAGGGTCTGAGCCCGGGGCAGGAGGGGGTGAAGGGCAGATAGGGCAGGGACCCGGGTGCGGAGCCGCAGGGCCGGCCTGCGAGGTCAGCGGCGTCTCCTGGGCCCCCAGTCCCGGAAGGCCGGCGGCTGGAGCTTCGGGATCCGGCACTCGGACTACGAGGCCCAGATCTTGGCCGAAGTGGATGACTGATGTGCCGGCGTGCGCGGCCCCACAGACCTTTGCTTAAAGCCTCGGGAACAGCCGGTGTCTTTGCCCGTCTCTCCGGGCGCTGGGCCCCGAGAAGCGCGGGGGGCGGGGAGGGGAGAGATGGGGGAGCGGGGGGGCGGGGGGCAGGGGCAGGGCGGAGGGAGAGGGGGGCGCGGGGCGGGGCGGACTCTGAACGGAGGCCCTGCGAGTCCGGGAAGTCTCAGTCCGAGCGGCCTGATTGGCCGGAACAAGAAAAAAGCCGCGCCTCTTTTTTGCGGTTAGAGCATCCTCCCCGGCGCCCAGCTTCCTCTTTCGGTCCGCACTGAGAGTCAACCAATGAGTGCATCAATAAGTAAAGTAACTTTCTGTTAATCTTTTCCTAAAATTCTCCTTAAAAACCCTCCAGTGAGAATAAAATTTAAAAATCGCCCTGGCCTGTGTTCTCAGTGGTTAGCGCGTGGGCTTGCGCTCCAGGTCGGGGGTCGCGGGTCAGATTCTGATCCAGGGCAGGTCCCAGAGTTGCCGGATTCTCTCCACCCAGGAAAGGAGAGGCAGCCAGTGTGTGTGTCCCCCCCTTCCTTCCCTCTCTGAGAAGCAATGCAAAACATATCATGTGAGGATTTAAACACACAAATACGTAGTAAATGATTTTTTAAAAAACACATCATCCCGCCTCCTCCAGGCGGCCATTGGCCCAGAGCCCTGTCTGTGAGGCCCGCCCACCTGCCGCCCCAGGGCAGCCACTGACCCAGGTCCGCCCCGCCCCAGGGGACCTGCCCTCCCGGGCGCACTATGGTCCGGGCGGGACCGGGCGGGACCGGGCGGGACCGGGCGGAAGCCGCCTGGAACTCGAAGCAGGAAAGGTGGGGCCGCTGTCCGGACAGGTAGGAGCTGGGGTCCCGTTCTAAAGCTGAGAAGGGGGAGCTGGCCCCAGAGACACGCACGTGGGCAACACAAGGCGGCGGGGTGGGGGAGAGCCGCGGACCGGAGGAAGGAACGGGTGGGGTCAGCGCACAGGGCTGCACGGATGAACATGGGCGGGGCAGGTCCCCTGTGTGTCCCCCAGCCGCAGGCCCGGAGCAATGGCGACCCCGGTAACCCCAGTGGGTGACCTCTGGCCCGGAGGGCCCCAGCGCCCTCCTGACCCACCGGCAGAGCCCAAGCCGCTCCCAGATCTGATCCGCCTGAAGCGAGACGGAGGTCGCCTGAGCAAACAGGACATTCGGAGCTTCGTGGGCGCCGTGGTGGCCGGGAGCGCCCAGGGCGCACAGATAGGTGTGTGGGCCTCTTGGGCACTCCTCGGCACGCCCCGGCACCCCACCACATCCCTGGGCCCAGGCTAACCCATCCCTGTGAGAGCACCCCTCATGCTGCCCACATCACTGTACCCCATGCTTAGGGGCCATGCTCATGGCCATCCGACTGCAAGGCATGGATCTGGAGGAGACTGTGGCACTGACCCAGGCCCTAGCCAACTCTGGGCAGCAACTGGAGTGGCCAGCGGCCTGGCATCAGCAGCTCGTGGACAAACATTCCACAGGAGGAGTGGGTGACAAGGTCAGCCTGGTCCTGGCCCCTGCCCTGGCTGCCTGTGGCTGCAAGGTGAGATGCCGCCTCTCCAGACGGGAAACTCAGACCTTAGAGAGGCAGGCAGCTCCCAAGCTTCTTTCCCCCCATTCCCCATTCCCAGCAGCCCCCATAACAGGGCCAAGCTACCTAGCACCCCTTCCTCTTCAGTACCCGAGAAAGGACTCCCAAGGGAGAAGCTGGATCCTCCTCCCTTGGCAGATTCTAACGTCCTTCCCCAGTGCCTCCCCAAAACCAGGACAATCTCTCCCCCATTCCCACTCCACCAGTGGACACCCACTACCACATCTAACTGCAGCTGAAGTCCCAGCCAGGGAAGGCGAGGGAGAGGTGGAGGGTGGCCGTGCAGGGCACTCAGGGTCCGTGTCCAACAGGTTCCTATGATCAGTGGACGCGGCTTGGGGCACACAGGGGGCACCTTGGATAAGTTAGAGTCGATTCCTGGATTCACCGTCATCCAGAGCCCAGAACAGGTACATGGAGGCCACTGACCTGGATTATTGATGGGAACATTAACTAGAATTGCTGAAGGATCACTGATGGGTTGTTATTAGTTAGGGTCACTAATGAGGATGTTCATAAAGTTATTCATGAATCTTTGATGGTCATTGGGCTTTTGTCAAAGTTACCAATGGAATTTTGGTTGGAGCCATCAATAGGGACTTGGTAAAAATCACTGATGGGCCATAGGACATTGGTCAATGTCACTGAAGGGTTGAGGACTTATCAGAAGTGTTCCTAAGGTACTAGTCATGGTTTTGGACATTTGTCAAGGTTGCTGGTGAGTTGCTTGATCAGGGTTAGTGATGTGGTCACTGACCAGGGGTCACTGACAGTCACTGGGAGTCCTGACGTAAGGGGATCTGGCCAGATGCAAGGTCTGCTGGAGAAAGTGGGCTGCTGCATTGTGGGTCAGAGCAAGGAGCTGGTTCCTGCGGATGGAATCCTGTATGAAGCCAGAGATGTGACAGCAACTGTTGACAGCCTGCCACTCATCACAGGTGACCTGACCCCACACTCCAGGGCCCACCTTCTGCATGTTAAGTGTCCCTGATTTCTGATGGACCGGTAAAGGGTCCTCTCATAAGGGGGCTGTGGGACCTCCCCCAACCCCAGGGTAGGCATTCCCTCACCACTCAAGAGGGGAGACCTGGCTTAAGCACAACGGTCCAGGCCCTGTGACTCCCATCCTAAGGGACTTGACCCTCAATGTTCAGAGTCCCTGACTCCTTATGCCTGACCTGAGAGGCAGGAGGCCCTGCATCTCAGGAAGCGCCAGCTCTCCCGTACCCACAGCCCCTCTGCCTCCCTCTCAGCCTCCATCCTCAGCAAGAAGGTGGTGGAAAGGCTGTCTGCACTGGTGGTGGACGTCAAGTTCGGAGGGGCCGCCGTCTTTCCAGGCCAGGCGGAGGCCCGGGAGCTGGCAAGGGCACTGGTGAGCAGCCGTGCCCAAGGAGCCTGGGCTGGGGAAGGTTGCCCCGTCAGCCGGCCTCCCCTTCATTACCCAGCAGGCGCTCCCTGTGTGCTTCAGCACAGCCACTCGGCAGCCGCATCACCAAGGTCCCTGCCAGCACCCCACTCCCAGTTCTGCCTTCACCCCCTTCTCAGCAACCTTACCCAAGCAAGGCTGACATGGCCCCGGGACAAGGTCTTTCTGACCCCACCTCTGAAGTCAGGCACATCGCCTGCTTCCCTGCTCCCCCTACTCCACACCCAAACCCTTCTGGGGCCCCCTCACTCCTGGGGAACTGGCACCCAGGCGTGCAGCACCGGCTGGAGTTTGATTACAAGCGGCCCCACAGGGCAGGGGCCACACTGAACCGTGTCTCCGAAGGTTGGTGTAGGGGCAGGCCTGGGGCTCCGGGTTGCAGCGGCTCTGACAGCCATGGACCATCCCCTGGGCCGCAGCGTGGGCCACACCCTGGAGGTGGAGGAGGCGCTGCTTTGCATGGACGGCGCGGGGCCCCCAGACCTGCGGGACGTGGTCATCAGGCTCGGTGAGTGGACCCGTAAGAGGTGTGGGGGTCGGAGCTACAGAATCGCCTCCGCTGCACCTAAACCCCGGACCCACGCCGGCAGGGGGCGCCCTGCTCTGGCTCAACGGGCAGGCGGAGGACCAGGCTGAGGGCGCAGCCCGGGTGGCCGCGGCGCTGGACGACGGCTCGGCCCGGGACCGTTTCGAGCGGATGCTCGCGACGCAGGGTGTGGACCCGGGCCTGGCCCGCGCCCTCTGCTCCGGGACCCCCGCGCAGCGCCGGCAGCTACTGCCCCGCGCCCGGGAGCAAGAGGAACTGCTCGCGCCCGCGGACGGTGAGCTCCCGCAGGCCCTCCTCCCCCAGCTCCCTGCCCTTCCTGAGCCCTGCCTGCCCCCCGCGCCCCACCCGCCCAGCACTCCCTTCCCGCAGGCACCGTGGAACTGGTCCGGGCGCTGCCGCTGGCGCGCGTCCTGCACGAGCTGGGGGCCGGGCGCAGCTGCGCCGGGGAGCCGCTCCGGTTCGGGGTTGGCGCGGAGCTGCTGGTTGACGTGGGCCAGAGGCTGCGACGCGGTGAGCGCGGATCCCCGCCCCTCCTCACCCCGCAGCCGCCCCGCCGGCTAACCGCCCGCCCGCCGCCCGCAGGGTCACCCTGGCTCCGCGTGCACCTGGACGCTCCCGCGCTCAGCGACCCGCAGCGGCGAGCCCTGCAGGGGGCGCTCGTGCTCTCGGACCGCGAGCCCTTCGCCGCCCCCTCGCCCTTCTCTGAGCTCATCCTGCCGCCGACCGACGCGCAGCAATAAAGCCGGAGCCGCAAAGCCGTGTCCGTGCCTGGTTCGCCGCGGACGGCAGCGGGCGGGCGGGCAGGGCCGGGGAGGACCCTGAGGGAGGCGTGGCCTCATGTGCGAGGGCGGGACTCGGGAAGCACCGCCCCGCTCGGCACGTGACCTTTGACGGCCCCGCCACTTCCCGCGCGCACTTCCGGCCGCCATCAGGACGCGGCTGCGCGGCTGCGTTGGCGCGTGCGCACTGGAGTCGAGCGTAGCGACCGGGCGAGGCGCCACCGGCCACGGACCTTGGGGGGGGGGAGGCTGAGCGTCCGACATCCCGACGCGCGACCACCCGAGGTGCGGTCCCCCGGAAGCCCTGGGTGCGAGGTTCGGAGGGGCGGGCAGGCGCCTGGGGTAGGCTCGGCGCGCGGCCTGCGGCGGGGGTCCAGCTTGGCGTGCGTCTGGAGGGCGCCCTGGAGGGGGCGCACAGAGGGGCTCAGGGAGTCTCCGCAGGGGCCTTCGCCGGTCAGGCACATCTCGGCAGCGCTGAGCCCATTTTGCAAAGGAGGCGGGTACAGAGAGGTTGAGGGACGTGCCCAAGGTCACCCAGCCCGGAGCCCACGCCCAGGAATCGTGGGAGGAGGGTGGAGGCCCCTCAGACCCCCACCTATACCCCTCCAGAAAGGCACGGTCCCCGAAGCGACGGCAGGGCTGGGCCATGCGCCACCAGAGTTGTGGGAAACCCGGGTGTGAAGGATGCGACTTGTGGCCGGTGGGAACCTTGTTTCTCCGTGCGGGAGGGCAGAGTGAGACCCGTTTTCTGCTATTGGTGGGGAAAGCTAACCGGCCGGGAAAGGTCAGTCTGTCGTTGAGGGATGAAGCCACTCACCAGCCTCCTTTCTGAAAAGGGGCTCATTTCATTGCAAAGAGGTCCACGTGCTCAGGAACCCAGGCAGGCCGGCACTTGGGATTTCAGGCGGCTCAGATGCTGAAGCACAGGTGAGTGCCAGGCTGTCTGAAGCTGCGGGCCCGGGCCAGGGCGGGTGGAGGCAGAATGAGGCACTGGCCTAAAGGACAGCAGAGACAGGCTGCACTTCTAATTCCTAAGCTGGAGCTCTCAGCTTCAGAGGGGAGACGACTCTGAGCTCAGCAGAGCCCGGAGTGGCCATTTGGGATAGCTTGAGGCTAAGTGTAGGGTTGGTCCTTCAGGTGGAGGCCTGTTTCCCAGTGATGGGAGATGACCCAGGAGGCCAAGGCACCTTCCATCTGCTGACATGTTTGCCCTCTTCCAGGAGCATCAGGCCTGTGCTGCTGCTGCTGGCTCAGCGACCCAAGGCTCAACGCGGGCTCTCCCAGCTCAAGGCCTCCGCCCTCCTGAGGACTCCTGGAGGTGAGGTCCTCCAAGTGAGGTGCCGGCTCTCGTCAGGACAGGGCCCTGCAGAGACAGGCAGGCAGGGCCAGCCCCGGGGCCCTGGGCTGCGAACCAGGCTGCTGGTCACGGCCTTATTTGGGGCGGGGCTGGGTGGGGTCTGGCTGGCCTTGAGGGCTGAGAAGGAGCGGGAGCAGCAGCGGCGGCGGACAGAGGCCCTGCGCCAGGCCTCTGTGGGCCAGGGAGACTTCAGCCTGCTGGACCACCAGGGCCAGGCTCGCTGCAAAGCCGACTTCCGAGGCCAGTGGGTGCTGATGTACTTTGGCTTCACTCACTGTCCCGACATCTGCCCCGACGAACTGGAGAAGCTGGTGCAGGTGGTGCGGCAGCTGGAGGCCCAGCCCAACCTGCCCCCGGTGCAGCCCATCTTCGTCACGGTGGACCCCGCGCGGGACAATGTTGCCGCCATGGCCCGCTACGTGCAGGACTTCCATCCGCGGCTCCTGGGCCTGACCGGCTCTGCCGAGCAGGTCGCCCAGGTCACCCGCAGCTACCGAGTGTACTACAGTGCCGGCCCCAAGGACGAGGACCAGGACTACATCGTGGACCACTCCATTGCCATCTACCTGCTCAACCCCGACGGCCTCTTCACAGACTACTACGGCCGGGCCAGGTCGGCCGAGCAGATCGCAGACAGTGTGCGGCGCCACATGGCTGTCTTCCGCAGCGTCCTGCCCTGAGCGCCATTAAAGGCTGTGGCGGAGTGCGTGTGTGCCTGAGTGTACTAGCTGCCTGGAAGGCACGGAGGAGGGGCCCAGCACCTGGATGTCGGCTGGGTGCTCTACACAGGAGCCTTGTAAAGGGGTGGGTGGGGTGGCAACACCACTTTATTAGGCTGGGCCAGCCAGGAAGCAAGTGTGAAGTGAGCAGATGTGTGCCCAACATCGTGGGGGACAGGGCTGCCCACTCAGGGCTGAGCCATGGAGGGGGCGGTGTAGGTCTGGAAGCGCTTGTGGGCCCGCTGGTGCGTGAGCAATCTTAGGGACATGGTGTCCACAGCCGCCTCCAGCCCGGACTGCTGGGTGATCTCTACCGTGTGGTCATTGGCCTGTAAGGACAGGGAGTCAGCAGAGCCGGGGACCACTTCCCGCCCAGGCCCAGGGCCACTCACCAGTTGCAGGGAGGCCAGCATGGCGCGGCACACCTCGAAGGCAGGCTGGCCCGCCACCAGCTTCGCGAAGGGACACCACTGGTTGAGCTGACTGAACCTTGAGACCATCTGGTCCCCATAAAGGTGGATGTCAAAGGGCACGTGCTGCTCCTGCAAGAGGGAGAGCAAAATCCTGGTCAAACCCTGCAGCATCGGGGCTCTGTGCCCGAGCAGAAGCTGGCCCCGTCCCCTCACCTGCTCCTGGAGCAGGGGCTGGATGCTGTTCTCCCAGTCCCTGACCCGCTGGCTCAGCTCCGTCTCCTGGACGAACTTCTGAGACGTGGCGATGAAGAGTTCCTAGGGAGGACGGGAGCTGCTGCCTCTGTCAGGGCATCACCCAGCCCCTGCTTCCCCCCAACCAGGGCCTACCACATTCTTCCGGACCAGCTCCTCGTAGCTCAGGGATGCCGGCATGGCCTCTGCTTCTGGAGGAGGAGGGCAGCAGGAGGTGTAGGCCACACCCTCCCTCCCCCTCTCCCATCCTTGGGCAGCCTCACGAGGACCTGGCCAGCACCCGCCCTAGACCTACCCAGGTCTGCAGCGTCCTCAGGCTTTGCCCTGTCAGGCTCTGCGTATCCTTCGGGCTCTAGAAAGTCATCTGCTGGGAGGTGGGGTGGAACAGGTAGGTGAGCAGGCAACCAGTCCTGAGCCCCCTTCTTCCCACCACCCTGTGAGCACCCACCTGCTTCCCCCAGCTCCTCCAGGGAGTCTTCCAGGCGGTCCTCCTCCACAGGCCACAGCTCCTCCTCGGGCCTCGGCAGCCACCGCTTAGCTGCCTGTGCAGAGAATGTGTGAGCCGCTGCTGCCTCCCCCCACCCGGGGCCGGGAGGCCAGTGGCCGGTACTTGCCTCCCTCCTCTGCAGTTTCCGGAGGGTCTCCAGCTGCTCCCTCACATGTTTCCAGTACAGGACCTCCATGTCTACACACAAAAGCCTTGTGAGAGGGTGCCCGCATCCTGCCTAGACCACCCCGGTCCACCCAGGCCTTGGGCATCCCCAGATGGAGAGGAGGAGGGCAGAGCATTATCCCTCAGAGGAGCACCCTGGGCCGTCGCACCTGCAAAGGATGGGCCCTTTTTCCGGAGCCTCCTGCTGTCAGCATGGTCAGCATCTGCCAGAGAACTGGGTCGTCAGGAGCCAGATCAAGTCCTTTCCTACCCCCCTTGCACCCTCTTGCCCTGGCCTGGCCCAGGCCCACACACCCACTCACAGGTGGCCAGGTACCACTGGTGGAAGTCCTGCAGCTTGGTGGCACCCTTCCTCTTGCGCTTCTGTCCCGGAACCTCCTCCACACAGGCAGGCACAGAGTAGGGTCTGCCTGGGGGGCAAACGGACTGTGTCTCGGGTACCACTGCAGGCCCCGGGGAAAATCCCAGTGCCCACACCCCCTGGGAACCATCACATGAGGGAGCACAGCCCCAGCAGGCTCCCCATGGGTATAGGGCACACCCCACTCACCACCCGTGCTGTCCCTCTACCCAATTACCTTTTTTTTTTTTTTTTTAAATATATATTTTATTGATTTTATACAGAGAGGAAGGGAGAGAGATAGAGAGCTAGAAACATCGATGAGAGAGAGTCATCGATCAGCTGCCTCTTGCACACCCCCACTGGGGATGTGCCCGCAACCAAGGTACATGCCCTTGACCGGAGTCGAACCCGGGATCTTTCAGTCCCCAAGCCGACGCTCTATCCATTGAGCCAAACCGGTCCCGGCTCCAATTACCTTTCTTGAAGGGCTTCGAGTCCAGGGAACTGAAGGGGTCCAGGCTCTGCCAGGGGTCTGGGGTCTCCTAAGCACAGAGAACAAGTAGGTTTGGAGAGAGTGGGGGACACACGCCCTTCCCCCAAGGCCAGCACTGAGGGCAATGACAGCTACGTGGATGCCAGGCCACGTGGAATCCAGGACCCAAGGGTGGAAGGGCCTCGGCAGGTAGCAGTGAAGACATGGGTGGTGGGGCCTCAGGCATACTCCCTCCCTGCTAGTGGGGTCAGGGATCTGAGCCCCACCACCTCACCTGCAGCTGGTTCACAGGCTCCAGGGCGTCCTGCCTCTCCCTCAGCTCAAACCTCCTGGGCTGGGCTGTGCTCTGCAAAGAAAAAGCCCCAGGGCGTCCCCTCCTTTGCTCTGGGGGCAGATATGTTATGGGAGCCAGGAGGCCAGAGGCGAGGACATAGACTGGAACCTACCCACCATCCCCAGGACCCTCCAACCCAGAGCATCTGAGCAGGAATGTCAAATAATCCAAGGGCTAAAGGCACACTGCTAGGATAGGGAACTCTGGTAGGGAGGAAAAAACAGCAACAGGCAGCTCCAGGGGCACCACAGGCTCCGCCCACCCAAGGAGCAGCAGCTGCTCTGCAGGGAGGGAAGGGATGGGGACGCTGCTGCCCGAGAGAGCTGGCTAGGAGGCGTGGGGCTGTGGCAAACCCAGGGCTTCTCCGATGCATGGCTCAGCTATGCAGGCCTCGCTGTGCGCCCACCTGCTGCGGGCTCCTGGGCTCCTGGGGGACCTCGGGGAGCTCCGCCCCCTCTGCATCCTCGTCCTCATCCCCGCCTCCGGGCAGTGGGTGTTCTGGGGACTTGCCTGGGCAGAGGAGCAAGAGACCCGTCAGCCTGGAGGAGCCCTAGACTGCAGGCGAGGGCTGCCCCTCTGGGCCTGAGACCCTCCCTGTCTCGGCTTCTTCGTTGATTAGACCCAGAGACGGGAGCACAGCGTTTTACACTCGACGTGCTGCTGTGCCGTTTGTTTCTTTTACTTCTTAGCCACTTTCCTCTTTAAATGCTACCGTCTGTCTGCCCAGAAGAAGGGGCAAACAGGGCAGTGGGCGGAGTGGGGACAAGGCCTGGGCACACAGGGCCAGCTCCAAGGTTTCACGGCTCCCATGCTGCCCCAGCACAGGCATGAGGGGTGGGCAGCCTGGGTCGGTTGAGCACAGAGCCCTGTCCCCACCCCCACCAGTAGGTCCACCAGGATGACCTCCTCTCACCTGGCTCCTGGGAGATGCCGGGCACAGGGACCGGACTCCTGATCACAGAGACTTCCATTGGCTGCGCCTCAGCCCACCCAGCCTCTGGAAGAGAGGGCGTGAGACAGGGAAGCCCAGCCCCTCCCCATAATTCTCCCAGAGACCGAGGGCCAGGGCTCGGGAGGGAGAGCAGGGCCCTGCACTGAGCCAGCTGTGGGCAGACGGGGGCGGCAGCGGGACCAGCTCCAGCAGGCCGGCCTGGGGCAGGTAGACTGGGGAGGGAGGGTTCTGGGGACCAGAGATGGTGGCACAGGATACCCAATAAGGAGCGCAGCCTCGAGACCCTTCTTTACCACCAGGCTTCACATTGGAGCCCTCACCCGTCCTGGGCAGCAGTGTCTCCATGGGGGACAAGCCCACTGGCTCCAACATGAAGGCTCCTCGGGGGTGAGGGGTGCACGTATTCATCCTAAAATCCTTCCGACTGGCCAGGACCTCCCCCTGACAGCTGTGCTGGCAAAAACACAGCCTCTGTAAAGACCGCCCCCAGCAGCCGCCCTCCCCACCAGGCCCAGGCCCAGGCCCGCACCTGTACAGGGGGTGGTTGTTTTTGTCCATCTCATCCAGGGCTACCAGGGCCATGGGCAGGAGGGGGACGATGGTGACCTCCTGCAGAGGGGCCGAGAGAGAGTGAGCGTGGGAACCAGATGGATTCCCACACTCTACAAGCAGCCCATCAGCTACGTTCAGCCCCACCTATGGGGGAGGGCACTCACACCAGGGGCCTGCTCATTCCTCAGGTCCACGTTACCACGGGTGTCGGGCAGGTCATCCAGCGACAGGAACTGTGAGGGGACAGTGAGCTCAGCAGCAGCACCCAGCAAGCACCCAGCAGGCAGCAGCCAGGCGTCCAGGAAACCCACCTCATCCTCCACCTGCTGGGAGGCCCTGGAGCTGGCGTCCCTGCTGGCCCCGTCTTCCTGCGCCGCGAGCTGCCTGGCCCTCCTGGGAGAGATCAGTGCACGGTGTTCGGAGGCTGCAGGGGCTTCCCCAGCCACACGCAGGGCACGGGCCTCCGCCTCCTGGCTCGCGCCTCCTGGACTCACCTCTTGCCAGAGATGAAGTCGAGGGCCTGGTAGACCAGTGAGTACAGGTATTCAACCTGGAGGCCGGAAGCGGAGGTGAGGACACAGAAAGGAGCCTACCCACAATCCCCAGGGCCCTCCAACCCAGACATCCGTGCAGGGAAGCCGGCTGCCACTCCCAAACCTCCGGCCCAAGTCCTGCCATTGAGAGCACTTCTCCGATTGACCAGAATTGCTCTGACAGCTGAGCCCTCCTCCCTCACTCTCATGGCTGTGTGTCCTGCCCTGCGCCTCTGTGCACACCTGCCTGCAGGCGGTCCATTCCCTCCCCCAGCCTCAGCCTACCTCTGCCTCCACCGCCAGGTCTCTGGCACCTGACACCACTCCAGCCACAATCGAGGGTCCCCACCCTTAGGGTGAGGGTGGGGATTTGGAGATGCTGACCACAACCCACCACCAGGGGGCGCGCCTTCTGTCTCTGGGCCACTTCCTCTGGGTGAACCCCCTTCTCCACCCCTCCTACACTCCCCTCTGCTGGAGGGGGGTGGGGTCTTTTCTTTCATGCAGTGGACACTGATATAGTAGTGAGCAAGACTCTCCACTTAATAGGAATAATAAACATTAACTTTTCTAAGTGTGTGTCACGCACAGAACCTTGTGTCACGCTTCATCTCACTTAACCTGTCTGAATCGGATGCCACTACTATCCTCACTTTATGAGAGAATAAACTCAGGGCGCACTCTCCCTCCCTCTCCTTCCCCCACAGCACGCCTCTCTCTCCTAAACTCTGAGACCCACGGGCTTGCCCCAGGCGGCAGCGGCAGCTCTTCCGGGCGGGCTCACGCCACACCTGTCTCCAGGCCCCTTCCTCTGGCTCTCCAGAGAGTGAAGGCAGCCCCCGAGGCCGCCGCTCTCACTGTGACTTCTGCTCCAGTGGCCACAGCAGCCCCACCTGGTTCCCCTTTTGCTGCTTCTGTCCTAAGCCCTTCCTTGTGTCACTTTCCCCAGCTTTAATAAATGTCCTCTCAAAATACAAATTAAAGCATTAAAAAGAGAGAGTAAACTCAGAACACAGTAAGCTGGCGCAGTCCTGGGCCCAGGGCTGGCTCCCAGCGCCTGTGAGCCTAGAGCTACACCATCTGATGTGCAGCCGTGAGCCACATGTGGCTACAGCAACATACATTACTGAACAGCTAACAAAACTCAAGACTAACTTCCTCAGCCACACCAGTCACAGGTGAAGGGGTCAGGAGCCACATGCACCCAGCAGTCCCCACCTGACCACAGGTCCAGACGGTTCCCAACACGGAAAGCCTGGTCCGACTCCAGAGCCTGAGCCCTATCCCTCGGCTTCACTCCAGTCAACACCCCGTTCCTGCCCATCTACCTGCCTATCAGTGCCCCTTGTACTGGTGCTTTCAAAGCCAGCTGCAGACATTCCTTCTTAGGACAAACACAGGAAAGAGGAATTCGATTCAATGGGATTATCTACAATAAAAATTAATCAGGTCTTGACTGTTTTAAAGCTCTGCAGTGCCCAGAGGCCTATCCACCACACCCCTGCCAGCCAACCACAAGCAGATTCCTGTCCCTCTGTCTGCTGTGGACCCTGGAACTCAGCTCTTCACAGCTCTTGTAACTCCTACTCCTAACCCCTAAACTCCCAATGCTGGATCAGCACCATGGTCCACTTGCCATCCCCCTCCCCACACAAACACACAGCCCCGGGGATGCTAAGCCCCCTGGGGAGGTGCCTGGAATGGGCAGGTATATTCCATCTCCCGTAGACCAACACTTTCCATTCACCTTTTGTTTGCATCCCCCTCAGCAAACACTTGTACCGTTTGCCCAAATCCACTGTCCAAATGTCCTCTCCAGTAGCCAACTCTCAGCCTCCGTTACAGAAACTGGGGTCTTAGGCATCAACTCCCCAAGTCCCTGCGCCCAACTCCTCTGCACCCATGTTTCCGTATCCCTCCAGGCTCCGCCATGAGGCAACGCCAGCCTGACCCAGTCTCCCTTCTGGGATTCTGTTCACCTATTCCCCTTCCTCCTCCCTTCTCCCTTTCCTCCACCACCACTTCCCAGGCTCCTATCTCCACTGGGACAGAGGACGTTTTAAGAAATCCTGATGCCTGCACCACTCCCCCGCTCCCACATATTCAGCCTGGGCAAGGCCACGGTGGCTGCTGGGAGTGTAGCCTCGGTTGAGAACCACGCTTTAATTGCCACCTAGTCTCTCTCCTCCCCTTTTCAATAAAACTTCTCAAGAGCACTTTCTCGTGCCTCTATTTCCTTCCGCCAATGGTCCAGCCCTCCTCTTGCTAAATCCCGTGACCTGCAGACCCAGAAGGGACTTGGAAGTCTTTAGTGTATGGGTCCAACTCCCTGAACTCAACATTTGGGCCATTTTTCTTCCCTCTGGACATTCTCTACTGCTCTGACTTCCTGGCCAGGACCCTGTCACCTTGACCATCTCCGACTTCCCTCTTGAGGACGCTCCCTGAACACTGCTTCCCTCTCACGCCACAGCAGGCTCTCAGCCTGGGAGCAGGCGCTGTGGGCTGCATGACTCCCTGCCACGGGGCTCTCCTGGACGTTGTTGGGAGTTTGGAAGCAGGCCCTGCACGTTTAAGTCCAAGCTCCTGTTCAGGGTTAAGAGATGCCGCATGTCCAGGAGACAGGAGGTTGGCAAGGCAGGTCGGAGGCTGGTCCTGCCAGCCCCTGAAGCACCCAGTCCCGTGGCCAGGGGCACCCACCTTCTTACTGTAGACGCAGGCGGAGCCCTGGATCAGCAGCGCTGCCTCCACAAAGTTCATTGTGGTTTTGCCTTCGTCAAAAGAAATGCAGATCTGGTCCAGCTGCAAGACACAAACTGATTCTGAGGGAAGCCGAGCGGTGCACTTCCCGCAGGAGCGCCTACCCCCCACCCCACCTCTAGCCCCTCAGGCTGACAGTTCTGGCTTTGCTTGGGGCTCACTTGTTGTCTGCTGTTTGGGAAGGGTCTCTGTGCTTTGCCCCATTTCCTGTGCTTTGCCCCCGAGCCTGGTATTTGGAAGAGGGAGACCCCAACCACACAGCCAGTGCTGCACACAGCTCCCTGCTAAAGGTGCTCCATCCAAGCCAGGGCTGACTCAGACAGACCGGCAGGAAGACCCCACACCCTGAGAGAGGAAGGGGACTTTAGGGGTGGGGAAGACAGAGACAAAACACCAATCCTTGGAGAAGAAAACTCAGGAAACAATTCCAAGTGGTCCTCCTCCCTCTTCTGTGACCCCTGAACCCCAGTTTGTATCAACCACATGCCAACAACTCCCAACCCTGTGCAGAGCAGCGCCCTCTCCTAAGTTCGGGGTGTGTTTGTAGCTGCCTACCAGGTATCTCCATTGAGACTGCCCCGCAGCCTGGCCCCTCCTGCAGTTCCAGCCAACAGCACATGTCTGTCGAGCTCTTTGCCGGGAACGCCCACCCAGCCTGGCCCAGTGCAAACTCTTCTGCAGTCTCCCTTGGGCTTCCTGCCACCCTGAGGGAGGTCTGGCCTCGCCGAGTCTCTCCTCCCTCCATGCAGTGAGCAGCTCAGGGTAATTCCAGCCGTCAGCGCAGCGCTTGATGCTGGTGCCCCATAAAAGATTGATGAACAAAGTGGTGACGATGGAGCTAAGCCTAACACGTTTTGTGGTCCTCTTTCCCGGGTGAAGGAGGTGGCTTTTCAGGAAGAGCAGCACCACACAAAGGCCGTGTGCGGACAGGATGCGGACACTTAGGAAACGAGTCTTAGGTGACCTATCCATCCAAAGGGAGACAGGCCTGTGGTGGCACCGAAAAGGGGGGCTCCACCAGGGCAGGGTGACTGCTACTCATTCCTGAAGGACAGAGGGAGGGAGTTGGTCAGGTCAGCAGGGAGGGAGGAAGCAGGAGCAGGACAGCCGGAAAGTGCCGCGCGAACAGACGTTACGCCCGCCCGAAGAAAGGGAACGTGAAGAAGGTGCAGGGCCACCCAGACCCTGAGCTTCAAAGGTGGTCCTTCTCTTCAGCGACACTGTAGCCCCCGCTCGGCACCCATTCCCAGGACCTCACTTTCCATTCTCCTCCTGATGACTCCCAAAGGCATGCTCCCAGATCGGACCTCCCATCTATGCCCAAACCTTTTGGATGGCTGACCCGGAAGTCACCCTGAAACAGGTCCACCCTAAGCTCTAGAGATTCCCCTCCCCAAGCCACCTACCCAGAATTCCAGGTGATATTTGAAATCCTAGGAATAAATGAGAATGCGGAGGGGAAACCTGAAAGGAGATGGCCCAGGCCCCACCGGAGGAGCTAGACACTGAGAGGCTGGGTAGGAAAGAAAAAGTGAGCCATGAAATCGGACGAATATCAGAACACCAAAACCTGTTTTAAAAGGGGGCGATGGCCAAAACCGGTTTGGCTCAGTGGTA
This sequence comes from Pipistrellus nathusii, assembly GCA_963693515.1. Taxonomy (NCBI): domain Eukaryota; kingdom Metazoa; phylum Chordata; class Mammalia; order Chiroptera; family Vespertilionidae; genus Pipistrellus; species Pipistrellus nathusii. Next base: position 190,296,912 of record OY882860.1, on the reverse strand, counting down.
GAGCTTCAGTCTGCGGACTGAAGGGTCCCAGGTTCGATTCCGGGCAGGGGCATGTACGTTGGTTGCGGGCACATCCCCGGTAGGGGGTGTGCAGGAGGCAGCTGCTAGATATTTCTCTCTCATCGACGTTTCTAGCTCTCTATCTCTCTCCCTTCCTCTCTGTAAAAAAATCAATAAATTATACTTTAAAAAAATAAATAAATAAATAAAAGGGGCGATGGCCAAAACCAGTGTGGCTCAGTGGATAGAGCTTCGGCCTGCGGACTGAAAGGTCCCAGGTTCCATTCGGGTCAGGGGCATGTGCCTTGGTTGTGGGCACATCCCCATTGGGAGGGGGGCGGGGGGCAGGAGACAGCTAATCGATGATTCTCTCTCATCGATGTTTCTGGTTCTCTATCCCTCTCTCTTCCTCTCTGTAAAAATTCAATTTAAAAAGAAATATATATATATATATATACTTTTTTTTTTTTTTTAAAGGGGCGATGGTCAACCCAACAGCTACTGCAGAGCTGACCAGATGGCCCTTCCAGCGTGCCCTGAGTCTGACAGGATGGAGGCCATTACCCATCAAGACACGGAGCAGCCCAAACGGAAGAGTTAAAGTCAAGTGCAGCTGAAACCGGTTTGGCTCAGTGGATAGAGCGTAGGCCTGCAGACTGAAAGGTCTCAGGTTCGATTCCGGTCAAGGGCATGTACTTTGGTTGCCGGCACATGCCCAGTGGGGTGTGCAAGAGGCAGCTGATCAATGATTCTCTCTCATCGATGTTACTAACTCTCTATCCCTCTCTCTTCTTCTCTGTAAAAAAATCAATAAAATATATATTTTTTAAAGTCAAGTGCAGAAAGGGAGGGGCACACCTTACACTAAGTCTGAGACAACACTGTCAAGTATCGTTAAAAGTAAATTTTAAGAAAGAAGGGAATTCTTACATCCTGATCCAGACCTCTCAAACGCCCAAAAGGCACATGCATTCTATTACACCGTAACAAAAGCCGGTCACCCCCTAAGAAGTCCACCTCGGAGCCCGCTGATGGGGAGCGAGCGACCTGTCAGGACAGGCTCACTTAACGAGGGATGGTGCCGGGAGGCGGGGCGGCGCCGGGAGAAGCAGCCGAGCCCGAGGCCCAGCGCAGCCAGGGCGGCCGATGCACAGGCCCGGAGGTGGCGGGCCACCCGGAGCCCCCGGCCCGGAGCCCCCGGCGCGGCGCCCCGCCCGCCCAGCGCCACTCCCCCGGCCGCCCTCACCTCCTCCAGATACTCGCCCAGCTGGGCCGCCACGTCCACCTCCCAGTTCTTGGTGAGGTCGCGGATGGGCTGCAGGAGGTGGGCGAAGCGCGCCTCCACGTCCTCCATGCCGGGCAGCGGCTGGGGCGGCCCGCGGCCCGCGAGATTGGCTTCGAGGGGGGCCAGCGTCCTCAACCCGCCGAGGCTCCTGGCGCCATTTCGCTGCTCCCGCCCGGGAAAGCGCGCGGCGCCGCGCGCACACCTATGACGCACTCGGCCTACGCGCCGGAAGTGGCTCGGGACGCGCCGGGGGCGGGGCAGGCTGAGGGCGGGGCTGCGCTGTCGGGGGCGGGGCGGGGCGGGGCCGGGGCGGGGCGGGACTTGCAGTTGCCGCCCGCGCGGCGCGGCGGGGCGGGGCCGGGCGGACTCGCGGGCTCGCGTCCAGCGGACCGCGTAGCGGACATGGCGGGCTCCCGGCTCCCTCGGCAGCTTTTCCTCCAGGGCGTGGCCGCCGTCTTCTTGTTCGCCTTCGCCTCCCTCTACACACAGATCCCGGGTGAGGGCGCCGAGCGCGGGGCATCCCTCGCCCGCGCCCCGCGACCCCTCCTCTCCCCGCCGATCCTACCGTCTGGGCGGGAGTGCGGTCCAGGCCCTGATGCGGGGATAGGGGCTGCGATCGTGTCCTGTGGGCCGCAGAGTTTGGGGGAGAGGAGGGCTTGCGATGGTCCGTTTCCCGTAGGGCTCGGGTTCTCACCTGGGCGGGAAACGGAGCCCTTAGGTGAGGGGCCCCCCAGACCTGGCGGGGTAGGTAGGGCACCGGCTCTAACCTGGAGGAGAGGGGAACTGGGGTCTGCCCGGTGGAGACCCTGGCCTGGGGAGCCCGGAGTGGGGTAGGGGTGCATGCCCCGGCGTGAGGGGAGCGGTCCCCGGGCTCTGACACGCCGGGTGAGAGCTGGTCCTGACCTGGGCCGGCGGGGAGGACTGGCTGCAGGTCTGGACCTGAGGCGGCAGATGTGCGGGCCTGGCTGGTGGGGGCGTCCGGCCTCTCAGGACCGTGCCCTCCCACAGGCCTGTATGGCCCCGAGGGCATCCTCCCCGCCCGAAGGACACTGCGGCCGCAGGGCAAGGGGCCCTGGCAGCAGCTGTGGGAGACCCCGACGCTGCTGTGGGAGGCGCCCCGCCTGGGGCTGGACACAGCACAGGGCCTGGAGCTGCTGACCCTGCTGGGCACCCTGCTGGCCCTGGGCGCCCTGCTGCTGCGCCAGCTGCGCCACCTCTTCGTCTACCTGCTGCTCTGGGCCGCCTACCTGTCCGCCTGCCAGGCAAGAGGGGACTGCCTGCCCTCCCCTCTCCTCCCCTCCCCTCCCCTTCCCTGGGAACCTGGTCACCAACTCACTTCAGCCCCACCCCTCGCCTGCCTCCCCAGACACCCCTGCCTCCCTGACCGCCCTTCTCCCCGCAGGTGGGCCAGGTGTTTCTTTATTTCCAGTGGTGAGTGACCTTCGGGCGTGGGGCATCCAGGGGTGGGAGGGGGTCAGCCTCTCCTGGAAGGGCCTCCGCGGGGAGCAGCCTTGATGGGGAGGGGTCCTCTGTGCTCTTCCTTCTCCCTGCAGGGACTCCCTGCTGCTGGAGACTGGCTTCCTGGCTGTGCTGGTGGCCCCCCTGAGGCAGCCCTCCCTCCATAAGCAGCCCCCCCAGGCTGGGCCGGCAGGAGCCCCGCCCCACGACGGCCTCCCCTTCTGGCTCGTGCGCTGGCTGCTGTTCCGCCTCATGTTCGCCTCGGGGGTGGTCAAGCTGACCAGCCGTTGCCCCACGTGGTGGGGGCTCACTGGTGAGGGTCCCCGGCTGCACCTGGGGCGGTCTCGGGGGGCTCTGCCCAGCCCTGACCACGCACCGTCCCCCACAGCCCTCACCTACCACTACGAGACGCAGTGCCTGCCCACGCCTGCTGCCTGGTTTGCCCACCACCTGCCCGTCTGGCTACACAGGCTTAGCGTGGTGGCCACCTTCCTCATCGAGATCGCGGTGCCCCCTCTGTTCTTCGCCCCTGCTCGCCGCCTGCGCCTGGCTGCCTTCTATTCCCAGGTGAGCGGGCCGTCTGCCATCAGGACACAGGCGGGAACGGGCCCTCCGCACCATCCAGGGGGCCCCGCTGGGCAGTCAGGAGGTCTCGTGGGCAGCGGGCCAGGGTAGCTCTGGGCAGGAAGGTGTGCCCACGGGACAGAGCACGGCCTCGCTGAAGGAAGTCAGGCTCGGGTCGGCAGGGGCATGCGGTGTGCTGAGCGTGGGTGTGAGCAGAGGGGACAGAACAGAGGCCAGGGATGCTGCAGAGGTGGGGCAGGATGCCTCATGAGAGACCTAGGCGCGGGGGGCAGGCTCTGGAAGGCCCAGACGGGGGCTGCTGTGTGGAGTTCTGAGCGGCAGACCCTCCTGCAGGTCTTGCTACAAGTCCTGATCATCATCACGGGGAACTACAACTTCTTCAACCTGCTCACCCTCGTGCTCACCACCTCCCTCCTGGACGACAGGCACCTGGCTGCCGAGGCTGGCAATGGCCGTCGCAAGAAGACACCTGCCTGTGAGTGTCACCTGTCCCAGCAGCCAGCTGTTCTCACCCATGTCTCCTCCCCCCACAGTCCCCGCTAGCCTCCGCTCCAGCTCCCCAGCCTCCTGGCTTCCCACCCCCCGCCCTGTTCCCAGCTGGCCAGAACTGTCTTGCCCTGCAGCCTGGCCCAAGGCCCTGCTGGCCCTGTCGGCCCTGCTGCTGGAGCTGGCCGTCTACGGGCTACTGGCCTATGGCACCGTGCACTACTTTGGCCTGGAGGTCGATTGGGAGCAGCGCACCCTCCACTCTAGAACCAGTGAGTGCCAGCTGGGTGCCCGGGGGCAGGGGCTGGACTGGGCCGCTGTCCTCACACCCCTTCCTTCCACAGCCTTCACCTTCCACCAGTTCTCCCAGTGGCTGAAGATGGTGACCCTGCCCACCATGTGGCTTGGGGGCGCCTCCCTCACCTGGGAGCTGCTGGTCGCCCTCTGGAGGTATATGCGGGGCGGGGCGGGGGGCGGGGGTGAGGGCTGTAGAGCTGTGCAGAGCAGGGCTGACTGCACTTGGCCCCTGACCTTCAGGTGGACCCAGGTGCCAGGGTCGCTATGGAAGCTCTGGACTGCAGTCCAGCTGTCCATCTTCGGCACTGCCACCGTGGCCATGTTCCTGATCAGCCTGGTGGGTAGCACCTCACTGGGGACAGGAAGGGGCTGGGAGGGGCGGGAGAAGCAGTGCTGAGCCTCACCCCACCCCCACCCCCCCGCCCCCACCCCGCCTCCAGGTGCCATACTCCTACATGGAGCCCTCCACCCACGGGCGCCTCTGGACCGGGGCCCACCGCCTGTTTGGCGCCGTGGAGCACCTGCAGCTGGCCAACTCCTACGGCCTCTTCCGACGGATGACTGGCGTGGGTGGGCGGCCCGAGGTGGTGCTGGAGGGCAGCTATGACGGGCACCATTGGACGGTGAGTGTCCACGGGCGGGGAACCCCAGGGGAATGGGGCTGGCAGGGAGGATCCGGGGGAACCCAGGTCTAGCAGCTCTCCCAACCTGGCTGGGCGTCGCTCGCAGGAGATGGAGTTCATGTACAAGCCTGGGAACGTGAGCCGGCCGCCCCCCCTCGTGGCGCCCCACCAGCCGCGCCTCGACTGGCAGATGTGGTTCGCCGCCCTGGGCCCGCACACGCACAGCCCGTGGTTCACGAGCCTGGTGCTCTGCCTGCTGCAGGGCAACGAGGCAGGTGAGGTCAGAGCAGGGGGCCGGGCTTGCTGGGGGCCTTGTGGGCGGGGCTGAGGGAGCGCCCGCTGAGCCCACTCCCCCACAGTGATCCGCCTCATCCAGAGCGACGTGGCGAGGTACCCCTTCCACAAGCAGCCGCCCACCTACGTGCGAGCCCAGCGCTATAAGTACTGGTTCTCACAGCCCGGGGAGCCGGAGTAAGGCTGGGGCGCCCGGCGGGGCTGGGGGCTGGGGGCTGGGGCCTGGGGGCTCCCCATCGCCTGAGCTGAGCTCCCTGTCCTGTTGCAGCCAGTGGTGGCGTCGCCAATGGGTGGAGGAATTCTTCCCCGCCGTGTCCCTGGGGGATCCGACGCTGGACACGCTACTCAAGCAGTTTGGTTTCCAGGTGGGAAGGTGCTAGCCAGACTGGGGGTGCTGGCAGGGGTGACCTCCACCCCCAGGGACCACCTCTGCTGACCCCCCTCAATCCTGCCCCTGCAGGACAAGAGCCCACGCCGGGCCCGCAGCTCCGGCAACGCCCTTGCCCAGGCCCTCCACTGGGTCCGGAAGCAGCTGTCGCCCCTGGAGGCCCCCACCCTGCTCTTGGGACTCATCCTCACAGTGGGAGCCATCAGGGTCCTGCAGGCTCTGCTGGGGCCCCGTCCCTCCCGAGCCGCCCCTCCCCACAGGGAGGAGAAGCCCAGGCCGGCGCCCAAGAAGGACCCGGCAGCGGCCACGGACCAGGCTGCACCAGCCCCCAACAGCAGCAACAGTGGCTCCCAGACTGCCCGGCGGAAAAAGTAGCCACGTTCTGTCTGCCACACGCCCGGAGGGTCGGGATCCCCCCCACCTCTGCCCTTCTGAAGCAGGACATGGCCCAGCCACAGTGCCTTAGCCGGTGGTCCTGGCAGACGCAGGCTGGGGTGCTGCCCAGGGGGCAGGCTCTGGCTGCCCTACTGCTTCAAGGGTCCACTTGTCCCCCACTGCGCCAACCACGCCCCCCCACTAGGGCACCCTCTGACCTGGATAGTGGCCCCGGAAGTGGGTGTGACACCCGCTCAGAGCCCTTCCCAGCACGTTGTGCAGGACGGGGTCCGAGTCCTCAGAAGCCGCATCTGATGCCAGCCCAGCCCATCATTCGGTTCACGAACCAATAAAGGTTCTTCATGCTTAACCCCGCGCTGTCTCCTTCCCACGGGGAGGCCTGCGGACAGGTCTCTGCGTGGGCTCCGCCCGGGCGCTGTCCAGCTGTTGCTGACTTGGCTCCCTGGGTGTCTCTGCTCTGCCCTTCTCAGTGTTCCCCTCTATAAAATGGGCACAAGGACCTGGCCTGGCACCGCTCGGGGCCCCAAGCCTCAGTCAGCACAGCCTGGCCCACCTGTCGGGTCTACACATCAAAGCCACGAGGCCAGTTGGAATATGGAGCCTGGACCCGGCTGAGAGCCTGGAACCCACCCCAAACCCAGCCCCTTCTCTCCTGCTCCAGCTGCCTCAGGTCACTGCCTCCGGGAAAGAAACGAGGACTCAGAGCACTGGGCGCTGCTGGGGCCAGGAGGAAGGAGAGGTGGGGCAGGGCCGGGGGCCGCAGGTGGCAGGTCAGGGAAGCGTTGAGCGGAGGGACGACCTGAGAGGCCAGAGCAGGATTGGTTGCGGTCGGGGAAGAGGAGCCGGGTGGAGGGCACCGTCCGGGTTTCCACTTGGGGGTTGGTTGTCAATCAGGTCACTGCCTTCTGTGGGCACTTGCAGCTCAACCTTCCCTCTGCCCCCCAACCCCCACCTCTCAAGCTCACACAGAGCCCCAGGCGTGCCAGCTCCTCCACGTCACGGGCACCCTCTGGCCAACCCACAGCCACTCGTGACTCAGGTGGACCTGTGACCCGAGATTTCGGGTGGTTTCACAGTGCTCTGAGCCTGGCCAGTGTGGCTCAGTTGGCTGGACATCGCTGCGTGCACTGAAAGGTTGCCAGTTTGATTCCTGGTCGGGGCACATGCCCGGGTTGTGTTGGGCTGGATCCCAGTGGGCGGCATGCTGAAGGCAGCCAACCCATGATTCTTTCTTCATTGATGTTTCTATTTCTCTCTCTCCCCCTTCTCTGAAGTCAATAAAAACATATTAATAAAATAGCCGAAACTGGTAGAGCGTTGGTCTGCGGACTGAAAGGTCCCAAGTTCGATTCCGGTCAGGGGCATGTACATTGGTTGCCCGGTGAGGGGTGTGCAAGAGGCAGCTGGTCGATGTTTCTCATTGATGTTTCTAATTCTCTATCTCTCTCCCTTTCTCTGTGTAAAAAAATCAATAAAATATATATATTTTTAAATACCTAAAATAAGTAAATAAATAATAACATTAAAAACGAAAGGAAAGACAGCCTGCTCAGTACCCAAAACGGAATGACTGCAGTTTGTCTATCGGTCAGAGTAAAACTGGCTGGTAGAGCTGGAAACTCAGTCACCAAGGACTTTTCCTTGAGGCTGACTGTCGTGTTTAGTGCTCAGCAGAAGCATTCTTCTCATGTTTTGTCACAAAAGATAAAAAAAAAAAAAAAAGACCCCTATTCAAGGAGAGGGAATTAGGAAACATGATAACTTAATGCTTGCTCAGAGACATTATTTTTTAAAATATATTTTTATTGATTTCAGAGAGGAAGGGAAAGGAAGAGAGGGAGAGGAACATCCATGATGAGAGAGAACTTTTGATCGCCTGCCTCCTGCATGCCTCCCACTGGGAACGGAGCTCACAACCTGGGCCTGTGCCAATTGCCGTGACCTCCAGGCGGTCCAAGACATTCTTGAGTAAATGACCTTTCCTTAGCTGCTAGTGTGTGGCCCGAAGGACACGGGTCTAGCACTTTGGGGCCACCGTCTGGATCTGGGCAGGTCGGCAGCCTTTGTTCCGCTGTTGCATGTATGTCATCATTGCGAATGTCAACTCAGTGAGAAGGGCAATCAATGTCTCAGTCCATTACACCAGCACGGACTCTCCAGGCCCCTGAAAGGTCCCCGCTCTGCAGAGCGGCTGTCGGAGCACCAATCCGCTGTGAGCATGGGCTGACTGACATCTAGGGACTTGAGGTTGTATTTTCATGGGCTGTTTGCACCTTTAGAAAAACCACCCTTCCTCTGGGGCCTGCGCGTAGTCCCCAATCAGGCAAGTCCCTGGAGTCGAGACCAAAGGAGAACATTCTTATTTTTGGGGGGTGGGGGGGGAGCACGGTGGTAGAGGTGGTGAGGAGAGGCTGTTGTAAACAGTCTGTTTCAACTTTGAGTTGAACGTCTCATGGCTTTTCATTGCCTGAGCTGGAGCAGGTTTTCATTGGCTGAGTAGTTGCCAATCCTTTTTTTTTTTTTTTTTTAATATATTTTTATTGATTTTTTTACAGAGAAGAAGATAGAGGGACAGAGAGTTAGAAACATCAATGAGAGAGAATCATTGATCAGCTGCCTCCTGCACACTCCCTACCTGGGATGTGCCCACAACCAAGGTACATGCCCTTGACCGGAATCAAACCCAGGACCCTTCAGTCCCCAAGCCGACGCTCTATCCATTGAGCCAAACCAGTCCTGGCTAGATCTTTTTTTTTTTTTTTAATCTTCACTCAAAGATATTTTTTCCATTAATTTTTAAAAATTTTTTATTTTAAAATATATTTTTATTGATTTCAGACAGGAAGGAAAATGGAGAGAGAGAAACACCAATGATGGAGAGAATCATTGATCAACTGCCTCCTGCACACCCCCTACCAGGGATCAAGCCCACAACCTAGGCATGTGCCCTTGACTGGAATGGAACCTGGGACCCTCAAGAACATATCTTTCTCAAAAATCGGGACTATTTTTTTAAATATATATTTTATTGATTTTTTACAGAGAGGAAGGGAGAGAGATAGAGAGGTAGAAACGTCGAAGAGAGAGAGAAACATCGACCAGCTGCCTCTTGCACACCCCCTACTGGGGATGTGCCCGCAACCAAGGTACATGCCCTTGACCGTAATCGAACCTGGGACCTTTCAGTCCGCAGACCGATGCTCTACCGCTGAGCCAACCGGTTTTGGCACAAAAATCGGGACTATCTTTAAAATGCTGCTGGACGTGGGGAAAATTGTTAAAAATTGGGACTGTCCTGCCAAAAGCGGGACGATCTGGTCACCTTACCATAGGCCCATGCTCTATCCACTGAATCAAACCAGCTAGGGCTCCATTGATTTTTTATTTTATTTTTTTATTTTAGAGAATGGAAGAGAAAGGAAAAGACAGAGAGAAGCATCCAAGTGAGAGAAACACTTGGATTGGTTGCCCCCTGCAGGAGCCCCGACCAGGGCCTGGGCCAGGGAGAAGCCTGCAACCTTGACCGGGATCGCACCCGGGACCCTTCCGTCTGCGGGCCGACGCTCTATCCACTGAGTCAGACAGCTAGGGCTGCTTCTAGGTCTTTATTGCCATCGACCCAGAGGCCACGGGTGGGGAGCAAGGACAGCAGGCGGGTCCCCAGGAGGCTGGGGTGGGTTGTCCCCATGCCCGACACTGGTGTCCCCCCGGGAACCCGGCCAGGCCTGAGCAGGGCAGGTGGGCAGCTGGTCACCAGCTCAGGACCCCAGGACAGTACTTGTCAATGAGGCCCTGGTAATAGGGCCGCAGCTGGTCCACGTCCGGCAGGTCGGGACACTTGGTGTAGAGGTCAAACTTGCTGCAGCGAAGAAGGGACGGTGGATGACTCAGGGGAGGCCCCTCCTCACCCCCCCCACACACACACACCGCCCCCCCAGCCTCCGTGGGGGTGGCTGTACTTGAACTCCCGAACCCAGGGCAGCATGGCCAGGTCCTGCTCGCTGCACAGCTGCCGGTAGTCGCCCCCCGTGTGCCACGGATAGAAGGAGTGGAAGCGGATCATGTAGAAGGCCTGCGGACAGGAAGAGGCCACCCCCAGCGAGCGCCAGGCTAGGGGGGTGACAGGCAGCCAGGCGGGGGGCCCCTCCCCACACCTACCTCGGGGGGCAGGGAGAAGTTGTTGAACTTCATCATCTGGTACATGTACTCTGTGGGAGAAAGGGGTCACCACCAGGCACCCAGAGGGACGCCCCTCCTGGGCAGTGCCAGCCCCTGCCAGCCTCACCATCGTGGCCCCAGGACATGAGGACGTTCTCCAGCCCACAGTGCGGCTGGTACATGCCGAGCTCCGAGCTGCAGGGAGAGGGGGTGTGAGGGAGGAGCTCCGAGGCACCCAGGGCCAGCCTGTGGGGCTCCGTGGTTGAACGATGATATATGAACCAGGAGATCACGGTTTGATTCCCAGCCAAGGGCCCTGGCCTGGGTTGGGGCTCGATCCCCAGTGTGGGGTGTGCAGAGGCAGCCGATCTATGGTTCTCTCTCATCGTGGATGTTTCTCTCTCTCTCCCTCTCCCTCCCTCTGGAATCAATACAAATATATTATATTAAAAAGGAAGAAGAAGCAGCACCGTGGGGACCAGCGGGGGCGGGGGCACCTGTATCGAGGGTCCTGCAGGTCGGGGTTGTCCTGGAAGGTGGAGTCTCTGAAAACCACAGAGGCCTGGGGCCGGCAGCCCACGGGGAAGGTGTCGCCGACGACCGCCCACTGGGGAGGGACAGGCAGCCATGGGGAAGCACCACTGGCTTTTCCCCAAGTGAGGGTCCCACGCCCAGAGCTAAGGCTGCCCGGCCCTGTCCCCGCACCTCCACGCCCCTCACCTGGGGCTCCCCCGCCAGAGCCAGGACCTTCCCCAGGTCGTGCAGGAGCCCCACGAGGTGGAACCAGTCTGGGAGGAAGGGGAACAGGGGTGGCGGCGTCAGGGCAGGGGAGGAGGAGGGGGTGCTGGAGTCAGGGCAGGGAGGAAGAGGGGGTGCTAGAGTCAGGGCAGGGGGAAATGGGGGGGGTGCTGGGATCAGGGCAGGGAGGATTGGGGGGTGCTGGAGTCAGGGCAGGGAGGAATGGGGGGTGCCGGCGTCAGGGCAGGGGAGGAAGAGGGGGTGTTGGAGTCAGGGCAGGGAGGAAGAGGGGGTGCTGGAGTCAGGGCAGGGAGGAAGAGGGGGTGCTGGAGTCAGGGCAGGGAGGAATGGGGGGTGCCGGCGTCAGGGCAGGGGAGGAAGAGGGGGTGCTGGAGTCAGGGCAGGGAGGAATGGGGGGTGCTGGGATCAGGGCAGAGGAGGAACGGGCCTGCGGGAAAAGGGCGCCCTGTCTGCCCTCCCAGCCCCAGGGGCAGTGCCTTCCCCACCACAGCAGGGAGGGAGGGGCAGGGGGGCGCACCCTTGTCGGGGTGGGCCTGCCGGATGCCCTCGGCAGTCTGGAAGGCGTGGAAGGAGTTGGGGAAGTCCACATCGGGGTCCGACTCGTCCACCAGCCCGTCCAGCATGTCCACAGCCTCCAGGACGGTCATTCTCTTGTAGGAGAAGCTGCTGAACTGGGCGTGCTGGCCCGGAGGACAGAGTCAGCAGGCCCCTGCCCGGCAGGGCCGCGCACTGGGGCGGGGCGGGGGGCCATCCCCCCTCGGAGCTGCCACGGAGGGGTCAGCCGGTACCTTCCTCCGGACGAAGTCCACCGTCTGGTGTGTGTGCATGAGCTTGTAGGTGGCAAAGACGCGATCCAGGAGTGGGCCGGACTGCAAGCCAGAGGGTCAGGCAGGAGGCTGCCAACCCTACCCTCACCCCCCGGGGTCCACGGGGCGGCGGGAAAGGGCCTTCTCCACGGGCCGGCCCTGTCCCTATGTCATAGGGAAGGACGGGGCGGGTGGAGTGGGCAGAGAGGGTCTGAAACGTGGGTTGGAGTGGGCCAGGGTGGGGCTGGAGAGGGTGTGGGTGCAGGGAGGAGGCACAGGGGGGCAGGGAGGGGCGCAGGGGGCAGGGAGGGGCGCAGGGGGCAGGGAGGGGCGCAGGGGTGATAAAGCTGGAGTGGGGGGTGTGGGGTCCAGGACCCACGAGGGGAGCGGGCAGGGTCCTCACGGTGTAGTTCCGGAAGCTGCCCTGGTCCTTGGCTGCCTCCAGGTCCACCTCAGGCCTGTAGACCAGGGAAGGGTCTGGGCCCTGGTTGGGTGGGGGTTGAACCCGTTTCACCATGATGCCAGCTCCAGGAGGCAGTGGGGACCCCCTCGAGGGCACGAGGCTAACTAAGCGGGGGGAGAAGGGGGGGTCGGCAGCGGAGGCCAGTGGTTGCCCCAGAGCACAGCGCCCCAGCGCACCCATCTCCAGCCCTCGCACCCGCAGAGGCCGAGCTGAGTCCAGCCTGCAGAGCGATGTCAGCAGGGCGCCTGCTTCTGGGAGATGCTGTGCAGGAGCCCAGACCCGGCTGGACCTCCCTCCCGGACCCGGGCACGCAGGGAGCGTGGGGCTGGGCAGCTGACCCGTGCCCAGTGGGACCGGAAGAGGAGCAGCGGGCTGGCCGGCCCCAGCAGGGCGGGGACACTGAGAGTGGTCAGCGGGGCCCGTGGGCACTGGGCCTGGGGACTCACCACAGCCACCTTCATCCTCGGAGGGAGCAGAGCGGCAGCGGGCACGCACCCCACAGGCCATGTGCCCTTATATGTGCCCACTGTTACATAAGTGGCCAACACCACCCACCTCTGGCCTGGGCCCTCGGTAATGAGTGACCATCCACCCTCCTCCTGGCTCAGCGAGTTGATGGGTCAGCACAGGAGCGGCCCAGCCCCTCCTGCCTGAGCTCTGGACTCCCTCTCGGACGACTGGCCGCTCAGGGTGTCCTGAGCTGTGTCCCACAGGCTCCAAACCCAGCCACACCCCCGGGGCCCTCCCCATAGGCCGTGGGACCCCCACCACCCCCATCCCTCAGGCACCTGGGATTCTGGGAATGGCCTTGTTCCAGAAACACTTCCTTTTCCCAGCCGGCGCGGCTCAGGGGTTGAGCATCAACCTATGAACCAGGAGGTCACAGTTCAATTTCCCTCAGGGCACATGCCCGGGTTGTGGGCTCCATCCCCAGTGTGGGTGTGCAGGAGGCGGCCGATCCATAATTCTTTTATTTTTATTTTTTATTTTTTTAAAATATATTTTATTGATTTTTTACAGAGAAGAAGGGAGAGAGCTAGAGAGCTAGAAACGTCGATGAGAGAGAAACATCGACCAGCTGCCTCTTGCACACCCCCCGCTGGGGTTGCGCCCGCAACCAAGGTACATGCCCTTGACCGGAATCGAACCCGGGACTTTTCAGTCCGCAGACCGACGCTCTACCGCTGAGCCAAACCGGCTTCGGCCCATAATTCTTTTATCATTGATGTTTCTTTTTCTTTCTCCCTCTCCTTCCTCTCTGAAGTCAATAAAATATATATTTAAAAAAAGGGGGGGGGGAGGTCAATTGTGGGGAAGGAGAGAGGAGGATGTATGTAATACTTTAAACAATAAAGAATTTTTAAAAAATATATATTTTATTGATTTTATACAGAGAGGAAGAGAGAGAGATAGAGAGTTAGAAACATCGATGAGTCATCGATCAGCTGCCTACTGGGGATATGCCCTTGACCGGAATCGAACCCAGGACCCTTCAGTCCCCAAGCCGACGCTCTATCCATTGAGCCAAACCGGTCCCGGCTAAACAATAAAGAATTTTTACAAAAAGAAACTCTAATACATTTATTTGTTTATTATATATTTTTTATTGATTTCAGAGAGGAAGGGAGAGGGAGAGAGAGAGAAACATCAATGAATGATGAGAGAGAATCATCGATAGCTGCCTCCTGCACACTCCACCCTGGGGATCAAGCCCACAACCCGAGGCGTGTGCCCTGACCCGGAATCAACTGTGATCTCCTGGTTCCTGGGTTGACCCTCAGCCTCGGAACCACACCAGCCAGGGCTATTCTGACCTTTAAAATGGGAAGGAAGCCGTTCCCAGCTGGGCCCCACCAGAACACAGCGGGACAGCCACGTCAGCGAGGAGCAGAGCGGACAGGGTGTTCCCACCGCAGCCCCAGGGGCAGCCCCAGCCTGGAAGCCCACCTCTGTCCACGGCGGGCAGGGAGGGGCCACAGAAAGAGGCTGCCACGGACTGACGGGGTTTACGAAGGGATGTGTTCGCAGGAGGCAAGTTGTGGGCTGCTGCAAGATCAGACGCATCCCTGCGCCGCTGGGCAGGGTCCGGTGGACGGGGCAGCGCTGGGGTGGGGAGTCCCGGGACGAGCGCAGGAATGCTCCCTGGTATAGACATCGCTGTCCACGTTTGACCTGGTCCTGACAAGGGCCTGTACGGGGACCGGCACACAGCGGGGCAGGGAGGTGCCCACCGATGGCTGATGTCAGAACAAGCAGCAGCTGTGATCAGCTGCACGAGGTCTGCCCAGGCCTGCTCGAGGCCACGTCCTGGACCATCTCTCCGGGAGGGAGAAGGGGGAAGGGTCTGTGGAAGGAAGATGCCAAGAGGAGACCTCAGGAGCCGGGGATTCTTGCTAAACTGACGGGACAGGATTCCTGCTGAAGGCGGGGCAGGGCGATGAGCCATCAGGGTGGGGCCTCTGCAAGTACTAGGCGAGACCCCGGGGGTAGGGATGGGTGGGGGGGCCGCTGAGAGGAGCCCGGAGCCCGCTGAAGTCTGTGAAGGTGACGGTGGGTCTCTGTCTGGCTCTCAGGGCGAGAGGTTCTGTTTTGAGTCTGGGCAGAGATGAATTCCAGCAGCACTGGGCCCAGTCTGGTTCTGCAGACACAGCAGGGTCCAAACGCACACACACACCTGCCTGGCACCAACATCTCCATAGAAGAGGCAGACAGCAAAACAAGTCCTGCCAGCTGGCGTGGCTCCGTGGCTGAGCGTTGACCCATGCACCAGGAGGTCAGGGTTCGATTCCCGGTCAGGACACGTGCCCGGGTTGCGGGCTCCATCCCCAGTGTGGGGATGCAGGAGGCAGCCGATCCATGGTTCTCTCTCATCGTGGATGTTTCCATCTCCCGCTCCCTTCCTCTCTGAAATCAGTAAATATAAATATATTTAAAAAGAGAAAGAAACACGACAGAGCTCTTGCTCCTCGAAGGTGGCCTGAGGTTCCAGAAATGGTATCGCTTCTGTGGGACGTGATACTCGGGGGTGAGCCTTCCTAGAGACCAGGCAGGACGCCCCAAGGGAGCCCTGGACAGCGGGGAGCCAACTAGGCTGCTTCCTGAGGATGGACCAGGAAGCCCTCAAAGGAAGGCCTGATGACAAGGCCGGTGTGAACAAAAGCCTAACTGGAGCTGAGGAGCTGCCTGGAACCTCTTACGCCTCAAACCGTTGGATGTTAAAACCTTTGCACGGGGCCCAGAGCAACCTGTGTCCCAGAGGCCTGTGTGCAGAGAGGATGAGGAGCAGGTGTGATGACGACAACTAGATGGGTGACTGCAGGACCTACTGGATGGCTGACTGCAGGACCTACTGGGTGGGAGACTGCAGGACAGGAATGAGAAGTTGGTGAGAGTCGCGTCACTTCGCCATGCTATCCATGTTGTCAGCACCAGCAGCAACGCCTTCCTTCTGCGTCAGCACCCATCGTTGGTCTCCTAAGCAGAGTATGATTTGGGTTTCTGCCAGAATCAGTGATTCGGGAAAAGCATTTAAAAAAAAAAAAAAATCTCGCCGAAACTGGTTTGGCTCAGTGGTAGAGCATCGGTCTGCGGACTGAAAGGTCCCAGGTTCGATTCCGGTCAAGGGCATGTACATTGGTTGCGGGCACATCCCCGGTAGGGGGTGTGCAAGAGGCAGCTAGTCGATGTTTCTCTCTCATCGATGTTTCTAGCTCTCTATCCCTCTCTCCTCCTCTCTGAAAAAATCAATAAAATATATATATTTTTTAAAATCTCAAATAAACGTTTGTCTCTCACGTTGAAAGGCCTTTTCCTTTTAGGTTGACAAGAGGTGTGGCTAAGCAGGAGTAGAAGGCTGTGGGTAGGGCGGCTGGGAGAGGTGGGTCCAGACCTCCAAGGGGGGTGCGAGGTAGGCGGCCGGGGCATGGCCTGGAGCTCAGGGGCCAGGGGGCCCCAGGTATGATGCTTTGACCACAGCCTGTGGCCTCGTGATGCAGCCCAGCCATGCGTTAAGGTCAACAGTTCGTCCCGCCTCAGGGAACAGCCGCCCTGGGCTCCGGGGAGAGGACCTGGTAGCCTGGTTATCGTGTGGGGGTGCACCACGGGGGAATGTCCGTGTGCAGGACCAGGCCACGGGCAGGCCCAGGACTTCGCCCCAACTCTGCCTTCCTGGTCCCGTCTTCCCCGTTCCCATCCCCTCTCCTATGCCCTCCCTGCCCGCCTGCCTCCGACACCCCTCAGTGACCACAGGCCTGGCTCTGAGGCCCGCCCACGCATTCCAGCCTCACTCAGCGGCTTTGGGGCGGCCTCTGCACTCTCTGGGTGTTTTTTGTTTTTTTGTAGTTTTTTTTTTTTTAATATATTTTTATTGATTTCAGAGAGGAAGGGAGAGGGGGAGAGAGAAACATCCATGATGAGAGAGAATCATTGATTGGCTGCCTCCTGCATACCCCCTACTGAGGATCGAATCCACAACAGGGCATGTGCCCTTGACCAGAATCGAACCTGGGACCCTTCAGTCCATAGGCAAACACTCTATCCACTGAGCCACACTAGCCAGGGCCTGCCTATGGTTTTGTCCCTGACCTCTGTGGCTGCAGTAGCTGCCCTTAGAGTTGGGATCATGACTGTACCCCCGTCACAGGGTGGCTGAAGGGGTGACAGGGGCAGATATGGGCACATTCAGTGCTGTGTGAGTGTTTGCTAAATACAAGAAACCACCTTCCTGGACGCTCTATCCACTGAGCCAAACTGGTTTCGGCTCTTTTTTAAAAATATTTTTTTATTATTGATTTCAGACGGGAATGGAGAGAGAGAAACATCAAGGATGAGAGAGAATCGCGGATCGGCTGTCTCCTGCACACCACACACTGGGGATCGAGCCCACAACCTGGGCCTGGGCTCTGACCAGGAACTGAACCGTCACCTCCTGGTTCATAGGTTGATGCTCAACCACTGAGCCACGCCGGCCGGGCTGAAGCCAGGATTTAATCTGACGGCGAGCCCAGCAGGGAGAGGGCCACGCGCACCAGGCAGTGCAGCCCTGGCTCCCGCGGGCCCGGAGGTGGTGCCTGGGTGCTCGGAATGACTTCTGCTCTGTGACCCTAGCAGACCTCGTCCCTCCAAAGCCCTTTCCCACGTGGGGTGCGACTGGCCACCACAGGGGCACACTTGTCCCCTGAGCATGTGCACTGCTGGATGCACAGACCCTGGGCACCCGGACTCTGCCTGCTGACCTGCCTGGGGCCGCACAAGTGCAGGTTTACGTGTCCAAAGCAGTACAAGGTAGCTCGCTGCAGCACGTGGTGGGTGTGGGGGGTCTCTGCTGCCTGCAGGAGCCCTGGGGGCTGGGCTGGGCTCAGCTGCCGCCCTGGGGTTGGGGTGCAGTATCTGGCTAGGGCATGTCCTGCCCCACCTCAGCCATAGCTGTGGGGGCTGCTGGGGTCCATGGGGGCTGGGTCCTGGTGGCCGGCCGACGCCACGAGCTGCCACAGGCGGTGGCTGAGGTTCTGCACCTGGCAGGTGCTCAGCACACAGCCCACCCGCAGGCGCTGGGCTCTGGGCCTTGGGGGGCTCAAGTGCCGATGGGGACCACTCCGGAGAGGCTGACCCACGGCAGGGGTCAGACGAGCGCCCCTCTGGGGTGGCTTGTGGATCACAGGCCGGGGTGCGGGGTGCTGGGGCTGCAGGCCGCTGGCGAGGGTCCTGGCTGGAGGCGCCCTGCAGGGGAGATGGAAAAGGTAAACCTGACAGCCCAGCCGTTCAGGGGCCCTGCTTTCTGCCTGGAGAAGGCCAGGGGGATCCCCAGGTCCTCCTGGGGCTCGGGACCTGGGTTCTGGCTACTCAGCCACTCAGTAGCCCAGGCCCCTGTGCCATTCACTGCGCCTCCTGGGAAAAGGGCACCCCTGGCTTCTGAGGGTCACTGTGCGCGGGGCCGAGTGGCTCCCTTGATTTTGAGGGTAAGCCCTAGCCGCAGGGTTTTCCCCCAATACGGGGAGGAGGGGTAGGGAGGGTATGCTGGGGAAGGGCTGGGCAGAGGGGACCTCCCAGGTGTTTGGTTTCTGCAGCTTCAGCCAGGGGACAGGCTGGTCTGTGCCCCACTCACCTGGGCCGGACGGGCTGCCGGCTTCCGCCCTGGCAGCGGGTCAGTGCTCCTGGGAGCTGCAGGCAGAGGAGGCTGAGGCATCCGAGGGTGACGGGTAGGAGCCAGGCCATGGCGGCAGGCGAATGGCAGCCGGTGAGCAGGCAGATGCGGGGAGTGGAGGGCTGCAGCCACCTTCCGTGGGGAGCCCTCCGCGTGGGGTGGGAGGGCTGGCACCTGCAACCAGTGGTGAGAGGGTCCTGCTTAGGATGGAGCCTGGGCACCTCGGGACCCAAATAGTCTCCCCAGGAGTGGACAGGGTGGGCGGGGCGGGGCACCCTCCCCAGGCCTCCCCTGCCCCCCACTCCCCCTTCCGCTGGCTCCCCAGCCTCCCCAGGCTCCCAGGCAGAAAGAGCGGTGCCAGAGGGGTGCAGTCTGCAGGGCTGGTTCCCACCAAGCGCCTCTCCTCTGGAGGTGGAGGGGGGAGTGTCCCAGCCCACAAATGTGGGGGGCAGAAGAGCCACCCTGGGGCCTGGCCAGCAGCCCTGAGGAAGCACAGCGGGCTGGGCACTCGGTCCCCCACAGAGAGAAGTTCAAGACCCCACAGACCCAGCAGCTGGTTTCCTAAGAGCCTGCTACTGTCCTCTCACCACTGAAGGACTGAAGATTTCTGTGAGCAACTTAAACAAGTAGAGCGTGAGGTCCCCATTGCCCCCTGCGGCTCCGGCACCGCCCCGGGGTGGGGGGCACCCCACGCCTGACTTCTTCTTGTTCACAGGCCGGTGTGAGCGTCACCGAGTACTCAGATGCGAGCAGCTAAAACCCGTGTCTGCTGAGAGCCCTTCAACCCTCCCACTGCTGGCCCTGCTCCCGTGTGTAGGGGTTCTGAGGCTGACTTCATGGATCCTTTAGTTTTTATGTTTATTTTTTAAAATATTGGTTGATTGATTTCAGAGAGGAAGCGAGAGGGAGGGTTAGGAACATCAATGATGAGAGAGAATATGGATCGGCTGCCTCCTGCATGCCCCCTCCTGGGGACTGAGCTCCCAACCCGGGCCTGTGCCCTGACCGAGAATTGAACTGTGACCTCCTGGTTCAGAGGTCTATGCTCAACCACGGTCACACCGGCCGGTCAATGGATCCTTTATTAAGGAGCCACTAGGCGACCTCCCCGGGGACCCTCGTGCTGTGCGCTCACGGATGGGTCTCTGCAGGATGCTCTCCTGGAAGTGGAAATTCCGGTGCAGGGTGAGCCTGTGTTTGTGGAAACTCAGTGTCACACTGTGCCCCATGAAGCTTGTGCCGCCAATCCACTGTCAACCCAACAGACTGGGAGGGGACAAAGACCCATCGCCCCCCGCCTTTTCTTTTTCTCAAATATATCTTATTGATTTTTTACAGAGAGGAAGGGAGAGGGATAGAGAGCTAGAAACATTGATGAGAGAGAAATACCGACCAGCTGCCTCCTGCACACCCCCCACCAGGGATGTGCCCGTAAGCAAGGTACATGCCCTTGACAAGTCAAACCTGAGACCCTTCAGTCTGCTCTATCCACTGAGCCAATCACCCCCTTTTAAAAATATATATATTTTTATTGATTTCAGAGAAGAAGGGAGAGGAAAAGAGAGAGAGAGAGAAAAACAGTAATGATGTGAGAGAACCATGGATCGGCTGCCTCCTGCACGCCCTTACTGGGGATCAAGCCTGAAATTCAGGCAAGTGCCCTGACCAGGAATTGAACCGTGACCTCCTGGCTCATAGATCGACACTCAACCATGAGCCACGCTGGCCGGGCCCATCGCCTTTCGTGGATGACTGAGCATCTCTGAGTCTATCACTCTCTCCTCGTCTTTCAGACCCTCCTCAGTGTTCTCCCCTCAGTCAGGCTCCTGTGAGTGACCCCCCCCCCCATGCCTCCTGCTGAGCACACCCTGGGAGCCCAGGGAACATGTGCTGGATGAGGGAGCCCACAAGTGCTGAGCGTCACTGAGTGCGGTTTTTATCCTGAGGAAGGTGGGGAGTATCGGCAGGTAACCCCACTCCCTTGGTTTCCTTTTACCGTGAGGGAGCAGGGAGAGGGTCACGTGCACATTAGACAAGTGGGGTCAGCAGGGAGGTGGGGGCTGCGGGCTGGGGGGGGGGCAGGCAGGGAGAGATGGTTGGGGAGTTACGGAGATGGCAGGCTTGGGGTGGGGGGCATGTGAGCACTGACTAAGGAGGGTGCGGAGAGGACAGAGCGTGACCCGCCGGTTGTGAAGGGACAGACAGGGGAGGGGGCACGGGGGACCTGGGGACATGATTCTGCAGCTTCTCCCCACAAGCCCTCTGCCCCCCACTCCCCGACTCAATCTGTTGTCCACACGGCTGCCCGGTCGATGGTATTCCTCACCCCACCGATGACGGTGCTTTTAAAAAAATGTTTTCATTGATTTCAGAGGGAGAGGGAGAAAGAGAAAAGCATCGATAGAGAAACATCCATCTGCTGCCTCTTGCACGCCCCCTACCCAGAATCAAGCCTGCAACCTGGGAATGCACCCTGACTGGGGATCAATCCAACCTCTTGGTGCTCGGTGCACAGGACAGTGCCCGCCCGCCGAGTGCTGCCTGCCAGGACTCCTGGAGTTTTACTCTGGGGGTGCAGGTGAGTCTCAGTGAGGGGTGGGTCCCGGGCTCAGGGCATTCTTCCTCAGGACACGTGCTGCTACCAGGGGCCCAAGGTCCCATCTCCCCGAAAGCCCACGGACGGGGCGCCCTCTGGCTGCAGGCTGCTTGCTTTGCCTCTGGGATCTCACAGCCCCTGCACAGCACAGCTGGCATCTGGGGGCACTTGTCTGTGATCCGTGTGCCCTCTGTGGTTCCTTCATTCAGCCTCAGTCGGAGGAGATATTTCTGGAGAGTGGTGGGCTGGCTGCTGAGAGCTGCCCTCCAGTGGAGGTGCCCTGGAGGGTGGGACCCGGGCCACGGCAGGCAGGTGGTGCTTTAGAGAAATTCATGCGAGGCAAGAAAAGCCAGGGTAGCAACTGGCTGGGCTAACAGCTTCGAGGGCAGTTTTTTTAAAAAAATATATATTTTTATTGATTCCAGAGAGGAAGGGAGAGGTAGCAACATCAGTGATGATAGAGAATCACTGATTGGTTGCCTCCTGTGCACACGCAACACTGGGGATGGAGCCCGCAACCCGGGCACGTGCTCTTGCTCAGAGTCCCCTCAGTCCACAGGCCAGTGTTCTGTCCGCTGAGCCAAACTGGCTAGGGCCAAGGGCACTTTTGTAGAGCACCTTAAGGTGAGAGAGAGTGCGTTTAACGCTGGTGGCAAGGGTCACTGGAGAGGAAAAGACCGAGCACCAGGCCTGGGGAGCCACAGCAAGAGGCAGAGAGGAGGCTGTGGAGGGGGGCTTGGGGCGTGGTGATGCCACACACGGCTGACCGGAGGGTGGCTCCTGCGTGTTCTGTGGAGGAGGCCTTTGGGGGTGGGGCCTGGGTTTGAGGAGACTGCGGAGTGGAGGAGAGCTGAGCAGACATCGGCAGCTGGGCAGCGGGGTTGTCCATTAGGCTGGGCCGTGGTGTCCGGTGGCCATCTGCACTGTCAGTGGAGCAGGGCTACAGGAGACGGGTGGGCAGGACTGTGTGCGTCTGGGGTTTGCCAGACAGGGACGGTGAGAACCAGGCGGAGAGGTGGGGGCCACGGCATTGGCAGCTGCCAGGTGAGGGAGCCACACCGGGGGGTGGGGGGTAAAAGAAGGAGCCGTGGGACCAGGGAGGGTCGCTCCCAACAGCAGGGCCTGGGTGAGGGCAGGGAAGGCACAGGACCTTCGAAGGGGGGGAGGAGGCAGGCCGGAGCAAGCACCTCTGAGGAGCACCATGGTCCAGAGCGAACCCCCAAACCTGCCCGTGACCCTAAGGTGCCTCTGAGAGAGCTGCAAAAATGGGCGCCTCAGGGCATGAGGGCTGGGCAGAGCCCGTCCTGGGCTTGGGTGCCAGGCTGAGGACTTCCCAGGGGCACCGCCCCCACCTCCTGCACCTCAGGTGGTGGCGGGACCCTTTTGGCTGAAGGGATGGAAACCAATTCAAGCGGCCGTGACAACACCCGACAGACTCAGGGGAGGCTGAGCCTGGGCCTGTGCACCCAGGTGGGGAGTGGAGCCTGGTGGGCTCCGTTCTCTGGTTGGGTTTCATTCCCTCTCCCTGGCCAGCCCCGATTCGAGGGTGGTGGGCACTGTGGGGTCCTGGGTGTGCACCCAGCCGGGCCTCCAGGGCCGGCGTCTTAAACTCTGCCCGTCACAGCGGGGCCTGCAGCTGCCTTTCTCGTGGTCACGAGTTAAATGTCTCCCCCGCTGTGTGGGGCCTCCAGGGGGGCTGGGAACCCCGAGGGCAGGGCCAGGGTCTGCCCCTGCCGCCAGGTAGGCAGGTCCTGAGGGATGTCCCGGGCCCCTCCGGCGCCCATATGGGGGACCCGCGGGCAGGGCCAGACCCTCTTGCCTCCCTCCCGCCCTCCCGCCCTCCCTCCGGGCTGACAGCGCCGCGGAGAGAGCCCTGGGCTCGCCGACCCGCGGGAGCCGCCGCCACTGTCCCCGCCCGGGGGCGGGGCCTCGGCCTGGAGCTCCGGGTGAGGGCGCAGCCCCGCCCCCAGCAGGAGCCCGCGGGCATGGACCAATGGGAGCGCGTCTCTCCGGGCCCTGCCCGGGGAGGGGGCGGGGCGAGGCCGCGCAGGCGCAGGGCGCTCCCGGGCGGGCCGGCTGGCTGGGAAGATGGCGGCGGGAGCTCTGGCCGCCGCCGCCGCGGAGCGGGCCCCGGGCGTCCGGAGAGCGCGGGCAAGGGCGGGGGCCGGGCCATGAGCACGCCGCCCTCGCGTCCCCGAGCCGCGGAGCCCGCCCGCCCCTCGCCATGGCGCGGCTCGCGGACTACTTCGTGCTGGTGGCGTTCGGGCCGCACCCGCGCGGTGAGTGCCGGCGGCCGTAGAGGGGCGTCGGGGCGGGCGGGCCGAGGCCGCCGGGCCGGCGTCGCGATCGTCCGGGGCACCTGCCGCGCCGGGGCGGGTCCGGAGGTCCCGGGTCCGAGGCGGACGGGCGGGCGGGGAGAGGGTCGGGCCGCGCCTGCCGCCGCACGCGGGGCAGAGCCGGCCAGGCAGCGCCGCGGCGTCGCCGGGGTGAGCGAGGGCCGGGCGGGCGGCCTCCGACTCCCAGTGGGTGGGACGGGCTCCCCGCCTTGGCCGCCTGCCGGGCGGCTCTGCCTCAGGCGACACCATCTTCCGCTCGCGAGCCCCTCCGCTGACCCCGGAGCCTCCGGCCTGAGCGCAGGCCCGGCGCGGGTGCCTCCGGCCCGGGCGGTTGGGCGGGTGCAGGCGAGGGCTCGGGGCTCGGGGATCCGGGGATGCTTCACCCAGAGGTGGTGTTGGAGCTGGAGCTGGAGGGTTTCAGGAGGAAATGGGGGGGAGAGAAGAGCATTCCTGGCAGAAGGTCCACGTCCTCAGGCCTGCAAGCCCAGCCCGGGGCAGGGGTCAGCGTGCTGCCTGCTGTCCGTGTCCGGGAGGGCCTGTCTGGGGTCAGCGCCGCGTCTGGAGCCCTTCAGCGCGGGGACAGGAGGACCCAGAGCCGGCCATGACATCAGCAGCAGTCCGGGAGGCAGCGCCCGGGAGCAGTACCCTGTGCCAGGCCCTGCACAGCCCTTTGTGCGCCTGACCTCACTGTCCCAGGGCAGCCCACCCAGGCCTCCCTGCGGGTGCCTGGTCCTAGACCCGCTGGAGGGGTCGGCCGTGCTGTGGGAAGTGTGTCGTTGGGGATGGCTTGTGGTCAGGCTGCGCTGAACCCTGAGCCTATCGCCCACCCTGCTGCTTATCAGTCCTGCTGTTAGTCACCACCCAGGACCCAGACTTCCTCTCCTTGCCTGCTGGGCCCTGCGCACTGCAGACCCTGCTCAGGGCTCTCCCACTCAGGACTTGCTCCCCTCTGTTCCCGGCTGTCAGAATGCACCCCTGACACCTTCCGTGTCTGTGGGGAGCGTATCCTCTCCTCTGGAGGTGGAGTTCTCGTGGGCAAGCACCATTCTGCACACGGTGGGCGCACTGTCAGTGGTGTACAGGCCAGAGGCGTGCATGGGACCCAGGGAGCAGGCTGGCCTGTGTGAGGGTGCTGGGCGGGGGCTGCGTGTGCAGAGCAGGTTTGGAGGCTGATGATGCTGAAGGTGGTGTGGGTAGGACCTGAGGAGGCAGAGACCATGCTGACAGCAGGGGTGGGGCATTGAGGGGGAATATGAGGGAGGCATGAGTGGGCTTCTTAACAAGCTGGCTGTGACATGTATGTGCTTACGGGGTATGCACCCCACATGTATGTGCTCTTTGACCAGGACGGGGAAGGCTAGAGCCCACAGTGCCCACTTACCGTAAGTGGCAGGAAGGAGTGGTTCCCCTGCTGTCCACTGCCTTGGGGGTGGGGCTCTGGAGCCCCTGGACCACTGCTCTAGGCTGCTGGCCAGCCACCCAGCCTCAGGGCTTCCCTTGGCAGGCTTTGTCCATTCCTGTGAAGAACAAGCCCACAAGCCGGGTGCCTGCTGTGGGCCAAGGGCAGAGGAGCACTGTGTGGGGGGTCAGCAGTCCCTGCTTCGCCACTTGCTAGCTCTGACCTTGGGCCGGTCTGTAGGCCCTCTGCACCCCAGTTTCCTCATCTGCAGATGGGATGAGTCATGCAGACCTGCCAGGTTGCCATGAGCATGAGATGGACACACATGAAGCTGTTCACATGGCGGCTCCAGGAAGTGGTGGGTGTCTTGTTAGTGCGAGCAGCAGGTGTGCGGACGCCCCTAGGCACAAACGGAGTGGGCACCTCCGTGGGAGGAGGAGGGGCCTTGCGTGCTGGAGGCTGGGTTCATGGAGGTGTTGGGAGAGATGGATATCTGGCTTGGACCTGGACGTCCTGCTGGAGCTGTGGCTGCAGGGCCTGGTGCCGAGTCCCAGAGTGTTGCCAGAGGGTCACGACCTGGCAGATCTCTCCAGGGAGGAGGGTGGGGGAAGGAGGGACCCCCTCATGGAAGAGGGTGCGTGCCCCCTCCCTTGGTGGGTGGGAACTCCTCCACACCAACACAGGCACCCTGCTGGTCTGGGAACATCTCAGATGCCAGACAGATCCCTCTGTCCACCTCCGGCCTGGGAGAGCCCCGGTAGTGTCTGCTGACTTAACGCCGCGTGGCCAGTGCTGGATGTGCCTTTGGGAGCCAGAGAGTGGCTGACCAAGTGTCTGAGGAACTGGGGGCTGGACCATCTGAGAAGACCCCCTTCCATTTCATGGCCTGGCCTCTCAGTCCTGACTGAGCTGAGCCGCCACATTCCTGTGCCCATCACTCTTCCCCACCCTGCCCTGCCCTGCCTCTGGAGCAGGTTGGGGCTGTTTGGGTGGCCTCGGTTGGCTCCCAGCTCCCACCTGGGAGTCGAAGGGTCCTAGGCCTTGGGTCTGACCTGACTGAGGAGGCTGCGAGCAGTGGTTATGGGGCTCCAGAGCGCCCAGCCCTTGTGTGGCTGCAGCCCCTCTGCACGCCTGCGCAGTGGCTGGGGGCGGGAGGAGGAGCAGGAGGGTGCTGCCTGCCTTGGCTCTTCCTATGGCTGGGCTGGTCCCAGGGCGTGTGCACCACCCTGGCCTCTGCCCACAGTGCCGGCTAGCCCAGGCGGCCTCCAGCACTGAGCCTGGCACTGGTGACGGCGCTGCCAGCAGATGACAGAAGGCATGCCCTGTGTTCTCCCGCCCCTCGTCAGCCTCAGCCCACACGGGACTGGCTGCCGGGATGTGGCTGTGGGAGGAAGCTCTGGTCCCTGTCTGTGTCTCAGGGGACCTAGTGCCTTCCTCCTAGGGCCCCCCACCAGCCATGTGACACAGGGCTGTGCTGGTCCCTGGGGTAGGGGCAGCTCAGGGGGGGCAAGGAGCAGCAACAAATCACCTCCATGGCAGAGGGCTCCCTCAGATGGGGGTGCTGAGAGACAGGGCAGAACCCACCCTTGCCGCAGGGTGTGACCACAGCCCAGCTGCAGCCTGGCCCCTGCCAGCACAGACTGAGGTGTGGGCTGGGGTCTCAGAGGGCTCAGGAGAGCCAGGCTTCTCTACCGCATGTCCTTCCGGGAGCCTGTGTGCCTGGGGCACCCGGGCCCCGGAAGCTGCACTCGGACTGAGGAACCTGTTTGCTTGTGGGGTGTGAGTGGGGCTGGCTGTGGGCAGATGGTGGTGCAGCCAGTTGTGTGCATTCCGCCAGCCCTCATTGGGCTGTGGGCTGTGCCAGGCCCAGGTGTGCTCTGGATACGCAGACGGAGCTTCTTGCTCACGGAGTTCCCATTTGGCCCAGCCAGCCAACAGGTGTACAAGAATCAGGGGTGTGTGCCAAAACCGGTTTGGCTCAGTGGATAGAGCCTGCAGACTTAAAGGTCCCAGGTTTGATTCTGGTCAAGGGCATGTACCTTGGTTGTGGGCACATCCCCTAGAGGCAGCTGATTAATGATTCTCATCAATGTTTCTAACTCTCTATCCCTCTCTCTTCCTCTCTGTAAAAAAAAATCAAAACACATATTTAAAAAAATATATATATATTTTTTAAAAAAAGAATCAGGGGTGTGGTGGAGGCAGGCTGGTCCTGCAGGCCTCAGGCTCGGGCAGCAGACTTCTGCCTGAAGGAAGGGACGCAGTTTGGGCTGAGACCTGAA
The DNA here is from genome assembly GCA_963693515.1 of Pipistrellus nathusii. Lineage (NCBI taxonomy): Eukaryota > Metazoa > Chordata > Mammalia > Chiroptera > Vespertilionidae > Pipistrellus > Pipistrellus nathusii. The sequence goes on along the minus strand of OY882860.1, from coordinate 190,270,159 downwards.
GGTCAAGTTTGGGGTCATCGTGGTCCAGAGAAGGTGCTGGTGGCATGAGCACCCCTTGCCTTGCCCAGCCACCTGCCCTTAGGCAGTGGACAGTTCAGGAGTCGTCCCCAGTTGGTTCTATGGAGGGTGGGCCCCTGCAAGTAAGAGCTGACGTTTCCTACGATGAGATGAATGGGGAGGGGAGGGGGCGGTGGACAATGCCAACTGCTCTGTTCGCATCCTGGGGGAAGAGGCTGCTGGGAGAGCTGCCTGCCTGGCCTGGGCGGGAGGCTGTGGGGCAGAGCTGCACACACCCCCTTCCTTCCTCCGCCTCTGCCTCGTGGCAAGAGCTGGGTGAGCCCTGGGTGTCAGCCAGACCTGGGCCCAGATGTGGTTTGGAGCCCACACCAGTCAGCCCTCCGGGCGAGCTTGGGGGAAGGAGCCATCCCTTAGGGCACGCCAGCCTGGGGCGGGCAAGGGTGGCCCTTGGGGGGGCCTGGAGGAACCCCAGAGGCTTTGTTGTGGTAGGCTGTGAGCAGGTGTGTAAGTGTGTGTGGCACCAGCAGACACTTGTCCCTTTCCCCCACCTTGTCTTGTCTGCCACCTCATCTCCGAGCGAGTGTCGTGCTGGGGAGGGGCGGGGGAGGGGGTGGGAAGCAGGAAGCTGAGGTTTTGTGAGTCAGGCCCCTCACCGCCACCTCCAGCCCGCCAGAATCTCCTGTTGCCTGCCTTGGTGCTGTCTGAGGACCCGGAGGTTGTCTCCTGAGAGGGCGCTTTCTGACCTCAGGACCCTGCCCATCCTCCCTGTCCACCCTGCTCTCTGCTGCCCTGGGCAGTGGTGAGGCTGTGCCCAGCAGCTGAGGGCTGCGGGGGTGTGGGAGGGGGAGGTGGGAGGCTTGTATTTTTCTGGTTCACTCTGCTGCCATGCGGGGCGGGAGCTGGAGGAAGAACAGAGACTGTCCTTTCTCCCAGAGTCCCGAGAAGCAAGGGTCCCCCAGCAGGGCCCTGTCATCCCTCCAGTTTGGCTCTGGGATGAGTAAGAGCCCCTGGTGTGACTTTGACCTGGGGCAGTGCCCGGGCTCGGAGTGGGGGAAGTAGATGAGAGGGGCTTAGGGGTCCTGGGGTTCCAAGGAGTGGAGTCCCCTGTGCGTGAGGCTGGGAGGCAGCTTCTCCAGAGCACAGCAGGGACGTGGGCCTCCTCCCTGGCCCGGGTGGCCTCCTGTGCCCCCTCAGCACTCCTCAGAGTTCGCTGGCGCTCCTTCCGGAGGTGCCTGTCTCTGAGGCCGTGGGCACAGTGGTCTTTCCTCTGGCACACACAGTGCGTTGAGACCTCTGCCTCTCAAGTGAGCCTTGGCTAGCGGGTGAGGCAGAGCCAGGGAGTGGGGCTGGGTGCTGGGCTGCTGGGTGCCCACTGTCTTGGTGCCTACCTGTCAGGCCAGGGGCATCGTGAGGGCCTGGTGCCAAGGCTGGCGATTGGCTGGGGGACAGTCTGGAAGGATTGCCCCCTGGCTGGATTGCCCCCTGGCTGTGCATTCGGCTGGCGTGCAGGCTGCAGGTGGCTTCTGGGGGTGAGGGGGGAAGTACGGGATAGGGGTGCTGACACTGGGGCCAGGCCTGGGAGTAGGAGTGAGACTGAGGTTCCAGTCCCACAGCAGGGCTTCTTTTTGCCCTCTGGTGGCCTTGGGGTCTGTGGCTGCCCAGTGGCCTCTCTCAGGATTATTTTTAGGGAAATTATAGGTGTGGGAGCTGAGGCTCGCCTGGTGCCAGATGAGGACGGGGGCGGGGACATTTCCACCCAGGGCTTCGAGGCTCTGGCCTGATGGTGGTGGGGGTGGGGGTGGTGGTGGCAGGTGCTCTGACAGCCTGCTCCTGTCCTCAGGGAGTGGGGAAGGCCAGGGCCAGATCCTGCAGCGCTTCCCGGAGAAGGACTGGGAGGATAACCCCTTCCCTCAGGGCATCGAGCTGGTGAGTGGGGTGCTGGCTGCTGGGGGTTCAGCCCCACTAGGGTCCAGGAGATGTCTGAGCTGCTTCGGAGGGTGGGGGCAGGGGCACTGGCTTGGCTGACAGGGTGCTGGGTTCGCACATCCTGTCATTCCTCCCTCCTCACTACAGGACATGTCCTGCACCACAGGGTCTTCACCCCACCTAGGCTAGTTCTCCCTTTTGTGGGGGCGGGCCAGGTCAGGAGGTGAGGCGCACCGGGGTGGCCCAGGGAGGTGCTCGCTGCTGCTCTGGAACCCGGCATCCAGGCCCTGGCTGTGCGCATGCTCCGTGGCAGGATGCAGAGGGAGCTGACCCCTGACCCCCTCCCACAGTTTTGCCAGCCCAGCGGGTGGCAGCTGTGTCCTGAGAGGAACCCACCGACCTTCTTTGTTGCTGTCCTCACTGACATCAACTCCGAGCGGCACTACTGTGCCTGCTTGACCTTCTGGGAGCCAGCAGAGCCCACACAGGTCAGCTTGGGGCTGCGCCCCTGCCCCTATCCCTACCCCCGCCCCCGCCCCTGCCCCTGGGAGTGCCTCCCTGTCTGTGGCTGTCCTGGCACCTAACCCCATGGAGCCTGGAGTTTCCGGAAGAGTCACCCATGTCCTCCTGCTGGGCTCATGGGACCTGCCTGGGAGCTGGGCGAACAGGCTTCTGTCCACAGGAAGCCGTGTGCTCGGAGGACGCTGCTGGGAGGGAAGAGGAAACCGACGAGGGAGGCTCAGGGCGACTGTCACCGGGCACGTCCGGCCCTCCTGGCCAGTTGTTTGCTCCAAAGACGCTGGTGTTGGTGTCTCGGTTGGACCACGTGGAGGTGTTCAGGGTGAGGCGGACAGCCAGGGCACGAGGCAGGGCGTGGGTCTCCCGCAGCTGCTGCCATGCTCCTCTGTGGCTCTTGCAGAACAGCCTGGGTCTCATCTACACCATCCACGTGGAGGGCCTGAACGTGGGCCTGGAGACCGTGGTCGGGAACCTGCTCACCTGCATCATCCCACTGGCTGGGGGCTCACAGGTGGGTATTGAGGCAGCGGCTGGGCCCTCCTTGCTTCCCTGGCTGTGGGAGTGGGGCTGTAGGCACTCCACAGTCTCGCCTGGGCGGAGCACGGCCCCAGGCCTGGGACACGCGTGTGTCTTGGTGCACTGGCATCTGCCACCCTTCCTTGGCCTGCCTGCTTGCCTACGTGTCCGTGTCTCGCCTGGCTCTCTGCCTGGCACCTGTCAGTGTGTCTGTCCTCTCGCTCCTTGGGGGCTATCCCTGGATGCTCAGCCTCTGTCCGAGCCGCCGTGTGCGAGTGTGTCTAACTGTGTCTCTCTGCCCGTCTGTCCTGTGCAGCTGGACTCTGTTGAGGACGGAGTGGTACGGACTCTTTGTTTTTTCTACCCACCCAGGCCCGTCCCTGCCCCAGGTCAGAGGCCCCAAGCTCTCTCGGCAGCACTGCTAGGGCCAGCAGAAGCTGGTGTGGCCTTTCCCTCGGGCCTGCTGCTGCCCGGCCAGTCCCACCTCGGGCCCTGTCAGCCCCCCAGGCCTGCTGAGGCCCCGGAGCTCTGGGCTGACTCGGGTCTGGGCGGGGTCTGAGCACCGGTCTCTCCTCCCACAGAGAACCATCTCGTTGGGGGCGGGTGACCGGCAGGTCATCCAGACCCCACTCACTGACTCCCTGCCCATCAGCCGCTGCAGTGTGGCCCTGCTCTTCCGCCAGCTAGGTGAGCCTGCCTCCCGTCCGCCAGGCCTCCCTTTCCCCGCCTGGCCGGGGTCAGAGGTTGAGGCTGTCACTGTACGTGGGATGGGATGGGGTGGGGCGGAGCCTGCCAACCTGTCCTCTCCCTTCAGGCATCACCAACGTGCTGTCTTTGTTCTGTGCTGCCCTCACCGAGCACAAGGTGCTCTTCCTGTCCCGGAGCTACCAGCGCCTCTCAGATGCCTGCCGGGGACTCCTGGCCCTGCTGTTCCCGCTCCGTTACAGGTGCCTGCCCGGGCCCCTGCTGCCGCCTGGCCCCTCCGCCCAGCCCTCTCCTTGGGGGCACCCACCTCACTGAGCCTGGCCTTTGCAGCTTCACCTACGTGCCCATCCTGCCGGCGCAGCTCCTGGAGGTCCTCAGCACGCCCACGCCCTTCATCATCGGCGTCAACGCAGCCTTCCAGGCAGAGACCCAGGAGCTGGTGAGGGCCATGTGTGTCCGCCCGTGCTCCAGGCCTGCTGGCCGGACTGCGGGCCCCTGACCACACGCCGCCTTTGGTCCACAGCTGGATGTGATCGTGGCTGACCTGGATGGAGGGACGGTGACTGTCCCCGAGTGTGTACAGATTCCACCGCTGCCGGAGCCGCTGCAGAGCCAGACCCACAGCGTGCTGAGCATGGTGAGGCCGCGGGCAGCCCGGGGAGGGCGGAGGCTCAGCACCTGGGCTGGTGCGCCTGACAGTGCTCCTCTCCGCTGCTTAGGTCCTAGACCCGGAGCTGGAGTTGGCGGATCTTGCCTTCCCGCCCCCCACAACATCCTCTTCCTCCCTGAAGATGCAGGTGGGGGTCACGCCTTCCTGTGCCCTCTCCTTGGCCTGCCGCCAGCACAGTGCGCCCACCCTGCAGCGGGTCACAGGCCTCAGGGGAGGGGTGCTGAGCTCCGAGGGCCCCGGGCAGGAGGGGTGGTCAGTGCTGTTGCAGGCACCCCTGCGCTCTGGAGGGACGGGCTGGAGGGAGAGGAGGGTCTGAGCACCTGGGGAGGCTGGGCAGGACCCGCACAGGGTTTGGGTTCGAGGAGGTGGAGCCTGCAGTGAATGGAGGGTGGGGGCTCCTGGGCAGGGGCTGGGCACTCACCTGCACTCACCTGTTCCAGGACAAGGAGCTGCGGGCTGTTTTCCTGCGGCTCTTTGCTCAGCTGCTGCAGGGCTACCGGTGGTGCCTGCACATGGTCCGCATCCACCCGGAGCCCGTCATCCGCTTCCACAAGGTGGGCATCAGGGCGGCACGGTGGCGGGCAGCAGGCAGTGCCTGTGGGCTGACCTCCTCGTGCCCCCCAGGCAGCCTTCCTGGGCCAGCGTGGGCTGGTGGAGGACGACTTCCTGATGAAGGTGCTGGAGGGCATGGCCTTCGCAGGCTTCGTGTCGGAGCGCGGCGTCCCCTACCGTCCGACGGACCTGTTTGATGAGGTGTGCCCCGCCCCCTCTGGGAGGAACCCCCCAGCCTGGCCAGGGCCTGATGCTGCCTCTCCACAGCTGGTGGCCCACGAGGTAGCGCGGATGCGGGCGGATGAGAGCCACCCCCAGCGGGTCCTGCGCCACGTCAAGGAGCTGGCGGAGCAGCTCTATAAAAACGTAGGTGGGCGGCCCTGGTGGGCGGCACCGGAGTCCACTCTGCGGCCCCAGCCCTGCCTGGGAGCCCTGGTCTGCCCTCCCACACTTCCTGTACGCCCCTCCGCCCCCCAGGAGAACCCGTACCCCGCCGTGGCTATGCACAAGGTGCAGAGGCCAGGGGAGGCCAGCCACCTGCGGCGAGCGCCCCGGCCCTTCCCCCGGCTGGACGAGGGCATGGTACAGTGGATCGTGGACCAGGCCACGGCCAAGATGCAGGGAGCACCCCCCGCCGTGAAGGCCGAGAGGAGGACCACCGTGCCCTCGGGGCCCCCTATGAGTGCGTAATGGGGTGGAGGCCCTGAGTTTGGCCTGGGTGGGTGTTGAGGTCAGAGGTGAGTGCGTTCTCTGCTCCCCAGCCGCCATCCTGGAGCGGAGCAGCGGGCTCCATGGCAACAGCGCTCGCCGCCTGGAGGTGGTTCGAAACTGCATCTCATATGTGTTCGAGGGGAAGATGCTTGAGGCCAAGAAGGTGAGGGCACTGGGCACGGGGGACGCTGGGTGTGGGAGCGCTGGGCCCCCACTGGGTCTGCTCACCTTCCGTCAGCTGTGGGAGCTGGGCTAGCAGGGAGGGCTGTGGGTGGCAGGGCTCAGGTCCCCCCACCTCAGTGGGGTTCAGTGAAAGCCATTTTCATCAACTTCCCTTTTTATTAAATTCATTGGAGGGACGTTGGCTAATGGCCACGTATGTTTCAGATGTGCAGTGTGACACATGACCTGTATTTTGCAATGTGTGCCCATCACCCAAATTCAGATCATCTTCCATCACCACATACCCTGTTTCCCCGAAAATAAGACAGTGTCTTATATTAATTTTTTCTCCCAAAGTTGCGCTAGGTCTTATTTTCAGGGGATGTCTCATCTTTCCATGCACTAGGTCTTATTTTCGGAGGATGTCTTATTTTCGGGAAACACGGTACTTGGCTCCTTTACCCTTTCCTGCGCCTCCCACCTCTCAAAGGTTTCTTCTTCCTTCACAAAACGTGTTGACCCACGTGTTTTTTTGTTTTTTTTTAAAAATATATTTTATTGATTTTTTACAGAGAGAAAGGGAGAGGGATAGAAAGCTAGAAACATCGATGAGAGAGTAACATCGATCAGCTGCCTCTTCCATACCCCCTACTGGGGACGTGCCCGCAACTCAAGTACATGCCCTTGACCGGAATTGAACCTGGGACCATGGAGTCCGCAGGCTGATGTTCTATCCACTGAGCCAAACCGGTTTTCTGCTGTTTTTTTTTTTTTTTTTTTTTTAAACTGATAGAAAAGGGGACCCACACACTGCTGTGCTGGTGCTCACGACAGCGGGGTCTTGGGACAGCTGTCTGGGTTCCTCCCGCCACAGCTGCGTGGGCCCGGGGGCGGCAGTTCCTCATTTCACAGTGAGCAGCAGGCTTGTGCTGGGATGCGGAGGCCTGGCGAGCTCGCTGAGCGCCGTGCTGTGCTCAGTGCTGTCTGCACACTGGCTGGTGAGCATGCAGCCTGCACCCTCCTGTCTCCGCCTACACGAACTTTCGTGTGTGGAGTCCTGAAGTCGCAGCGCCTGGCACACCTGGCATGGACACCTTCTGAGGTCCTGTGTTTACAGCCTGGGACCCGCCCCTCCAGGGCTCAGTTGATGGTCCCTGCGTAGTCACATGCCCTCTGCCTCCGTGCTCCATCCCCAGCTGCTCCCGGCCGTGCTGAGGGCCCTGAAGGGGCGTGCAGCCCGCAGCTGCCTGGCCCAGGAGCTGCACCTGCACGTGCAGCAGAACCGCGCCGTCCTGGACGACCAGCAGTTCGAGTTTGTCGTCCGCATGATGAACTGCTGCCTGCAGGTGAGGAGGCCGGCACGGGCCGCAGGGTGCCTGGCACTGCAGCGGGTGGGGAGGCCCGGTCTGTGAGTGGGTGCCGGCTTGTCCTTCCCTGAACCTTTGAACAGCCCAGGGCAGCCTGGGGAAGGTTCAGGAGCCAGAGAGGTGGGTGCCCTGGGAGGCGAGGTGCGGGAAGGTCTGACGGCTCTGGCGCTGTCGCAGGACTGCACCTCCCTGGACGAGCACGGCATCGCTGCCTCTCTGCTGCCCCTGGTCACTGCTTTCTGCCGGGTGAGTGCTGGTGGCCCCGTGTGCCCCCCGCCCCTTCCCGCTGCCCCTGCTGACGCCCGCCTGGCCTCTGTAGAAGCTGAGCCCGGGGGTGACGCAGTTTGCGTACAGCTGCGTGCAGGAGCACGTGGTGTGGAGCACGCCCCAGTTCTGGGAGGCCATGTTCTACGGGGATGTGCAGACCCACATCCGGGCCCTCTACTTGGAACCTGCCGAGGACCGAGACCCCTCCCAGGTGCGTGGAGACCTCTGGGCCTGGAGATTGGGGGCGGGGGGAGCGGGAGGGGGCGGGCCTGGCCCGTCCCATCCCGGCTCACCCTCGGCCATGGCAGGGCTGGGAGGAGCCTGCAGAGGAGGAGCGCTCGGCCCTGGATGTGGCATCCGAGCAGCGGCGTCTGTGGCCCATGCTGAGCCGAGAGAAACAGCAGGAGCTGGTGCAGAAGGAGGAGAGCACGGTGTTCAGCCAGGCCATTCACTACGCCAACCGTATGAGCTACCTGCTGCTGCCCCTCGACTCCAGCAAGAGCCGTCTGCTGCGTGAGCGCGCGGGGCTGGGCGACCTGGAGAGCGCCAGCAACAGCCTGGTCACCAGCAGGTGAGTGGACCTCCGTGGGCCGGGGTGGGGGGGCTCGGCCGTGAGGCCTGTACCCACCATGCCCTCCCACCCCAGCATGGCGGGCAGCGTGGCCGAGAGCTACGACACGGAGAGTGGCTTTGAGGATGCAGAGACCTGCGACGTAGCTGGGGCTGTTGTCCGCTTCATCAATCGCTTTGTGGACAAGGTCTGCACAGAGAGTGGGGTCACCAGCGACCACCTCAAGGGGCTGCATGTCATGGTGCCAGGTATGGGGGGTCTGGGTCTGGAAACACTCCCCGTGGGCTCTGGGCGTGGCCCTGGGTGAGGACTGCTGTCTCCCAGACATTGTCCAGATGCACATCGAGACCCTGGAGGCTGTGTACCGCGAGAGCAAGAGGCTGCCCCCCATCCAGAAGGTGCGTGGGCCTGGCGGGGCGGGGCGGGGCGGGGCCCCGGGCCTGGGCTGGGTCCTGAGTGCCGCCTCTGTGTCTGAGCAGCCGAAGCTGCTCCGGCCTCACCTGCTGCCCGGTGAAGAGTGTGTGCTGGATGGCCTGCGTGTCTACCTGCTCCCCGACGGGCGTGAGGAGGGCTCCGGGGGCAGCGGGGGTGGCCCTGCAGTGCTCCCGGCCGAGGGCGCCGTCTTCCTCACCACCTACCGGGTCATCTTCACGGGGATGCCCACCGACCCCCTGGGTGAGCCTTTGGGCGTGCCTCTGCCCTGCCCACCCGGGGCTGTGGAACGAGTAGGATTTGCCCTCCCTCTCCTTCCCCCACTCGGGTGCAGGGCACCGCTTCCCTCCACCACCGGCCCCCTGAGCCCTGGGACCCCGAGGCTGGGATCTGTCCCCTCCCGTCCCCTGACTCTGCTCCTGTCGCAGTGGGGGAGCAGGTGGTGGTCCGCTCCTTCCCGGTGGCCGCGCTGACCAAGGAAAAGCGCATCAGCGTCCTGACCCCCGTGGAACAGATCACGCAGGACGGGCTGCACCTGCGCTCTTGCACGTTCCAGGTGGGCCCGCGGGGGCAGGCAGGGTGCAGTGGGTGATCTGCCAGCTTTGGGGGTGCTCCTGTTTGCTCTTCGGGGCCTCAACCTTTGAGTCTGTGTCTGGAATGTGCCGCATAAGCTCAGCACAACTCATAACTGACACGCACACAGAGAAGAAGGAGACGTGGTGAGAGCCCATGCCCTCTACCTTCCAGCCACACTGGCCATGGCGAGGCCCAGGTGCCCTATGCTGCGGTGCTCCCTTGGGGTGACACACCCGCCATCCCCAGAGGTGCACAGCGCGACGCAGAGGCAAGGGGCCCTTCACAGTCGCCTGGGCCTTCCCCTGACCCCGGGGCCTACTGGTCGCAGGGTGTTAACCGTTCGTCCGTTAGGAAGGCGCAGGGTTTCCTGTAGGCTCGCCGCCTCTGGTCGTAGCCAGGCCCGGGCCGCCCAGATCTCAGAGGCCTGTGTCTGTTGCAGCTGCTGAAGATGGCCTTCGACGAGGAGGTGGGGTCCGAGAAGGCCGAGCTCTTCCGCAAGCAGCTGCACAAGCTGCGGTACCCACTGGACATCCGGAGCACCTTCGCCTTCACCCTGGGGGCTGGGCACACGCCCAGCCGGCCGCCCCGTGCCACCAAGGACAAGGGGCCCTCTCTCAGGTGTGGAGCGGGACACCTCCCAGACCTCTGGGTGCGGCCCGGGCCTGTCCGCTCACTGCTGACTCCCCCAGGACCCTGTCCCGGAACCTCGTGAAGAACGCCAAGAAGACCATGGGGCGGCCGCACATCACGCGGAAGAAGTACAACCCCCCCAGCTATGAGCACAGGGGCCAGCCCCCCGAGGACCAGGAGGACGAGATCTCAGGTGGTGTGGGCACCCTGGGCGATGGGTGCAGACCCCTGGGCAGAGGCTCTGGTGCTGTGGGGGTGACGGCTCCTGTTGCCTGGCCCGCCCAGTGTCCGAGGAGCTGGAGACTGGCACGCTGACCCCGACCTCGGCCCTGAAGCCCTCCGACCGCATGACCATGAGCAGCCTGGTGGAGCGGGCCTGCTGCAGGGACTACCAGCGCCTGGGCCTGGGCACGCTGAGCAGCAGCCTGAGCCGCGCCAAGTCCGAGCCCTTCCGCATCTCTTCGGTCAACCGCATGTACGCCATCTGCCGCAGGTGCGTGCTGGCCTGGGCCTCCAGCTCCGGCCGTGGGCTTGCGGACGCCGTGGGCTGGGTGCTGCCTGCCCACCGTCTCACCCCCCGCCGTCTCACCCCCCGCCCCTCCTCACAGCTACCCGGGGCTGCTCATCGTGCCCCAGAGCATCCAGGACAACGCGCTGCAGCGCGTCTCCCGCTGCTACCGCCAGAACCGCTTCCCCGTGGTCTGCTGGCGCAGCGGGCGCTCCAAGGCGGTGCTGCTGCGCTCGGGGGGCCTGCACGGCAAGGGTGTCGTCGGTCTCTTCAAGGCCCAGAACGCGCCTTCTCCAGGTACCCGCCCTCCTCCTCACGCGTGCCCTGTGCCCGTGCCCCGTTCCCGCTGCAGCTCTGCCTCCTCCCCCAGGCCAGTCCCAGGCGGACTCCAGCAGCTTGGAGCAGGAGAAGTACCTGCAGGCCGTGGTCAGCTCCATGCCCCGCTATGCCGACACGTCGGGCCGCAACACGCTCAGTGGCTTCTCCTCAGCCCACATGGGCGGCCATGGTGAGGGAGCTCATGGGCCAGAGGACTTTTGGGGTCATGGTGATACTTGTGGAGGGCAGGCCAGTGAGGGGGCAGCATGTTTGGGGTCTGAGACGAGGGAGAAGACCCAGCATGGGACCAGGTGAGTGCCCTGACCCCCTGCTCTGACCACTCCTATCCCCTCACTGCGCTTCCTGACCTCCTGGTCGCCCCTGGACACAGCTCTCTCAGAACCCCGTCTGGTCCCGTCCCTCCTGCATCCCCTCAGTGTCTCATGGGCCACTCCAGCCAGCCAGCCTACCAGTTGGCTTCTCCTTCTCTGTCCTGACCCCTTGGGCCTGGTCTGCACTGGTATCCCCATCCCTTCCCCACCAGGCCCCTCTCTGTGCTCACTGGACCCGCTGTCCCTGGTGGTCCACGCCGGCAGGATGTGCCCTCCCTCTGTCCACACCAGCTCTGCCCAAGAGCCCGCCCTCTTCTGTGGCTCTGCCCTGCACACAGAGAAGGCCTCAGGTCCTGAAGGTCGGGCAGAGAGCCTAGGGGCCATCAGTGCACCTGCCCTTTGCTGCAGACTGGCCCCTATACAGGGGTGGTCTGGCCTCCTGGGCAACCTATTGAGGTGACCAGGTGGGTGCTGGGTGCGAGAAGAGGCTCAGACAGGCTCAGACAGGAACCACCCACGAGGGCCTCATTCTGTAGTTAGAGAGGAGGCTCCTCCTCGGGGGTCGCACTCCAAGGCACTTACTTCCGCATCCCCCTTCCTAACTGATCCCATAGGCTTGTGCCTGACCCCAGCCCCCCCACTCCCCACATCCCACCGTGTCTAACCTTATCTCTCCGTCTGCCTCAATTTCTTCCACCTGACCCCGTCTCCACCTGACCCCGTCTCCCCAACTGACCCCATCTCTCCATCTGACCCCGTCTCTCCATCTGACCCTGTCTCCACCTGACCCCATCTCCACCTGACCCTGTCTCTACCTGACCCTGTCTCCCCACCTGTCCACCTGACCCCGTCTCCCCAACTGACTCCCTCTCTCCATCTGACCCCGTCTCCACCTGACCCCAACTCCCCACCTGTCCACCTGACCACGTCTCCCCACCTGACCCCGTCTCTCCATCTGACCCTGTCTCCACCTGACCCCAACTCCCCACCTGTCCACCTGACCCCGTCTCCCCAACTGACCCCGTCTCTCCATCTGACCCTGTCTCCACCTGACCCCAACTCCTCACCTGTCCACCTGACCCCGTCTCCCCACCTGACCTCGTCTCTCCAACTGACCCCGACTCCCCATCTGTCCACCTGACCCCGACTCCCCAACTGACCCCGTCTCTCCACCTGACCCCGTCTCCACCTAACCCCGTCTCCCCATCTGACCCCGACTCCCCATCTGTCCACCTGACCCCGACTCTCCAACTGACCCCGTCTATCCACCTGACCCCGTCTCCACCTGACCCCGTCTCCCCATCTGACCCCTGCTCCCCACCTGTCCACCTGACCCCATCTCCCTCTGACCCTGTATCCCCAACTGACCCCGTCTCTCCACCTGACCCCGACTCCCCACCTATCCACCTGATCCCGTCTCCACCTGACCCCGACTCCCCAACTGACCCGTCTCTCCACCTGACCCCGTCTCCCCCGGCTGCCGTGGCTCAGGTGCCACATGAGGGCCACTTCTCCGTGAGTCCTGCCCCATCGATGTAGAGGGAATGTGGTGGTCGCTTCCTGGTCAGGCTTCCTGATTCCCTCCATCCCTACCCTCGTGCTTGTCTGCGTTTTTCTCTGTAGTTAACACGCTGGGGTGACAGGCAGGGTTTGGGGGCTGGTGGTACTACCCACAGGCCAAGCCTTCCAGAAGTCCGTATGTCACCCTTGATTCTTTCCACTCTGCCCACCCTGAGTCCCCAAGTCTGCCCTCCTCTACCCCTACCTGTGGAGGAGGGGCTTCAGGTGCACGAGGGCCTCGCCTGCCCCTCCTGCCCTCACACCCTCCCTCTGCTGCCTGAGCAGCCTCCTTCCCACTCTTCAGGGCTCAGGTCCCCTGTCTGTCACCACTTGAGGACAAGGGCGCTGGGGACGGGCAGCCAGCGCCTGGCGGTGCTCATGGGGACGTCTTCTGGGGCACAGATCTGACCTCCTCACTGCTCAGCATGCTCTAGTCCTTGGCTTCTGCTTGTCCTCGTTGAGGCCACCTTTGCATGTGACTGCGGGTACGCTGTTGCACTGCCACCCATGCTCCCTGGTGCCTGCCTCTTCCTGCGGCCACCGGACACTTCTGACCCCAGCCTCCTGGTTCCCCGCTTTGGGGCATGGCCTGTCGCCCTCGCTGCTCACCTCAGCTGTGTCATGTCACCACATGACAAGAACACGCCACGTCCTCCTGGGTGTGCCTCCTGTCCCGCAGGGAGGGCTGGTGGGGCTTGTTTGGAGACTGCTCTAGTGGGCAGGGCCCTGTCCCTGCTGCCTCCTCGGGGCCAGGGCGGGATGCCGGCTTTGGAGCACTTGCCTGTGCCTCTGGCTGGGCCAGCCCGGCCCATGAGCCTCGGGCCTTCCTCCACCTGGGGTCGTGACAGCCCGCTCCCTGGTTATGGGCTGAAACTCCCAGATCTGGTTGCTGCTGGGAGAGGCTGCTTGGTGGGATGTGCTGGGAGCGGCTTGGGCCGTGCCGTGTGGTCCAGGGGCCCAGGGACAGGTCGTGGAGGAGGTGTTTGAAGGGAAGCCCAGGGTTCCTGCCTCCTCTGACCCTGCCTCCCTGCCTCGCCAAATGCCCCTGGCCTCCCTCAGAGGCCCTGGGCCTTGGCGCGGACCCTGCTGCCTGGGGGCTCCTGCGGGGCATGGTGGAACCCAGTCCTACATGTGACCCCTTTGGTCCACAAGACCTCATGCTGGGCCAGGTCTGAGCCTTCTTTCTGCTGTGCCTCCAGTGCCCAGCCCCAGAGCCAGGGTCACCACGCTGTCCAACCCCATGGCGGCCTCGGCCTCCAGACGGACCGCACCCCGAGGTACCGTACCATCCACTCAGGCTGGCTCCCCACACCTGGCACAGATGCCCCCGTGTGACTGAGTCATCGTGGGCACTAACATCCCCCCACGCCTGCACTAACGCCCCACACAACAGACTGGCATAACCCAGCCCTCCCACAGCCCTGGGCACTAACCTGGCACCCAAGTCCTGCCCCCACCCCAACTCTGACGCAGCTCAGGCCCCGCAGGGTCCTGCTGGCCTCCCTGCCTCCCCGGGAGCTCAGCCCAGGTAAGTGGTGCTTGGCCCAGCTCAGGGGCTGACCTGGTCTCTCCGTGCAGGTAAATGGGGCAGTGTTCGGGCCAGCGGGCGCAGTGGTGGGCTCGGTGGTGATGTGGGCTCCCGGCTAGCAGGCAGAGACATGCTGGGCCCCCCCCAGGCAAACGGGGCTCCCCCGGACCCAGGCTTTCTGCGGCCCCATCGTGCAGCCCTCTACATCATTGGGGACAAGGCCCAGCTCAAGGTGACTGACTGGTGGGGCATGGGGCCAAGTGGGGCCTGGAGCCGGGCAGGGCTCACCGTGCTGCCCTCCTCCAGGGCGTGCGGCCAGACCCCCTGCAGCAGTGGGAGCTGGTGCCCATCGAGGTGTTTGAGGCCCGGCAGGTGAAGACCAGCTTCAAGAAGCTGCTGAAGGCGTGTGTCCCAGGCTGTCAGGCCTTGGAGTCCGGCCCCACCTCCTTCCTGCGCTCGCTGGAGGATTCGGAGTGGCTCACTCAGGTCTGCACTGCCCCTGCTCCCGCTGTGGCCGAGGGCCGTCGGGGGTGAGGAGATGGGGAGGGGCTTCAGGCTCCCCGGGTGCTGGCCTTACACTCCCTGCTGCCAAGGGCAGAGGAGGGCTTGGCTCACTTGTCCAGCAGGATTGGGCCCTGGGGGGGAGTGGTGGCCACTTCGCACCCAGGTCGGGGCCACTGCTTCCTTTGCAGGGTGGGGTGCTGTGTGTGCATCCCACGGACGGGCCGCCTCTCTAGTGCTGGGGCTGGGGAGGGCAGGAGGCAGCAGGGGTCGGCTGTTCATCGCTGTGCCTTGCCGGCCGCCCTGGGTGCATTGCCTCCATGGCTGCCCTCCTGGGACGTGTGGGTTCCAGGGTGGTCGGCCTGGTCTGAGGTGCTGGTCCCTACAGATCCACAAGCTGCTGCAGGTGTCGGTGCTGGTGGTGGAACTCCTGGACTCGGGCTCCTCCGTGCTGGTGAGCCTGGAGGACGGCTGGGACATCACCACGCAGGTGGTGTCCCTGGTGCAGCTGCTCTCGGACCCCTTCTACCGCACGCTGGAGGGCTTCCGCCTGCTGGTGGAGAAGGAGTGGCTGTCCTTTGGCCATCGCTTCAGCCACCGAGGGGCCCACACCCTGGCCGGGCAGAGCAGCGGCTTCACGCCCGTCTTCCTGCAGTTCCTGGACTGTGTGCACCAGGTGAGCCGGTGGCTGTGGTCGAAGGCTGAGCCCCGGTCCCAGTCGCTGGCTCCTGACCCCAACCTCTGACCCCGCACAGGTGCACCTGCAGTTCCCCATGGAGTTCGAGTTCAGTCCCTTCTACCTCAAGTTTCTCGGCTACCACCACGTGTCCCGCCGCTTCCGGACCTTCCTGCTGGACTCGGACTATGAGCGCATTGAGCAGGGTAGGGTGCAGGTGGTGGGTGGGGCAGGGTGGGTGGGGGCTGGTGTGAGGCTCAGTGCTGCCCCCTGCAGGGCTGCTGTACGAGGAGAAGGGGGAGCGCAAGGGCCCGCAGGCCTGCAGGTCTGTGTGGGAGTATGTGGACCGGCTAAGCAAGAGGACGCCCGTGTTCTACAACTACATGTATGCGCCCGAGGACACGGAGGTGAGCTGGGCAGGGCCCGGTTGAGCACGTGGGCTCCTCCTGGCCCAGCTCCTCACGCCACTCCTGCCCCCAGGTCCTGCGGCCCTACAGCAACGTGTCCAACCTGAAGGTGTGGGACTTCTACACGGAGGAGACGCTGGCCCAGGGCCCCCCCTACGACTGGGAGCTGGCCCAGGTGTCCCCGGAGCCCCCGGAGGAGGAGCGGCCTGAGGGCGGGGCTCCCCAGAGCAGGCGCCGCGTGGTGTGGCCCTGCTACGACAGCCGGCCCCGGGTGCAGCCCGATGCCATCTCACACCTGCTGGAGGTGCGTGTGTGTGCGTGCGTGCATCCAGTGGCCCTGCCTTCACCTGCCTGCCAGCCTGCCAGGGCCTGCCCTGCCCTGGATGCAGGCAGTGGTGACTGGGCTGTTGTCAGAAACCCCAGCTTCTCTGGCCTGTGCACGTTCCCTGCCGCCAGGGGCTGGCCCTGAGGGAAGGTGAGTTCTCCCAGTCCTGGTGCGCCAGCTCCCACCCCCTTCTGGCCCACCTGCCTCGTGTGCTCTTCCAAGAAACACTGGGCCTCCTCTCCTTGGAGGTCATGTGTGCTCTGCTCCGAATCGGGATCTATTGGGGCCAAGGCTCTGGGACAGGGAAGAGCCATGTGAGCTTGGGGGTTCGGGCTGGGGCTGGGGAGCTGGGACACCCAGCAGTCAGGAGGCTGGGCAGGCTGGCTGAGTGGCTGTGGGGACCATCTCAGCATCTTGGAGCTTGTTTCCTTGTGGGGAGAGGAGAGGTGCTAATCCCTGCATCTCAGGGAGGCGGTCGAGCACACTGACAGGAACAGGGTTCAGCAGAGCCACACTGGGCCTGGCCTAGGGCACCTGCCACCAGGGTCTCGGGGAGCACAGGGCCACGGGTCTGTGGGTGAAGGTGACCCACAAGCACAGGGAACAGCAGAGAGTCCCACTTTCTCTCTGGGAACACGAATAGACTTGGGATCTAGAGTGAATTGTGCCACTAACTTCCTACAACCTACACCCATGTGGCACGTTCTTGTCTATTCTTTGACTTGGGCTGCATGTGCCTTTCCATTTAAGATGTGTTTCTTTTACTCAGAATGTGGTTCGGTCTCATCTATTCTGACGGTTCCTTTTATTGGAATTTTTACTCCATTTATACTTAATTGTTGATGTGGTTTGGTTGAAGTCTAGCATCTTATAATTTTCTACTTCACTGCTTTGTCCCTTTTCTAACAATTATTTGTTCATATTCTGTGTTTGCTTTAGTAGGCTTTTGAGCTATACCTCTTCGTGTTACTCTTAATGGTTGTGAGGGACCACAGTAGTCCTCCCCTATCCATCCATGGATTCAGTCACCTGTAATCAGCTATGATCCAAAAATAACAAATGAAAGACTTCAGAAACAACACACAAATTTAAATTGCGCGTTATTCTGAGTGACAAGATGGTACGGTGCAGCGCCTGCTGCCTGCCCAGCACCAGAACCCTCCTCCCTCCCGCTGCCCCGCCGACACGCCTGCCTGTTAGCCTGGAGTCACCGTGGGTGTCAGAGACTCACAGTATTGCAGTGCTTGGTTGAAGTCACCCTTGTTTTGCTAAATAACAGCCCAAACCCATTCACATAACTTCCTACTACGCGTAAGTCAACTTTATTATTACGATTGGTAATCTCTCAGTATGCCTAATTTGTAAGTTAAAACTTACTGCAGGTATGTTGTGCAGGAGAAAACAGTATAGGTGGCCGTTTGGTGTACTGTTCACGGTTTTAGACATCCCCTTGGGGTCTTGGCATGTGTCCCTGGGGCTAAGGGGATGACTGAACAATCTTATCTTGACTTCTCCGTGCCACCTTACACACGGACCCAGTCAGCAGCTTCTGCCTCATCACCCCTTTCTGTCATGTTCACTTCACCTGGGGTAGATACACTGCAGTTCACTTCACCTGGGGTAGAGACACAGTAGGGGTGGTGTTTACATAGCCTGGTGTTGAAGAGATTAGGATGTGAAAAGCCTCTGTAGTTGCCATGTTCAATCTCTGCTCTTTGATTGTAGATCGGATCTGGTCTCATCCCCCTTGGCCTGAAGGACACGGACTGTTTCTGGTAGTGCAGGTCTGCCAGTTCAGCTTCTGTTCCCCGAAAATGTCTGCATTGTGCCTGTATTATTAAAGGGTGTTTTCTGTGTATGTGTAGGATTCTGGATTGACAGCTTTTTATACTCAGTAGTTTAAAAATATCTTTCCAAACGTTTTCTGGCTCGTAGTGTTTCTGATTAAAAGTTGGTGTTCATTCTTATACTTATAAACTACATAAGACACACACACACACCCCATGCCGCCCCCCCCCCCCCTCCATTACCTTTAAGATTTTTCTCATCATCTTTGGTTTCAACAATTTGACCGTCACATGGTTTTTCTGTGTTCATTCTGCTTGGAGCTCTTTGAGCACCTTTAATCTATGAGATGGTAGTTTTCAACATGTTTAATACATTTTAGGCTATTATTTCTTTTAAAGTTTTTTTCTTCACAATTCTCCCTTCTTTCCTCTGGGACTTGATTTTCCCAGTCATTTAGGCTATTTTCCCTCCTATTTTTTTTAGTCATTTAGGCTAATTTCCCTCTGCAATTCATTTTGGAGCATTTCTATTATCTTGTCTTCAAGTTTATTTCTCTTCTTATGTTTATGTGCACTTAAGCCTGTCTGATTTTTCATTTTAGATGTTTTCAGCTCTAGAATTGTTTTTAATAGTTATATTCTCAGGAGAGCTCCCATCTGTTCAATCATTATGTCCATCTTTAAATCTTAAAACATTATAACTTTTCCTTTTCTTGTTTGGTAACTATAATACCAATTTCATTTTGGGGGCTGTTTCTTTTAACCTTTCCACTAAGGATGGATCTCATTTTCCTGCATTTTTGCTTGTCTAATAATTTTTTTTATAAGCTGGGCATTGTGGGTTCCATATTGCTGAACATTAGGAATGCGTTGTCTTCCTTGAAAGTGTCTTGAATTTTATTCTTGTAGGCAGCTAATGGGCTTGTGTCAGCGGGTCTTTCCTGGGCTTGTTTCTCAGCTTTGTTAAGGCAGCTCAAGAGACACCTTCCCTTTGGTTCAGAGGAGCCTGCTCCACAGACGGGGCCTCGCCTGGGTTTCTGCTGACGTCTGCGTGTGCTCGCCGAGCCTGCCCTGGGTGTGGCATTCCTTTATCTCCCCGCAGTGCGTCCCCTGGGCTTTAGCTCTCAGCTCCTTAGTAGTTGCTTAGGCCGTGAGACGTCTTGCCTGGCACGTGGCAGTTTAATTTGGCCAAACATTCAGGAGGCCTCCGTGTGGTTTCTGTCTGTGCCATCCCTCTTCTCCAGCCTCCTGGTGGCTGCGCAACTCAGCCCCTCGGTGCTTGGCTCGGGCTCTGCCTCCCGGTTGTGGCCGTGGCCCTGGTGTCACTAGCTCAGGGCCTCTGGCCGCACTTGTCCGGCCCATGGGTACCTATGGTGGCTGGTCAGGAGCCGGACACTGTTGTGGCCAGAGGTGGATGTCCCGCCTTGGAGGGCACGTCAGCCGGCAGTTTCATTGTTGCGTTCTGAGCAAGCATGCCACTTTCTGGCAGGGAGCGGGTTTCTCTGTATTTCAGCCATTCTCCTGCTGTAGCCTGCTGGATTGGTTGTGCCCTGATTCTGTTGTGATGCCTCTTGCTTGTTTGGTAAAACTTCCAGCTGAAGTTTAGATTTTGCACCTCTGTGCATCCGTCCCCCCTTCTCCTTTTGTTCTGTTACACGTTAGCCCTTTTCCTACTTTCTCACTTTCCTGTATTTTCTTCCTTTTCCGTTTCATGTCCCAGGGTTGGTACTTCTGAATAACGCTAGCTCCCTCCTCCCCAGGAGCTGCAGCGGCTGGAAACAGAGCTGGGCCGGCCCCCCGAGCGGTGGAAGGACAACTGGGATCGGGTGAAGGCTGCCCAACGCCTCGAAGGCCGGCCAGACGGACGTGTGAGCAGGGGTGGCTGTGAGGGGCTGGGGGGGCTTGCTGCCAGGAGGTGGTTCAGGCCGCCCGGCACTGACACAGGCCCATCTCTTGCCCCCAGGGCACCCCCAGTTCTCTGCTGGTGTCCAGTGTGCCCCACCACCGCCGCTCGCTGGGTGTGTACCTGCAGGAGGGGCCTGTGGGTTCCACCCTGAGCCTCAGCCTGGACAGTGACCAGAGCAGTGGCTCAACCACGTCCGGCTCCCGCCAGGCCGCCCGCCGCAGCACCAGCACCCTGTACAGCCAGTTCCAGACTGCCGAGAGCGAGAACAGGTGTGAGGCACCTCCAGTGGGCGGGCACTTCTGGGCTGGGGCCTTTCAGATCAGGAGCAGGTGCTCTGGGGGAAGTTCTAGTCATTCTCCGGGGAAAGGACTTGTGGGGGAGCCCCATGGTGGCTTGAGCATCAGCTCAGTTGCCAGGGACACAGTAGTGGCTTGGAAAGGGTTTGGGATATAGAACCAGTGACCATAGCCCAGCCCAGAAGGTGGCTGCGGAGCAGAGGGACAGGGCTATGGGCTCCGTGAGGGCAGGCAGGGTGCCAGGTGAGGTTGGAGTAGGTTCCCCGTGAGGCCAGGGCCTGGCAGCTGCATCCCCACCTCCGGGCCTGGGGAGCTGCTGGATGTTCCTCCTTCCACGGCACCTCTGATGTGGGGGGCTCTTCTCCACTTTTCTGGGGCTCCCTGGTCAGTGCTCCAGCCTTGGGTCTTTTGGGGACAGGGGCCTTGGTCTTGCTGCTAGGACTGGCCAGGAGGGTAGGGGACAGCTGGGCCTGGCTGGGCGCTGATGGTCCCGGCTCCGCTGCCGATGCAGGTCCTATGAGGGCACCCTCTACAAGAAGGGGGCCTTCATGAAGCCCTGGAAGGCCCGCTGGTTCGTGCTGGACAAGACGAAGCACCAGGTGAGTGGTCCGTGGCGTGGGCATAGGGTAGGCGGGGGCTAGGACCTGCCCTGACTTCCTGTCCCCCTCAGCTGCGCTACTACGACCACCGCACAGATACAGAGTGCAAGGGGGTCATCGACCTGGCGGAGGTGGAGGCCGTGGTGCCTGGCACTCCCACCATGGGCGCCCCCAAGACCGTGGACGAGAAGGCCTTCTTCGACGTGAGCTGTGGCCAGGGTGCAGGAGGAAGGCGGCCGGGCGGGCGGGCCGGGGGATGCTGTGGGGTGGGTCGCGGACTCAGCTGCCCACCCTCCCCAGGTGAAGACGACTCGTCGTGTTTACAACTTCTGTGCCCAGGACGTGCTGTCGGCCCAGCAGTGGGTGGACCAGATCCAGAGCTGCCTGTCAGACGCCTGAGCCCAGCCCTGCCGCGCTGTGTCCAATTACAGACCACTAGGGGTGGGCAGGGCCCCCCGGCCATGTTTACAGCCCCCACCCTTGACAGTATTGAGGCCCAGCCCCCGAATTTGTGTGTACAGCCCCTGCCAACCCCACCCTGCCCACCCTGCCCGCCTGGCCAGCTCTGACCTGCTTTGGAGTCTGGCTGAGCGTTGGCGGGAGGCGCCATGGTACAGCCCTCGGTGGGCCTGTAAATAGCCCCGCCCTGTCCGCGTGGTGGCCCCGGCGGCCCGCAGGCACCCTGTTCCTACCAGAGTCTATAAAGAGAACGAACATGTGCCACCCGCCTGCTCGCCTCAGCTTCCCGGAGGAAAGGACCAGGTCGGCATGTGGGGGTCGAGCACAGCCCTGGGTGGCTCCCCAGGTCCCAGCTTGGTCCGGGCCCCATCTCCCTGGCGGTGGGTCGCTGTGAGGTCCAGAGCCTGAGGATGTCCCTGGTGCCCCCGAGGCAGTGGTTTCCGTAAGGGGAGGTGGAGTTGGTTGCTTGCATGGCTCTTGGGAAGCTGTCCAGAGGGCAGACTGGGCGGAGAGCTGGAGGTTGGGGTCTCTGATACATGCTGGTGGCTGGTCAGGTGGAAGGAGGTGCTAGGAGGGCGGGCTGGGAGCGAGGGTGCCCAAGGATGTGGGGAGAGGGTCATATGTGGAGCCGGCATGGCCGGGAGGCAGTGACTGTTCTGACCCATTCAGACGTGAGCGGGGTGTGAGGTGTTGGAGCTGAGAGAACACTGCAGAGGGGCTGGTGGTGTGAGGGCCTAGCTGGAGTAGAAGATAAGCAGAGGCGGACACAGGTGCAGGCGGGACCTCTGCCAGCACAGGGTTAGCGGTAGGGGTAGGGGCGGGACCCCCAGGTCCTCCCATGCCATGCTGACGGCTGTGGGACCGTTTCTAACACCCAGGAAACGGACAGGCTTGAGGTCCTGTGCCTGGATGTGGTGGGGCCATGAGGCTTGCTCCCTGGGGTCCCCAAAGCAGTGGCACTAGGGCAAGGTCAGGACAGCACCAAGGCTTCCTGGGAGACCCTCCCGACCAGTAGCCAGGCACAGACCCTGGGGTAGACACTGCCCTTTAGCTGCCCCTCCCTCCTGGCCAGGGAGGATGGGGCAGCCCTTGTGAGCTGCGGGCAGAGGCTGCTTCACAAGGAGAAAAAGCTCAATGTGTTCTTGCTCCTTGTTGCTCAGGTGTGGAGCCTGCAGCTCTGACGGGCGGGCCTGGGGCAGCAGGCACCCCTCCCTCCCCACTGGCCAGGATGGGCTCCAGGGTGTGCAGCTTCACAAGACGCAGTTGTAAGAATAACACAACTTTATTGGGCGTTGGGGTTTGGGTGCCCTGTCAGAGATCAGAACATTAAAAATGGACTCGGCATCACACGCTGTATCTACAGGCCTTCCTGGACGATGGCACTGCCCCCACCCATCCAGCACTGCTGGGGCCAGTCTCTGCCCCCGCCCCTCCTGCATGCCCCTTCCTGCATGCCCATGGCCAGCTCTTGCCAGGTGCCCAAACGCACCGGAGTGCCAGGGTCGGGCTACCCCTGCCGGGCTGTGAGGGTCTCGGTATTTTTAAGGCAGTCAAATTTTGCATCCTGGCTCAAAGGCCAGCTCCCAGGACCCCTGGGCAGCTAAGACCCGTGTGGCCAGCCCAGGCCTGGACATACATCTGTCCCGGTCAGGGAGACCCTTCACTGCAGCCAGATACAAAGTGCAAACACGGCTCTCTGCGTTGTTTAAAAATCTGTAAAAACGGCTGGCAGCCTGTGGCGTCCCTGCCCATCACGCCTCAGTCCTGTGACACCAGGGTGGTGGCCGGGCTCTGGCAGGCAGAGCGCATGTCTGAAGACTTATTGCTGTGCTTGGGGTCAGGCAGGAGCGACGCGAGCTGGGCCGTCCGACTGGGTCCAACTGCCAGCTTTACCAATGCAGCATTTATTTTAAAATTAAATTAAATTAAAAAAGACAAATTGCATCACCAGGTAGGTTTTCGATTAAGGGCGCGCCCTGCCTGGGTGGCAGCATCACACAGGGCCATTGGAGGCGGCTCCTGCAGGTGGTGGGGCAGCCGTCTTCCTGCAGGAGAGGAGTAGGGTTTGGAACCTAAGGGTCCGAGGGTCCCTGTCCAGTCCCCCCAACCCCGGCCAAGCCTGCTCACCTGTCCTTTGTCACTGTCCCCAGAACGGCCACTGTGGCAACAGCTGGGCCGGCTGCAGCTGTGGTTGTGACGGCCACCAAGGGCCCTGGGGGCACTGCCACAGCCAGCACCCCTGTGGGGGCTGGGGCAGGACTGGCCTTGCTCACAGCTGTGGAGGCTGCCTTGGGGGGGACAGCCCCCGCCAGGGTGGAGGTGGCTTCTGCAGGTGCAGAGGAGGTGGGACCTGGCAGCGTGCTGGGAGCCCTGTGGGGAGGTGTGGGCTCAGTGACCTGGGCTGCCCCAGGTTCCCAACATGTCAGAGCAACCTGCCTGTCCCCCAGGGCCCTCATTTCTGGGGACCACACTTGGTCCTGGCACTTTCCTGACAGCCCCGGCCATGTCTGCCCAGAACTTGCCCTCCCACACCTAGAAAGGGCCAGGGCATGAGCTGGCCCACACCTGCCCAGCACATGCTTCCACTGCGCCATGTCAGCACCACCCTCACAAGGACCCCGGGAGCCTGCGGAGGGGTGTCGTGGGGCTGCGCCAGGTGCGGTTGGCAGCATGTGGAATAGACGTAACCCGCTGTCAGGATAGCTGGTGGGGAGGGGAGAGGTCGGGGAGGTTTAAGAACTGTATTGCTGCTTTAAGGAGCTAAACCTCGCAGAAGCCCCAGGCTTGGCCCCTTGCCTGGCCTGCTTTTCTGTTCCTGAAGCCCCACCCCCACTTCCTGTGAGCCAGAGCAGGACCCCCACCATGGGGTGCACAGAGCTCCACCTTAGGTGGGAACCGGGGTGGGTGGGAAGGCGCCATCTTACTCAGCACGGCCTGCTGTGACTGCACAGTACACATCACATCGCACCGCCCGCGTCCCCCCCCCCCACGGGCTTCCCAGCACTCCTTCCCGTCTCCAAAACACTGTGCTGCCCCCAGGCCAGGCTGGCCTCTCCCTGAGGGTAGGGATGGGACACATGGGGGCTCAGCTTGCACAGAGGCCACCGCCCATCAGAGGTCAGCTGCACTGTCTGAGCGCAACAGGCCCCCCACTGTCTGAGCGCAACAGGCATTTATTTCCAAGGCACCCGGTTTAGGCGGGCATGTGGCTGGGACTTGGCACATACCAGACAAGCTAAAGCTGAACCCCCTCCCAGCCATCCAAGGCCACCCCAGAGCCTGCGTAGTGGCCCAGCAGGGCCTGGCCGTTCTCTTCAAGGCGGGCCTATGGGTGGGGCGGCCCCATTCTCGGGTCCCTGAGGTGGGACACTCAGGTCCTCTGCTCACCCCCAAGCATCCTTCCCCACAGAGCCACCTCTGCGGAGTCACAGGGTCCACCTTCTCCAGGGCAAGCGGAGAGCTGTGGACAATTGCACCACCCCATCCTGCACACCTGGGGACGGGCGTGGGCAGTGAGGGGGCCTCCTGGCCGGGACCCATACTGATAGCCTCGGAGGCGACAGCCACCTTCTGCTCGTCCTCGTCACTGCTGGAGGCTACCAGAGGGGCGTCCCTGGAGACACACACATTCCAGGCACACGGGGAGGCGGGGCCAACTGCAAGACAGGGATTGGGGGGGGCACTGGTGAGGGCAGAGGAGCCCCAAACTTGGGTGGGCATGCAAAAGCTTCAGCCTCAAACTTGGGACAGAACCTGTCTGCCAAGGAGTGCCTGCCCACGAAGAAACTGTCCTCCCTGTGGCTTCTAAGAGCCACGCCTCCCAATGTGGCCCTCGACAGCCTGGGGCTTCCCGACCTGTCCAAAGGGCTCAGGGCCAGACACCCTGGACAGGCCCCCCAGCTGCCCGAGGTGGCTGAGGGCGGGCGAGGCATGAGGAAGGCTGCCAGGGGTCCCGGTGGCACAGGCAGATGCAGGGGCAGCCCCTCCCTCCAGGGGCGGCTCAAAGGCCTTCCACCCACCCTGGGCCTGGGCCACTCTGCCCGCTGCACAGCTGTCGGAGGTGCTCTGACTCACCGGTTCTCTCTGGGCCCTGGCTCAGGCTGCCCTGGGCATCGCTGGGTCCTATGTCCACCGGGGAGCTGCACCTGGGCCCCGACTCGGAGCTGTGAACAAAGCCGAGGCTGAGGCCCTGCAGGGAGACTCCGCCCAACCTGGGCGTGGCCACCGCCTGCCCTCCCTGCCTCCTCACCAGCAGAAGGGCTGGAAGTCGGGGAACTTGGCCCAGCCTTTCTCCTCCAGAGCCGTGGCGCTGGGAGCCCTGGCTGCCCACACACTGGAGCCTACGTCCATCGCCACTCCCGGGGCGACAGCGGTTGGGCCCGCCGGCTCATCAAACGCTGTCCACGTGGCACCTGCCGGGGACGAGACCAGAGCCCTCAGCCCAGATGCAGCCAGACACCCAGCAGTGGTGCCCCCACCGGGCAGCTGGGCGTCTGGCTGAGGGCCAAGCATGAGGCCTGTTCGCTGGGCACGGGGAGCCTGCAGGACCACACTCCATAGTGCAGACGGGTCGGCAGGTGGCAGATGCCTAGGGGCACCCGCCAGGGCATCCAGTCCTCTGTCACCTGTGCCCCTGCCCGGCCTGAATGCTGCACACCAAGCACCTACCTTCTGAGCCACCTTCCACATGAGGACCGCCCTTTTGGGCAGAGGCCTTAGGAGCCTCTGCGGGAGCCACATCCCCGTTGGCTTCCGCCCCATCCCGGTCTCCACGGCCGTTCTCAGGGCAGCTCTCTGCGGCGGGCGGGCCCCCAAACCTGGGGGAGCACAGTTAGCTCAGGGGGACATCACGACCAGGCAGGGCGGGGCCTGTGTCCCTCGGGGAGGCTGGGGCGGGCGGGCGGGCACACACCTGGCTCTGCCCAGGCCCCGGGCAGCACACTGGGTCTCCTTGTCCTCCCAGATGTCATCGTCTTCATCGTCGTCGAAGGGCTGGATGTGGTCCCCGCAGCAGGCCTCAAACAGAGCCGCGCTGGGCTGTGGGAGCCACGTGTTCACACAGCCCGAGGCTGGCCGCAGCCACACAAGATGGGCTCCCGGGGAGCAGCCCCTCGCCCCGCTGCCCACCACCGCCATGTCCGCCCACCGCCCGCAGACAGAGGAGACTCACACTGTCCTCGTCGGCGTCGATGTGGAAGTTGATCTCTGCGATCCTGTCGAAGGGAGCGCTGGAAGAACAAAAACAAAGCCGCTCAGCGCGTGGCATCTGGGTGACCCCCTCCAGGCTGCAGCGCGGTGGGCACGTCGGGCTGGCCGGAGGCCGAGGGAGTCTGTAGCCCAGAGCAGTGGGGCTGAGAGCACAAGACCAACGCCCAGGCCAGTCCAGGGGTGTGGTCACCCGGTGGGGCCCATGCCCCGGGCTCGTTTGCTTTCTCCCCGGCTCTGAGGGGGCAGCCTGGGGACTCGAACCTGGCTGCCGCATCTGGTCTGGACGGGATGACCTGCCCTCTCTGAGTCTTCAGGCTGTGAGGGACCCTCTCTGCCCAGCCCTTCCCACACAGCTCACACCTGGCTGGGCTGAGGAATGGGGCAGCCTCTAGCAGAGCCCACCTCCACCTTTCCGGAAGGGACTGGGTGGGGTTGGGGGAGGGGGGTGATGCCACAAAGCAGGGCTGTGGTGTGCGAGGAAGGCAGCCAAGCACATGCTGGGCTCACTTGACGCTGTCGTCCTGGTCTGCAAACTCCTCGTCGTTGAAGCCAAACTGGTCCACGAACGTGGCCGTCATCTGCTGGACCTGGTACTCGGAGAAAGCCTGGGGGGCGGGCACGGCCTCAGACTCGCTCCCCCCCGCTCGGCCACACAGGGTGCGTGTGCGTGCGGCCACACCCACTCAGCCTATTTGACTTGTCATCCGCCTGCCGCGTTCCCAAAGGCCCATCCATGTAAGTGGCCTGGGGGAGGCTCCCCTCATCACAGGGCGAGGGGCAGGGCCAGGTGCAAGGAGCATCGCTCCCCTCGCCCTCTCCCGGCAGTCTGGCGAGATGCCCCGGGACGCCTAGAGGCTCAGTGCCGCTAGGCCTGCGGACAAGGGCCTGGCCACACGCACCTGCTGCAGGGACAGCTCGTTAGGGAACACGCCCTCCATGTCCTCATCCTCACTCGAGGGGTGGAGGTGGGTGCTTACCTGCAACAGCAGAGTGGGGGTGTGAGCTGGCGGGAGTGAGCTGGCGCCAGGGCTGGTGCCTAGCCTGCTCCTCGTCTGCAGCCCTCACTGGGTCTTGGGCACACGCCTCTCAGGCCACACTGGGCCTCCTGACACGACAGGGATGGGACCGAGCGGCCACAGCAGCTCTGCTCGGGGCCTCGGGCCCGCACGGGGATGGCCCAGGCCTGTGGTCAGAGGGTCTGTGTCTGGACACAGCAGAGGCTCAGCCCACGCTCGGCCACAGATGCATGCACGGGCAGACCAGACTCCTCACCAGGTCCACAGCGTTCCTGCGGTTGGTCTCCGTCAGCGTCTCCTCCACGAAGCTCTCCCAGCGCCCACGGCAATCCGCAGGCAGCCCTGCAAGGGAAGTGCTGCCTGGTCCCGAGAGCCACTGCAGGTCCCAGGCCGCCTGTGCAGCAGGCACAAGGCCTGACTTGGCGGGTGTCAGAGCCTGAGTTTACTTGGTGCACAAGGGACCCCAAGGGGCCCGATAGACACGCAGCGCCGGCTCCTATAACAAAGTGGCCAACAGCCCGGCCTCTGCACAACCCGCATGCCCCACCCGCTTTTCGAAGAGGTCGGAGCTTCCGTTTCACACCACGGAAACGGCGAGGAAAGATGACAGCAAAGAGCTTCCACTTGCTGTCGCCTCCCCACCTGGACCATCCTGGGGAGCTTTCCCTGGCCCCATCTCATCATGCAACAGAGGGACCAGAAGGCCCGACCCTAGCCCGAGGCACTGACAGAGAACAGCCTCCCTCCTCCGGGACCTCCTGGGCTCACATCTGCCCGCGACCACGGGCTGCCACGTGGGGACACGCCAGGTCCAGCGAGGCCATGCCTGTGGTCTGACTGATGACCCCTGCAGCACAACTGAATGCCAGTACCCTGTGCCCCCTCTGGGCTCACAGCATCTGCATACACCCCCACCCTTGCCCCTAACACACTCCACCGCCTGGACATCTCCCAGTCCACCCACCCTGGGCACACCCTGCTCTGTCTGCCTGGCATCCTCCTCCCCAGTGAGACCACATGGACCCTCCCCGGAGCTGCTGACAGTGCCAGGACGTGCGGGAAGGATCAGGGCACCAGCTGCCGGAGCGAGGCCCTGCCTCTCAAGTAGGAAGCAGCCCAGGGTGCAGAGGGGAGGCCTGGCCGGGAGGGCTGCCTGGCTCACAACTGCATGGCGTGCCCTGAGCGCGAACAGACATCTGCCAACAGAAAAGCTCCGGGCCCACACCCAGCCAAGGGAAGGCCCCCGCGAGGCAAGGCAGCCAGGTGCGCCCAGGGCTCACCTTGGATAACCTCGCTGACGGGCGTCTGCATGGCACCCCTCTCCAGGTTCCGCACCACCGCGTTGGCAATCCGGGTGAGGTGGCCCATGTTCCCGCGCCTCATGCCACCTGCTGCCCTGGAAGCGAACGAAGGGCAGCATGAGGGCAGCTGCCAGGCCTGGGCCTTGCCCACCGCTCCCGAGTCCCTCCTCATGGCTTGCCTGCGTTGGGAGGTGCTGTACACACACACACACACACACACACACACGCAGACCAGACAATGGGGAAGCCGCCAGGCTGTGGTTGCACGGACATTTGGGTTAAGAGCAGATGAGGGATAGGCCGGGAGGGAGGCACCCCCAGGCTAGCGGGCAGGGCAGAGGGAGGGCTGCCACACTGGACCCTCAAGGCCATCCTGGGACCCGAGTGGCAGGAATTTCAGGCAGAAGCGTCAGCATCTGTTCCAGAAAGAGCCCAGCTGCTCACAGAGGCCGAAAGCGGCAGGGAGGGAGCAGGAAGTGCCTGGACACTCTTCTGAGGGCCCAAAGGCTCAGTGGTAGAAGTGGCAGGGGCTGGGATGGGGAAGTGGGGGTTTGGGACACACTGTGGGCACAGGATGGGCAAGGGGGCAGAGGAAAGGGTGGAGGAGGCCCGGGAGCCAGGCTGGTGGAGCCTGAGGGGAAGGAGCCCTCCTGGCCGGGCGCCTGGCTCGTGTCAGCACAGCCCTGGCCTTCCTGGCAGCCCGGCAGTGGTGTCGGCAGCAGAAGCCCCTCTGGAAGCCCAACCTCCTGTGGAGCCCCGGGGCCACTGGGTCTGGCACACAATCTCCAGCCCCCGTGGTTCTTACTGTGTGTGGTCATTGGCCTCCCAGGCCTCCAGGATCCTCTGGACCAGGCAGCACTTCTGAAATAGCTGGGGGGACAGGCTGATTGGTCAGGGTCCGAGGGGCTGCGTGCTCCCCTCCACCCTCCATGAACCGAGTGGGCTTAGCAGGCAAGCAAGCAGGTGGCCTGGAGGGGAGCATCGTGGGAAGCACTCCCGGGGGAGAAGGAAAGGAGAGAGATGCGTCCCATCGAGGATGACGCATGTGGACTCAAAGGACCCCAAATCCCGGGATGTTTTCTCATGCCCTCTTTCTGTGATTTCCTCTCTCAAGGTCAAAAGGAGGGCAGCTCACCCAGGTCACGTGAGGATCAGAAAAGAAAACGCGGGGGTGGGGGGGGGGGGCCTCGGGCGGTGTGGCAGGCTCAGCACGTAGCGCCACGCGGCGCCTGGACTCACGTGGGTCACCATCGTGCTCTCGGCGTGGCTGGCAGCAGGCAGCGGGCTCTCCGCGTCCCCACTCTCGGGGCCACCGGCTTCAGCCCTGTCCTCCCGGGGGGCGTGGGAGAGAATCGCAGCCACGCACAGTTCCACTTGGAGGTGCAGAAAGTTATTCCAGGTGTACTTGAAAAACAGGTCCTGGGGACAAGCAGGGAGGGGCCATGGTAGGCAGGTGAGGCGGTGCCCCAGCCCAGAGCCTCCCTCTGCCGAGCCCAAGCAGAGGCACCTGAACATGCCTGAGGGCCAATCTTTTGTCTTCAAATTAGAAGCTTAACTCCTTCTATCCTTTCTCTTTATCCCCTAGTTAGTTTTTAAATATATTTTGATTTCTTTTTACAGAGAGGAAGGGAGAGGGATAGAATGCTAGAAACATCAATGAGAGAGAAACACTGATCAGCTGCCTCTTGCACGCCCCTTACAGGGGATGTGCCGCAACCAAGGTAAATGCCCTTGACTGGAATTGAACCTGGGACCCTTCAGTCCGCAGGCCGACACTCTATCCACTGAGCCAAACCGGTCTCGGCAATAATTCCATTTTCAACAGTATCCAAAAACAGAACACACTTAGGAATGAGTGAGCCCAGGAGGTGAGAGATGTGCACAAGGCCAAGGAGCACAGACCCCTGAGTCGCTGAGAAGGCGCAGGTCAGGCAGGATGCTGACACCATCACCAAAGTGATCCACAGACTCAGGAAGGTCTCTTCAAATGCCACTTAGCGGTTTTGTGGGGTTTTTTTTGCTTTTTTTTTGAGAAATAGAAAAATGCATCCTAATATTCATAGGGAATCACAAGGGATCCCCAAAAGAAAACAATCGTGACCAAAAAAAAAGTTGGACTCACACTTCACAGCAGCAGTTAGTCCTGGCATGAGGACAGACATGGAGACCAAGGTAAAAGAACTGAGAGTCAAGAAATAAACTCCTATATATGGCCACCTGATTTCCCACAGGATGCCACGCCGTTCAGTGGGGAAAGTGCCGGGAACTGGGCATGCACAGGCAGAGGAACGAAGCTGAACCCTCCCAAAGACGGCATTTACAAAGTAATTCACAGTGCATCGAAGACCTGACAGAGCTAAAATTATAAAACTCTTAGAAGAAAACAAGGAGTCAGTGACATGACAGTGGATTTGGCAATGATTTCTTGGATATGAAACCAATAGATAAACTGAACTTCATTAAAATTAAAAACTTGTGTGTGTAAATGGAATGAAAAAATAACCCACAGAATTGAGAAGAATCCATTTAAAAACCTTAATCCATAATATATAAAGAACTCCTATAACTCAACAACCATCAAAAGAACCACCTGACTCAAAAATGGGCAAAGGACTGGACAGCTTTTCAAAGGAAAGACACAAATGGCGAACAAAAGCACATGACCAGGTGCTCAGCACCACCAACCATGAGGGAAATGCAAGTCAAAGCCACCACGAGACACGGCCTCTCAGCCATCGTGATGGCCACTTTTACAGAAAATGGAAACCCCGTCGGGGAGGACGTGGACGCCGGCACCTGCGCGGCCGGCGGAGGAAACGGGCAGCCATGTGGGAAAGCGTGCTCCCTCGAGCGCAGCCACAGCACGACATGACCCTCAGCCCCACTTCTGGGCACGTTTCACCAGAGGGAAGGCTGGACTCACACAGGAACCTGCACGTCCATGTTTATAGCAACTTCATTCAAAGCAGCCAAAGGGGCTCTAGCCGGTGTGGCTCAATGGATAGAGCATTGGTCTGGGGACGGAAGGGTCCTAGGCTAGATTCTGATCACAGGCACCTGCCTGGATTATGGGTTTGATCCCCAGTAGGGGTCTTGCAAGATGATTCTCTCTCATCACTGATGTTTCTGACTCTCTTCCTCTCTCTAAAGTCAATAAAAATAAAATAAATAAAACAGCTGAAGGGGAAAGCAACTCACACATCCATAACGAGGAGAATGGACAAGGTTGTTTACAAGGGGAGGCGATTCCGCTATCGTCCGGTTCCTGCCGCAGCAGGGAGGAACGAACCCCGTAGACAATATGCTCAGTGCAACACTCAAGACACAAAGGGCCAACACGGCAATGCCACTTCCACGGCCTTCAGAGCCCACCTCACACAGAGGGCTGTGGAAGGGCATGGGGGACAGACTGCCTCATGTCAGTGTTTGTTTGAAGATAACAAAGTTCCGCAGATACACAGTGGGACGGTTATATAAACTGTGAATGTACTTAATGCTACTGAATTGGAATCCTTAAAATTACTAAACTGATAAATGTTTATGTGTTTGTTTACCACCGCAAAGATAAAAAGAGGAGGGAAAGAGAAAACAATGTTTAGGAGAGGAAAAGGAAGTCCTTCATTACTCTCTGTAGTTTCCACATCGGGAAGAACCTGGAGAGGCCAGTACTCCAGGCCCAGCTCCAAGCCTGGCTCCTTCTGGGAGCAGAGGCACAAGGGCAGCTGGGGATGCATCTGCCTATGGTGCCCGCAGAGCCACGCCCCCGCTTCAGCACCCTCTGCCTGGCGGGCCCTCTCCTCAGACACCCAGGCTCCCCCAGGCGCTGAATGGCTCCCCGAGGCTCCCCTGGCTCTGACAGGAAGTGCTGGGGTGCCCTGTGGAGAGCAAGCAGCTGCTCCTCTAGGATGCTCTGTGCTGAAGGGCTAAAACCAAGTCCTCCATCGAGCAGCGATCTGGAAGTGTGTGACCTTCTTAACCCTCCCTCAGAAAGACAGACACCCGCCTCTGCTCGCAGGGCAATCTCCATGAGCTGCATCGAAGCCGGGCTGTCCCACCTTCGCTCAGGCTGTGGTCAGCCTGGGCCTGTCTCAGGACCAAACCAGAGCTTCCCGAGGCGCCCCCCCTGGGCTGAGGTCCAGATGTCTGCCTGCTGGGCCTGCCCGGGGCACCTGCCTAGCCTGCCCACTGCCGCGTGGGGGAGGGAGGAGGAGCGGGCTGCTCACCAGCAGCAAGCCCATGGTGTTGAGCCGGCAGAGCTCCTGGTTGATGCTGGGCGTGTTGGTGTGCAGCAGGGCCGCCATGAGGCGGGCGCCGTGCAGGCGGGCGTTCCCGAGGGGCTCCTCCAGCACGCCGATGGTGGTCAGGATGGCGGCTTTCTGCAAATAGAGCACTCACTGACCCGGCAGCCCAGTGTGACCACTGCTCACGGGCCTGGCTGGGTCCACACTGGCACAGCTCGGGGAGAGAGGAGGGGGCCTTCCTCGAGAGTGCACTGGCTAGAGAGGGAAGGAGACATCCAAGTGAGTGCGGGGTCTGCACCCAGAGGCTCCCCAAGCTACAGGGGTCAGCACCCTGGAGTGTGAGACCGGGGTGCGAGGCAGGACCAGCGCTCTCAGGGCCACCTGGAAACTCTTAGGAGGCTGCACACGGATCTTCTCTGATCCCGCACATGCAGCATCACGTAGCCACCTTTCTGCTAACAAAATGTTCCAGAATCTCTACCTCGGTGAAGCTTACTTTCTGGCGGGGCGGCAGCCTGGAGAACAGTGAAAGAACGAGTCTCCTCAGCATGACCCCAGAACCCCCTAGAGCTGCTGAGCTGAGCAAGGGGCCTCCTCTGGGATCCCTGGCCCTTGGCTGGGTGCCCTCAGAGGCCAGGCGGACGGTGAATGTGGGCTCTCAGACGACCCCTATTTCAGAATGCAAGTCATCAGGGGGCTGCAAAAGGCCCATCCCCAGTCCCCGTGCAGACGGACATGCAGCAGGGGGTCCGGAACAGGCGCTGGCACCACCTGGTCCTCATCAGGCCAGGGAAGAGCAGGGAGCGTGTCCACGCGTCCGCGTCACCTGGGGCGCTCTGCTGTCTGAGGTCCTGTACCTTTGGCGGGTGGAGCAGGAGCTGGTGGAAGTCCTTCAGCCTGGGCTCAATGCCGTGCAGGACGCTGCGGCTGATGGGGCACAGCCTCTCCAATCCCTGAGAAAAGGCGTCCACCAGGCCCTCTGTCCTGTGGATGAGGAAGCAGATGGAGACGGGACAGCCCGGCTCCGTGCAGCTCCCTCCCCTGCCCAACACCCCCCACCCTTGTCTCAAGAGGTTGGTGGCTGCCTGAGGCCTCGAGAGAACGTCCCCACACTCGAGCCGCCTGCCAGAAGGGGGCGCCCAGTGAGGGCGATGCTTCCCCACGAGGCACTCACCCAGCCCGCCTGGCTTCCAGCAAGGTCAGCAGCACCTGCGTCCCGCTGACGAGGCAGCTCTCCGTCTGGTCCCCGTCAAACATGTTCCTCAGAAGCTGCTCCACACAGTCCTGCCTGTCACACACGGTCACTGTCTGGAGCAGAGCAGACAGAGCACGCCTCCCTCCCCGCCTCCCATGGAGGTGCGCCCTGCCGGCCTGCACTCGGGAACCTGCCCAGAGTCCTCCCCGGGGAAACAGGCCCTGGGCTTAGCTCTGGGTCCGGTGAGCACTGCACAGCCAGCTCCTCCGAGTCCGAACCTGCTTACAGGGCAGGCTTGGTGACGCACCCTAACTCAGAGACCCCACCCCACCAGCGCCCGCCAGCATCCCACTAGCCCACAGCACTCACGACTCCAGCACTGCGAGGAGGGGGTCCGGCTCCAGGGCCTCAGGCAGCTGGCCGCCCTGCTCCCTGCCCAGCCGGACGATGTCACAGAGCGTCTGGGAAGCGTTGGACTGCCTCTGCAAAGACAGGGACACGGCGCCTGTCAGAGCCAGGGGCCGCGTCAGCACCTGCCAGTGGACAGAGCCCTGGAAGCTGGGGACACGCTCTAAACCAGGTCACTCCCGCGGTGTCTGCTCTGCTTCCCACTGTCAGGGCGCACTAGACTGCCTGGCCCGGGGAGGGGATCCTGGCGAGCGGGCTCTGAGGCAGGTACGAGTTCCCGGACTCTCAATGCTCCACTGGCTCGCAGGGCGCCTGCCCCTCGGACTACGGTGAGCTACGCTGCATAGGGGACCACCTCCCTGGTCCCATCTTTTACCCTAACAAGGAGCTCCTGTTACTCAGAAAAGTCCCGTGAAAACAGACACAAAGGACGCGACTTTTGAGGGAAACGTGACCGCAGGGACGTGTAGAACTGACCCAGGGCACTTGTGGGTCACGGGGTTTACTCAGGGCAGTGGACACGGTTCCACTGCAGCCTGGCCCCTTGTCAGGGCATCAGGACACTCGGCTAAAGGATGGGGAGAAACAGGAGCAGCCAGGTAGGCCCTGTGGCCCGTGGACAGGCCTGTCCGCCCCAACGCTCATGCTCAGGGCATCGGCGCAGACACCCTTGGGGGGTGACGGGACAGACACCATTGGCACCCCCATGCCTCCCTGGCAGAACTTCCGGCCAGAGCTCTCCCCTCCAACCGGGCCTCGAGCACAGGCAGAACCAGACACTCCCCTGCAGGGAACAGAGCGCAGCAGAGCCTCTCGCTTAGAGGAGAGTCTGCAGCCGCCGCTCCCGCCTGCTGCCCGAGGGAAGCCGAGCCACACTGCGGGCTGCCCTGTGGAGAGGCCCCAAGGACCCGATTCCTGCAGACAGTCCAGTGGAGAGGCACCGGTGACCCTGTGAGCAAACCTCCTCCCCAGGCGAGCCCTGGGCAGAGGGCCCGCTAGGCTGTGTCCACATCGCTGACCCACAGAAAGATAAAAATCACTTGCTGCTGTGAGCGAATGAGTTTGGGCAACGTGTTCCCCAGCACAGGAAACACACAGTTCTGTGCGAGCGGCTCTGTAATGCGTGCACGTTACTCGTCAGTAACAAAGCCTCCGAGTCAGTGCTTGACAGATGGACAGAGATGTGCCACGGCCTCCTGAGCGGAAAGGCCGCCCTGCCCCTCGGACGCAGCAGCGGGCACTGTCCCACGGCCCGAGTGTGCACGTGTACTCACGTCTTCATCCTCTCGGGGGTGGATCAACTCCACGAGTCTCTGGATGACCCTCTCTTCACTGAGCCACTGGAAGGGAAAGGAGGGTGTGACGGCTCTGCTCATGTCTAACCACACGGGAACGTCCTTCTGCGTGTGGAACGCCATGCACAACCTACACACGCACCAATGTGGCGTGCATATGCCAGCATATGCAGACAAGGCTCTTTGCGCAGCACGTGCCCCAGGCCCAGAGAGAACAGGCAGTGACCTGACTCTGGAGCGGCCTGACGTTCATGGGGAGGAAGCGCCGTCCGTGTCCTAACGGGGTGGACTCGCACACGCCAGCTCTGCCTGGAGCACCCGACCACCACCCCTCCCAGTGCACGCAGCTGCTGCTTTTTTCTTTTTCTTTTAATCCTCATCCAAAGACATATCTTTTTTTTTTTAGAGAGAGAGAAAGGAAGAGAGAACTATCGATCGATCACCACCCATATGTGCCCTGAGGACTGAACCCCACACCTGGGTAGTTGCCTGACCCGGAAGGGAACCCGTGACCCTGGGTGCCCAGGAGCACCAGGACCTGGTGAGGCCACAGGAGCCCTCCAGGGCTGACGTGCTGGGCACTGAGGGGTTCAAGGGCAAGGTTGAACCCAGCTCCCCCAGCATCTCCTACCCAGATGATGATCTGTGCTCAGGACTGCACAGGGAGCCTTCCCTCCAGCTCAGAACAGCAGATGTGATCCTGCGCCCACTAAGGGCATGGGCTGTGACTGGTCTTAGTGGGAAGCTCACCCTGGCCGGACTATTAGCCTAGGACTGAGCCCTGCCACCCTGATGAGCACTGTCACCGATTCCAGGGGCTGGGACATGGGCGAGGAGGACCAATGGTTTATCCTACTTTAAACTGCACGGCAACCACACCCCACCAGGCACCAGGGACACACTGCCAGCACTGACCTCCTGCCTCTCTAGGCTGAGAAACCCTCTTCTCCCCCCGTTTCTGGGAAAACCCTCAGGGAGCTACGGCCATAAGCACCATCAGGACAGACACACCATCAGGACAGACACGGGCACACACTGCAGGACAAGCGACAGGCCCGTGGTCTCTGCCTTTTCCTGCCTGGCTCTGTCTTTCTAAAGTCTGCAGGGCACAGAGCCACAGGAGGTCCTGCCTGAGGCCGAGGGGTGGGATGGGAGGTAAGGAAAGTTGGGGTTCTGCTTGGTCACTGAGCAGAGGCTGGAGAGGTGGGGGGGAGAAGGAACGTTCTGCTCTTGCTTCTGAATGGACGGAGAAAGGACAATGGAAAAGGTGCAGAGTTCAGCCCAGCCCTGACCAGAGCCCGATGGCCCCAGGGGAGGCACCACACACGGCCTGGGAAGCAGGGAGTGCCCAGCACGCCAGTGCTGAGCCCCTTCACTGTGCAAGCCATGACCACCATCAGGAATCTGCAGACACGCCGGAGGGGACAGGCTCTGAGAGCAGGGCCACACACTCACCTGCAGGACTTCCTGCCGGAGCCCAGCTGGCTCCACACAGCTGACCAGGCGTAGCAGCAGGTCCATGAGGGCCGAGGTGCCGATGTGCTTCAGGACCAGGCTGATGAACGTGTCCTTCCTCTTCAGGAACACGATCACCTGAAGCCAAACACCCTGTAAGCAAGGGGCCAGCCCGCCCCTGGAGATGCCCCTGAGGGGGATCACTCCTGGGAAAGGTGATTCCATCAAGCCGAGCAGAAACAACGGGAAAACCTAAGAAGCTATAAGCAAGCCTCTGCGAGGACAGCAGAGACCCAAACTCAGGAAGTCCTACAGGCAGGGGAGGGGGCGAGGACCCGGAGGACAGGTTTGTTGCAGGTGAGCCTCCATGGAAACATGACACCACTGCCCGAGCGAGACGCACACTCGGGGCGCGCTGGCTCGTTTCCTCAATAGAATGACGAGCGTGCAGAGCTGAGAGGAGAGGATGGTCACTGCTGACAACCCCTGCCGGACACCAACCCGGAGAGCAGAGTCACCACAGTTCCGTGAGGGGTGAAAGGGAGCCAGGACCGAGGCTTTAGGAGGAAGAGGAAGAGGCAGGGATGTGCGGCTGGCTGGTGACCACGCCAATGAGATGAGAACAGCCAAGTATGAAGCATGAAGCCACGGGGGGGGGGGGGGGGGGGGGAGCAGCCAGCACCTCGGTGGGCTGCTCAGAGGTGGCTGCAGGTGAGCGAGCAGGTGAAGGAGGCAGACTGGGCAGAGTCCCTCTGAGCTGCATGTGTGCACTTTTAGCTCAGTTCAGCCCGAGATGAAGTGCCTGCCTATCCAGGGCACTGTGCTGGGCCGACCAAGAGCTCCACAGGAACAAGGACACAGAGAAGAAGCCCAGCTGGGGGAGGTCAGCCACACACTGAGCTAGAGGAAAGGAGGAGGAGGAAAGGAGGAGGAAGAGGGAGAGGTTGCACAGGAGGAAAAGTGGTGGGAGGAGGGCTCTTTGAAAAATGAATAATTAAGCTCCTAGAAAGATTATTGGGAATGAAATGAGGGAAAGCACTACAAAATTCAGCCTAGATAAACAGACTGTGGGTCCACAGACCATAGCACACTCCTCGGCAATAAAAAGGAGTACACCAACATACCACCGAAGCACACAACTTGGAGGATGCTACAGGGAATTACGCTGACAAAGAAAAAAGCTGATTCCCAAAGGCCGTGTATTATGTGTTTAGCCGAACATGTGGAAATAACAGTTTTAGAAACAGAAACTGATTAGTGGTTGCAGGGGTTGGGGATGTGTGACGGCACCGGCAGGAGAAAGGCGGGAGCAGTTAAAAGGGCCACATCAAGCCGAAACCGGTGTGGCTCAGTGGACAGAGCATCGGCTTGCGGACTGAAAGGTCCCAGGCTCGATTCCGGCCAAGGACATGTACCTTGGTTGTGGGCACATCAGCTGATCAATGTTTCTAACTCTCTATCCCTCTCCCTCCTCTCTGTAAAAAAATCAATAAAATGTGTTTTTTTTAAAAAAGGGGGGGGCCCAC
Organism: Pipistrellus nathusii; assembly: GCA_963693515.1. NCBI lineage: Eukaryota > Metazoa > Chordata > Mammalia > Chiroptera > Vespertilionidae > Pipistrellus > Pipistrellus nathusii. The sequence continues at coordinate 190,231,690 of OY882860.1, read as the reverse complement.
ACCAAGGACCCTGGTGGTTTGGAACTGCTCGGTACTTGACTGTGATGGTGGAGATACAACCTACACAGGGAATAAAATGCACATCGCTTTTTTCTTAAATCCTCACCCTGCATATGTTTTTATTGATTTTGGAAGAGAGAGAGAGAAAGGGGGGGGGGAGAAGGAAAGGGGAAAGGGGAGAAAGGGGGCGAGGGGGAGAGGGAGAGAAAGAGAGAGAAACATCGCTCATTTGCCTTCCGTATGCACCCTGACTGGGGATGAAACCATTCAATTAAAAAATGAGCAGAGGACCTGAACAGACATTTCTCCCACAATGACATACAAATGGCCAACAGATAAATGAAAAGATGCTCAGCTTCACCAGCTATGAGGGAAATGCAAATGGACCCTAAATTAGATACACCTGTTAGAATGGCTTTTACCAACAGGACAAGTAATGACAAGTGTTAGAGAGGTTATGAAGAAAATGAAACTCGAGAAACAAAGATGGCAGCAAAGGTAAACACCTAAACTGCTGCCTTGCACAATAATTTCAAAACTACAACTAAAGACAAAATGAACATCATTCAGAACCACAGGAAAGCTGGCTGAGTGGAAATCCTTTAACTAGAAGGAAAGCACATTGAGACTCAGAGGAGCTGCAAAAGGCTGAGGTATGGAGACACGTGCGTGCAGGCAGCTGAGTGCCTCGCTGGCTTTATCTAGTGGGAGGGAGACAGAGGCTCCTGACTGCACTGAACCCCAGTTCCGGGTGAGACCCTGGGGACCCAGGGATATACGGAGGGCGGGGGGGGGGGGGGGTCGGGGTCTTGATTGTCAGGCAGAAACTCAGGGGAGCTGTGAAAGGCAGAGGTCTGGAGGTGTGTGCGCAAGTGTGCGAAGAGAGGACTTTCTAATGAATGCCGCTGGCTTTCTCCAGCAGGTGGGAAACGGAAGCTCCCCTACTACGCTGAACTCCAGTTCCGGGCGAGAATCTGGAAATACAGATTCATTGGGGGAGAAACTGGACTGTTTAGCAGAGGGCGAAACCCGAGGGTGGCTTACTCTTAGAGGTGTTTGCAGTGATCACCGAGGGACACTGAGACCCAGGGGCATCATAAGGCAGGGCTGATGGGAAGCCAAGACTGTCTGCTCAGCCCATCCAAACTGAGCACAAAGGCTTTTGCAATTTTGCAAGTCTTATCTCATAAGGCTGTCTCCAGCACAGAAGTTCTCCTGGCATAGACACAGCTGATCCGCATAGCCAATTGGCCTGGAGGTCAGTTCCTCCAAGTGATACCAACAACAATCAAAACTTAACTACAACAAGGCTGTACACACAGTCCACAAAGCAGTGTAACAAGAGTGTCCACCTCAGGTAACTGGGGAGGCTGAGCCACTGGGCCCTATAGGACACCTGGCACACAAAGCTACCCTACCAACTCAGGGAAGCAGCAAAAATACAGAGACAAAGAAACAGATCACAAATGAAAGAAGTGGAGGAAAACAAACGACTGGATATAGAGTTCAAAATCACGGTTATAAGGTTTTTCAAGAATTTCCTAGAAAAGGCTGATAAATTTAGCGAGACCCTCAAGGATATGAAAAAAGACCAACTAGAAATTAAATATACACTGACTAAAATAAAAAATAATATACAGGGACCCAACAGCAGACTAGAGGAACACAAGAATCAAGTCAAAGATTTGAAAACAAAGAAGCAAAAAACACCCAATCAGAAAAGCAAAAAGAAAAAAGAATCCAAAAATATTAAGGTAGTGTAAGGAGTCTCTGGGACAACTTCAAGCATACCAACATCAGAATTACCGGGGTGCCAGAAGAAGAGAGAGAGTACGATACTGAAAACCTATTTGAAGAAATAATGACCGAAAACTTTCCCCACCTGGTGAAAGAAATAGACTTACAAGTCCAGGAAACGCAAAGAACCCCAAACAAAAGGAATCCAAAGAGGACCACACCAAGATACATCATAATTAAAATTCCAAGAGCAAAAGACAAAGAGAATATTAAAAGCAGCAAGAGGAAAGCAGTTTGTTACCTATAAAGGAGCACCCATACAATTGTCAGTCAATTTCTCAACAGAAACCATGCAGGCCAGATGGGAATGGCAAGAAATATTCAAGGTAATGAATAGCAAGAACCTACAACCAAAATTACTCTACCCAGCAAAGCTATCATTCAGAATTGAAGGTCAGATAAAGAGCTTCACAGATAAGAAAAAGCTAAAGGAGTTCATCACCACCAAAACAGCATTATATGAAACACTGAAAGGTATTCTTTATTTTTTAAAAGTTTTTAAAAACATATTTTATTGTTTTTTTACAGAGAGGAAGAGAGAGGGATAGAGAATTAGAAACATCATTGAGAGAGAAGCATTGATCAGCCGCCTCTTATACACCCCCTTACTGGGGATGTGCCCACAACCAAGGTACATGCCTCTGACGAGAATCGAACCTGGGACCTTTCAGTCTGCAGGATGATGCTCTATCCACTGAGCCAAACTGGTTTTGGCTGAAAGGTATTCTTTAAGAAGAAGAAGAAGAAGAAGAAAAAGGTAAAGATAAAAATTTTGAACAAATACATATCTATCAACAAGTGAATCTAAAAATCAAGTGAATTAAAAACCTGATGAACAGAATAAACTGGTGAATATAATAGAATAGGGACATAGAAAGGAAGTGGACTGAAAATTCTCAGGGAAAAAGGGGTGTGCAGGAAGAGACTGGACAAAAAGCATACACCTATGAATGAGGACAGTGGGAGGAGGTAAGGGCAGAGGGTGGGTTGGGAACCAGGTGGAGGGGAGCTATGTGGGGGGAGAGAAAGAGGAACAATTGTAATAATCTGAACAATAAAGATTTATTAAATTAGCCGAAACCAGTTTGGCTCAGTGGATAGAGCGTCGGCCTGTGGACCAAAAGGTCCCAGGTTCAATTCCGGTCAAGGGCATGTGCCTTGGTTGCGGGCACATCCCCAGTAGGTGATGTGCAAGAGGCGGCTGATCGATGATTCTCTCTCATCAATGTTTCTAACTCTCTATCTCTCTCCTTTCCTCTCTGTAAAAAATCAATTAAAATATATATACATACATACATATATATATATATATATATATAAAGATTTATTAAATTAAAAAAAGGAAAAAAAAGAAAATGGAACTCTTGCTGGTGGGAAAGTAAATTGGTGCAGCCACTATGGAGGTTTCTAAAAATAATTAAGAATAGAGTTACCACCCTGGCTGGTGTTGCAAAGTGGTTAGAGCATCGGGCCTCGCACCAAAGGGTTGTGGGTTTGATTCCCAGTCAAGGGCACATACCTGGGTTGCAGGTTCGTTCCTGGCCCCAAGTCAGGGCATGTGTGGGAGGTGGCGTTTCTCTCACATTGATGATTTTCTCTCTCTCCCCTTCCCTCCCTCCGTCTCTGAAAAGCAATGGAAAAAATATTCTCAAGTGAGGATTTAAAAAAATAAAATAAAAAAAAAGAATAAAGTTACTATATAACCCAGCAATCCCTCTTCTGGGTATCTACCTGAAAAACTTGAAAACATTTCTTCACAAAGAGATATGCAGCCTATGTTCATTACAGCATTATTCACAGAGCTCCCTCAATAGAGGCCTAGTGAATCTGTGGCACATCCACAATGGAGGACTACTCAGCCATAAGAAAAGACGGACTACCACCATTTGCAACATCACGGATGGACCTTCAGAATGTCATGCTAAGTAAAATCAGTCAGTCAGTAAAAGCTAAGAACTATATGATTTCTCTCAATATGTGGGATGTAAAGCAAACTCAGACACAGACAACAGTATGGTGGCCATCAGAGGGAAGGGGGTGGGTGTAAAGGGCAAAGTGCTGGAGGATGACCTGAGCTTGGGCAGTGGGCACACACTGAAAAAACTTTAAATTACCAATCAACAGTGGTTCCCCTGGAGTGTCACCTAAGACTGCTTTCTGTATTTCTGTCTTACCTGAATTTCATATAAATGCGTTACCTTTGTCAGTAGAAAAACTACTTTTTAGGAGTGCCGTCCATATTATTGGTAAGGGAAGAAGACGGAGGTGTTATAAGCAGCAGGAAAATCCAGACAGTGTCTGGAGGTAGAGTGGCTTGGGACACACGTGTGCAGGCACCGGTCTGGAAGGCGGGCAGGACACTGGGGAACCCAGGCCTGCCCTCCATTCCAGCTCCCCGCTGCCCGGCAGCACTGCTTCTCTGGGACCGAGACTCACTGCCGAGTCTTCACTCCTTCTCTGCCAGTTTCCAAAAAAGTATCTGAGGTCCTCTGAGGTCCCCTGCAAACCTCAGATTTACAACCCCATGATGGGGACAGTCCACTGAAGACCCAACATGCCACAGGGTCCCCTTCCGCCCACCATGCTCTGCTGGGGCTACACCTCTCAGCTCCAGACAGTCACGGAATATAGGGCTGTCCCCAGCCTAGGACGTGAAGACACCAAGCCATCATGGTTAACCATTGTGGGGTGTGATCATGGGATCTGCTCAACAAAGCCTGTCCCTCCTGCAGCCGATTGAAAACGTCCTGTACTTGAGAGATGTAAGTATCTACAGGGATGAAATGCTCTCAAACAGGCCCCAGGGACCTGGGCGGACTGGGTGCAGAAAGTGCCCTGCAGCTGTCCAAGGTCATGGCTCTCGTCTGCTCGTCTGCGGAGGGGGAGGCACTGAAGCAAGTGTCCGCTGGATGTGAGACCAGCAGCACCGACTCCAGGAAGACAAGCTCAGAAAAGGAGTCACTCACTATTTCACAGAAGCTGACTGCTAGAAGTTTTTTTTTAATTTGCTTTAAAACAGGAAGTGCCCTAGACATTGCCACTGGCCACCCACACAGAGGCATACGTGCCTCCAAGGACGGACAGCTACAATCCTGCCAGGACTCAGGCCTGTGGCTGGGGCCTGGGTTCCCAGCGTGGCGGGGAGCGCTGAGACTGCAGAGCCGGCAGCAGAATACCTCTTGGGAAGCCACCTTCTTACTCCACCTCCACCTCCACCTCACAGGTCAGCCGCCCACACTGCTCCACTGAGTCCCCCGCCTGCTGGCACATCGTGCCGCGATAGCTGGCAGTGAGGCGTCCGCCAGGCCACCACCCAGACCACACGGGCATGGCAGGCTTTTTACCTGTTCCGTCTTTCTTGCAATGAGACTGCCGATGGTCTTGCTGAAAAAACTGGCGAGCAGAGGATTGAGAGGCGGCTCGTGGTCCAGGAAATCGTAGAGGAGGTTCAGCAGAGTCTCGTCCCCACCCAGTCTGTCGTTGATCTGCGGCACGTCGCATGTCAGCAGCTCACAGGCCGTGTTCGGGTACCTAAAGGGCACAATGCCAGCAACTGGAGGTGAAATTAGACTTCTCCAACTCTCGGGAAAACAGTTTAAATAATCTGCCTCTTAGGATGCAGAGGGAAACACTGGCAAACCTCTGAGCCTGCAAACTGAAGGGGTCCCAGGTTCGATTCCCAGTCAGGGCACATGTCTGGGTTGCAGGCTTGATCCCCAGTGGGGGGCATGCAGGAGGCAGCCGATCCATGATTCTCTCTCATCATTAATGTTTCTCTCTCTCTCTCCCTCTCCCTTACTCTCTGAAATCAATAAAAATATTTTTTAAAAGGGCCAGAGGCTTGTATTCAAAAGATGAAAAGTAACAAATGATAACAGAAAACTTAAAAATCAACAAAAGGGAGGAAGATAAAATTTGATGAAACCTCTCAGATGTACAACAAAGGCAAAGACAAGACATTAAGTGGAAAAATAAGAAGTATCAATTTGCCAGAAAGAACAGAGGGAAACCTGTGAGAGAGAAAGTTATTAAAGAAATAAGACAGAGGCTTCCTGTGCCGAAGGCCACGAATGAGACTGCAAGGGCCCCTGGTACGCAGCACATGGTGAGAGCCCACACCCAGGGCCCGCCTTGGTGGGAACACGTAGTCCACAGCTGGGCACCTGCTCAGCTGGGTGTTTGCTTGCTTGTTTCCTTCCCCTAGAGTAGAAGTTGCCAACATGGGGCACAGGGCCCCCAGGGGGGCAATTTGATTTTTAAGGGGGCATTTTGAGAATGAGTTATTAACAGTGAATATTTTGCATTTCTTATGGTTCTAGGGACCTCATATACAGTCTATAAATATACATGTGACATATTATACATTTCAGTTCTCTATTATGTTTTGAAACTTTATTTGCTACCTTTTTATATCACTTCATATTATTTTTTAACAATTTCTGAGTGACTTCTTCCTTAGTACTTCAATGTCCTTTTGTTCCTTTTTCTCTTTCTTGCTTGTTTAAACCAAGTTAATGGTCTTTTAGGCTTCCTCCATGTGAATAGTTCACTTTTTAAATAAGAATTATAGTCCTGACCGGTTTGGCTCAGTGGATAGAGCGACGGCCTGCGGACTGAAGGGTCCAGGTTTGATTCCGGTCAAGGGCAAATACCCTGGTTGCAGGCACATCCCCAGTGGGGGGTGTGCAGGAGGCAACTGATTGGTTTCTCTCTCTCATTGATGTTTCTGACTCTCTATGCCTCTCCCTTCCTCTCTGTAAAAAATCAATAAAATATATTTTATAAAAAAGAATTATATGTCACAGGAGGCATCAGGAATTTAGAGATGCTTAGGTGGGGTGTAGCCGAAAAAAAGGTTGGGAACCACTGCCCTAGAGCGAATAGTTCCTTCTTGCCCTGTCTGCTTGGCTTTGTACCATCTGTCACCAATCTCTTTCAGACTCAGGCGAGAAAACTCCCCTGGCCCAGGATGCTGCTCCAGGACCCCTCTGCTCAGCCCTGCCCCGCTCCCTCAGACCTGTCGCCAACGCCCGCCCTCCCGACAGGGAAGGCACATGGGGAGCGAGAGGGTGAGGGGGTGGGCTGTGAACGGTGATGGTGATGCCGTGAGGCTGAGGCCACACGCGGAGCAGGAGCATCCCAGCACAGCGCCCTCTATATGACCTCCCACAGAGGCACTAGAGCCAAGGCTGTGGCGCCTCCACCATCCAGCCCGTCTCACCAAGCACAGGCACCCCTGACCCCCACCGGCTTGTCCAGCACAGCCCTGTCTCTGCTGAGCCACCCAGTCTGCCCTTGTAACTGCCAGCGGGTTAGGTGTGCTTGTGCTCCAACAGGACTTTCTTTATGAACAATGAGATGTGAATTTGTATCATTTTCATGTGAAACAACCATTTAAAAATACAGACCCATTCTTAGCTTGCAAGTCACACAAAAACAGGATGTGACCTGCAGGTCATGGTTTGTACCCTGACCAGGAATCGAACCGTAACCTCCTGGCTCATTGGTTGACGCTGTGACCCTGTTCTAAGACCTCCCACCACTCGCTGTCCATCTGGCCATCTGTCCTGAAGAGCTGCCAAGGCCCCAGTGGGCAACCTCAGAGCCTAAGGCTGCATCCGCTCTGCCCTTCCTGTCACCTTCCTATCCTCAAACTCCTCAGTCCTTATGCCAGACCCTCGCCACACCCCTTCCTTCTGACATCCTGGTCAAGTGAAGAATGGGACATTTTAGGAAAAACTGAGAATGGTCACTAATGACATATTCTGCTGAGCCCAGAGGAAAGCAGAGCCCATTGTCTCCCAAGCCCCCTCCCAGGTCTGTCCTCCAGCACACCATAGGCGCCCTACAGCTCAGAATGCAAGTCACCCCCCAAGAGCAGCCTCCTCACTTGTCCACCAGGAAGCCCCGCCCTGCTCCCCTGCAGCCCCGCTCCCTGCAGCTTGCCCCCCTGCAGCCTGACCCCCTGCAGCCCCGCTCCCCTGCAGCCCGCTCCCCTGCAGCCCTGCCCCCCCTATAGCCTGCCCCCCTGCAGCCCCGCTCCCCTGCAGCTCGCTCCCCTGTAGCCTGCTCCCCTGCAGCCCCGCCCCCTGCAGCTTGCTCCCCTGCAGCCCGCTCCCCTGCAGCCCTGCCACCCCTGTAGCCTGCTCTCCTGAAGCCAGCTCCCCTGCAGCCCGCTCCCCTGCAGCCCGCTCCCCTGCAGCCCTGCCCCCCCTATAGCCTGCCCCCCCTGCAGCCCCGCTCCCCTGCAGCTCGCTCCCCTGTAGCCTGCTCCCCTGCAGCCCCGCCCCCTGCAGCTTGCTCCCCTGCAGCCCGCTCCCCTGCAGCCCTGCCACCCCTGTAGCCTGCTCTCCTGAAGCCAGCTCCCCTGCAGCCCGCTCCCCTGCAGTCCTGCTCCCCTGCAGCTCACTCCCCTGTAGCCCGCTCCCCTGCAGCCCTGCTCCCCTGCAGCCCGCTCCCCTGCAGCCCGCTCCCCTGTAGCCTGCTCCCCTGCAGCCCTGCTCCCCTGCAGCCCGCTCCCCTGCAGCCCTGCCCGGTACATACTTGAAGCGGACCTTCTCGTCCATGTCCAGGGGCGGGTCCTGTGTGATGAGGCTCACCAGCTCCTCCATACACTGTGGCCGACACAGGAAGTCCAGCAGCTTCCGGTTCTGGGCCTTGCACTCCTGTAAGATGTCATCTTCGTCCATTAACTCCCGCAGCGTCACATCCTCCTTATCCAGCAGCTTGTCAACGTGGGACGTGGTGTTCAAGTCGAACTTCCAGAACATGGTGACGGCCACAGACCTGCAGGCAAAGACCAGAGGGTCACTCCCCACACCTGACCGAGTCCCAGAGTCAGTCCCCACAAGGGCCAGCGCTGGAGACGGCGCTCTCCCAGCACCCGCTCTGCCCACGCCTCTCCGGTTAGGCTCTCACGTCAGCAGGGACGTCACATCCAGCATTCGGTTCCCTGCTCGCTGACCGCCTTCCTCAGCTCCGTTCCCACCCTGGGTGCTCTCTCACTCCCTGCCCCCTCAGGAGAAGTGTCTGCATGTGCCAGGCAGGGATGCCTCTGCACCCCAATCAAGTCAATGATTCACAGCCCCACCTCAGAGTGAGCGCTGGACCCCTCTCCCCAAGGTCCCTGGATTGAATGGACTGTCAGTTTTCTGTAGACGGTGCTCTGACAGCTTAGAACACCTTTCTGGCTGGAGAGAGATGCCACTCCCTGGCTGGTCAATCTTAGAGGCAGCAGAGGGCCCAGCAGGGGCCGGCCTGTGCCCTCTGCACACTCCCATTCAGAGGGCTCCTCCACTATGCCCAGCCCTCCCCTGCCTCCGGCCAATACTCCTGCCTTTATCTCAGGGCCAGGGCCCAGGCAACCAGGGACTACCCAGCGACTTAGAGCCCACCTACCCTGTCCATAGGCCCTGCCTCTCCCATGGAAACCCCCCCAGAGGTTGTGCCTAAGCATCAACACCTGTCCTCTGCTCCCTACACCCTTGGAGTCCCCCATGTGGCTATGCATGAAGAACAGGCCTCCTGTCTCCAGGAACCATGAGGTAACAACTTTATTTTCCTGAGACTCTGAGTCTCCTCTCGTGGCTGTGCCTGATTGACCATCTCATAAAAAAAAAAAACACAGAACATCTCACGGAGTCTGACTGGTGTGGCTCAGATGATTAGGCATCGACCTACGGACTAGGGGGTCACGGTTCGATTCCCGGTCAGGGCACAGGCCTGGATTGCGGGTTTGATCCCCAGTGTGGGGTGTACAGGAGGTAGCCGATCCATGATTCTCATCACTGATGCTTCTCTCTCTCTTTCTCTCTCCCTTCTTCTCTGAAATCAGCAAAAAGATTTTAAAAAAACATCTCATAGAATACAATCTCAGCAAGATAGCTTGCTTCGCTTCACCCCTCCCACTACCTGGCACCTCCCCTCACTGTGCCTTCTTGCTGAGTGGGTTATCCTAAAGCCACATGTCCCTCACACTCCGCTGGGCCCTGAGGCTGCTACTGTGTCCTCTGCACCTCACACACTCTCTAGGCTCCTGATGGCTTGGCCTGGAAGATACGAGGTTTGTCCCGCTGAGTGAGCCTCACGTGTCAGTCTGTGGGCCTAGGTCCCTGTCTGACACAGAATGAAGAACAAAGCCTGGGTCTTTAACAGATTCAACCTGCCGGCAGGCACTCAGGACCAGGGCTTCCCTAGCAGGCCGGCTTCCTACAGAAGGACAGACATCCAGTCTAATTAGCATATTATGCTTTTATTATTATAGAGTATTTGCAATTATGGTAACAGATGAGAAGATGGACTTCTCTACCTTTGGCCTAGAAGAGAAAGGCTGTCCACACGATGTGAGCCCTGTGTCCTCGCTGTCCAGCCGACCCCCCAGCAGCCTCTTGTCCCTGCTGCACAGAGGCCTTTTCTAAACCAGACTCCTCCACATTCCTCCCATCCCGCCTCACATCCCCCTCACCAGACTGCTCCACAATGGCCCCCAGCCCCTTGGGCACCCCCCTGCCTGCCGAGCCCCTGGCCACAGGGGTGCTGTGCCTTCCTCAGCACAAGCAGTCCTTCCCCTGTACCCTCTGCCTGGCAACAGGCAGCCCCTCTTCCAATCCCATTCGCCCTGCAGGCTGTGCAGGGCACCACACTCAGAGGCTGGGTGCTTGGACTTGCCCTGCACTGTGTGTCCTCGGGGCCATTTCCCTTGATTTCCCATGAGGAGTGGAGGGGATACTGGGGGGCAGCACCAGACTGCGAGACCAGAAATCCCCAGAAGCACCTGGCAAAAGATGGCCTCCCCACCTCCAGATACCCCTCTCTCTTGAGCGACTCCCACACTCGATAACGTGCAATCCTGGGAGGAGGGGCCGCAGGGAGACCCAGCTGGCAAGGCTTCTTCCAGGCTTGGAGCAAGACTTGGCAGCACAGGGCAGCTAGAGCTGGCTTCTGTGTGTCATGCTTCCAGCCACAGAGTGGGTGAGTGGCCACGTGGACCACAAGATCCCATCAACCAAAAGAACTGCAGTAATCCAGAGGAAGACAAAAAAATAAAAAGGAAAAAGAAGAAGAAATAAGCAACAAAAAAGATGGGACAAATGGGGAGGAAACAGCAAGATACCAGTCATTGATGAATACTTTCAATTAAAGACAGAAATAGTCAGACTAGATTTAAACAGCAATAACTAACTATATGCTGGGTATAAATGACTTATTCTATCTTTTTATTGATTTGAGAGAGAAGGAAGGATAATGGGGAGGGAGAGAGAGAAACATCAATTGGTTGCCTCTCATACATGCCCAAACAGGCACTGAAACTGCACCTGGGTATGTGCCCTCACTGGGAATCGAACCTGCCAACCTTCAGTGTATGGGATGATGCTCCAACCACCTGCCCTACCGGCCAGGGGTAAAAGCTGGCTTTAAATATAAAGACACAGGTCAAGCCTTTGTTTTGCACGGCTGGAAGGTACAGCATGTGACTACGAATCGTGATGGTTCACTTTGCTGTGACGGCCTGTCCACTGCTACCAGGTACAGGCTGTCCTCATCAAACATGCTGGGAGAGCCCAAACCAGTCTGGCTCCGTGGATAGAGCGCCGGCCTGCGGACTGAAAGGTCCCAGGTTCGATTCCGGCCAAGGGCATGGACCCTGGTTGCAGGCACATCCCCCAGTACGGGATGTGCAGGAGGCAGCTGATGATGTTTCTCTCTCATCGATGTTTCTAACTCTCTATGCCTCTCCCTTCCTCTCTGAAAAAAATCAATTATATATATATATATATACATATGCATACACACACACACACACACATATATTTTTTTAAATATACTTTATTGATTTTTTTTACAGAGAAGAAGGGAGAGGGACAGAGAGCCAGAAACATCGACCAGCTGCCTCCTGCACCCCCCTCCCCCACCGGGGACATGCCGGCAACCAATGTACATGCCCTTGACCAGAATCGAACCCGGGACCTCTCAGTCCACATGCCAACGCTCTATCCACTGAGCCAAACCGGTTTTGGCTAAAATATATTTTTAAACAAAATTTTTAAAATTTCTTTTATTAATTTTTTTTTTTTCCCAGAGAGGAAGGGAGATAGAGAGAAATACCAAAGATGAGAGAAAATCATTGATTGGCTGCCTCCTGCACTCCCCCCATTGGGGATCAAGCCCACAACCTGTTCATGTGCCCTGACCAGGAACTGAACCAGGGACCTCACTAGCCTGGTCAGATCATTGATTTTTTTTTATCTATCAATCAATCTATCTATCTATCTATCTATTTATTTATTTATTTAAAATGTATTTTATTGATTTTTTACAGAGAGGAAGAGAGAGGGATAGAGTTAGAAACATCAACAAGAGTGGATCAATCAGCCGCCTCTTGCACATCCCCTACTGGGGATGTGCTGGCAACCAAGGTACATGCCCTTGACCGGAATTGAACCTGGGGCCTTTTGTCCGCAGGCCGACGCTCTATCCACTGAGCCAAACCAGTTTTGGCAGATCATTGATTTTTTTTAGACCTTTTTCCTATTATAAGCATTTAAAGCTGCAAAGTTTCTTTCGAGCACTGCTTTAGCTGCATCCCACAGATTTTTATATTCATAATGATCCTTGTGATTTTTTCTTGGACTTACATTTTAAAATATAATGCTTAATTTTCTAATCATTTTGGGACTTCCTAAATAGCTCTTTGCTACTGATATCTCATTTCTGTTGTGCTCAGAGAGAGCGTAGGCTTATGTGACTTCATTCCTTTAACTGAATTGGTATTTAACTTATGGCCTAGCATGGAGGTCAACAAACTTCTTCAGAAAGAGCTAGGCAGGAGTTATTTTCAGCTTTGTAGGTCACATGGGATCTCTGTTGCATGTTCTTTTCCTAACAATTCTTTAAAAACATAAAAACTACTCTCATCCCTGACTAGCGTGGCTCAGTTGGTTGGTTGAGTGTGGTCCCATGCACAGAAAAGTTGTTGGTTCCATTCCCAGTCAGGGCACATGCCTTGGTTGTGTGCAAGGGACTGCAATCCATCAATGTTTCTCTCTTTCTCTTCCTCTCCCTTCCTCTCTCTCTGAAAATCAATTAAAAATCTTAACAACCAACTATTCTCAGTCTGCAAGCTGCAGAGAGCAAGTAGTGGCAGGACCTGCATGCAAGCTGCAGTCTCCTCCCCAATCCTTGCCTATGACACGGCACAGTCCATCCCAATGAATGTGTACCTGGACACCGGGTTCTCTCTGCTGCTGGGGAGTCAATCCAGTCGGCTGACAGTAGTAAGATAATGGTAACTGATAAAATCAGCTGACAACTGCTTTTGTGACTACTTATATCAAATAATGAGAAGATTGCAGTCTCCAACTATAACTGTGGATGTACTAGTATTCATGTCTCCTTTTGATTTTGTAAGTTTTGCTTCATGTATTTAGAATTTATCTTATTATGTGGACACATATTTAAGATTTTATAACTTGATGAACAGCCTCTTCATTCATTTTGAAATGCCCCTTGTTATTTCTGGCAATACAGGCAGCCTGGCTCCACTGAGCTTCCTGAGACTGTGCAGTCCACCAGCCAAAGGTGTGTGCAGCCCTGCATCTCGCCAGCCCCTGGCACCACTCCCCACGGCCGGTGCTCACAGTGCCATTCTCGAAATACACAAACCTTGTCACTGACATCACCGTCATGTGCTCTGTGATCAGTGACCCTTAACCTCACTCCTGTCATTCTTTGGGGCCCACAAACTGCCCCATGAGACCAAGACCGTCCCTCCCTCTCCTGGGCCCCTATTTCCTGAGACACAAGGCAGAAGGCAGGCCCTTCGTAGCCCACGATGGCCTCCAGGTTCCCTGCAGGAAGAGCCGACCTCTCACTTTACACCAAAAGCAGAAGCGACCCGCGCGGGGGAGGGGGCTTGTCCAACGCCAAGAGAAGCCGGAAGCGAGGCCTCTCGGCCAAACAGTGAGCACACTGTGACCCCCAAGAGGTCCCGGAAGGAAATGAGAGTGCTGCTCCAGCGAACACGCGTGTAAGAGGCAACAGCCTCCTGCTGGGAAGGAGGCAGGGTCCGTGCTCTGGGGAGGGCCACCAGCCAGGGCTGCCTCCAGCCACAGCCTACTCCAGGGCAGGCCCGACTCTCTCCCAGCCTGTGAGGCCGAGAGGGGAGGCGGCTGTGGAGGAGCGTGTGGAGGTGGGAGGTTGGTTGTGAGCTGGAGGAGGTGCGGGGGCAGCAGGGGCTGAGCTGCAGCGAGCTGAGCGGTACATCTTGGGGACACGGGACGAGGGTCCAGACCCCAATAAAACGGGGTCGCCATAAAGTGACCCAATGAACGCTTTGTCCGAGGTGGAGGATGGGCCTCCCTCCGGTGGGAAGGAGATGCCACCGGGACCACACAGCTGAGAGGTCGGCGCCTGGCCTCATGGGACAGGGGGCTCGTGCTAGGATCTCACCAGCTGTGACTTGAGGCTGGAGCCAGAGCTCACTTCCCGTTTAGAAAGTCCAGGCCGTGAGAGTGCGGCTCCCCCTGCTCTGCCTGTGTCTGCATGTGCCCCCAGCTCCCCGGACAGTGTGAGCCCGTGCAGACCGACCCTCAGAAAAAGGACCCTTCCCCGTCTCACTGCTCGCGACACGGCGCCTGGCCCCAGAGCGTGTGGAGGGCCCATGAAGGCCGTTTCCAGGCCTTCCTGCTGCTCTGGGTCAAGGACTGACTGACTCCCGCGTCTCCTTGTGAAGAAAAGCCAGTGATGAGCTATGGCCGCGTGGGGTTCCTCTGATGGATCGGGGCAAAATCCATGGAAAAGGTCTCCCTGTCCCTGCACAGAGTCCCTCTCTCCTGTCCTCTCCCTACTCCCCCCACGTGCACACAGGAATCCCATGGAAAAGGTCTCCCTGTCCCTGCACAGAGTCCCTCTCTCCTCTCCCCACCCCCCCCACGTGCACACAGGAATCACATGGAAAAGGTCTCCCTCCCGCTACAGAGACCGTCAGTGAGTCCTGGAGGATTCACAGGGTCGGGGAGAGGCCGATCCGCCCTCGTGGCCACCCTGAGGGCTCAGGCCTCTGAGAGAAGTGCCTGCCCGTGTGGAGGGAGCAGCAGGAGGAGCATGAAGCGGAGCCTGAGGATGGGCGGGGTAGCTGCAAACTCAGGACAGAGCCTGAGTGAGGAGGAGGTGCTTGCAGAGGAGCAAGGAGAGGGTTTCGGGAGACGGAGCCCCCTGTGACGAGGTTGTGAGGACAGTGAGGATTAGATGTGATGTGAGCGTGACTGACAGAGCGGTGCCGAGTTTGAGGACCGGCTGCAGATAGAGAGAAAAAAAGAGACACAAAAGAGAAAAGGAAAAGAAAGGGGGGAAAAACAAACAACTATCCTCTACAATTACCTTCATTTCAGAAAATACTGACTTTCAAATATCAAAAAAGAAAAGTCATCATTTCAGGATTAAGGATAATGTCTCACTTTCAAAAAATATCATTTTAAGAAAAACTCACCTCATTACATTTATTTCGTTCATTTCACCCATATTATAGACCAGCATTTGAGGACCTCTATTATTTTACCAGCACATGACACATGAAATAAAACTAGGTTATACTCTTACCACCATTAACTTAGACCATAGCTCATGAGCTTACATCAGCACATTGTGCTATGCCATTAAATCAAAAATCCCTGTATAAGGACACTTCCGCTCCCATCAGTTTTCTATGCATTTTAAGAAATACTGATCGTATCTGTGGCTTCCTTTGAAAGGAATGGAACTGTAGTTAATTTCAATGTCCCAGGAATGCGGCAGAAAACACTGACTCCTTCTCCCATCGCTCTCACTTCCCGGCACCGCACGCTGCCCAATGAAGCGCCAGCATCGCTCAGCTGCCCCACCGCAGGGGGCTCTCGCTCTCCTTCCCAGGCGACACATCCACGGCATCCCCACCCGCAGGTCCAATCATGAGACTGCAGGCCCCGCACCAACACGCGAGACGCCAGGATCCTCCACGCCCTGACAACGCCTCCGCCCGCCAGCTCTCTGGAATGCCTAGCAAAGTATCACCAGCATCTTCCAGACGCTTAGTCAACAGCCACCGAAAGGAACCCGAGTTCCCCATCTCTATTTACTTGTTCTGGTCAGCATGTATCAGACTGCGGGTAGGTCCCAAAGAGAAACGCTGCCACATGAGTTCCAAACGAGCTCTTCACAAAGGAACACGGAGGCACAGACTGTTGCTAAGAGAAATTAGAATCTAAAAGATTTACAATCCAAGTCCTGGATTGGCTGTGTGGCCTGAAGCCAGTTATGTGATCCTTGTACTTTGGTTTCTGCACCTGCGAGCCGGGATCAGTGAGCATCCCGGACTCTTGGAATTGCTGTGAGGACTGAGTTACCACATACGGAGCCTGGAAGCATGGCCGTACGTGGTGGCCACAGATCCCGACTGCAGGAGAGAAGAGGAAAGAGAGGTCATCTGCTGCAGAGAGCAGCTCAGGGTGCTGGGCGGCAGGCACGGCTGCAGAGCTGAGTGTGTGCCTCCCCCCAAGCTCACCACAGTGTGTCACACTGGAGCTTGCATCCACAGGAAGGAAGGGTCTGCACTGTTAACGGACAAACCCTACACCCAGAAGGCTTTCTTACCTTCCCAAAGAGCAGTGGTCACACGCTCACCAGCCCAACTGGAATTCCATGTGGCTTGGAAAAATGGTGAAGCGAGTCCATGGAAAGCAGTGTTTGTACAATCGACTGATTACCAAATGAGACCAGGTCTAAACTGGGGGACAGACCACAAAAATGGCCTAACTGAAACATGAATAAAAATCCAAAATCAGAAGTAAAGCCCTAGCTGGCCTGACTCAGTAGTTGGAGCCTCCACCCATGGACTGAAGGGTCCCAGGTTCAATTCTGGTCAAGGATACGTGCCTCAGTTGCAAGCTCGACCCTGGCCCCAGGCAGGGCACGTGCAGGAGGCAACCAATCAATGTGCCTCTCTCCCATCGGCGTTATGGGTGAAGATTAACAAAAAACACACATAAATAAAAGAAGTTAAAAGAAGAAATTGCCCTAGCTGGTTTGGCTCAGTGGATAGAGCGTTGGCCTGTAGACTGAAGACCCTTTTGTCTCTCATGCTATCTGATTCCAATGCATGGGTATGTGTTTCTTTTTATTTATACTGTGTGGGACACAGTGTGCTTCCATTCTGGGAGGCCAACCACACACTCACCACACATTATCATTCTACCCTCCACTTTCTCTTATTCTCATTTTCCATCTCCCATTTCTCAGGGCTGCACCCTGTGTAACTTCTTCATTTATATACTCCAGTTCACAATTCTGTCTTCTGCCATGTTTAATATGTCTACTCCACATATATTGGATTTTTCTTTAGGATTCTTAATTGCTGAAAGGATTACATATGCCCCTTTTTTCCTCCCATAGACCCCTTGAGACTTTTATTTCAACTTCTTTACATTTCTGAAAGTTCTACTTGGATCACTTTGATACTTTGTTTTGTATTACTAATTTTTATTCTATGTGTATTTCTTCAAATATTTCATATATTATTACTAGGGGCGCAGTGCATGAATTCGTGCACCTTGAAAGAAACTGGGGCTGAGAGGCTGCGGTGGGCACAGGAATGGGTCTTGGCCCATCCTCCAAGGCTCCAACGGGCCCCTCCCGTCACGGCCTCTGGTCTCCCGCCACCACCGCTCTGCTGATGGTGCTGGTCCCACTCGCACCTGCTGACTGCGCAGAGGGATAGGGGCCCGCATTGGGCGCTGGCAGCGGGTGTGAGCACTGGGCGTGCAGGAGCAAAGAATTTTCAGTAACCACCAGAGGCTTGCCCCAATGACAGTGACCAGCACCCTGCCTTGGTCTGGCACCCCTGCTCACCTACTCCACCATCCTACCTACGCCAATGCTCATCATGTTCTCTGCTCTGCCGCCTGCTGCTGACACCCACCATGTTCTGCATGCGTCCCATGATGGTCAGCGCACATCATAGCAACCAACTGTTCCATCGTTTGATCTATTTGCATATTATGGTTTTTATATAGATACACTAGAGGCCCCCCCTCCAGTGCATGATTGGGGCTGGGGAGGGAATGTGGGAGGGCTTCAGGGCATGTCCGGATCCCAGCAGCAAGCTAACCTATCAATCGTAGTGTCTGCCCCCTCGTGGTTAGTGCACATCAGATACACTTTAGAGCAGTATCTTAATTTTTAGTGCACCAAAGTGATCACAAGAAACCATATTTACTGTGATTTATCCAGCATCTAATTCGAGTGCAATTGGAGAGCTTTTTAGGAGCACCCAATATTGAGGACACAGGAGTCCCTCCCTCCTTTTTTCTCCAAAATATATTTTTATTTATTTCAGAGAGGAAGGGGGAGAGAGAGAGAGAAAGAGAAGAGAGAACATCAATTATGAGACAGAACTTGCTGCCTCCTGCACACCCCACGCCAGGGACTGAACCCACAATCAAGGTATGTGCCCTGACCGGGTATCAAACTGTGACCTTCTGGTTCTTAGGTCGACACTCAAACACTGAGCCAGGCCTTCTCTCCCTTTTTCATCCTCCACATAGACAGTGTGTTCTGGACAGCACCCATGACCATGTAAGGGCTCTAGCTTATATGGTCACTACACGTGCATGGCTGCCCCATTTTATTTGGAATACACTTCAGCTTCGAGAGACCAAGTAACTTTTCCATAATACAGCTCTTCAAAACTAGACTCAGGAGGATCAAAAACAACCAAAAGACAACAGACTATACACACCTTTCAAAACTAAATTTCTGCTGTCAGAAATGTATACAGTATATTTGCACATATTATACGGTAACGCAGAATAAAAAAGGAAAACCATCCTACCTTCTGTGGAAACTTCTTGTTTAAATTTTGTATTCAGGCAAAATATAAAAACATTTGGAGGTTTTTCTTGGAGTATATGCAACTTTAAGAAAATTTTTTTCATTCAGTATAAGATTGATAATAGCTTCACCTGAAAAATAAAAAGGAAAAAAATATTTTAAGTTCTGCTTTTATAAAGTAAATTACCAAAATGGCAGATAAAAAGAAAGCAAAAATCAGTATCTTTACTTAGTATTCAAATTATCAGAACATTTCAGGATGAAGGAATGAAAGCTCCATTGCCTCTATTTGTGTTAGAGAGTGTGGTGCCGATGGCGTATACCCAATCCCGTGTCTGGTTAATGAGCTCATTTGTTGGAATGTCACACACAGATTTCAAAAATGTGGGAAGGATCTCTATGGAGTTGTCCACTTTAGTAACTTTATGTATTTACTTATTTTTACCCTCACCTGAAGATATCTTTCCATTGATTTGTAGAACGAGTGGAAGAGAGGGAAAGACAGAGAGAAATATTGGAGAAAGAGAAACACATAGGTTAGTCGAGCCCTAACCAGAGCTTGGGCCAGGGAGGAACCTGCAAACCGGAGACCCTTTGGTTCACAGGCTGACACTCTATCCACTGAGCCAAACTGGCTGGGGTCGGTTTAGTAACTTCACACTATCTCCTCAAGAAATGCATATTCCTGTCCTGCCTGGATAGCTCAATTGGTTAGAACAGTGGTTGACAAACTGCAACTCGTGAGCCACATGCAGCTCTTTGGTCTCTTGAGTTTTTAGCAATGGCCAGCTTAATTAAGTACCCTAATTAAGTTAATAACAATGTACCTATCTATACAGTTTAAGTTTAAAAAATGTGGCTTCCAAAAGAAATTTCAATCATTGTACTGTTGATATTTGGCTCTGTTGACTAATGAGTTGGCTGATCACTGGGTTAGAACATCGTTCCAATATACCAAGGTTGCCAATTCAATCCCAGTCAGGGCACATTCCAGAAACAGCCAGTGAGGCCGGCATGGCTCAGTAGTTGAGTGTCGAACTATGAATCAGGAGGTCACAGTGGGACCCAGTCAGGGCACATGCCCAGGTTAAGGCAGCCGATCAAGGATTCTCTCTCATCACTGATGTTTTTCTCTTCCTCTCCCTCCTCTCTCTCTCTCTCTCTCTCTCTCTCTCTCTCTCTATATATATATATATATATATACACATATTAAAAGGAATCGGCCAATGAATGCATAAATAAGTAGAACAACAAAACTATGTTTCTTCTCCCGTCTATTTCTCTCTCTCTCTCTTAAAAAAAAAAAAAAAAAAAAAAAAAAAAAGCAGCATATTCCTGGTCATAAGGTGACTGATAACCCATCACAATGTCTAGAAGCATCTAAAAGTGCTCCCACAGTGATCTCTACATACCATTTCCAAGTCAGGCGACCAACACTGCCTGATGAAATGACTGGACACCTGAGCCTGGGCAGCTCACTTTGCACTTGCATGAAAGTCCTGATTTACCACTGGAAACTGGTCTTCAGCCATTTCCTTCCCTGGAGACATGCATTCCCTGACGACCCACCAAGAAAAGCCCGCCTCTGGACCAACAGCCAGCGAGGCTTAACAACAAGACTGTACACACAGCCCACAAAGGGCTGCACCAAGACTGCCCACCTCAGGTAACTGGGAAAGCTGTGCTACTGGGCTCTGCCAGGACACCTAGCACACAAAACTATTCCATCAAATGAGGGAAGCAGCTAAAATGCAGAGAAGAAGTAGGACACAAAGGAAGAAAATGGAAGAAAGTAAAAGAACAGACATTGAGTTCAAAACCACAGTTAAAAGGTTTTTCAAGAATTTCCTAGAGCCGAAACCGGTTTGGCTCAGCAGCAGAGCGTTGGTCTGTGGACTGAAAGGTCCCGGGTTTGATTCCGGTCCAGGGCATGTACCTTGGTTGCGGGCACATCCCCAGTGGGGGGTGTGCAAGAGGCAGCTGGTCGATGTTTCTCTCTCATCAATGTTTCTAGCTCTCTATCTCTCTCCCTTCATCTCTGTAAGAAAATCAATATATTTAAAAAAAAAAAAAAGAATTTCCTAGAAAAGGCAGATAAAATAAATGAGACCTTTGAGGATATGAAAAGGAATCAACTAGAAATAAAGAATACATTGTCTGAAATAAAAAATATTATACAGAGTCCTAAAAACAGACTGGAAGATCGCAAAAATCAAGACAAAGATTTGGAACACAAAGAACCAGAGGACACTCCTCCGCAGAAACAAGAAGAGAAGAGAATCTAAAAAGTTGAAGATAGTATAAGAAACCTCTGGGACAACTTCAAGCAAACCAACATCAGAATTATGGGGGTCCCAGAAGAAGAGAGAGAGCAAGATACCAAAAGCCTATTGGAAGAAATAGTGACAGAAAACTTCCCCCACCTGGTGGAAGAAATAGACTTACAAGTCCAAGAAGCACACAGAATCCCAAACAAAAGGAATCCAAAGAGGACCACACCAAGACACATCATAATTAAAATTCCAAGAGCAAAAGACAAAGAGAATATTAAAAGCACCAAGAGGAAAGCAGTTAGTTATCTATAAAGGAGCACCCATACGATTGTCAGTTGATTTCTCAAAAGAAACCATGCAGGCCAGATGGGAATGGCAAGAAATATTCAAGGTGAAGAATAGCAAGAACCTACAGCCAAAATTACTCTACCCAGTAGAGCTATCACTCAGAATCGAAGACCAGATAAAGAGCTTCACAGATAAGAAAAAGCTAAAGGAGTTCATCACCGCCAAACCAGAATTATATGAATTGCTGAAGGGGGTTCTTTAGAAAGAGGAAGAAGATAAAGATCAAAATTATGAACAACAAATACATAACTATCAACAAGTGAATCTAAAAACCAAGTAAATTGCCAGCACCGGTTTGGCTCAGTGGATAGAGCGTCAGCCTGCAGATTGAAAGGTCCTGGGTTCGATTCCGGTCAAGGGCACGTACCTTGGTTGCGGGCACATCCTCCGTAGAGGGTGTGCATGAGGCAGCTGGTCGATGATTCTCTCTTATCGATGTTTCTAACTCTCTATCCCTCTCTCTTCCTCTCTGTGAAAAATCAATAAAATATATATTTTTTAAAAAACACAAGTGAATTAAAAGCCTGATGAACAGAATAAACTGGTGAATATAATAGAATCAGGGACATAGAAAGGAAGTGGACTGAAAATTCTCAGGGTTAAAGGGGTGTGGGAGGTGCAGGAAGAGACTGAACTAAATCTGTGCACCTATGGATGAGGACAATGGGCGGTGGGGATAGGGCAGAGGGTGGGGTGGGAACCTGGTGGAGGGGAGTAAAGGAGGGGGTAAAAAAGAGGAACATTTGTAATAATCTGAACAATAAAGATTTATTTAAAAAGAAAAAAAGAAAAAAAAAAAACACCTCTGCTTTCTCTCTCCCCAGAACGGGGTCAGCATTCTCCTAGGTCCATGGCAATTTTAAAAACCACCTTATTCCTTCATTCTAAAACCTGTTTTTGATCTCTCTGCTACGGGAGCCAATTTACCTCCCCACCTGCAACAATGGGAGGGGGGGGAAAATTAAAGGGTAAAATATATGGAACAGTTTTCAACAAGGAAGGAAGGAAGGATGGATTCCAGAAATGACATAGATGATAGAATTAATAGAGACATTTAAGCAGTTGTCCTAACTGTGTTCCATATCTTCAAAAACCTAGAGGAAAGATTAGACATGTTAAATAGAGACATGAAAGATACACAAAGACCCAAACAGAATAATAAAAATACTCAATCCCCAAAAAGCAAGAAAGAGGCCGAAACCAGTTTGGCTCAGTGGATAGAGCGTCAGCCTGCGGACTGAAGGGTCCCGGATTCAATTCCGGTCAAGGGCATGGACCTTGGTTGCGGGCACATCTCCAGTAGGGGGTGTGCAAGAGGCAGTTGATCAATGATTCTCTCTCATCGAGGTTTCTAACCTTCTATCCCTCTCTCTTACTCTGTAAAAAATCAATAAAATATAAAATAATAAAATAAAATAAAATAAAATAAAATAAAATAAAATAAAATAAAATAAAATAAAAAAAGCAGAAAGAGGGAAAGGGGACCAAGAACACAGTGCACTTCTCCTGTCAGCTCCGCCCGAGGCCCCACAGGGGGACCCTCCACAGGACACGACGTGGCTGTTTCCTCCCAGCCTCTCTCTGCCCACCCCGACACTTACCACCTCCTAAACAGGCGGAGGGTCTCTCATAGCTGACTCTGCCCTGGACCCCTGCCTGGAACACCCCTCCTCCTGCCTCCCTACTGGGCAAGGCCCTGCCAAAAGTTCAACCACACACTAACGTCGAGCTTTCCCAAGTCTTCCTCAGGATTCACACAAGTCTGTTTACACATCTTTTAGAAAATCACATTATAATAATCTGGCTTTAAATATTTTTATTCATTTTAAGTTATGAAAATATAAAAAGATCCACAGAAGAGTATGACAAAGACCCATATGTTGAGATTTAATAATTGTTAAGAACTGTTCATATATACCTATTTTTAAAACCCACACATTTCTAATACATTGAGAAACTGACAACCTTCCACTCCCTTCCTCCTCAAAGATAATCATTAACTTGCAGCATTATAATCGCATTCTTTCCCTGTTCATGTGTTTATAAGTAATGCACTGTTTTAAGAATATACTTTTAGCCCCAGATGGTTTGGCTCAGTGGATAGAGCATAGGCCTGTAGACTGAAGGGTCCCAGGCTCAATCCCCGGCAGAGGGCGTGCAAGAGGCAGCTGATCAGTGATTCTCATCATTGCTGCTTCTATCTCTCTCTTCTTCTCCGAAACCAATAAAAATACTTTTTAAAAAATATATATTTTATTGATTTTTTACAGAGAGGAGGGGAGATAGAGAGCTAGAAACGTCGATGAGAGAGAAACATCGACCAGCTGCCTCTTGCACACCCCCTACCGGGGATGTGCCCGCAACCAATGTACATGCCCTTGGCCGGAACCGAACCTGGGACCTTTCAGTCCGCAGACCGACGCTCTACCGCTGAGCCAAACCGGTTTCGGCTCAATAAAAATACTTTTAAAAAAGAATATACTTTTATAACACATACATGTGCTCTCCAAGTTTTTTAAGATCAACTCTGAACTTTAGGAAATTGTCTGTACTGACACGGGCAGCTTTCATTTGAATTTGGTTTTAAGATCAACTCTGAACTTTAGGAAAAGGCACTGCATCCCTGCAAGGCCTCCCAGGCCGCCTGACTCATTACCATTATAAGCGAGGCTGCCTGGACCTCTGGCACACGTCCTCGTGCGCAGCAAGTGCCTCTCAGCGGTTCTTCACTTGGACGCAGATATGCTGGGTGACAGGAAAGACGCCTCCCAGTCCAGCCGACAAGAGTCCAGCAGAGATCAGACGCTTACACCCGCGCACCAGTCCGGTGCAACTCGGTGGAAAGGCAGCTCACCACAGCCCCGTCCACACGGCAAAGTCTTGGGACTGGCCCCGGTCACAAGGTTAATAAATGTCAGTTCTAGAACTTGAATCCAGGTTGGCTCACATGACCCCAGATTCTGGCCCAGTCGATAAAGAGGAAAGGGAGGTACCCACACGGGTGCAGGAGTGAGGAAGGTGGGGAGAGGTAACAGGAAGGTCCTGCCCTGGCTGCTCGGTGCAGGGAGGCCGCCGGCAGCGCCAAGGAAGGGACAGCCGGGGTCTCATAGTCCCGAGGGGAATGCGGCTGGGAGAGAGGTGCAGGCCTTCAAAATGGAGCCATGGTGTCTTTGTGGGGTGACAAAATGTTCTGGAGTTAGTGGTGATGGCTGCCCAAACTTGTAAATACACTAAAGTTACTGAATTGTACACTTTAAAAGGGTGGATGCTAGGATATGAGAAAAAATGAAGCAGTCAGTGGGCTGGCAGACAGAAGTCAGCTCCAAAAGGTGCGACTGTCACAGCAGCCTAGGGGCATGGAAAGAGGATGGACAGAGCCTACCCCACAGAGCTGACCTCTAGCAGAGAAGACAGGTCCCGAGGCCCCACCGCAGCCCCCGGGAGGGAGACGGCGGGCAGGCCACAAGCCCGGGGCAGCCTGTCTTCCAGCTGAGGACACACCACCAGTTCCTGTGCTGGGGCCTCTGCAGACAGAGCTAAAGTGCTGGCCTCCTGGCGGGGTAAAGGACTGGCTGGGCTAAGTCCTGTGCTTGGCAGCAGGCCTGACCGGAGTGCCTGGGTACGTTAGTTCTCACAACGTCATGGAGTGGAGAGTGACTTCTGCAAGGTGGTAGCCTGGTGGCTGAACCTCAACTCCAGGTGCAACTGCCTGGGGACGCTCAGCCCCATCACTTACTGACCTAAGTTTCTTAAACTCTGTGTCTCAGTCTCCCCACCTGTAAAACTCAGGTGACGAAAGTATATACCTCCCAGGGTCAATGCGAAATGAAACAAGATCATCTACCAAACGCTCAGCACCTGCCTGGCAAACAGGAAGTGCCAGGGAGTGTTGGTCAGAGAAGGCTTCCCTGAGGAAACTGGGCTTGAGTTCCACTCATTTTAAATTAATGGCCACCACCTCAAGAGGGGCTAGTTTCTGTCCCTTAAGACAATTGTGACAAATGTCAGATAAGCACAGTTCTGTGCAGCCGCCTCCATCAAGAAGTGACGTCTACCTGCCCACCCTGGGCTCCTGGCCTGCCGCAGCCACCGCCAGGGGCCGGTGAGAGGACCAGGTGCAGTTCGGAGCCTCAGGCTTCACGAGGCTTCACAGCTCCACCCTCAGCCTCTTGGACTCTGGTGGCCAGTGTGTGCGCAGGCCCGGGGGGCCTCCCTAGGGTGCCCGGGCCCTGCAGAGGCCTGCACACCGGCCACGGCCCGATCATATACGGAAGTGGAGAGGAGCCATCTGGCTGAACCCACAGACTCATGACCGGAAACCAAGATGGTTGTTTTAAGCCACACATCACTGGGATGGTCTGTTGCAATAGATAACTAATATCACCACCACGCTATTCCTCCTACTCTTTCCTTCACCCTCCAGCATGCATACCCCCTGAATTCACAGAAAAAGGAAAAGGTCTCACTGGGACCTCTCCTATTCCTGCCTCCCTCCTGCTACGATGGAAAAGGATCCTGGGCTCCCAAAGGCCAGCCGCTCCCCCACGCTGCAGGCCCCTCCCCTCACACCTTCCAAAGCTGCTGCTCCTGCTTTTCCGCAGGAATCTCCAGTGCCCTCCTGTGTACACACGCACACACCCTGCCCCACAGACATTTCTCAATCCCTGTTCACGGCAAAGCCCCTTCAAGGAACAGTCTGCTCTTTTGTCCCAGAATCATGGGAAGAAGGAGACAGAAGTATGAGCTGGACACTGAGGGCACTCCCACTGCTCACAGAGGGGCAACAGTGCTTAGGTTAGACTTACACAGCACGCTACCGGAGGAAACCGCCAGAGGCATATAGGGTGACCTCTGGGCTATAGAATGGTTAAAAACTGAAGGGGAAATTGAACAAAGAAGGGAAAATCCCACTCTGGCCAGTACTGGTCAGTGGTTAGAGCACCAATCCACACAAGTTCGATCCCAGTCAAGGGCACATATTTGGGTTGTCTCTCTCCATTAATGTTTCTCTCTCTCCACCCCCCTCTCTCTTTTCCTTCTACTTTCTCTAAAAATCAGTGGAGAAAATAACCTTGGGTGAGGATTAACAACAAAACAAAACAAAACGAAGAGAGAGAAAGCCCAAAAATCTTCATTAAAATTCCTCCCAAATCCTTAGCTGACTCCTGAGCTGCACATGTGAGATGAGATGCCAAGAAATATAACAGAAAAGAAGTCAGACTCATAGAAACGGAACAGGGAGTGGCTGCCAGGGACAGGGGTAGGGGAAGAGGTTGTTAAAGGTGCAAACGTTCCACTATGAGATGAACATGGTCTGCGGACCAAATAGGGACTGTAGTGATGACACCATGTTGTATAACCGAAATTTGCTAAGCAGATAAAACTTCAATGTTCTCACACAAAACATGTGAGGTGATGGGTATAGTTAACTAGATGGGAGAATCCTTTCTCAATGTATGTACATGTATATAAAAGTATGATGTACTTTAAATATCTTACAACTTTATTGGTCAGTTATGCCTCAATAAAGCAATAAAGCTGAGAAAGAGAAAGATACACACAAACCCACACACACCCGACCAGGCAGAAAGCAGCTGCTGTGAGGTGAAAGAGATAAGTAAGGGTTTCAACAGTTGTCAAACACTGGGTGACAAATTTTGGATTTTCTGTTCTACCAGATTAGAAGGGTTTCCCATTAAAACCCCAGAAGGGCCATGGCTTAGGAGTAAAAATCGTGTTCCAGAACTGAGGGCTGTGTTCTAACACATAAGGCAAAAACCAAACAGATCCGAAAAGCTTCACAGGATCTAGATGCTCTCGCAGTAATTTTAACAGCCGGCCTTAGCAAAAGTTAATACTCTTTAGCGAAGATAACCTAAAACAGAATCTCTAGAATGTACTGTCCACAAGCCCATTATACAACAAAAAGTTACTAGACATGCAACATAGAAAAGTGTGACCCACGATCAAGATAAAAAAAAATAATCTACAGAACCAACAAATGACCATATGTTGCAAGTGGCAAATGACAACTTCAAAACACAATTAAAAATATATTAAAGGACTTTGGAGAAAAGTGGGCAGAAGGGATGAGCAGGTGGAAAATTAGCAGACTTGTGAACTTGAAAAAAGAACCAAAAGGAAATGCAAAAATTAAAAATATAATACCTGGAATTAAATGTCACTGGATAGAATTAATAACAGAATGAACACAGAATATACTCATGTCAACAGTGAGAGAAAATAATTTTAAAAATACAGCCACGCTCAGCACCTGTGGGATAAAATCAAACAATCTAAAATAGATGTCACTGGACTGCCAAGAGGAAAGGAGAACGAGACAACAGCCAAAAAGTTTCCAAAGTTGATTACATATGTCAACCCAGAGAGCCAAGGGCGGAAGTTAATCCCAGGAAGGATAAATACTAACACACCAAACTCATAAAATTACCATCAAACTTGAAAAAGAAAAAAAAAGTTTATAGAAATAGAGAATTTACTTAATAAAAATAAATTTAAAAAAAAATTTTTTTTAAAGAATGACAACTGACCTCTCACCAGAAACAAAACACTATGAGACACAGTGGAGACACTTTTTTAACGGGCTAAAAGAAACAACTGTCAACCTAGAATTTTATAACCAGCAAAAGTATCCCTCAACACTGAAGGGCAAATATAGACATTTTTAAACAAAAGCTGAGAAAATCTGTACCCAGCATACCCACAACATAAGAAATACTGAAGCTCTAGCTGGTTTGGCTCAATAGATACAGCATTCGCTTGTGGTCTGAAGAGTCCCAGGTTCGATTCCAGTCAAGGGCATGTAACTCAGTTGCAGGCTCCTGGCCCTGGTCGAGGACATGTAGGAAGCAACCAATCGATGTGTCTCTCTCACATCGGTGTTTCACTGTCTCTCCCCCTCCTTTCCATTCTCTAAAAATCGATGGAAAAAATATTCTCAGGTAAGGATTAACAAATAACCTAAAAATAAAGAAATACTGGCCCTAACCGGTTTGGCTCAGTGACTAGAACATCAGCCTGCAGACTAAAGAGTCCCAGGTTCAATTCTGGCCAAGGGCATGTACCTTGGTTGCAGGCATATCCCCAATAGGGAGTGTGCAGAAGGCAGCTGATCAATGTTTCTAACTATATTCCTCTCCCTTCTTCTCTGTAAAAAATCAATAAAATAAAAAAATAAAAAAAATTTTAAAACGAGTTGAAACCGGTTTGGCTCAGTGGATAGAGCGTCTGTCTGCGGACTGGAAGGTCCCAGGTTCTGATTCCGGTCAAGGCCATGTACATTGGTTGCGGGCACATCTCCAGTAGGGGGTGTGCAGGAGGTAGCTAGTCGATGTTTCTCTCTCATCAATGTTTCTAGCTCTCTATCCCTCTCCCTTCCTCTCTGTAAAAAATCAATAAAAATATATTTTAAAAATAATAAAAAAAGAAAATTAAAAAAAAAAATACTGAAGGAAGAGCTTCAGGCTGAGGACAATGATGCCACCTAGAAATGTAATCTGCAAAAACAATGAAGAACTTCCCAACTCATTCTCTGGGGCTAGTTACCCTGATACCAAAACAGTATCATCTGAAAATAAAGTTGTATGCAAGCAAATATCTATATAAATAAAAGGCTGAGTGACTGACCATACATATGTCTGACCGTCCACCTGTGTAAAGGATGGCACACTTTATGCTATAGATGTGAAAGAGAGGAGAATATAAATGTGAAGTCGCACCGATATTTATTAGGTTACTATAAAAATGTCTCCTGTCTGTCAACCCATAGGATGTTTCGCTTACATTTACAGCAATCTGATCAAAAAGATCAATACTATTTGATATTAATACACTCATTAATGGTGGTGATGATACTGTTACATTATTAAATATCAAACTGTAACACTTCAAATAAAACAAATGAAAAGTGTATAGAATTAACGAATGACAAGCATCTTAGCACAAAACATGGCCAAAAACATTTCTAAATAAACAATATAACATTTTATATTTTATTTTTAAATATTTGTAAAAGTCATTAAATTTTTAAAAATGAACCTTTATGTATGCGTGATACATATGAGGCACACTGGCAATTTAAAAGTAAATGTTTATTTGCAAATGCACATACATATAAAGCTCTCGCTGGCGCCGATTACATGTGTCTGTTTCAACCTGTCATTGTCGATCACGAATTTGGTTGTTTTTTTGACACTGAATTGTAGTTCCTTAAAATTGATAATGGAAATCAACATTGACAAGAAAATATATCTGAAAAACGATTATTGGCACATTCTACCTTTGAAGCTGAACCCTGGACAATGGGATATGTAGATGCTAGAGGCCCGGTGAGGGCGGGGTTCCTTAGTCTGGCCTGCACCCTCTCAGTCTGGGACCCCTCACTCCTTACTGCCTGCCTGCGTGCTGCTCCTTTACGCTGCCACAGAGGTGGGAGAGGCTCCTGCTGCAGCCGCTGCACTTGCCAACCGTGAGCCGGCTTCTGGCTGAGCGGTGCCCCCCTGTGGCAGCGCACTGACCAGCAGGGGGAAGCTCCTGCGTTAAGTGTTTGGTGGTCAGTGCGCATTGTGACAGTTGCTCCGGTTGTTCTGCCGTAACGGTGGCTTAGGCTTTTATTATATAGGTTATACACTAGGGGCCCGGTACACGAATTCATGCACCTTGAAAGGAACTGTGGGCTGCAAGGCTGCTGTAGGCACAGGGTTGGGTCTCAGCCCATCCTCCATGGCCCCGCCCGGTCCCTCCTGCTGTAGCTCCCGGTCCCCTGTCTGGCAGCAGCCCTGCTCCCGCCACCTTTGCTCCAGTGCACTGACGGCACCAGCCCCACTCGCACCTGCTGACAACATGGAGCGATGGGGCCAGCATCAGCAGCCGGTACAAGCAGTGGCTGCTGCCCCGATTACCTCTCAGGAGCAGGGGGAGGTGGAGAAGCCCTCAGGGGCTATCAGGACCAGCAATAGGTACCAGCAGCAGGTGCAAGAGGAGCCAGCACTGGCAGTGGATGTAAGCGCCAGGCAGGAACACAGCATGCAGGAGCGAAGAATTTTTAGTAACTACCAGAGGCTCACCCCGATGACAGCAACTAGAGTCCCACCTTGTTCTGGCATCTCTACTCATCTGCTCCACCATCCCACCACAGCCAACGCCCACCATGTTCCACCATGGCCCCTGGTGGTCAGCACATCATAGCGACCAGTTGTTCAGTTGTTCCGCCATTCAGTCTATTTGCATATTAGCCTTTTATTACATAGGATACTATTTTGACATGTAATTTTTTGCAGTAATGTAATTATCACACGAATCTTTCTTGTAATTAATTTCCTTTCAATGTACACAAATCCGTGCACCAGGCCCCTAGTCTCTTATGAATACAGATGTAAAAATCCTCAACAAAACACTAACAAGCCAAGTCCAGACACACATAAAAAGGGTAATGCATTACACCAAAAGGATTTATCCTAAGAATGCATGGTTGCTTTAATACCTGAAAATCCATTAATATAACACTCCATATATCAATAGCATAAAGGACAGAAACCAACTGATCACCTCAAAAGTTGCAGAAAAAGACACTTTCCCTTCAACACAGCCACAGGAAATAAATGCATATACAAACCTTACGTATCATGAATCCAACCATAAATGTCTGCTGCTAACCCAGCGAAACAGAACCAGGGATTTCGTGAACAACACAAACCAGAACCATCATTTATGGACTTTACATTCCTCCCTGCTTCTTTCTGTCAAACACTAACCCTAAGGCCCCCTGTGGGACTTGGTGGCCAGAATGTCAGCGAGCCTAGCCAGACTACATGGCTGAGGCAGCCCTGGCCCTGCACCTCCGTCTCCCCCTGGAAAATCAGCCACATCTTCAAACTCAGCTCTAGCTGGTGGGGTTGGAAGGGTGACAGGGCTGTCGTATTATTTTGTTTGTTAATCCTCGCCAGAGGACATGTTTCCATTGATTTTTAGAGAGAGTAGAAAGGAGGGGAGAGAGTCAAGAGAGAGAAATGGTTGATTGCTTCCTGCACTCAGGCCAGGGATGGAGCCTGCAACCAAGGTACCTGCCTTGGCCAGGATCAAACCCAACATCCCTCAGTCTGCGGGCTGACGCTCTGACCACTGAGCTAACCGGCTAGGACTGGCAGGGCTGTTTTAACCTAATGTTTTAAGGGACACCTGCTTGTTTAGACTACTTTCGTGACTGAATTTTACAAGATCTGTGCTCTGGGGCTTTCTTAGTGAAGAATAATAATTTTAAGATGAACCTATATGGGAAGAAAAAAAAGTTGCAGAAAAGGCAAATGGATAAAATCCAACACATTTCATGGTAAAAACATTCCACACATTAGGACTAGAATGCAATTTTCTTTTTTTTTCTTTTTCTTTTTTTTTAATATATTTTATTTGATTTTGTACAGAGAGGAAGGGAGAGAGATAGAGAGTTAGAAACATCGATGAGAGAGAGTCATCGACCAGCTGCCTCTTGCACACCCCCTACTGGGGATATGCCCGCAACCAAGGTACATGCCCTTGACCGGAATCGAACCCGGGTCCTCCAGTCCCCAAGCCGACGCTCTATCCATTGAGCCAAACCGGTTTCGGCAAGAATGCAATTTTCTTAACCACTGAAGGCCCATTATCTCCACTCCTATTCAACACTGGATTAGAGGTCCTTGCCAGTACAAAAGTGCAAGAAATAAAAGGCTTAACACTTGGGGGGAAAATAAAAGTGTCCTTATTTGTAGATTATGATTATATAGATAGAAAACCTAAAGGAAGCCGAAACCGGTTTGGCTCAGTTGATAGAGCGTCTGCCTCTGAACTGAAAGGTCCCAGGTTCAATTCCGGTGAAGGGCATATACCTCGGTTGCAGGCACATCCCCGGTGGGGGGGGTGCAAGAGGCAGCTGATCGATGACTCTCTCTCATCGATGTTTCTAACTCTCTGTCCTTCTCTCTCTTCCTCTCTGTAAAAAATCAATAAAATATATTAAAAAAGAAAAGAAAACTTAAAGGAATACACAAACACACTATGAGAACTAAGTGAATTGAGCAAAGTTGCAGGATACGTGATCAGTACACATAAACCAAGTAATTAAAAAAATATATAAAAATATTTTAAATAAAATTAAAAATATCAAATATCTACAAATATAATGAATGAAAAAAGAGTATCATCTGAAAACTACAAACAATTGCTGAGAAAAATTAAAGATTTAAATAATTGGAGAGATATACCATGTGCACATATCAGTAGACTCAACATTAATTCAATTCTAGAATTAATCTACAGATTCAATGTACTTCCAACCAAACTCTCAACAAAAATTGTGTGGATTGAAAAGCATATTCTAAAACTTGCAGAAAAGTCTGTAGAAAAATGAAAGTGAAGGTCTTACACTACCTTATTTCAAGACTTACATTAAGTTACAGTAATTCAGACAATGTGGTGTTGGCACAGGATAGAACATAACAGAAAGCCCAGAAATAAGCCTCTACACACATCTTCAAGAAACTTATAACAAAGCCTCCGGTGCAATTTAATGCAGAAAAAAGAGTCTTTTCAACAAATGCTGCAAATACATTACATAATCCATATGGAGAAAGAAAGTACCCTGATTCCACCAAACCTAAAAAGTAAGATGCAAGATGACCCAGCCAGTATGGCTCAGTGGTTGAGCATCAACCAGTGAGTGAATCAGGAGGTCATGGTTCAGATTCCTGGTCAGGGCACATGCCCAGGTTACAGGCTAGATCCCCAGTAGGGAGCATGCCGAAGGCAGCTGATCAAAGATTCTCTCTCATTGATGTTCCTATCTCTCCCTCTTCCTTCCTCTCTCTGAAATTAATAAAAATGTATTTTTAAAAACATGCAAGATGGGTCATTCAGAAAGTAGATCAGGCCTGCCAGTGTGGCTCAGTTGACTAAAGCATTGTCCTGTACACCAAAAGCTCACAGTTGGATTCCTGGTCAGGGCACAAACCTAGACCATGGGTTTGGTTCCTGGTTGGGGTACATAGGAGAGGCAACCAATGGATATTTCTCTCTTACCCCCCCCTCTCTCTCACCCCTCCCATTCTCTCTCTAAAAAAATCAATGAAGCCGAAACCGGTTTGGCTCAATGGATAGAGCGTCAGCTTGGGGATTGAAGGGTCCCGGGTTCGATTCCGGTCAAGGGCATGTACCTTGGTTGCGGGCATATCCCCAGTAGGGGGTGTGCAAGAGGCAGCTGATCGATGACTCTCTTTCATCGATGTTTCTATTATAACTCTCTATCTCTTTCCCTTCCTCTCTGTATAAAATCAATAAAATATATTAAACACACACACACACACACACACACACACACACAATCAATGAAAACAATATATTTGGTGAGGATTAACCAAAAAATAAATAAAAGCAGGTCAGTATTTGCTTGAAGGTGAGTGGCAGGAAAGGATGGGAGTTAGGGTTCGCAAAATGGCAGAGAAAATTTGGGGGGTGATGGATATGTACACTATCTTGACTGTGATCATTTTACATGCACATACATGTACCAAAACTTTAACAAAAGATGCAGTTTCTTTAAAGAGAAAAAGATGAATCATAAACCTGCATATAAATACTACCACTATAAAGCCACAAAAAAAGAAAAATACTAACATATTTTTACTTCATCCGAACTAAAATATTCTGTTTGCGACACTACTGAGAAACAAATAGGCAAACCATAAATAGGAAAAAATGTTCACTCCTCACTTCCTTTCCTCCTCCCACTCCTTCACTACATATATATACACACACACACATAGCTCATAACCAGAATATATTTTTATATTTTTATTGATTTTTAGAGGAAGGAAAAGGGGGAGAGAGAAAAACATTGATGTGAGAGTGAAACATCAATCAGCTGCCTCTGCACACTCCCCACAGGAGATCAAGCCCAAAACCTTGGCATGTGCCCTGACTGGGAATTGAACCAGCAACCTTTCAGTGCACAGGATGATGCCCAGCACAACTGAGCCATATTGGCCAGGGCCAAAATATATTTTTTTTAACTTCTAAAAATAAATATTAAAAAGACATACACTCCAATAAAAAAAAAAAATGAGCAAAAGACCTGACACTTCACGAGATAAAAAGATGGCCAACAAGCACATGGAAAGCTGCCTGCCGTTTTATTCATCACAGAAATACAAAGTGAAACACAGTTAGATACCACTACCACCTGAATGGCTGAAATTAAAAAGACTGAATACCAAGTGTGGATGTGGAGAAACTGGGACTCCCCTATATTATGGCAGGATAAAAGATGGTACCAATATGGAAAACTGCTTAGCAGTTTCTATAAAAGCTAAACACACATCTATGTTATGACCCAGCAATCCCACTCCTAAATATGCCACAAAATAATAACATGATATAAAAAAATTATATAATCCATACATGCATAAGAACCCTCGGGCAGAAACCAGTTTGGCTCAGTGGCTAAAGCGTTGGCTTGTGAACTGAAAGGTCTCGGGTTCGATTCTGGTCAAGGGCAATGTGCCTTGGTTGCAAGCACATCCCCAGTAGGTGTGCAGGAGGCAGCTGATAAGATGTCTCTCGCTCATCGATATTTCTAACTTTCTATCCCTCTCCCTTCCTCTCTGTAAAAAATCAATAAAATATATTTTAACAACAACAACAAAAAGAATCCTCAGACTTTAGTCAGAATAGCCAAAAAGTTAAAGCAACCCAAATGTTCATCAATAGAAGAGAAATAAACAAATGATAGTTTCTGCCCTGACCAGTTTGGCTCAATGGATAGAGCGTCTCGGCCTGCGGACTCAAGCGTCCCAGGTTCAATTCCGGTCAAAGGCATGTGCCTTGGTTGCGGGCACATTCCCCGTGGGGGGTGTGCAGGAGGCAACCAATAGATGATTCTCTCTCATCCTTGATGTTTTTATATATCTCTCTCCTCCTCCCTTCCTTTCTGAAATCAAGAAAAATATTTTTTAAAAGTTATCAGAGTTATATATTTAAGATCTGTACATTACATTGGTTATAAAATACTAATACTTTTTATACAGTTTTAAAAAAAATAAGACTGCTAACATGAGGAGGGCTGGTTGCTGTACCTGGATATTACATGATTTCCGAGAGGACGTGGATGAGAGTGAAACTGACTTCCCAATACAAACTGATCTTTTGCTTTGTCTTCTGCATGCAGATCATCATGTGTCTGACCACTCATTTATTACTGTGACCTTGGGTATGTTACTTAATTTGTTTGTGCTTCAGTGTCCTCATATGAATATTAACAGGAGTATTAAGAGAAACTACACATTAAATTGTTTTCAGAATTAAACGATTATCAGGTTGGATGCTGAAATGTAGAATTTAGCACTGGTTTTCATTCTGGTTTACAGTAAGTTCTGCACAAGTCATACCCCCACTTTATGTCAAAATGTTGTATCTCACAAGGCTACAAGAATAAAAGTATAAACACTTTGTTAAAAATAAATAATTAGCCCTAGTTTGGCTCTGTGGACAGAGTGTCAGCCCACAGACTGAGGGTCACTGGTTCAATTCCAATCAAAGGCATGTACCTCAGCTACAGGCTCTGTCCCCAGCCCTGGTTGGGGTGTGTGGGGGAGGCAACCAATTGATGTGTCTCTCTCACATTGATGTTTCTCTCTGTCCCTCACTTTCACTCTCTCTAAAAATCAATGGAAAAATATCCTCGGGTAAGGATTAACAAAATGTTGTTATTATTATTATTATTATTATTATTATAAAATGGGATGATATAGACCAGTGGTCAGCAAACTTCGGCTCGTGAGCCACATTTGGCTCTTTGGCCCCTCTTCCACAAAATGCCACATTTGGGAGCACGTACAGGGTGACTGAAACTTCTTGGCCTATGCGCAGAGTCGGTGTTCAGCTCTCAAAAAAAATTTCAATCGTTGTACTATTGATATTTGGCTCTGTTAAGTAATGAGTTTGCCAACCACTGGTCTGGACAATACACACTAAAAAATATCAGGACCTGCCCTGGCCAGTGCTGCTTAGTGATTAAAGCATCAGCCCATACACTGAAAGATTAAACAGTCCTTTTAAAGTTAACCTTTTCCTTAACCAGAACAAGGGGGTGAGGGGATGGGGGAAGGCTTTAGTCCACCCGTCCATGTGTCTTATAGCTCCGTTTCTTCATATTAACACGCGAGGAATGGTCGGTCCCACGCCAGAGGGCTCGGGGAGGACTAAATGAAGTCCATTACACAGAGCATTTAACACAGGGGCACACAATAAAGGGCCAATCCTTGCGCCCTGTGTGTCTGTGAGTCAAAGGCCATGCCCAAGGCTGTAGCCACCATGCCTGCTGGGCTTCCGCCTGAGCCCGGCCTCCCTCGGGCTCCAGTCTCCTGCGAGAGGCGCACCAAGTCAGCCAGGAGAAAGCCTTCCTTTCCACCTCCGCCTACCATGCCCTGCTCAGTGCACCAGCCTGTTCCGCCACCCAGTCCTCTCCTCCCCTCTGATCAGCAATTCCCAACAGCTCTCCCTCCCAAACCCCCCAAGTTGACCACCACGGTCCACACCACCCCGACACCCACTCCCAACACCTTGGGCACGTCCCCCGTCCCACAGGGTGACAACGGCACTTCCCAGCTGCGGCCCCGGCTCCGGCCCAGGCCTGCGGGGAGCAGCCCCAGGGGAAGGCCAGTGCTCTCACCGGCGCTCCCGGCCACACACACGTCGGATCTGGGTTCCCCAGGAGGCACCCCAGGTTTCGGCACCTGCTGTCCCTGCAGCCCCGCCAGGCTCCGTCCCCGGCTCCTCTCACAGCTGCTGCTGCCCGCCTCCCGGGGCTTGGGAGTCGGAAAAGCCCACCGGGGAGAGCCGAGGGAGGGATGGGGAGAGGCGTGAGCAGCTGGCACGGCTGGCCACGGCCTGGGAAGCGGGAGGCCAAGGGCATGGCAGGAAGAGGCCTGTGGGAGGTGAGCGGCGGGGGGACCAGCCGGGGCAGGGGCCGGGGCAGGGGCCGGGGCAGGGCCCGGGCCGGTGGGTCCGGGAACGGCCCGCGGGAGGGGGCCGGGCCGGGCACCGGAGCCAACGGAGGCTCAGGCCCGGTGGGTGGAAACCAGGCGGTTAGGAGGCCAAGTGCCAGGCGGGGGCCGTTCAAGGCGGCGCTGAGGAGCCGGAGGGAAGGCGCCGAGCGTGAGGGAGGGGGCGGCGGCGAGGGGAGGAGGGGCGGGGGGCCGGCGCCCGGCTCCCTCGGAGCCCGGAAGCGGGCCGCTGGCGGGACGGAGGGAGGGCAGCGAGCAGGGGGCGGGGAGCCCCACGCAGACAGGCAGGGTCAGGCGCGGACACGGCGGTGGAGAGATGGGGAGCCGCTGACGGGGCGGGCGTCCCGGGGTGCACACCGACGGCATGTCATTGACGGGAGGTCACCGGCAGGGGAGGGGGCGGGCACTGACACGGGGACACGGACACCGGTGGACACGCCCGGGACACAGAAGGGCGCGGCGCGGAGGAGCCCGCGGGCGGCGGCCGCACTCACCTGCCCCGCGGGCCGGGCGTCGCGGCGGCTCCTCGGAGACCCGGGTGGAGGCCAGGGTGTTGGCGGAGGCGAAGCCCGGGCAGCCTGGGGCGGGCCGCACGCACATGGGCCCGGCCCGGCGCCTACTGACTCGGCGCCCACGGACACTGCGCGGGCCGACGGGCGGCTCGGGACCGGCGGGGGCCGCGGGAGGCGCTCGGGTCACTCCAAAATGGCGGCTGCGGGCCGGGCGCGCGCACGCCGGCGCAGGGGCGGAGCCTCGCGGGGCACGCACGCTGGCGCTGGGGGCGGGGTTTCATGGGCGGGGACGGAGCATCGAGGAGCGCGCATGCTAGCGTAGGGGCGGAGCCTCGCGGGGCACGCACGCTTTCTCTGGGGATGGACTTCACGGGCGGGGGCGGAGCCTCGCGGGGCACGCACGCACGCTGGCGCGGGGGCGGGGAGTGGGCGGGGCGCTGTGTGGCCGGGGCCCGCTGCTCACTTGGACGCCTCGGAGCCTGAGCGGCTCAGTGCGGGGTGGCCGGTGCGCGAGCATGCAGACGGGCGTTGGGTGGGGTGGGAGCAGCTTTCCTTTTTTAAAAAAAATATATATATTTTATTGATTTTTTACAGAGAGGAAGAGAGAGGGATAGAGAGTTAAAAACATCGATGAGAGAGAATCATTGATCAGCTGCCCCCACGGGGGATGTGCCCGCAACCAAGGAACATGCCCTTGATCGGAATTGAACCTGGGACCTTTCAGTCCGCAGGCCTACGCTCTATCCACTGAGCCAAACTGTTTCAGCAACTTTCTCCTTTTATTCCCCCCGCTGAGGTTTTGCTGAATCTCTGTATCAGCGTAGGTAACTGGTTATGGGACAGTGCATTTGCGGTGATAAGTTTCCCACTACAACGACAGCATCAGACTCCCCCTCCAGAAAGAGGGCACACACCTGGGGCTGGTGTGTCTCCCCGTTCTCCGGGGCGCCCTGCGCGATGGCTGCAGTCCTCTCCCCATGGGGCGGCTGGGTGTCCCCTGAACACGTGGCCTGGGCGCGGCCAGAGCAGGGGTGAATGCGGCTACTCCCCGTGGGCCTTGCGGCGATCCCGGCCACGTTTGTGTTCTCACCGGACTGGTAGCGCCGGAGCCGCCTGAGCCGCAGCCAGCATCCCCAAACGGTCCTCTCCACGTGCTTCACCGTTTCCTGTGTTTTGCATATTAAAATATGTGCCCATTTAGCATTCGTATGGAATCATATGATTCAGTTTAACTAATCTCCAGAATGAGAATTATTCTAACGTGGGGAAATGGTGGAAAATGAAGTCGAACCCTTAAGGAATCTACCCCTTAAAAGCTGTTATCTCCCAATCCACCTTGGTCCTCCCCGCGGAAGCGGACCTGGTCCTGCCTCTGCTGAGCTTGGGCACCAGGGGGCGCCACAGGATTTGCTCGGGGCCTCGCGCTGCCGGCTGCAGGCTCCGGCTTGGGTTGCCTGACTTCCCAGCGTCCAGGGCCTGCACCCCGTCCCCCCTGGCACCCCCTCCAGCGGCTTGGTAACAGAGGATCTACCCCTGGATACCTTTCCCGCAGGGCAGACATCTGGCAATTCCTTAGGGTGAACTTCCAGAAAGCGGGGAGATGGGGGAAGGGGGGAGACCGCGGGAAGTGGGAGCCTCAGCTTTACAACTGACAAGAGAAACGCCCCTGCAGAATGCGGGTTCCGGGCCTGGAGGGCCCTTCGTCTGGCAGTGACCCTCCAGCAGTCTCTACGGACAAAGCTGACCGTCCTGCCAACTGCCAAAGAGGAATGCTCAGGGATCCAGCTCCATCATCGCAAGGCAGGCAGAGAAAAGTGGGTTTGGAGCTGAGGCAGGAAGTGCACAACCCGGGGAGTCCAACCTTCTGGGTAGTTGTATTCTATTATACCAGGACCCCTGAATTGGGGAATAACCTTATTTCTAACAATTTGAGGGCATATCTGGGATACCATTTGTCATTACAGGGAAATTGGACTCTACTCCTGAGGAGGTGCGTCCCTCTGCCAAGTAGCAGCTGCCTCAGTGAGGTGAGGAGGGACAGCCATCCTCCTGGGCCCACTACGGGCTCTGGATCGAGAGTCAGCCAGCAACACAGGGAGGACCTAAGCAAGACCCGTGGCAATCAGTGACTTCATGCATGATCCAAGGCGGGGATTGGACCGAGTACTGTTTTGGTGACTGGGTGTCCTCGGAGGTCAGTTGTATGTGCCTGAGATGTGTCTTGGGCATAAAGCAAGTGCAGAGTTATGATCTGTGGTTCTGTTCTCCTGTGAGGGAAGTGGCCAGGGAGGGACGAAGAGATCTCAGGGATTATGAGAAACCTCCAATGGGGGATTGAGTACATAGTCACAGGGACCTGCTGAGGATGGGAAACAGACATTCTAGGCTTAGGGAATACATTCCCCCGAAATAGTCTATTGAGAGAATGCTGAGGTCCTGGGGAGGGGCAGTTCCTGAACCAGGGACAGGAGACATTGCTCTGCTTTATTGGTTGTTGTTGTTTGTTTTAATATTATTGATTTTTTTTTTTTTAACAGAGAGGGAGGATAGTTAGAAACATCGATGAGAAACATCGATCAGCTACCTCATACACACCTCCTACTGGGGATGTGCCCGCAACCAATATACATGCCCTGGACCGGAATCGAACCCGGGAACCTTGAGTCCACAGGCCGACGCTCTACCCACTGAGCCACACCGTTCAGGGCTGCTTTACTGGTTCTTGATGCAGAGGACTGTGGTATGAACCTTCAGTGTGTTGTGCGCCTGTGTAAGAGTATTTCTGTTGATGTTTTATGTCTCTTTGTTGTTTAATTTGTTTAAAAATGGGGCAGGTCCCACTTTCGGAAAGCCCAGTCATGTGTGGTGAGGCTGAACACGTGACTGAGACTGCAGGAAAGTCCCGGCAGCTGCCGAGAGTGTTTATTCTGGGGGACCCTTCCTGCTCTCCCTCTCAGGGCATTCAGCCACCAGAAACCCTTAGCTAGTGAGATGTCTGTGTGTCTGTAATGTTGGCTTTCTATCTTTTAGGGACTTTAGTTTGCTCCTCCCTGGTTCATGGATGTGGGGATATAGGCTACAGGCTGTATTGGGAAACAAGGTTAATGCTTCCGTGATAACGGGCAGTTCTTGAATGAGGACTGCAGTCCAAGGGTGACTGCCAGATCCTGGGGGCATACCACTCCCAGCCAGGTATGTCCTTTCTTAGAACAGAAAGGGCAATCACGGTCACCAACATAATTAATCATGGAAGCCAGTCACTCAAGAGGAGGCCGACTGCGCCCTCTGTTGGAGGAAGGGACCAGTCCTCCTCTCCCTGTAAAAGCAGAGAAGCCTAAAAGAGAACAAGGGCAGACAGAGGAATGAGATCCCTCATCCTGCCTTCCCCTCCCTATGCGACTGGGGACAATCTGAGGGAACATTTCAAGAAAACTACAAAGTTAGAGAACTGGAAGAGTAGAAGTGCAAAAGTGCTGTTTTTAAAAAAAGGCTCAGAAAGTCTATACAAAAAGGTAAGAAAGGCAGAAAAGATGACATGTTTATTCACACAATTCCCCCTTTTCCTTTACTTAAACTCAGCTGACATTCATTGATTTTCCGGCTCCGCAGTGTCTAGAAGACTAACTTGCTGTTTGGTCAATGTGGTTCCCATTAGCCCTTGGATAAGACACGGGACGATGTGCCATCCCATCACGTAGCTCCTAATCAAAGGGGTGAAGTGGACACCATCGCTCCAGTGCATCAGACAAAGGACCCTCGGTCCCAGGCTCCAGCTCACGCGTCTCTGAAGCTGCCGGTACCTTAGGCTCAGTGACGGTCTGTGCCTTGCTGACTGGCTGCCAAGTATGCATTGTGTTCTACCAGCACCCCTGAATTTGGGGACTTGCCTTATTTCTTACACTCCCACTCTCTCTAAAAATCAATGGAAAAAATATCCACTGGGGAGGATTAACAAAAAACCAACAAGAACTGAATAGTAACTTCTGACAACTTGCATATGTTTTTTATTTTTTCCCCCTAATATATTTTTATTGATTTCAGAGAGGAAGGGAAAAGGAATGAGAGAAACATCAATGATGAGAATCATTGATTGGCTGCCTCCTGCACAACTACTGGGGATCGACTTAGAAACCAAGGCATGTGCCCTGACAGAGAACTGAACCTGGGACACTTCAATCCGCAGGCTGACACTCTATCCACTGAGCCAAACCAGCTAGGGCAGCTTGCATATTTTACAAGACAGAAAGCAGAGTGGAAAAAATGGTTACTATATGCAAATAAACACAGCATTACATGCAAAGCTGCTACAAAAGCTTGTTTCTGTAATTGGTGAGAAGACAAGGGCTCTTTAACAGATTTTCCTCCTTAATTGCCTGGTAATCACACCCTTAAAAAACTACCTGCACCTTGCCAAAACTGGTTTGGCTCAGTGGATAGAGCGTCGGCCTGCGGACTGAGGGGTCCCAGGCTTGATTCCTTCGGTCAAGGGCATGTACCTTGGTTGCAGGCATATATCCCCAGTAGGGGGTGTGCAGGAGGCAGCTGACCGATGTTACTTTCTCATTGATGTTTCTGACTCTTTATCCCTCTCTGTAAAAAGTCAATAAAATATATTTTAAAAAACTACCTGCACGTTGAAGCAAAACATCCGTCGGTAGGCTCTGCAGGAGTTAGGGATTCTGAAAGTCCTCCCACTCATTGTGCATGCATTGGCGGGAGCCCTGGAGAAAGTGCTGCGGTTGTAATACAGCTCCGTGGTTCCAAATGCCCCTCGCCTCAACTTCCTTTTCTCCTCTTACCAACACCCCTCCCTCTCGGCACACAGGCCAGGCTGTGCACAGAAACAGGTGGATACGGCAGGTTACGGCTTGCCCTGCAAAACCCGCCTACAAGGTTAGCTCCTGGCTGGCCTCTGGGGCCCCAGAGGGGCCCATGACGTCTGCAACGTTCGTATGAACAGTACGATGTGTGTTTGACATCTTCCTGTCTGGGCGTCTGGAATTTTGGCAGGCACCAGGCAGACTGCCCATCCGACCAGCGTTGCAGTGGGTTGAATGGTGGTCCCCTCCACATACTAGAATATACTAGCATATCTACCCCAAACCTGTGGACCTTCCTTTGGAAAAGGGGTCTTTGTGGATAGAACATCCTAGGTCTGGGTGGGCCCTAAATCCAGTGACAAGCATGTCCTCAGAAAAGGAGAGAAGACACGGGAGGTGATGTTGGAGTGATACAGGGACCAGCCACGCGACGCTGAGGACGGTGGGCACAACCACAGGTCAGCAGAGAGGCCTGGACCGGAATCTCCCCAGGAGCACCGGGAAGAAACCAACCCACCTGAGGCCACTTCCGACACTTCGGCCGCTGGGACTGCAGCAGATAATGTTGTTTTAAGCCAGATAGTTTGTATCCATCTGTTACCGCAGCCTGAGCTCCCCATAACCACCCCCAGAGGATCCTGGAAGATTGTGTGGGTTTACCCCGGAGCCTTTCCCTGTTGGTTTTACTTTATAGCCTTTTGTTGTAACAGATCGTGGCCTTGAGAATGACTTACTATCTGCCTCTTCCCATGAGCCCTCCTAGCAAACCTGGGAACCTTGCAATCCCCACGCAATAAAAATGAAAGGACGGTGCTGAGATAAATTAGAGAAGACACAAATAAACGGAGAGACATGCCAGGTTTGTGAGTTAGAAAACTCAGTATTATTAAGATGGCAGTTCTGCCAAAACCGGTTTGGGTTAGTGGATAGAGCATCAGCAGATTGAAGATCTCAGGTTTGATTCAGGTAAGGGGCATGTACCTTGGTTGCTACCTTGGTTGCGGGCACATCCCCAGTGAGGGGTGTGCAGGAGGCGGCTGATCGATGTTTCTCATCAATGTTTCTGGTTCTTTATCCCTCTCCCTTCCTCTCTGTAAAAGATCAATAAAAAATATATTAATAAAAAAAAAAAAAAAAAAGGATGGCAGTTCTCCCCAAACTGATCAGTACACTCAATGCAATACCTTGGAAAATTTTCAGCAGGTGGCCTTGTTTTGGTAGACATTGACATGCTAATATTAAAATTTATATAGAAACGCAAAGGATCAAGGCTGCCAAACAATTTCTAACGTTGGAAGCCTTACACTTGATTTCTATAAAGCTAAAAGGATCAAGACACATAAAATCAGCATAAAGACAGGCACATAGGCCAATGGAACAGAGAAGACAAACCCTCGCAAATATGATCAGTTGAGGTGTTTTTTTATAAAGGCGCTAAGTCAACTCAATAGGGAATCAATATGTTTTCAACAAATGATACTGGAAAAATTGGTTATCCAGATGCAAAAAATAATGTAAACCCTTCATACCACACACAAAAATTAATGCAAAATGAATAGACTTATACGTGGGAGCTGAAATGCTTCTAGAAGAAACATAGGAGAAATTATTTGGGTTAGGCAAAGATATATATATATATTTTTTATCCTCACCAGAAGATATTCTTTTGATTGCTTCACAGAA
Organism: Pipistrellus nathusii; assembly: GCA_963693515.1. NCBI lineage: Eukaryota > Metazoa > Chordata > Mammalia > Chiroptera > Vespertilionidae > Pipistrellus > Pipistrellus nathusii. Next base: position 190,187,345 of record OY882860.1, on the reverse strand, counting down.
AGAGTAGAAGGAGGGAGGGAGGAAGGCAGGGAGGGAGGGAGGGAAAGGGAGAGACAGAAACATCAACTGATTGCCTCCCAATCAAGGAGCTATCAGATCCAGGTACGTGCCCTTGACCGGGAACCAAACCCACTGCCCTTCTAACTGCTGAGTATCACCAGCCAAGACATGATACCAAAAGCATATACGTGAAAGAAAATTGATAAACTAGGCGTTAACAATATTAAATACATTTGCTCTTTAAATAATGCCACAAGAAAAATAAAAATGCCCAAGTTGAGGCCTCAATCCCCAGTAGGAGGCGTGCAGGAGGCAGCCTGCCATGCTTCTCTCCCATCATTGATGTTTCTCTCTCTCCCTCTCTCTCTGAAATCAATAAATATATATTTTAAAAAAATAAAAGACAAACACGATTAACTTTTAAAAGGAAGTTAAACATAAGGCCACGCTTCCATTCTTAGAGAAACATGTCCACATGAGGCTTGCAGACTAATATGTGTCACAGTATTTATTATTTCTAACAGGCAAAGCCTTCTAGGAACAATGCAAACATCCCTCCACCAATTGGCAAATGGATCAAGAAAATGTCAGAAATCCAGACAATGGACTACTGTTCATAAAAAGGGACAAACTACTGATTCAGGCAACAACATGGATACACCTCCACAGTGTTATGCTAAGTGTAAGAAGCTAGACAGAAAAAGACAGATTGTATGTATTCGGTTTGTTACTGTAACAAAGCACCACAAACTTAGTAGCTTAAAACAGCACATTTACTTTCTTACACTTTTTAAAAAAATCTTTATTGTTGAAAGTATTACATAGGTCCTCGTTTCCGCCCCCACAACTCCCTAATCTCTTCTAGTCCCCTCCCATGCTCCTCCTCCACCCCCACCCATATCACCACCCTTTTCTTACATTTCTCTAAGTCAGAGACTTTCAGTGTCTGGTGGCTAAGATCCAGGTGTTAGGACAGATGTTTGTTTTTTAAATATATATATATTTATTTATTTTAGTGATTTCAGAGAGGAAGGGAGAGGGAGAGCAAGAATCATTACTGATGAGAGAGAATTATGGATCCGTTGCCTCCTACATGCCCCACACTGGGGATCGAACCCACAACCCAGGTATATGCCCTGACCCAGAACTAAACCTTGACCGCCTGGCTCATAGGTCAATGCTCAACCACTGAGCCACACCAGCCAAGCCAAAATATTAATTATTGATGTGACTCTAGTTAGGAGGTAAATGGTCATTGTACCATTCATTGATCTTCTCTGCATGTTGGGACATTTCAGAATAGAATCTTTGAGCCAAAACCGGTTTGGCTCAGTGGATAGTGTCGGCCTGCGGACTGAAAGGTCCCAGGTTCAATTCTGGTCAATGGCATGTACGGTGGTTGCAGGCACATCCCCAGTAAGGGGTGTGCAAGAGGCAGCTGATCAATGATTCTCTCTCATCAATGTTTCTAACTCTCTATCCCTCTCTCTTCCTCTCTGTAAAAAAAAATCTTTGAAAACATTTGAATGCTCATCCCTTTGTAACTGATAGCAATTTCCCTGCCTTAGTGATTCATGAAATAAGGGTACCATCACAAGTACAATGGTAGGCGGTCATTATAAAAGGTAATAATTTTGTGGCTCCCAGTCTTCATTTCTGAGGGTCCCTTGCAGTTAGGTTGGGCCATGTGACTAGTGTGGGCTCACCACCTGTAAGCAGAAGTGACGGAGACATCGCCTGTAGCCAAGGAAAGGAACAGCTAGAAGGCCTCATCACTCTCTTCGCCACTGCAGTGACCACAGAGGCCCTGAGCCAAAGAAGCAGGGACCCCCAACTCTCCTACCGGCTACCTAGACGGGTTGTCCCTGCAGCCTGGCCCGGCTGACCATGGTATGGGGCAGGGAAAATTCCCAGCAGGCACTGCTCAGTGGTTGAGCTTTGACCGAGGAACTAGGAGGTCACAGTTAAATTCCTGGTCAGGGCACACGCCTGGGTTGCTGGCTTGGTCCCAAGTGTGGGGCATGCAGGAGGCAACAGATCAATGATTCTCTCTTGTCATTGATGTTTCTATCTCTCTTTCTTCCTTCCTCTTTGAAATCAATAAAAATATCCTATATGATAAAACCCTAATATGCAAATTGACTGAACAGCAGAATGACCTGTGAAATGACTGGTGACTATGACGTGCACTGACCACCAGGAGGCAGACGCTCACTGCAAGAGCTGCCCCTAAGGGAGAGGTGCCCAGTGGCAGGGAGACAGTGCTGGCCAGCAGCTGGGGTGGGGGGCAATACTGGCCAATGGGCAGTGCCAGGCCCCCAGCCAAGGTGGGTGCCAGCAAGGGTCCCCTGATCACCCCACCCACTGGTCGCCTCACAGATTGGCCCTGATTGCTGGCCAGGCCTAGGGACCCTACCCCTATATATTGGGAACAGTCTCTCAGATTAAAAAACCAAGATGATGCAGTGATGACATGCATGGACTCTGGCTTACACAATTTGTGGTCAGCCCTGATTCTGATACTTTTAACTGTGTGGTAAAGCCAATTATTATACTTAACTTCTCTCTGCTTCAGTTTTTTCACCCAGAAGATGGGAAAATGGCACTACTGCCTCCGAAGGATCATGTTATATACTACTTTTCATAATCAGGCAAAAAAATGTAGCTGCCCACACAACAGCAGATGCCTTTCACCTGGATGCTAGGTGCAAGAAGGAAGGAGGGAGGGAGATAGAAACTTCGACTGATTGCCTCCCAATGGTCACTGGTGCATGCAGAGTCCCTGATTGAGAGAGGGATGTCCAGCAGTTGGACATCCCCCAGGGCACAGGTCAGGCTGAAGGACCCCTGCCTCCACACCCCCTGCACAAGTTTCATGCACTGGGCCTCTAGTATATGTGTGTGTGTGTATATATATATATGGCTAATATGCTAAGTGTCCGATCATCCGACATCACATAGCAATGCCCGGCTTCCTCTCCCTAGCAACCAGCCTCCTTGGAGTTTCTTCAGCCCAGAAATACAACTTGCTTTATAGCCAGGTGGAAACATTTTACACTGTAACCAAATGCCTGTGAAGCGTTTCCCTATGCCTCATCTCATTTGATCCTCACAGAAGTCCTGGAGTAGGTAAATGGGAAACTCAGTGGAATCCTATTTTCTTTTCATTAGCGGAAAATGGAGATTTAGACAGTTTAGTAACTTGACCCAACTGAAAAGAAGAAATGGTGGATCTTGAAAATGACTTCAGGTTTCCTCACTGCGTAGAATATAGTCAAACACTGAACACTGCTGCAGTTAAATATTTTACCCTTTGTTCTCCCTGCATGATCTACAATAATCTGCTTTGTGTTCATATTTACTGATGTGTTGCTGACACTTACCTGAAAGAGAAATTAGGGTGCTTCATTGGGCTGGAAAAAGTTTGGCTAAATCAGAAAGCACGTCTAATTAAGCAAATTGATTCTATATTTAGAAAAGGCTAAGTTGGCTCCTACATGCCTGATACACTCGCACCAATCACAGGCAGTGTTTCCATTTGTTGTTGTGGATCGTGAATTTGGTTGTCACTTCCCTTATAAAGAAAAGGCAAATAGTGATATTAAAATAGTTCTTCTAGCCGGAACCGGTTTGGCTCAGGGGATAGAGTGTCGGCCTGCAACTGGAGTCCCAGGTTCCATTCCGGTCAAGGGCATGTGCCCTGGTTGCAGGCAAACCCCCGGTTGGGGGTGTGCGGGAGGCGGCTGATGGAAGTTTCTCTCTCATCGATGTTTCTAACTCTCTATCCCTATCCCTTCCTCTCTGTAAAAAATCAATAAAATATATATTTTTTAAAATAGTTCTAATTAATTCCTTTTCAATGTACACGAATTAGTGCGCCGGACCACCAGTATTTTAATAAAATAAACACCTAAAAACTAAAATATCTGACAAGTTAGTTACTGTCTCAGCTCCAAACTCCTTCCTCGCTCTGCTGTGACACCGGGGGCCTCATAACGCGTCCTGGCTGATTTCGGCGCCTGGGGCTGCGCAGAAACACTGGAGGGCGCGGACCAGGAGGCCAGAGCAGGCCGTGGGGCAAAGACGGCCCCGGGCAGGCGCGAACCCGGGCCGGGCAGCTCTGCAGGGCCCAGGGAGCAGATGTGGTGCAGACCCTTACCGCTGGACTCCGTGTCAGGTGGAAAGGGAGCGTTCAGCCGAGGCCCCAGCGCGCGTCCGAACCGTCTTCCCGGGTCCCACACAAACCCGCCGGAAGTCCCGCCTCAGCGTCCCGGGCCGCTCTAGCCCGGGCGGGCCCATCTCGCTGGTGGGCTCAGCGCCCTTCTGCTGCATTGCGCTCCTCCGGCCTCTAGGAGGCAGCGAGACCACGGAAAGGCCTCTCTGGCCCACGACCGCCGCTCGACTGCTCCGAGGCGCGCTCCCGACCTGCACCGCGGCCGCAGCCTCCCGGCAGTTACCCGGCAACGCCTGCCGGCCGTTTCCCCGGCAACGCGCTGCCGGCCTCTGCAGTCTCCGCGATGGATGCGCAGGCGGGCGCCTGGCCCCGCGGGCCTCGCGGCCGGCTCGGCGCGCCGCCCTCGGGGGCGCAGGCTCCGGCGACGCCCTGGGCGCGCTTCTCGGCCTGGCTGGAGTGCGTGTGCGTGGTCACCTTCGACCTGGAGCTGGGACAGGCGCTGGAGGTGAGCGCGGGATGGAGGGCGGTGGTCGCGCGGCCGCGAGCCCTCTGCGCGTGGGGTGCCGTCGGGCAGACACCCGCCGGCCTGTCCCCCCCGAGACTCTGTGCTGTCACTTCCTGGAAGAGGCGCGCTCCAGCCGAGGAACGAGAGGCAGACTCCCCCCTGGGATGGAGGAGAGAGGGGCGGTCCCTGCGCTGTGGATAACCCAAGCGATGCCCTTGACTTTTCCTCAAGAAAAACCAACCTTGTTTCCTCCTTCCCCGTGGTGGCTGCGGCACCTTCTCCCCTCCTTTGCTCCAGCCAGAATCCCAGGGGTCACCCCGGCCTCCTCCCATCCCCGCCTCTCCCCTCCCTCCCCCCCAACACACACACACATCCCATGGGCAGCGGAGGCTGACACTTCCGCTGGCAACAAGCATCTCAGATCATCTTACACCCACCCCGCTGCGGTGACCCCCTCCTTTGTGGCTATTCTGCTTAAACCCTCCCGCACCACTTCGTTCACTTAGAATCAGATCCAGACCCTGTGGGTCCTATTCCAGCCTGCTGCACCTCGCTGGGGCCTGGGGCACCTCTCCCCGCGCCTTTCCAACCCCCCCCCCCCCCCAACAGCTTCTCCTCCTCTGGGTGTCTGGTGTAGGTGGAAATGTGGTAGAGGCCTTCCGAAGGGCTGTCAGGATGGTCCCCACACCCTGCAGGCCAGAAAGCTAGCCGGTACAGGGGAGGCTGGAACAGACCTCACCATACCCTCCAGAACCTCATGGGAGGGGAAGGGCAGGGCAGCTGGCCAGGAGGAGGCTGGCTGCACACCCATGCTGGAAAGCCGATGGGGATGAGGGATGTTTTGATTTGAGGCCTTGCTGAACCCCACAAGGCTGTGGGAAACCAGGGTCTTTGACACGGAAAGGGCTGACGCTCAGTGAGGGCCCCAGCTCTGTGCAAACCCCGTGCACCAGACCATCCTCACCAGGCGTGCAGTGTTGTGTCAGTGCAGCTCTTGGAGGGGCCCGAGCATTGAGCAAGTCACTTCACCGCAGAATGTGGGCTCTGTGGTGAGGTGATTTGCCCAACATCACAGAGCCCACGTTCTTACCGCTGACCAAATTGTTCCCCATAAAATCACGAGAAGTCCTGGCTGAGGAGCTCAGTTGGTTAGAGTCCTGTCTGGATACACCAAGGTTACAGGTTCAATTGTGTGGGAGGCAACCTATAGATGTTTCTTTAAAACACACACACACACACACACACATTTTATTGATTTTTCTTTTTACAGAGAGGAAGGGAGAGGGATCTCTATGGCCAGCTGCCCTGCCCTTCCCCTCCCATGAGGTCCCAGAGGGTGTGGTGAGGTCTGTTCCAGCCTCCCCTGTACCGGCCAGCTTTCTGGCCTGCAGGGTGTGAACTAGAAACATTGATGAGAGAGAAACATTGAACAGCTGCCTCCTGCACACCCCCTGTTGGGGATGTGCCCACAACCAAGGTACATGCACTTGACCAGAATTGAACCTGGGACCCCTAAACCAGCAGTCGGACATCTCTCTCACAATCCTAGACCCCTGGCTCCTAATTGCTCACCTGCCTGCTTGCTTGGTCACCCCTAACTGCCTCCCGCTGCCAGCCAGGTCGCCCTAACTGCCCCCTCCCTGCTGCCTTGGTCGCTCCTAACTGCCCCCCCTGGCCTGGTCACCCCTTACTGGGGCCCCTTCTCCCCCCCGCTGGCTTAGTCACCCCATACAGTCTGCTTGTTCAGTCATTTGGTCATCCCTCACTAACCCCCCTGCCAACCTGGTCATAGGCAGCTATCTTGTGAGGGTGTGGGGGTCAATTTGAATATTAACTCTTTATTATATAGGATTTTTTAAATTGATTTCAGAAAGGAAGGGAGAGGGAGAGAGAGATTGAAACATCAGTGATGAGAGAGAATCATTGATCAGCTGCCTCCTGCACACCCCACACTAGGGATCGAGCTTATAGCCTGGGCATAAGAGTGCCCTGACCAGGAATCAAACTGTGACCTCTTGGTTCATAGGTCGATGCTCAACCACTGAGCCACACCAGCTGGGCTCACATCAATGTTTCTTTATCTCTCTCTCCCTCTCCCTTTCTCTCTCTCTCAAATCAGTAAAAGCATCTCCTCAGGTAAGGATTAAAATAATAATAAAATACAAGAGCAGGCCCTGGCCAGTTAGCTCATTGGGTCATCTGGATACACCAAGGTTACAGGTTCCATCCAGGCCAGGGCACGTGCAAGAATCAGCCAATGAATGTATACAAATGGAGCAACAAATTGGTGTGTGTTTTTTCTCCTTCTCCCTTCTTATTGCTCTAAAATCAATTAAAAAATTTAAATCACAAGAGAAGTTAAGAGATATTTTGTTTCCTTACAGCATTTTCATGTCTAGTTTTCTAGAATGTAACCATTTAGAAAGTGACTTTTAAACAGCTCTGTGTGCTTGGGTTTCTGAGCAGCTGACGAGGCTGCACAGTCAGGGAGGGGGCGCTGGGAACCCAGGGTCCCCCGGAATCGTCAGGTCAGTGCAGAGACCCTGCCGGGGGTCCAGTGAACAGTGCTACCTCCCCTCCACCCCAGAGTGCAGCCTGTCTCCCAGGTCACTCAGAGCCGGTCATTAGTATCTGGGTTTTCGTTGACCATCCATTCTCAAGGGTGTGTGACTTGTCTAGTTGGGCACACTCACTGGACCCTGGAGCCAGGGCACACTCCTGGAGCTCACACTTGGGGCGGGACACAGGTCAGAAGCTCCCGGAACCCTGACTAGTGGGGGACAGGGAAGCCACTGTGTCCGGTGACATCTGTGTGGAGAAGACGAGGGGCCTGGTGGCCTGGTCTGAGGGCTCCTGGGGAAAGGCATAGCCCAAGGCCCGACTGGTGGGATGGGGTCCCGGAAGTGGGAGGGCGGGGAAAGCAGGGCCAGCCGGGACCACTCCAGGCGGTGGAGGCCATGGGCGGGACCTGAAGCACCTCTGGAAGCAGAGGGGACAGAGGGCCGGTGCTGGAGTCAGGGAGACCCACGCACAGCCTGGGCAAGTGGCCTCGAAGGCCAGGGGTGCAGGCAGGGAGCTGGGGAGCTTGCCCAGGCGTGTGCTGGCCAGGTGAGTGAGGAGAGTCCGGAGGGCCTGGTGCTGAGAGGCCTGGGGGCCGAGTTAGGAGAGGCAGACGGGTGGGAGCCGAGGAGGCTGTGCGCTCGGAGGGTGGAGAGGAGCACGAGGCAGTGCAGGCCCGCAGCCTCACCAAGTGCTCTGGCCCCGCAGCTGGTGTACCCCAGCGACTCCCGGCTCACGGACAAGGAGGTGGGTCCCACCCGCTGGGGAGCAGACGGCGCCCAGGAGCGAGCCAGCCCTCACCGGGTTTCCTGTGTTTCAGAAAAGCAGCATCTGCTACCTGTCCTTTCCCGACTCCCACTCAGGTAGGCAACTCCGACAGCCTCCCGCTCTGAGCTGGGGCGAGAGGAAGAGGAAGAGGGAGGGGAGGGGAGGTCATGGGGAGCCCTGGGGCCGAGGCCGAGCCCAGCACAGCCCAGAAGCGCTCTGTGGAGACACCCCAGCCCACGATGCAGCAGAGGCAGCAGGTTCCCGTATTTGTGCAGGAAGAGGGCCCAGTGGGGTCTGGTCTCCTGCACCCACCAGGAGCTGCTCTGCTCCTCCCCTGCACCCCGGGATGGCAGGCTGAGCTGGCCACACGGCCTCTCCCGACTTCCCCTGTGCTCCTGCTGCCCCTGTGTCTGGGTCCGGACTTGACTCTGACATTCGGTGAGGAGTTAGGACACGGGCTTCCGCTCGGAGAGCCGGTCCCAGCAGCAGGGCTTTCTCTCTGGGGCCTCCGTAGTCCATCAGCATTCACTCACATGGCTCCCGTCCCTGCTGTCCCCACCCCCACGTGGTGGCGGGAGGGTCTCCAGCCCTGACACGGAGAGGGCTGCCCGCTCCCCAGGCTGCCTCGGGGACACGCAGTTCAGCTTCCGGATTCGTCAGTGTGGAGGGCGGAGGAGCCCCCGGCCCGCCGAGGACAGGCAATATGACAGCGAGGCCCCCGTGTCACTGCAGGTGAGGGCCCGCCTTTCCGGCTGCCGCGTCCCACGGCCCGGCTCAGGCTGGCCGGCAGCCCTCCCAGGCGCCTCGCCTGAGGGGCAGGAGGGCGCCGGCCAGCCCCAGCCCACACGGAGCTCTCCCTGTGCACTGCGAGCGGCAGGTGTGGCTGTGGGCAGCGGCCTGGCTGCTCCTCGGGTCTGCACAGATACTCTGAGTGGAGGGCCTGCAGACCTGCCCCCAGGACCAGGGAGAGCAAGGCGCCACCTGCAGAGCGGTCTGGGTGGGCAGGAGCCGTGGCGCCACCTGGTGACTGCTCCTTCCAGAGGGAGTCCGCACACTACTTCGGCTATGTGTACTTCAGGCAGGTGAAGGACAGCTCCGTGAAGAGGGGCTACTTCCAGAAGGTGAGCCCCAAGGCCCCTCTGAGTGGCACCACTGAGAGACAGGGCCCGCGGCCCTGGGAGGGGCTGAGGGCAGGGGTACCCGGGCAGCAGGCAAGGGGTGAGGGTGCTGCCCACTCCACCCTTGCCGCAGCCCCTCCCTCACCCAGCACAGCACCTGGGCCCCAGACACCCTGCTTCTCACTCTGAGGATCAGGATTTGAACTTCAGCCTTGAGCTCAGACGCCCAGAGAAGCCTCGGCCACATGCATTTCCTCCGAAGGCCCAGGGTCCAGCCCACCCACGTGTCCTGGGGGTTCCCCTTCCTGTCTGGGGGAGGCTCTGGTTTCCCAGCATGACCTGGGGCCCGGGTTGGCCATCCTGGGACAGTGTCCGTGGAGCTGGTGGAGGCACGGCCCTGGGTGACTCGGGAAGAGCCAGGCCAGGGCCCTGCAGCCTCCCCCTGGCTGGCGGCCTCTCCCCGCCAGCTGGGTGACATCCCCCGGCCCATGGCCCGCAGTCTCTGGTGCTGGTGTCCCGCCTGCCCTTCATCCGGCTGTTCCAGGCGCTGCTGAGCCTGATCGCCCCCGAGTACTTTGACAAGCTGGCGCCCTGCCTGGAAGCAGGTGAGTGGTCAGCCAGAGCCTCATCGTCCAGCTGGGGGGCCCAGTGGCCTTGGCAGGCCGCTCCCACAGGGCAGGCTCCTGACCCTGGCCCCCTGGACTACAGTGTGCAGTGAGATTGACCAGTGGCCGGCCCCGTTGCCTGGGCTGACCCTGAACCTGCCAGTCGTGGGCGTCGTCCTGCAGGTAAGGGTGGCCGGCTGGGCGGGAAGGTGCCCCGGGCATGGAGGTGCCACTGTTGGCTGGCAGCTGCTGCCTCCACCCCCAGGTACACATCCCATCCAGAGTGGACAAGCCTGAATCCAGTCCGCTGCAGCAGTGTGGCCAAGAGGTGGGCCCCTCCTGGGCTAGTGGCACTGGACCTGCCTGGGCCCCCCACCCTCCGCTGGGAGCCCTGTGGGATGGCCAGACACCAGGCAGAGCCAGAGGGTGCGGGCTGGGTGGCCCGCCCCCCATGGTGGGAGGTGTGTGGGCAGGGGCCACGGTCCCCACGGCTCTCCTGGGTGGGGTGCTGCTTGGGGCTCAATGGTGGTTGTCACCCTCTACCTGATACCACCCACCCTCCCTCAGAACCTGCTGCCGGCCCCACTGGTGCTCTCCAGTGTCCACGAGCTGGACCTGTGCAGGTGAGCCCTTCAGCCGCTGCTCGCTGCTCACAGACCGTGAGGGAGCCCTCAAGCCGGTCGTGGGCAGGCGGGGCCGCGGGGCTCTGCCCCAGGGACGGACCCTCGCCGGTCTGTGAGGGAGAAGACCCGGTGCTGTCTGCACCAAGGCCACGGCCCGGAGCGGAGAGTTCCAGCGGCCAGGCACCCGGGGAGAAGGAGGGCGGGCGGGCTCCTGGGTGGGAGGCGGTCGCTGCCTGCCCCTCTCCCTGAGGCGCTGAGGGAGGGGTCCTGCCCGGCTGGGCCTGCAGGACCAGGCTGCTGGCTCTGCATGGGGTGCAGGTGCAGGCCCAGTGGGTGGCTGTCAGCATCCATGGGTCCTGCACTTTCTCAGGGTCTCCAAACCATCTCCCCACCCACCGGGCGGGCTCACCAGGGGAGAGAGAAGGGAGGGGCGGAAAGGGCCCCTACCTGGGGGAGCCCTGCCTTTGCCCAGCGTCCCCCGGGGTCCCCCCGGCCCCCGCCCAGGTGCTTGCAGCCTGTGCTGAGCCATGTGCAGACGCTGTGGGAGCTCATGCTCCTCGGGGAGCCCCTGGTGGTGCTGGCGCCCTCGCCCGCCGTGTCCTCGGAGATGGTGCTGGCCTTGACCAGGTAGGCCAGTGCGCTGGGAGGCGTGGAGTCGGGGCACGGCCTGCTCAGCTGTGCTCACGGGCCTGCTGTGCCACCCCCACCCTCCCCCGAAGCTGCCTGCAGCCCCTCAAGTTCTGCTGCGACTATCGCCCATACTTCACCATCCACGACAGCGAGTTCAAGGAGTTCACCACCCGCACGCAGGCCCCGTGAGTGCCCCCTCTGTCCACCCACCCGCAGGCCCCTCCCAAGCCTGCTGCTGCTTCCTCCTCCCTCTCTCTCTCCCTCCTCTCTCTAGACCTAACGTGGTCCTGGGGGTCACAAACCCTTTCTTCATCAAAACGCTCCAGCACTGGCCCCACATCCTCCGTGTCGGGGAGCCCAGGATGTCAGGTGGGTGAGGCAGCCTGGCCTGTGTGGGGCCTGGGGAGGCTCACCCCGGAGGGCCTGGGGTCTGAGCCTGGCCCCGAGCGGCCGTCAGCGTTCTCTCCTCGCAGGAGGCCTTCCCAAGCAGGTCAAGCTGAAAAAACCCTCGAGGCTGAAGACCCTCGACACCAAACCAGGTGTGTGCCCCAGACGGGCCCTTCCTGTCCCCCAGGACCCCGGCATCCTGGGGACCCCGGCATCCTGGGGACCCCGGCGTGGGCTCTGCGCCCTAGGGGGCGGGGGGCAGGGCAGGAGTGCGGCATCCCCGAAGGGGCAGCGGGGGGGCGGGAGGGAGCCCGGGACAGGACCCGCCTCCTCCCCAGGCCTCTACACCGCCTACACGGCGCACCTGCGCCGGGACAAGGCGCTGCTCCGGCGGCTGCTGCGGGGGCTGCAGAAGAAGCGGCCTGCGGGTGTGCTGACCGCGCTGCTGAGGCGGCACCTCCGGGAGCTCACGCAGAGCTTCATCATCCCCCTGGTGAGGCCGGAGCGGGCGGGGACCCCGAGACCCAGACCGAGGCCCAGGCAGGGACCCTGAGACCCAGGCTGAGGCCGGGGCAGGGACCCTGAGACCCCAGGCTGAGGCCGGGGCAGGGACCCTGAGACCCCGGGCTGAGGCCCAGGGCGGGCGGGCAGGCGGGGACCCCGAGACCCAGGCGGGCGGGGTGGGGACCCTGATACCCCAGGCTGAGGCCGGGGCAGGGACCCTGAGACCCAGGCTGAGGCCGGGGCAGGGACCCTGATACCCCAGGCTGAGGCCGGAGCTGGGACCCTGATACCCCAGGCTGAGGCCCAGGGCGGGGACCCCCGAAACCCAGGCCGAGGCCCAGGGCAGAGGCCCAGGACAGGTGGGCGGGCAGAAGGGGGGGCTGGAGACCCAGGCTGAGGCCTGGGGCCGGGGGCCGGGATGGGGACCCGGAGACTCAGGCTGAGGCGCAGGTCACTCCCCCATAGGAGCACTACATGGCCAGCCTCATGCCCCTGCGGAAGAGCATCACGCCCTGGAAGGTGGGGTTCGGGTCCGGGTGGCAGTCTGGGCGAGGCTGGGAGGGGGTTCCTTCCTGATTCGGGGGGTGGGTGTCTGGGGGCAGAGGTGGGAGGAGGTCATGGTGCTGGAGTCCCCAGGCTCCGGACCGTCCCCACACCTACCACTGCCCCTACAGGACGGAGCACTGGGGCCCGCAGAAGGGTCTGTCCCAGTAGGAGGGAGTCAGGCGTTGTCCCCAGGAGGGTCCTGTTCCCCCCCTCCCCGCACCAGGGCTCACCTGGCCCTGTCTCAGACCCCTCCCCAGGTCCGTCCCTTCCACCAGGAGGACTTCCTGTGCAGCCTGGAGCAGGCGGGGCCCCAGCTGACCTGCATCCTCAAGGGCGACTGGTTGGGTCTCTACAGGTGGGTGACGCCCGTGCAGGGCCCAGGCTCCTGCTGCTGGTGGTACAGGGTGCCCATGCTCAGCCCGTGACCCCGTGACCCCGTGACCCCGTGACGGGTCAGACCACGGCCGCTGCCTCTCCCACAGGCGGTTCTTCAAGTCCCCCCACTTCGACGGCTGGTACCGGCAGCGGCGCAAGGAGATGGCCCGTCAGCTGGAGGCCCTGCACCTGGAGGCCATTTGTGAGGCGGTGAGGGGGGCTGGGGAGGACTGGGGGTACTGAGGGGGCTGGAGGGCTGGGGGGGCTGGGGGCCCTGGGGACCCTGGGGTAGTGGGGCTGGGGGTGCTGGGGGGACTGGAGGAGTGGGGCCCTGGGGCGGGGGGACTGGGGAGGCTGGGGGCCCTGAGGTGGGGGGGCTGGGGTTGGGGAGGGCTGTGGTGATGGGTGGCCCCACCTTTTCATGGCAGAACATCGAGACCTGGATGAAGGGCAAGTCCGAGGTGGAGGTCGTGGACCTGGTCCTGAAACTTCAGGAGAAGCTGGTGAGAAGCCTGCCCCGCTCGGGCCCGGGACCCGAGGCCGCTCTCCCTGACCAGCGCTGCCCCCACAGGTGCGGGCACAGGGCCACCGGCTCCCGGTGACAGAGAAGACACTGCAGCAGGCCCGGCTGAACATCGAGACGGCCATTGGCTCCCTGCCCAAGGGTCTGCAGGCCGCCCTGTGCCCTCCCTAGGACAGGCCGGGGGTGTGGTCAGGAGCTTCGTGCCAGGGGGCCCGGATCTGGCTGAGCTTCCTTCTCTCCAGCGAGGGCTGCCCAGCCAAGCGTGAGCTCTGACCAGGCTCCTGCTGCCCCCCCAGTCCTGGCCCCTGCCCAGCACCTCCGTCCCATCAGTAAAGGGCATTTGGAGCTGCGGCCCAGGTCCTGCCTGTTGAGGATCATGTGTTGGCTGGAGCCTCCCCTCCCCTGGCGCCCCACCTGCCCTCCGCGGGGCTGCCCGCTGGAGGCGGGGCTGGCTGTGAGCCCTTGCTGCTTTGGGCCTGGGGCCATTCCCCCGCCAGGCACCCATCTGCCAGTCCTGGAAGGCCCCATGCAAGGCTCATGCGCTGCATTTGATGTGTCCTTCAGCCCCACCGGGCTGCCCAGCCCAGGACAGGAAAAGGCAGCTGACAGCAGGCCCTCTCCTCACAGGGCCCACCCACCAACCCACTTACTAGGCCTGGGGTCACCTCACCAACTGTCCTTGGCTTGGGAGGGATGGGGAGTTTGGCCTCATGTTTGCTGGTTTCTTGAGAGGCCACTAGGGGGCAGTGTGGGACCCAGCCATGGGCTTCCCACCCTCCAGGAATTGTCCCAGGTTTTGTCCCTGGAGCACCCCTTCTCTCCCCTCTCTTCCCCCCCTCCCCCCCCAGTGGCTACAGCTGACAGGCACTGGAGTTACCCCGGGTCCATCTACCCTGTGTGCAGTCTGAGCGGCTTACCTGCCCCCCCTGCCCCGCCCCAGTCCGAGCCTCCACAGACACAGCCGCTGGGGTACCAGCTCCTAGAGGTACCCCAGCCAGGCCCAGTGAGAGCAGGGTCAGCTGGGGGAAGGGCCAGAGCGGTGGGCCTGTGGTAAGTCTCCCCCTCTGACCCCTCACCCGGGGAGCTCTGCCAGGCGCATGGGGCTCAGCGCCTCCTCCAGGCGGTCCTGGCGGTGAGCGATCCTGGCATTGAGTGGCCCTGGCAGTGAGCAGCTGCAGGCTGGTGGGGTTCCTGTCCCTCCTGAAGCCCCTCTCAGTCCTGTCCCTGGAGGGCGGGCATCCCCTCCCAGGCAGATGGCAGCATGCTGGTCTGAGCATCTGTCAGCCTCTGGCCCAGACCGAAGCCTGGGACAGGCTCACTCTCCTGGGTCTCAGCGCTGAGCCGGAACCAGCAGAGGCAGTGCCTGCCTTTGAGCGGAACACGCTGGAGGCTCTCACATGAGAAAGGTTCCACATTGACCTCAGATGCCACTCAGCGCCTGCCCTCTTCCCAGCTAATGCCAACTTCTACCCTAGCCCTACTTCTGCCGGCTGGAGACAGTGCCAGGCCTGGGCCTCACTGTAACCTGGCGGGGGATGCAGGCCAAAGAGGAAGGGGAAGATGGGTCAGAAGAAGCAGAACCCTTCCCTGCCCCCACCCCCTGCAGGAGAGCCGGAGGGCAGAAAGGCCTGGATGGGCCGGAGCCCAGTGTCCTGTCCGAGAGCTGTGGTGGCCACTGCTCCCGCCCGCCGGGGCTGGGAGGCCTGTGCAGGGGCTGGGGGCGGGTGGACACGGCCGTGGCTGCTCCCAGCAGGAAGGAGTGCACCCAAGCTTCCTGCCTCTATTTAAAGACTCCTTTAGTCTGGCATAGTGGCCTTCCCACATTTTTGGGATTAAAATGTCCTGTGACCACACTGCTTGTGTTTTAACTTCCTTTTTTTAAGATAAAAAGTTGGCATCTGTCGGACACGGGTGATGTTGGGGTTTCCTGCGTGGGGGAGTGGCATGGTATGGATGTGGTTGGGCTGAAGGGGGTGGAAGGGCAGCGAGATGCTGAAAGGAGGGACACCCTCCTATACTCTGGGGGGCAGGTCCAAGGGTGGGGAGCACCCAGAGAGGAGGTGCCTGAGAGGGCAGACTGTCTACAGGAGGGGACACGTCGGGGTGGGGGCACCCCAGAGTGAGGGTGCGGGTTAGGGCTTGGGGAACGGCGCTAACCATCCCTGGGCCCGGACAGTGGCCCCCATGCCTGTCCACAGTGGCTCCCATGCCTGTCGGGGGCCGGGCTAGAGGTTGCCGCAGGCACAGGGGGGCCGGCCGCCTCCCTGCAGAGCTGGGATGGGGGGCGGGAGGCTCTGCACTGCAGGGCCAGCGGGGGTCCATGTGAAGCCCCAGGGCCCGCGGGCTTGGAGCGGGCAGCTGGGGGTCCGGTCCGAGACCCCAGGGCCCGGTGCGGGCAGCTGAGGCCACAGGTAGTTTCCAAGGAGACTCCCAGGCGCCTTTCCCCCAGAAAGTGGGTGCTGAGGTCCTAGGAGCGGGGTCAGGCCCTGAGCCTCCGCCCGGGGAAGGCTGGGGAGGAGTGGGGGGGTGGATGATCCTGGGACTTCGCTCCTGTGACCTGGGCACTCGTTGCCCGAACCTGGGCCAGAACCGGGCTGAACCTGCCCGGCGCCCTGATGCACACTGGGGTCCCCTCCCTCCCCTCCCTGACTTCTCTCCCCTCCCCATCCCTCCCCTCCCATGCCCTCCTCCCCCTTCCTTGCCTTCCCTCTCTTCCCTCCCTCCCCTTCCCCTCCACGCCTCTCCTCCCCTCCCTGCCTCCCTCCCTGCCCCTCCCCTCACTCTCCTGCCCTACCTCCTCCCCCTCCCCTCCCTCCTCATTCTGCCCCTCCCCTCCCCCCTCCCCGCCCCTCCCTCTCCTCCCCTGCCTCCCCTTCTCCCCCTCCTACCTCCCCTCCCCTCCCCGCCCCTCCCCTCCCCCCTCCCCCTCCCCGGGGGCGGGGCCGCTGCTCCCGCGCTCCGGCCCCTCCTCGGCCACACAAAGGCCGGTCTCCATGGCAGCCGCGCGGGCCGGGGAGCAGCGCCGAACGCGGCCCGGGCGCCATCGAGTGCGGGCGGCGGACGAGCAGGTACGGAACGGGGTGCGGGCCGCGGGGCGAGCGGGGCGGGGGCCCGAGCGCTGAGCCCCGCCCGGCTGCTCCGCGCGGGCCCGGCAGCGCCGCTCCGCGGAGGCGCCCGTCGCGCCGGACCGGGCCCGGGGCTCCCGGCGGCGGGGAGGCGGCGGCCGGGCCGGGTCCCGCTCAGCCCGGGACCCGCGGGGCGCAGCGCCCCCTCCGGCCGGCGCCCCCGCTCCGGGTCCGGGTCCGAGCCTCCCTCCCTCCCTCCCGGCCCGGGCACAGGCCGCCCCCGCGCCCAGCCTTGTTTCGGGGTGCACGCCGGCTCCTCCAGCGCCGAGGCCTCCGGGGCCCGGGAGGAGGACTTGGGCCGGGCCGGGCCGGCCGGGCTGGAAGGGGCGCAGGGTCCGAGTTGGGGCCGGCGGCCCGCGCTGCTGCTGGGGGACAGCTCCTGGCGAGGCTGTTGGTGAGGGGCCGGGCGAACACCCCGGGCCCAGGAAGTCTCAGAACCGGGGTCCGGCGCCCCCACTTGGCCCTGCCGCTCTGCGCCTCCTCCTGTGGGGACCCCCCCCCCTCAGCCCACACCCCAGAGCCCCTCCACGCTCCTGTCTGGGCTCCTCTTCCAGCCGCGCGGAGTGGACAGCAGCTCCGTCTGCGCCGCCGTGGCCTGGGTGCGGGTCAGGACCCGGGAGGCTGGGCCTCCAAGCTGGTGGAATGTTCCAGAGCGGGGGGCTCTCCAGGGAGCTCCCCTTTCACGTCTAACTTCAGCCTCTGCTCCCGCCCCCCGCCCATCCCAGGAGGAGAGTGGGAGAGCAGGGCGAGCAGCCCGGAGGTGGGGCTTTCGGCCCCCCCACCCAGATGCCACCCTGGGTGGAGGGCAGAGCGCGGGCCTGAGGGGGGGCCGGCCCGAGGGGCTGGGCCGCTTCTGCCCAGGGTCCCAGGAGGGTGTGTCGGCGTCCCGGGTGGCCGCGGTATTTTTGGGGTGACAGGGCTCAGGAATCCCCAGAGAAGATTGAGCACCAGCAGGTGGGCTCCGGCCTCCTCCTCCTCCTCCCCTCGCACCCCCGGGCCCGGCCGGAGCCGCCGAGGGTGGCAGGAAGCCTGAGGTCTGGCCGGGGCTCCTCACCCAGGAGGGAGGGAAGTTGCCGAGAAAAACAGCGTTTGGAATTCCAGCCCCCCGCCCCCGCCGGCCGCCTGCCAAGAAGGAATATTTTGGATTATCCAGCCGTGTCCAGCCACCCAAGGGGGAGGCCGCAGCCTGGGAGAGGGATCCACTTCCGGGGCTGCGGGTCGCGCCCCGGGAGGAAGAGCCGGGCTAGTCCGGGCAGCTCCCCTCCCCCTCCCCCAGGCAGCTCCGGCTGCTCCGACCGGTCATGGGGGGCGGGGTGGGAGGGGATGCGTCACCCTCAGATGGAGAACGCCCAAGGGTGGCCCCAGCAGGCTCGCCGAGGCCGCCTTGGGGAGGCCATGGGGCTGGAGGAGCCCCGAGCCCCATCCAGGGGGCCCAGCCCAGCCCAGCCCAGGACCCTTCCTCCCCGAGGCCCTGGGACCACGAACCGCCTGGAGCTGGGCTCCGCCTGGAGCTGGGCTCGGGGACAGCCTGGGCCGGGTGCTCACACCCTGAGCTTCCCAGAGCAGATGGGTGCAGGTGTGGGTATGACTGAGGCAGCCTAGGGTGGGGCATGGGGTCTCCCAGAGGCTGAAGCCGAGGCCACCCACCTGCCCCCTCACTGACCCTCAGGGAGAAGTTGACACACAGCCTCCCTGCAATCCCCCCCTCCCCCCACCCCCCACCCCCGCCAAGGCCCAGCTCTGGCCCCCATCATGTCCCCCGCCAGCCTGTCCCACAGGTGAGGCCCTGAGGTCGCTGCTGGGTGGCAGCCAGGTGGGCTGCCTGGGTTCTCGCCGTGTGTGTGTGTGTGTGTGTGTGTGTGTGTGTGTGTCCCCAGAGCCAGTCTCACCGTGTGTGTGTGTGTGTGTGTGTGTGTGTCCAGAGCCAGTCTCACCGTGTGTGTGTGTGTGTGTGTGTGTGTGTGTCCAGAGCCAGCTCCCAGCAGCTCGTGCAGGGACCTCATGGCAGAGGCAGAGCCAGCAGCTGGGAGAGCGCAGGAAGCCGGGGCCTGGCCCCAGCCCAGCCGAGTGGAGCAGAAGAGATGGGATTGGAAGGCACTGGGGGTGCTGGCAGCCTGGGGAGGCCCATATGGCACTGGCCCCGGCCCCCAGGAGCCGTCCTGGACGGGAGCAGATCCAATCTGGAGGCACCGAGGTGTCTGTTCCCCCTGGGAGGGTGCGTGAGTGTGACAGGCAGGGGTGCCCTGGTGAGAGAGGCCGCCCTCTGCCACCAATGCGAGCAGGAAGTCTCGCCTCAGTTCTTTTTTTTTCTTTTCTTTTAATCCTCACCTGAGGACATTTTTTCCCCTGATCTCTAGAGAGTAGAATGGAAGGAGGGGAAACAGATCCGGTACCTCAACGTGAGAGAGAGAGGGAGAGAGGCATCGATTGGGTGCCTCCTGAATGGGGGCTGGGGACCCTGCAACCAAGGTTCGCCCTGCCCTTGGCCGGAACCAGACCCGTGACCCCTCTGTGCACTGCTGAGCTCTAACCACTGAGCCACGGCCAGGGCCTGCCTCCGTCCTCGCTGCAGCAGCCCCCTGGTCTCCTGGGCGGGGGACGGGGGTGAGGAGCCGCCTTGGACCCGCTCCCTCGGAGGCGGAGGCAGAGGCAGGTTCTGGCCGGGCCGGTTGAGTCACCGGTGCAGGCAGGCGCCGGGCAGAGTCCCTCTCCCCAGGCTCAGGCTGTTTGTGTTCGGGGCGGGGCCTCCAGGTGATTGTCCCTGGTCTTCTCTAATCCCCGCTGGGGAACATGGGACCATGGGTGATTCAGGGGGCGTGGCACCCCGCTTCCCTTTTCTCTCCCGTTCTTCCCCTCCGTGGTTTCACATCCCCTGCCCGCTGGGGTTTTGTCTGCCCCAGGGTGGGGGTGGGGTGGGGGTGAGGGTGGGGGTGAGGCGGGAGCCCAGCCCCTCCCTAGGCTCCCCCTGCAGGCGCAGCTGCCCTCCGGCCCCCCCCAGGGCTACGGAACTCCCTCTGCCTCACTCGCTCTGCCAGTCACCTGCCAGGCAGCCCGGCCCCAGGTGGCAGCCCCACCTTCCTGGGAGGAACCCAGGCCGGCTGGACTGGAGCCCGGGTTTCTGTTCCCGCCCCCGTGTCGCCTCTCAACCATCTTCCCACACCGGGATGTGCCCCCACCGCTGCCCCACAGGTGGCCTCCGCCCCCCTCGTGCCTGGCGTCCTGTGGGCAGAGCCGGGATCGGGGGCGCTGGGTTGGGATCCGGAGGCAGATCCAGCTCCGTGCCCACAGCCGCCTTGACCTTCAAGATGGTGTGACTTCCGAAATCTGGCAGTTCCCCGTCCCGGTGCCAGATGGGTCCCAGCCCGGGTGGGAGCAAGGGCCTTCGCTCGGGGAAGGGGAAGAGGAGCGGGGCCTTTTGGGTGCATGCACCCTGGGCTCTGGCCTCAGCTCTGCCAACAGCCCTGCCCTGGGCATTGCACTTGGAGGTGTGGACACCAGATTCCTGGGGTGCCCTGCCCCCACCCAGTTCCTGTGTGGGCACCGGGCAGAGGGGCAGGGTGGCGATCAGGTCTCTGGGCCCCACCGGGCCCTCAGTAAGAGTGAGGACGAGGAAAGGGAGACTCCTGAGGCCACACGGACCAGGCAGAGCAGCCCCAGCCGGCCTTGGGCTCTGTCTGGGCCCACAGCGCCCACTCACCACCGTGCAGGGCGTGGCCGTGGGTGGGACTGGGGGTCTCGCTGGGGGGCGCTGTTGGCTCCCCTCGGGGCACCGCGCTTGGCTGTCCAGGTCGGGGCTGTTCTAGAGGCCATAGCAGGAGTGCGCCAGGCGGCACGGGTGGCTGTGGGGAAAGGACTGGCTTGGTGCCCGCCCAAGGCTGGTGCTGCCCTCGCCTGGGTCTTTGATTGCTGGTGGGGAGGGGGGTGCTGGGCAGAGGCCAGGGAAGGGGCTCTGTCTTGGGGTGCAAGGGCCTGTGGCGTGCGTGGTGCAGAGGGTGTGGGACGGCGGGGGGGGGGGGGGGGCCTGGGACATGGAGGCCCCGCGGTGGAGAGGTGGGTTTGAGGACCAGTTAGAGGTGGGGTGCTGGGCCTTCGTGGGTTCCAGCCCCCAACCCCCACCCCGGGGTGTTTTCAGAATTGGGGGGCTGCTTTGCAGGAGCACCAGGGCACGAGGTGCCCTCTGCAGGGAAAAGGGGGGGCTCAGCAGGGGAGAACCCATTTTCAGTCCAGCCACCGAGTGGGCAGGGGTGGGGCGGGCTGTGGAGGGGGGCTCCAGCTCGGGGGCCCCCCCTTCTCAGCCTGGCAGAGGCCTGGCCAGTGGCCCTGAGGGGCTTAGCCTCCCCAGCCTGGTTCTGGCCTATGGCCTGACATGGGGGGGGGGGGGTGACCTGGGTAGCTCAGGCCCCAGGAAAGGATGTCAGGGTGGGGGAGGCTGGGAGGCGTGCTGTCCCCAGGCCCAGCCGAGCTCCTGGAGGCGGCCTCTGCCCCATCTTGTGTGGCAGCCTCTTGCTCAACTGAGTGACCACCGACCAGGGAAGGGGTGGGCCTGACCCCGGGGAGCTGGGCAGGCAGGCCAGGGGCCATCTGACCCCTTCCCCAGTGACCCCCCAAGGGCCTGCTCACCCTGAGTGGGGCGTTTGCTGCCTGGGATCGCGGGCTCTGCCTTCACAAAGTCGCTGCCCACTGTCCCACCAGCCCGGCCTCGGACCCTGTCAGCGCCCCCAGCACTGTGTCTCTCACCAGGCCCCCAGCCCCCCGGGACCGGAGATTGCACTGTTCCCTGGGGTTTTCCCAATGCGGGGCGCTCCCCCCCGCCTCCCGCTGCTCCAGGGCACGGGCCCCCCTCCAGGCCAGCCCAGCTCTGCCCCTCCTGGCCCCTCGGGCCTTCTGGACTGACCCCTCCCACCCACAGCCTCTCCCCCCGCCACGTGCCTGGGTCTGGGGTGCCTCCTTGGGCTCCCTGTCCTGGGGATATTCCGGGGGACAGGGCCCCATTGCCATCACAGACGTGTGTGGCTGCACACGTGTGGTCACGTGGACATGCGTGGGGGCTGGCACGGCCGTCTGGCACGGTGCCCCCAGCTAATTGTGGGGTTCGGCTCTGGCGGAGAGGGCGGGGCCGGGGTGACCGCCGAGGCGCTGACAGACTGACTGACGGGGAGATTATAGGCCTGCTGCTCCCCCCGCCTTCCCCCTCCCCCGTCAGCCCCTCGCGCCGCCCCCGCCTCCTGCACATGCACATACACACACACACACACATGCACACACTCACGGGCTGGGGGGGGGGGCTGGTCCTGGGCCCCTGCAGCCACCCAGAGCCCGAGGCGGCCCTGGTCCAGCCGGCTGCGGGGGGTGAGCCTGCAGGGGAGATAAACGTGGGCATTAGTGGAGTGTGTGTGTTTGGGAGGGGGTGCCGCCGGTTAGGGAGGCAGACACCGGAGATCTGTGCTTGTCACTGAGCCCCTTATCCAGAGGGTCGCCCCGCCTCTCCCAGCTGGGATTGGGTAAGCGCTCGGCCACGCAGGAGCCCCTGTGGTTGACCAGCTGTCTGGACGGCTTCTTCCCCATCCGTGGCCGGAGGCCTCTCTGTGCTATGGCCGCCCCGGCCCCAGCTGGCCTCAGCCCACGTCTGGTCCCTTCTGACCTCTCTCCCCTCTTCCGGTCCCTCACCCTCTGACAACACCAGCCCCCGGGGAGGTCAGCTCAGGAGAGTGACCTTCCTTTCCACCTTCTTTTTTTTTTTAACGTATATTTTCATTGATGTCCGAGAGGAAGGGAGACGGAGAGAGAAACTTCAATGACCAGAGAGAATCATGGACCGGCGGCCTCCTGCACGCCCCCTTCTGGGGGTGATGCCTGCAACCCCGGCGTGTGCCCTTGACGGGGAATCGAACCCTGACCTCCTGGCTCCTGGATGGACAACCAACCCCTGAGCCAGGCCGGCGGGCTGGCGGGCGGTGGTTTTTCTAAGCCAGTCGCCACACATTAGGCGGGGGTGGAGGCAGGGGACGGCCGATGGCCTGCAGCTCGGGGTCCCGTCTGGGTCGCCTGCCCCCCACCAGCACGGAGGCTGCAGCTGTGGGGAGGGAGGGGGAGGCAGAGACCCCCGGCTCCGCCTGAGGACAGGAGGACGGACATCCTGGTGACCAGACATCCCGGGGACCTGACCTCCCGGGGGCCTGACCTCGGCCTCAGAGGGGACCGGATCCCCTCCAGGAGGTGCCTGGGCCCGGAGGCTGCGCGATGGGCCCCTCCGCTGTGGTCTGGGGCCTGTAACCTTCCCCCGCCCACCTGGGTGACCTTCCCTCCCTCCGCCCACCTGGGTGGCCTCCTGTGGGGGCGGACGCAGAGCCCTCCCATCCCTGCGGGTCCGGCCGGCAGGAGGCGGGCCGGAGCCCCGGGGCGGAGGGCTGACACCCACCCCGGGAGGGTGGGGGGAGGCTCCGGTGGCGCTGACGCAGGCCCGGCCTCCCCGCGCCCCGCCCGCCGCCGGCCCAGGTGCCGGGACCTTGGCCTCCTCCCGCCTTCCCTCCGGTGAGTCAGGGCGCGGCCCCACCTCCGGGCCTGGGTCGGGCGGGCGGGCCAAAGTGCGGGCTGGCGGCGCGGAGGGGCCGGGCCGGGGTCGGACCCGGGACCGGAGGCCGCGGCCGGTGAGCGCGAGGCGGGTCCAGGGCGCGACCCAGGTGAGCGCGGGGGCCGGGCCTGCGCCCACGCGGCCGCCCAGTCTCCCCTCGGAGCGGCGCCCCGATGCCGCCGCGGCCCCGGTGGCTCCCCGGGGAGTCCGGTGGCGCCGGCGCGCTCCGTCCGGGCCGCTGAGGAGGGCGCAGGCCGGGCCTCAAGGGCGCGGGGGCGGGGCCGGCTCCCTGCTGAACTTTGACCCGCCCCCCAGCACCCCCCCTCGCGCCCGTTTGGAAAGCTGCCCGGCCCGGGTGCGGGCGTTGCCGGTTTGTCTGCTGATCTGCTGTGCGCGGCGGCTAATTGCAGATTTGCATTTGCGTCCTGGTCCCCAGGCCGCCAGCTGCCGGGGGAGGCGGGGGCGGGGAGGGGCGCCCCGCCTTCTCTGGGGCCCTGGGGGCAGGGAGGGGGAGGTGCTCGCAGCCACTCGCCTGGGGGTGCCCTCTCTGCCACCCACCTGCAGGCCCAGGTGCCCTCCACCGCGCGGAGACACACCCCCCCCCAACACACACACACAGAGGCTGGGCCTGGGCCTGGGCCCCCACCTGGTGAGCCTTCACCTGTCGCCCAGGCCCTGCCCCCCCAGTCCCTGGGTGTGTCTGCTGGACCCTCCCTCATGGCTGTTTTCCCGCTGTTTTGATTTTCTTGGTTAATCATCACCTGAGACTATGTTTCCTTTGATTTGTTAGAGCTGGTGGAGGAGAGAGGGGAAGACAGAAATATCGATGTGAGAGAAACACAACATGGGCTACCTCCTGCAGGCATCCTGACCGGGGCCGGGTCGAGGAGGAGCCTGCCACCGAGGTGCATGCCCTTGACTGGAATTGAACCCGGGACCCTTCGGTCCACAGGCCGACACTATCACTGAGCCACACAGGCTGGGGCTCTGTTGTTTTGATTTTAAGAAACTGCTCTGACTGTGTTCGCCCGAGGCCTGGGTGAGAGGCGATGGAGCCGGGAGGGGGCTCGTGCTGAGCATTGCTGTCCCCTGGAGCTCTGGATGGGGGGGGGGGCACACACACATACACAGCTGTGTGTGAGGCTTGGGGGCCAGCTGCAGGGGCACAGGTGCTCTTGGCTCCGTCCACCCTGTCACCCCCTCCTGGATCCGTTGGGCTCAGACCCACACGTGTCCCCCTGGCCAGATCCTGCTTTCATCTGTGAAGACCATCGACACCAGCAGATACGGGAGGATCTGCAGGGTTGGTCAGCATGGTGTTCTGGGGTTCCAGGGGATGGGTAGGAGTTTTCCAGGGGGCGTTCAGCGAAAGCAGAGATGTGGTGACATCATGGGTACATCCTCCACTGCAGGCACAGCCATAGGATTCCCACTCAAGGGCTCACTCACACTGCAGGGCAGCTCACCGAGGTCCGTGCCATTACCAGCCCCGTGTTACACGTGGGGAAACTGAGGCACGGCGTCACTTTGTCAGCAGCCCAGGAACACAGGTAGACAATGACAGCCCAGTCAGAGCTCAGTGGTTGAGTGTCGGACTTAAGGACTTCGATTCCCTGTCAGGGCACATGCCTGGGGTGGGGGCTGGATCCCCAGTGGGGGGCGTGCAGGAGGCAGCTGGCTAGTGGTTTTCTCTGATTGTGGATGTTTCTATCTCTCCCTCTACTTTTCCCTCTAGAATCAATGAAAGTACTTTTTTTTTTTTTTTTTTTTTTTTTTTAAAGAAAGTGACAGCTGGGGTTTGAACCCCGTGGTCTGGCTGTTGGAGGCCCCTGTGTGCTGGGCGGTGAGGGGCAGCTGTGGCCTCGGGCTCTGAGCACTCAGGGAGCCTCTTCTGAGGGGCCCTTTTGAGAGCTGGGCAAGAAGGCTGGCTCTTAGGGTGAATGGAAGAGGTGAGATGGAGGGGGTGGGATGGAGGGGCTGGGAGAAGCGGGGCCGGCAGGGGTGCTTGCGAGCAGAGGTGCTGTGAGTTCGGAAAGGCCCTGGGACTTGGTGCTGAGGAGGGAGAGGGTCCGTTCTGTTGGGAGGGGACCCAGGGGCCGCCTCTGGGGGCATCTGAGACGGAGGCCCAGCCGGTCAGGCCCTGTGGGTGGCTGTGTGTGGGGAGGGGAGGGCCGGGGCCTCCACAGCCTGCCGTGGGGTCCAGGTCGGGGCTGGAGGAGGCTGAGAGCAGGCATGGGCACATGGAGACTCCGTGTGGGCTGTGCCCCGAGGGTGGCCTCCACCTGCTCCTCAGAGCTGGGACCCAGGCTGGTCCTCGCTTCCTCCTGCGGCTCCGGTCCTGGCACCCCCTGGTTTGACCCCCGAGCCGGTGGCATGACCTTCGCTCCCTTCACAAAGGCTGCCTCAGCCCCCTCTCCTGGGGTCCCTCCTGGCTCCCTCCGTCCAGGGTCAGCGTTTCCCACCAGCCAGGGGCTGAGGACCCTGTGCCCACCTCCTGCCTCCTTGTCTCTCTGGACCCCCTTGACTCCCCCGGGTCCAGGCCTGGTCCTGCTCGGAGTGTGGGTGAGGGTGACCCCGCTGGGCGGTGTGCAGCATAGGGCCGGTGGAGCAGGGGGTTAGGGGGGAGTGGGGAGTGGGGTGGGCTGACCCCGGTGGAGGAGTAGTGGGGGCACCACGCAGGGCTCAGTGGCCGAGCCTGGGTGTGGGGGGTTGGGGTAAGCCGGAAGGGATTGAGGAGGGGGGAGTCCCTGAGGCTGAGGGGAGCTGGAGGGAATGGGGAGGTCATTATTATGCACCTCTCTTTAGTCCAGTAATGCAATCTGCTATCTCCTGCACACCCCCTACGGGGGATGTGCCCGCATCCAAGGCACATGCCCTTGACTGGAATCGAACCCGGGACCCTTCTGTCCACAGGCCGACACTATCCACTGAGCCACACCGGTTAGGGTCCAAGAAAATATTTTTATTGATTGTCAGAGAGAGGAAGGGAGGGAGAGAAACGTTGATGTGAGAAAAACATCTATGTGTGAGCCCCAACCGGGAATCGAACCCATGCCCTTTTTGGTGCAAGGGGCAGCGCTGCAGCAGACTGAGCCACCGGGCCGGGGCTGAAGGAATTGTTATAAAATGTCTCACAAATGCAGTTCCTTTGCTGCCCCGCCCCCCGCCCTGCCCCGGGGCTCCACCCGGAAGCTCAGCAGTGGAACTCCGGGGTCGCACAGGCCCCCCTGCGTGGTCCCTGTGGGTCCCCGTGGCTCTCGGAGGTGGTGGCCAGCTTCTCGCAGTAATGGCCGTCTGGGAAGTGGCCTTGGACAGGGCCTCGCCCGGAGCGGATACAATAGCCTCGCTGAGCGCTACAGTGTAACACGCTCTCCTGGGGCTTCTCTGAATGAACCCTTTGGTCCGTGCAAACCCCAGAGGGGCTCCGGAGGGCCGTCTCCGCTTCACAGGCGGGGAAACGAGGCCCAGAGAAGTTCAGTCCTTTGCCCACGGTCACACAGCTCGTGAGCAGAACTGCAGGGGTCAGGGGCATGCACGTTTTTTAAAAGCAATTTTTATTTTGTTATTTAAGCCTATTACTTGAACCCTATTGCGTCCACCCGAGGATATTCGCCGTTGGTTTTTTATTTGTTTGTTTTGAGAGGAAGGGAGAGAAAAACATTGGTTGCCTCCCATGCACACCCCACCGGGAATCGAACCTGCAACCTTCCTGTGTGGGGGACGATGCTCCAACCAGCTGAGCCACCTGTAGACTTGTAAGGAGAAAACTGGTTCTTCCCTCCCCCACCCCCTTTTTTTTTTGCTTTTTTTTTTGAGCAGAGGAAAGAGGAGAGTATCAGGCTTGTATTTTGAAAGGACCACATGTGTGCCCCCTCCCCCAACGGGGTGCTGGGCTAAGGGCACGGAGGTGGGGAAGGAGATCTGGGGTCTCCTGCTCAGGATGGCAGAGGCCGCCTGTGGGATCCCCTGGACGGCTCCCCACCCCCAGCGGTGGAGCCGAGGGGACAGGCGGACCCGGGCCGGGCCTGTGTGAGACCACTCTCTCCTTTGCTTCCTAGAGAACCTGGATGCCAGCCGGGAGCAGAGCCTGAGCCGGACTTCTGGAGCCTGGGTGAGTCCTGCCGGGCCTGTGGGTACACGCCTGCTCCGTCTGCCGGGGAGACCACGGCCAGGCACCGCTCCTGGAGCCGGGTTTTGCTTGGTGTGTGTGTGGGGGGGGTCTGCGGGGAGACTGGCAGGGTGTGTGCGTTGGAGCCTGAGTGTGGGCTTGTGGGAAGGGGCCGCTGTCCAGACCCTCCCCGGGCCAGCGCCGGCGGCAGTGGCAGAGGCGTGACTTCTGGGAAGCGCACCTCCGGGCACCGGCCAGGACTCCAGCCAGGAAAGCCCACTGGTGCCGCGAGGAAATCCCCTCCGCCGCTTCCCGGGCTGGGCGAGAACCGGCCGCTTCCCGGTAGGCAGAGGGAGCGGGGGTCTGGGCCACCTTCAAAACAGGAAGCGCCATTCCAGGAACTCCTGAGGCAGGAAGCCCGCTGGCCGTGCCTGGCACTTCCTGCGCCGGCCTGCCGTCCGCCCGCCCGGGGGCTCAGGTCAGGTGGGCCACCTCTGCCGGGGCCTGCCAGGCAGGTCACCTGAGGCTCTGTTTGTGCAGGACGTGCCAGGAGCGGCTACCTGTGGAGGTGACCAGTCCCTCCCGCCAGCCTTCCTGGCTGGGCTCGGCCGGGCCCGCCCTCCTGCCCGAAACCCACACGGGCCCTGGGGGTGGCCCTGGCCTGCGCTCCGAGGGGGGGCAGGGGGGCAGTGCTTGGCGGCTGAGCCACGTCCTTGACCACAGGAGGCACTCCCTGAGCATCGGTTGACCAGCCTGGGCCAGGTTGGGGGGGACGGAGGGGGGCCCTCGCCCTTCGGGAGCCCTGGGGGACGCGGTCAGGTGGACGTTAACCACAGGAAGCCCACAGCACTCTCTTCACGCTTCGTGACCACAGGTGTGAGCTGGCAGGGTTGAGGGAGGGGTCAGGGTCGGAGCTGAGAGCTGTTTCAGAAGGGAGGGCGCTCCCCCCCCCTCCCCCCCCCCCCCCCCCCCGCCCGGCCCAGACTGCTGGGGTGCCTGGGTTCCCACAGCCCTGGCTCCGCCCCACCCCCGCCCCCCCTCCACCGCTGAGTTCCCTCCAGGCCGGTAACATTCCATTCATTCCCGGCTCAGCCAGCAGCCAGGCAGGCTGTGTAGCACAGCGGCTGGGGCTCTCCTCTCGGCTCTCAGCTCTCTGGGGTGAGTGGGGCCGGGCAGGGAGGGCCAGTGAGGCTTGAGGCCAAGGGGCTGGGTCAGCGCTCGGTGCAGAGTGGACTTTGGACGCAGGGGTGAGGATGCCAGGTACTTTCCTTCCCGGAAGCCCCACAGGAGGGACTCCTGGCTGCTGCCCGGGACTTGGGGCCACTCCTGGTGGTACACCCACGTCTGGGGGTCTCCCAGGCTGACTCTCCGCCCCTCTGGACAGGCAGCCGAGCCTAGAGAGAGTCTGTGCAGTGGGGACCCCTCCCCCCAGGGCCGGCCGGCTGTCCTGCTACACGCAGTCCATGGGGGCTTGTGGAGTCGTCCTCACTCTGACCAGAGCCCCCTCCTTCCCCTCCCCCGGCTCCTCCTCTCACGGCCTCCGCTGGGCCCTGCACCTCTCCCCGCCCAGCCTCCTGCCCCCAGGTCCCTGCTGGGTCCTCTCGCTCCGGACACCCTGGCCTGGGCCCCTCTCCTCTTCCCAGGCCCTCAGGGCACAGCGGTGTCTATGTGTGTGTGTGGGGGGGGTTCTGGGCAGAGGCAGGAGCTGCCTGGCCGAGGAGCTTCCTCGCGCCCAAGCAAGAAGGAAGCTGGTGGCATGTGAGCCATGGGGTCCCAGTGAGCACAGCTTTGCTCACCCAGGGAACCCTCTCCCCTGCCCCTGCCTGCTTCTCCGGAGCAGGCGGCGTGGGCCAGTGCACGGGGTGAGGGGCTGGAAAAGCAGTTACTGCTCAGGGAGTAAGCATCTGGGGAGGCGATGGCTGCCGAGGGGTGCCAGCTCCTCCGGAAGGGCCGGCGGCCGGTGGGGGCCGGGGTCCCTGATCGTCCAGGGGCCGGGCTCACTCAGGTGCTGGGCATGGACAGGGCTGCAAAGGTGTCGCGTCAGGCACAGGTGCCGTCGGGGAAGATGACAGCCAGCCCGGGATGGGGCTCGTGCAGTACCAGGAAGGGCAGTCTGTGGGTGGCAGTGGGAGCTGCTGTGGGGTTCTGACCAGCACAGGGGGTGCTCCAGGGGGTGAGGGGCAGAGGCCTGTGGCTGGAAGCCCCGCTGCGCTGGGGAGAGAGAACCATGGGCGGGTGCTCTCCAAGGACCACTCGTGGGCCTTGACCGCCCTCCGCCTGGGGGCCTTGAGCCAGCCTCAGCGGTTCCTCCCTCGCACCGTGGGCAGGCGTGTGGACCCGCGTACATGCAGGCCGTGTGCTCTGATAGACCCCTGCACGCGGACGCGGACACGGCCCGCCCCAGCCTGGGGGGTGCCCCCTCGGACTCCGGGTCTCCCAGCCCAGATTGGGGCGGGGCCAGGAGGCAGGCCCGGCTTTGCTGGTGGCTCTGGGCACAGAAGCAGCCTGAGCCCGGCTTCCCGTCAGGCAGCACCGTGTGCCATGAGGAGTGGCCGGCCCGTGGGTCTCTCGTTAAGTTTTCGGTGTTTTTAGCCGTGGCCGTGGCTGTGTGGTTGGAGCGTCTTCCTGGGCACCAAAGGGCTGTGGGTTCCATTCTGGTCAGAGCACATGCCTGGGTTGTGGGTTCGATGCCCAGTCGATGTTGCCCTCTCTCTCCCTGCCCCCTTCCTCTTTCTCTAAAAATCAATCAATCAAAACGTATCCTTGGGTGAGGATTTTTTTTTAAAAAAATTTATTTTTTGTTGTTGTTTGTGGGCTTTTTTTGTTTGTTTGGTTTTTGTTTTTTTAGAGAGAGAGAGGAAGGGAGAAACATCATCTATCGGTGACTCCTGCATGCCTCCTACTGGAGATCAAGCTCATAACCCAGGAATCGAACCATGACCTTCTGGTTCAGTGGTCGGCAAACTGCGGCTCTCGAGCCACATGCGGCTCTTTGGCCCCTTGAGTGTGGCTCTTCCACAAAATACCACGGCCTGGGAGAGTCTATTTTGAAGAAGTGGTGTTCGAAGAAGTTTAAGTTTAAAAAATTTGGCTCTCAAAAGAAATTCCAATCGTTGTGCTGTTGCTCTTTGGCTCAGTGGACCAATGAGTTTGCCGACCACTGCCCTGGTTCATAGGTCGACGCTCAATCACCGAGCGTTGGCCGGGCTGTTGGTCAGCCTGGCCCTCTGCTAGGGCTTAGGCTCTGGGGACAGTGCCCCTCCGGCCACCTGGACCTCCTGGGTCACAGGGCGTGGGCTGGGCCTGCGCGTGGGCGTGGAGGCTTCCAGAGAAGCTGCTCTGTGGCTTGGGAGGCGGGCCTGCAGGAGGCGGAGGCCAGGGTGCCGACCTGGGGCGGCCACCGCCAGGCCCGCCCATACCCCAAAGTGGCCAGGCACAGGTTAGACTACTGGGCGGGAGCTCCTTGGAGGTGAGAGAAGGTGGGGAAAGGCTGGGCACTCGGGCACAGGGGCAGCCGTGCCCCTCCCCGGGCTGCGTACTGATCACTTAGTCAGAGTCCGGCAAGGAGGGGGCCTGGGCGACCTTTGCAGGAGGACTTCCTACGCATGGACAGGTCCTCCCGAGGGGGGACGCCCCCTACTGGGGCTCAAGCCCGCGTCCCGGGCATGTGCCCCGACCGGTCAGGGCATGGACCCTCCGGCGCCGCCCTGACCCTCCTCTCTTCTCCCAGGGGCCGGGGGGCGATGGCTCTGCCGCTCTGGGCCCTGACCCTCCTGGGCCTGCTGGGCACGGGCTCAGGCCTACGGCCCCGGAAGCTGGACTTCTTCCAGAGCAAGACGGAGCTGAACCACCTGGTGGTGGATGAGGCGTCGGGCACGGTGTACGTGGGGGCGGTGAACGCGCTATACCAGCTGAGCGCCGACCTGCAGCTGCAGCAGAAGGCGGCCACGGGCCCGGCGCTGGACAACAAGAAGTGCACGCCGCCCATCGAGATCGGCCAGTGCCACGAGGCCGTGCTCACCGACAACGTCAACCAGCTGCTGCTGCTGGACCCGCCGGGCGGGCGCCTGGTGGAGTGCGGCAGCCTCTTCAAGGGCATCTGCGCCCTGCGCGCCCTCAGCAACGTCTCCACGCGGCTCTTCTACGAGGACAGCAGCGGCGAGCGCTCCTTCGTGGCCAGCAACGACGAGGGCGTGGCCACCGTGGGGCTGGTGAGCGCCACGGACCCCGGCGGCGAGCGGCGCATGCTGTTCGTGGGCAAGGGCAACGGCCTGTACGACAACGGCGTCATCGTGAGCACGCGGCTGCTGGACCGCGCGGGCGGCCGGGACGCCTTCGAGGCCTACACCGACCACGCTACCTACAAGGCCGGCTACCTGGCCCCCAACACGCAGGAGTTCGTGGCCGCCTTCGAGGACGGCCTGTACGTCTTCTTCGTCTTCAACCAGCAGGACAAGCACCCGCCCCGCAGCCGCACGCTGCTGGCCCGCATGTGCAAGCATGACCCCTACTATTACTCCTACCTGGAGATGGACCTGCAGTGCCTGGACCCCGCCGACCCGGACGCCCCCTTCGGCGCCTGCCTGGCCGCCGCCGCCGCCCCGGGCGCCGCCGCCCGCAAGGTGCTCTACGCCGTCTTCACCCGGGAGGACCGGGGTGGCGGGGGGCCCCGGGCCGGCCTCTGCCTGTTCTCTCTGGACGAGATCAACGCCCAGATGCTGGCCATCCGCAACGCCTGCTACACGAGTCAGCAGAAGGACCCCCCTGACTTCTACAAGCCCTTCCACGGCGAGATCCAGTGCGGCGGCCTCAGCCAGGTACGCGCCGCCCCGCGGGGTCCCCCATGGCGGGGAACTGCCGTGTGCTGGCTGGCCTGTCCCGGCCCTCCCCTGCTCGGGAGGGCGCCGTGAGCATGCACGCGTGTGCGGTGTCTCTGTGGCCAGGGGGGCAGGTGTGGTGGCACCGTCCCGCCTGCGTGGTCCTCGTTCTCGGGACGCGTGCGGGGCCCCCCGTGGGGAGAGGCCTCCCGGGCGGGTCGCAGGTCGCGGGTATCGGGATCCGCCGTTGACGCCGTGCGCGGTCCGCAGGGCGACGGCAAGGACTTCGAGTGCGGCTCGGAGCACCTGCCCTACCCCCTGGGCAGCCGCAAGGGGCTCAACGCCACGGCCGTGCTGCAGCGTGGCGGCCTGAACCTGACCGCCGTGACCGTGGCCACCGAGGACGGCCACACCATTGCCTTCCTGGGCACTTCGGACGGCCAGGTCCTCAAGGTGAAGCCTGGGGAAGGGGCAGGGGTGGGATGGGGTGGGGTGGGGCAGGGGCAAGGGCGGGGCGGGGCAGGGCAGGGGGGTAGGGGTGGGGCAGGGCTGGGGGGCTGTTTCTGAGGGAACAGCACCCTCACGCCCCTGCCTGCCGCACACACAGGTGTACCTGGCCCCCGACGGCAGCTCCGTGGAGTACGGCTCCATCCTGGTAGAGATCAACAAGAGGATCAAGAAGGACCTGGTGCTGTCCGCCGACCAGGCCAGTTTGTACGCCATGACCCAGGACAAGGTAGGCCTGCGGAGGCCCCGGGGAGGGCCCAGTGGCCGGTCCGCTGTCCCAAGCCCCGAGGGTGCCATGCGGACCGGGAGGGGCAGCCCTCTCCCCATCGGGCTCCTGGCAGTCTCTGTCCCGCCCAGCACCTCCCCTGTCTGCAGCTCTGCTCCCCATGTCCTGCCTCAGACCCCTGCTGAAGGGAGGGCTGGGCTGCTCTGAGGGGGCTCCTCCAGGGTGGATGGGCATGAAAGGGGGGGAGGAGCCCCTGGAGCCGGCCTCTGGAGCCCTGGGCCTGGGCACCCAAGGGCCTCTCCCAGGGAGTCAGCAAAGGGGCCCGGGCTGGCACCGGGGAGGCCAGACCCTGGACCGTGGGTCCTTGGCAGGTGCAGGACCTGTGCACCTCTCCGCTGCCTGGAGCGTGTTGCCATGCCTTCAGTTGGCATCTGAGACTTTTTAAAAATACATATTTTTATTGACTTCAGAGAGAAAGGGAGAAGGAAATGGAAACATCAATGATGAGAATCATTGATTGGCTGCCTACTGTTTGCCCCCGTACTAGGGATTGAGCCCGAAACCCAAGCATGTGCCCTTGACTGGAATCGAACCCGGGACCCTTCAGTCTGTAGGCGACGCTCTATTCACTGAGCCAAACCAGCCAGGGCTAAATGTATTTTTATTGGTTTCAGAGAGGAAGGGAGAGGGAGGGAGGGAGGAAGGGAGGGAGAGAGAGAGAGAGAGAGAGAGAGAGAAACATCAATGATGAGAATCACTGATCGTCTGCCTCCTGCACGCCCCCTACTGGGGATGGAGCCTGCAACCCGGGCCTGTGCCTTGACTGGGAATCGAACCGTGATCTGGTTCACAGGTCAGTGCTCAGCCACTGAGCCAGGCCAGCCAGGTGGCACCTGAGTGTTAAGGCTCAGAGTTACAGGTGGGACCCAGCTGGTAGCCCCAGGAACCGGGTCCGAGGGGTTCCTGGTGGCCGCAGTCCTGCTCATGGCCCTGCCGCCCCCAGGCGTTCCGGCTTCCTGTGCAGGAGTGCACGAGCTACCTCAACTGCAAGCAGTGCCTCGGCTCCCGGGACCCCTACTGCGGCTGGTGCATCGTCAAGGGCCGGTGAGTCCCGGGGCCGGGGGTCTCGCTCCCCCTGGAGGCTGGGCGGCAGTCCCGCCTGTGCGGACGGGTGCCAGGGCTGAGGCTGCCCCCTTCTCTGCAGATGCACCAGGAGGGCTGAGTGCCCACGGGCCAACGAGAGTGGACACTGGCTCTGGAGCCGCGAGGAGTCCTGTGTGACCATCACGGGGGCCCAGCCCCAGAACATGAGCCGGCGGGCCCAGGGGGCGGTGCGTGGCCGGCGGGTGGGACGTGGGGCTGGAGCCCCCACCCCCAGGGCTGGTCCCCACTCTCCCCAAGACTGGTCCCCACATCCCCAAGGCTGGGTCCCCCACCCCCAAGACTGGGTCCCCACACCCCCAAGGCTGGGGCCCCACACCCCCAAGGCTGGGTCCCTCGCCCCCAAGACTGGGTCCCCACACCCCCAAGGCTGGGGCCCCACACCCCCAAGGCTGGGTCCCTCGCCCCCAAGGCTGGGTCCCTCGCCCCCAAGGCTGGGGCCCCACACCCCCAAGGCTGGGGCCCCACACCCCCAAGGCTGGGCCCCCCGCCCCCAGGGCTGGGCCCCCGGCCCCCAGGGCTGGGCAGAGGGGTCCATGTGAGCTGCGTGGCCCCCCCCCAGGTGCAGCTGACCGTCAGCCCCCTCCCGGTGCTGGGCGAGGACAAGCTGCTGTGCCTCTTCGGCGACTCCCCGGCACACCCTGCCCGCGTGGAGGGCGACTCCGTGGTGTGCAACTCCCCGAGCAACATCCCCAGCACGCCGCCCGGCCAGGGTGAGGCCCGGGCCCTGGCCCTTCTCCCTCCGCTCCACACAGCGGGGACCTTCCTGGGACCGAACGTGGCGGGCGGAGGTGGAGGGAGGGGCGGTGGCACCTGCCAGGGTGCAGCAGGGCAGAGGCGCCCAGAGCCAGGCTGTGCCCCGTGGCCCCTCCTTGCACTGTTTGTCCGTCTCCCCACCACCCAGTGCCAGGCCCTGGGTTCTGGTGTCTGCAGACCCCCCACCCCCGCCCCGGCCAGCTTCACGCGGGCGAGGCTGTCCCCAGGGGCCGGCTGTAAAAGTGGGCCAGGCCAGGTGCCAAGCCTTTGTCCCTGAGCCATCGGGGCCGTGGAGAGCAGCTCCCCGGTGCAGCTGGGACCACACGGTGACGTGCGGGGAGCTGGCGGGCGCTCTGCCCAGACACCCAGGAACCCGCAGGGACGGCGACCTAGCCCCAGGGAGCCCTGGGAGCCGACACCTGAGCCGAGATCTGAGGGCGTGTGCCGGCGTGCTGAGCCTGGGTGCACACCAGGGGCTCTCCCCACGGGGCTGTCTGTGCCCCATGGCCTGCTGGGAGCTGTGGGAGCTGTCTGCCCCATGGCCTGCTGGGAGCTGTGGCGCTGCCAGGACTCGGAGGGAAGAGGCCCAGGTCTAGGCTTTCCCGACGCCACCTCTGCCGTGGCGGCAGTGCCCTGCGCTCTGCGGCCCCCGCCTGACACCGTCCCGTCCGCCACCTGCAGACCACGTGGCTGTGGAGATCCAGCTCAAGTTCCAGCACAGCGATGTCTTCCTCACCTCCCACCTGTACCCCTTCTACGACTGCGGCGAGGCCATGAAGCTGGAGAAGAACCTGCCGTGAGTGTTCAGCCGGCCCGGCCCCCCCCCCCCCCCTCCTCCAGCCCCGCCCTGCCCCCCCTCCAGCCAATCCCCGCTCCTGGCTACTCCAGCCCTGCCCCACCCCAGCTCCTCCAGCCAATCCCCGCCCCCTCCTCCAACCCCGCCCCCATCCGACCCCCGCCCTCAGTTCCTTCAGCCAATCTCCGCCCCCGGCTCCTCCCGCCCCGCCTTCCCCCCCCCCCCCGCTCCTCCCGCCCCGCCCCCGGCTCCTCCAGCCCCGCCCCACCCCAGCTCCTTCAGCCAATCCCCGCCCCCAGACCAGCCCCGCCCTCAGCTCCTTCAGCCAATCTCCGCCCCCGGCTCCTCCAGCCCCGCCCCACCCCAGCTCCTTCAGCCAATCCCCGCCCCCAGCCCAGCCCCGCCCTCAGCTCCTTCAGCCAATCCCCGCCCCCGGCTCCTCCAGCCCCGCCTCTCTTCCAGCCCCGCCCCCGGCTCCTTCAGCCCCGCCCCCAGATCCAGCCCTGCCACCAACTCCTCCAGCCAATCCCCGCCCCGTCCCCGGCTCCTCCAGCTTGGCCCCCGGTGGTGCCCACACCCTCGCCAACCTCTCGCAGGTGCATCTCCTGTGCCAGCAACCGCTGGACCTGCCAGTGGGACATGCGCTACCACGAGTGCCGGGAGGCCTCGCCCAACCCTGAGGACGGCATCGTGCCCGCTCACATGGTGAGGGCCGTGGGCCCTGTGGGGATGGCTTCCCGTCCTAGGCAGGAGGTCCTGACTGGCCTTCCTCTGCAGGAGGACAGCTGCCCCCAGTTCCTGGACCCCAGCCCGCTGGTCATTCCCATGAACTACGAGACAGACGTGACCTTCCAGGGCAACAACCTGGACACCATGAAGATGGGGCTGGTGAGGCATGGGCTGACGGGCAGAGAGCCTGTGCCCAGTGGCCCTGGCGGCTGGGTGTGCGTGGGGCTTGCTCAGCCATCCTGCTGACAGGAAGGGGGACTGTGGGGGCTCCCCCTGGCTCAGAGCCCCCACAGGAGGCAGCAGCTCAGGAAACAGTGTTGGGGACAGAAGGAGGCGGGAAGTCTGGGGCGCTGACAACTCGGATGGAGAAAAGGAGGCAGGCCAGTCTGCTGAGGGGCTGGCGGTGGGCTGCCACTTAGCGAGGGCAGGGCGATTGGCTCAGGCTTGGACCAGGGGGCGGGGGCCCAGGAGTGGCCGAGGGTCAGCTGGGATGGGAGTACCGAAGCTGGCCCAGAAGGGTGGGCACAGAGAGCCGCGGGGCAGGGCGGGAGGTGGGAAGGCTGGCTGGGGCAGGGGTCCTGACGGTGTGTCCTGCAGGTCTCCTCCCTGCACGTGGGCAGTGACCTCCCCAAGTTTGAGGTGCAGGTGAACACGCGGGACCCCGGAACCTTCCACTTTCGGACCCCGAAGGTACAGCTCCCAGGGTGGGCCTATAGGGCCAGGCAGCACGCTCACCCGTGTCTCCGAGATCCCGGCCCCTCCACTGCTGCCCCCTGCTAAGAGGGGACCCCATGGGCCTCTATGGGCACAGTGACCGCCCTCTAGGGCGGGAGGCGGGGGCGGTCAGAGTGCAGGGTGTCCTTGCGTGTCCCTCCAGCTGTCCCATGATGAGAACGAAACGCTGCCCCTGCACCTGTATGTCAAGTCCTACGGCAAATACATTGACAGCAAGCTCCAAGGTGGGCGGGGCCTGGCGGGGAGAAGGGCGGGGTCTGGTGGGCCGCAGGCAGTGCTGGGACCCACAGGGGGCGGGGTGGGGCCGGGTAGGCCTGGGCCGGGGTGGGGGGTAATGGGTGGGGGTGGGGTGGGGCATGGCAGGCCTGGGGGTCTGGTGGTCAGCAATGCTGGGGCGGGGTGGGGTGGGGCCTGGGAGGCCAGGGAGCCGGGTGGGGGTGGGGCTGAGGCCAGACAAGGGTTGGGTGGGGCAGGGCAGGCAGGGCCTGGGGGTCCGGTGGGTGTTGGGGCTGGGGCTGGGGCTGGGGCCGGACAGGGTTGGGTGGGGCCAGGCAGGCCTGGGCCGGGTGGGGGTGGGGGGTGGGGGATGGGGACGGGGTGGGGCAGGGCAGGCCTGGGCCGGTTTGGGGTGGCCCCGCTGACGGCCGGCTGCTCCCTCCACAGTGACCCTCTATAACTGCTCCTTCGGCCGCAGCGACTGCAGCCTGTGCCTGGCTGCCGACCCCGCCTACCAGTGCGTGTGGTGCGGCGGGCAGGGCCAGTGCGTGTACGAGGCTCTGTGCAGCAACGCCACCTCTGAGTGCCCGCCGCCCGTCATCACCCAGGTGAGCCCCCGGGGCGAGGGACCCGGGGTGGGGAGGGGCTCGGCCTGAGCCCGGCCCAGCGCATCGCCCGCGGCCCAGGCCGTGGGTCAGCCCGGCTCGCCCGTTGCAGATCCAGCCGCAGACTGGCCCCCTGGGCGGCGGCATCCGCATCACCATCCTCGGGTCCAACTTGGGGGTCAAGGCGGACGACGTCAAGAGCGTGGCCGTGGCCGGCCGGAACTGCGCCTTCAAGCCGGAACGGTACTCTGTGTCCACCCGGTGAGTGGCCAGCCGGCCCCGTGGGCCAGGTCAGCCCCCTCATGGGGGCCGGGGCAGATGGAGAAGAGGGCCCTGGGGCTGTGGGTGCCCTGGACTCCCCATCAGACGTTCCCGTCAGGCAGGGTCGGGGGTCAGGTCCTGAGTGACCCCACCCCGCCCGCTGCCCCCAGGATCGTGTGTGCCATCGAGGCCACGGAGGCGCCCCTCACGGGGGGCGTGGAGGTGGACATCAACGGGAAGCTCGGCCGCTCGCCGCCCCACGTCCAGTTCACCTACCAGGTGAGTGCCCGGCCCCCGACCGGGTGGGACGGGCGGGGGCGGGTCTGGCCTCCGCTGCGGACTCCTGGTGGTTGGGGGGGCTGCCACTCGGCCCCCACCCGAAAACACCCATCTCCGTCCTCCAGGAGCCCCAGCCCCTCAGCGTGGAGCCGAGGGAGGGGCCGCAGGCGGGCGGCACCACACTGACCATCAACGGCACCCACCTGGACACGGGCTCGAAGGAGGACGTGCGCGTGACCATCGGGGGCGTCCCATGCAATGTGTGGGTGTCACCGGCGGGCCTGCCCGGGTCCCTGGGGCAGGGCGGTGTGCTGGCCGGGACCCTGCGTGTGTCCGGGAGGGAGCGCTGCCCTGAGCCTGAGCCTCGCTCGCCCCCTCGCCCGGGGCGGGAGCTGGTCTCGGGTGGGGTTGACCCGAGCCGCCTTCCCCTCCAGGACGCAGTTTGGGGCGCAGCTCCAGTGTGTCACGGGCCCCCAGGCGGCCCCGGGGCAGCTGCCTCTGGAGATCTTCTACGGGGGCTCCCTGGTGCCCAGCTCCGGCATCGCCTTCACCTACCGCGAGAACCCGGTGCTGCGCGCCTTCGAGCCCCTGCGGAGCTTTGCCAGGTGTGGCCTCTGCCCTGCCCTCTGCCCGCCAGGCCCCGTGCCACCCACCCCCCGCTATTCCCAAGTGCCCTATGCCCACGGCCTGGTGTGGATGGAGGGGATGGGGGGGCTGGGCAGGAGGAAGCGTCCATAAAAACCCTGCTGCACCCCAAGACCCACTTCCCCCTAGGAATCCTGACAGGGAGTCACAGGCCCTGGGCACCCCCCACCCTGCGGCAGGCACGCACTCAGGGGGACCAGTTTGGGGCCAGGGATCTCGGCCCCTCCCTCCCGGCGAGGGGGTGGGGCACAGCTGGCGGGGCACCTCCCTTGCCCAGTTGTGCCCACTCAGGCACCCCCCACCCCCAGTGGCGGTCGCAGCATCAACGTGACGGGGCAGGGCTTCAGCCTGATCCAGGACTTCTCCATGGTGGTCATCGCCGAGCCCCTGCAGTCCTGGCGGCGCCGGCGGGAGGCCGGGCCCCTGCAGCCCCACACGGTCAGTCCGCGGCCGGCGGCCGGGGCTCGGAGCCCACGCCGGACCTGGGACCGGCCGGGGCGGGGATGGGCCTGTGCCGTGGCCTGACCCGCAGCCCTCGGCCTGCAGATCGTGGGCACCCAGTACACGCGCTACAACGACTCCAGGGTGGTGTTCCTGTCGCCGGCCGTGCCCGAGGACCCCGAGGCCTACAACCTCACGGCGCTGGTGCAGATGGACGGGCACCGGGTCCTGCTCAGGACCGAGGCCGGCGCCTTCGAGTACGTGCCCGACCCCACCTTCATGAACTTCACGGGCGGCGTCAAGAAGCAGGTCAACAAGCTCATCCACGCCCAGGTGAGGCCGGGCGGCCCGGGAGCTGGTGGGCGGGGGGCTCCAGCCTGGGCGGAGCTGGTCCAGGGGCCCCCAGTCCCTCCTGGTCATGTGACCCCACCCGCCCCCAGGGCACCAACCTGAACAAGGCGATGACGCTGCACGAGGCCGAGGCCTTCGTGGGCGCCGAGCGCTGCGTCATGAAGACGCTGACGGAGACGGACCTGTACTGCGAGCCCCCCGAGGTGCAGCCCCCCCCCAAGCGGCGGCAGAAGCGAGACACGACGCTCAACCTGCCCGAGTTCATTGTACGTGCGGGCGGGGCGGCGGGGGGGATGCCAGGCTGCGGGTGGTGCTGGGCCCCCCTCTCAGCCACATCCGTCCGCGCTGAGGCCTCCCCTCCGCGCAGGTGAAGTTCGGCTCCCGGGAGTGGGTGCTGGGCCGCGTGGAGTACGACAGCCGTGTGAGCGAGGTGCCGCTCAGCCTCATCCTGCCGCTGATCATGGTGCCCATGGTGGCCGTCATCGCCCTGTCTGTCTACTGCTACTGGTGAGCCCGCCTGCGGCCCGGCCCCGCCCCCGCAACATGGGCCCCGCCCACAACCTGGCCCCGCCCTCGCAACCTGACCCGCCCACAGCCCGGCCCCGCCCCCGCAACATGGGCCCCGCCCACACCCGGCCCCGCCCCCGCAACATGGGCCCCGCCCACACCCGGCCCCGCCCTCCCGCAACCTGACCCGCCCACAGCCCTGGCCCCGCCCTCCCGCAACCCGGCCCGCTTACAGTCCTGGCCCCGCCCACCGCCCTGGGCCCACCCCCTGCCGCCTGGGCCCACCCGCGGCCCCGCCCCACCACCTTCTGGCCACACCCACTGCCCGTCCCGCGTCGGCCTGGCCGGGTCCCAGCAGCGCCCCCTCGTGCGCAGGAGGAAGAGCCAGCAGGCGGAGCGCGAGTACGAGAAGATCCGGTCGCAGCTGGAGGGCCTGGAGGAGAGCGTGCGGGACCGCTGCAAGAAGGAGTTCACGGGTGCGGCGCGGCGGCGGGAGGGCGCCCTCGCGGGGGGCCGGGCCGGGCCGGGCGGGGGGTCACCGGCGCGGCGCTGTCCCCCCAGACCTGATGATCGAGATGGAGGACCAGACCAACGACGTGCACGAGGCGGGCATCCCGGTGCTGGACTACAAGACGTACACGGACCGCGTCTTCTTCCTGCCCTCCAAGGACGGCGACAAGGACGTGATGATCACCGGCAAGCTGGACATCCCCGAGGCGCGGCGGCCGGTGGTGGAGCAGGCGCTGTACCAGTTCTCCAACCTGCTCAACAGCAAGTCCTTCCTCATCAACGTGAGCGGCGGGGCCGGGGGTGGTGGGAGAGGGGTCCCGGGCAGGGCCTGGGCCGCCCCACAGGCGCTGACCCCCGCCCGCCCCCAGTTCATCCACACCCTGGAGAACCAGCGCGAGTTCTCGGCGCGCGCCAAGGTGTACTTCGCGTCGCTGCTGACGGTGGCGCTGCACGGGAAGCTGGAGTACTACACCGACATCATGCGCACGCTCTTCCTGGAGCTCATGGAGCAGTACGTGGTGGCCAAGAACCCCAAGCTGATGCTGCGCAGGTGCGGCCGGGCAGGGAGGCGGGGGGCGGGCACCTGGTTTGCTGGGGGGCGGAGGGCAGCTAGCTCGAAGAGCAGGGAGGGTGGGCAGGGGTGGCATCCTGGCAGCCATTGCTCTCCCCTCAGAATCACCTACTAGGAGGGGGTGACATGCCACCCCCCCCAGGGGCGGGGCACTGGCCCACTGCAGGCTGGACCTGGGCATCCTGGCGGGAGGCTGGTCTGGGTGCCTGGAGAGCCAGCCAGGCTGGCAGGCACTGCGGGGCCCTGGGTGCCAGGCCTGTCTGCACCCCCAGGTCGGAGACGGTGGTGGAGAGGATGCTGTCCAACTGGATGTCCATCTGCCTGTACCAGTACCTCAAGGTGGGCCCGGGCAGCAGGGGTGCGGGGGGCCCCGGGGTGGGGGGGCAGGGAGTGCTGCTCCCCGTTCCCTCCCCCTGCTGGCCCCTCCGGGGAGCTGACCGCCCGTGTTGCTGCAGGACAGCGCCGGCGAGCCACTGTACAAGCTCTTCAAGGCCATCAAGCACCAGGTGGAGAAGGGCCCGGTGGACGCTGTGCAGAAGAAGGCCAAGTACACGCTCAACGACACGGGGCTGCTGGGGGACGACGTGGAGTACGCGCCGCTGGTGAGCCGGGCCCCGCCCCCGGGCCGCCTCCCTGCGCTGGGCGCTGGGGAGACCCCCAGGTGCCATGGCCCAGGCCTGCTGTCGGCCTGTGTGGGCCGGGCACCCGAGGGAGTGAGCTGTGCGTGCCCCCTGCCCCGTGAGCTGGGAGGGATGGGGGCTCGCCGTTCGTTCCTCTGCTCCATCTGCAGGGGAGGCGAGGCCGCCGGCCGCCGGCTGGGTGCTGTGGGGCCTCCCACCCGCCCACTGGCCCTTCACCCCTTCCCCCGCCCTCCCCGCCCCCGCAGACAGTGAGCGTGATCGTCCAGGACGAAGGGGTGGACGCCATCCCCGTCAAGGTGCTCAACTGCGACACCATCTCCCAGGTCAGTGGTCGGCAAACTGCGGCTCTCAGGCCACATGCGGCTCCTTGGCCCCTTGAGTGTGGCTCTTCGGCACAATACCACGTGCGGGCGCACGTCCGGGGCGATGGAGGCTTCCTGGCCCGTGCGCAGAAGCCGGTTTCCGGCTCTCAAAAGAAATTTCAGTCCTTGTCCTGTTGACGTTTGTCTCTGTTGACTAACGAGTTTGCCGACCACCGTCCCAGGTCAAGGAGAAGATCATCGACCAGGTGTACCGCACGCAGCCTTGCTCCCGCTGGCCCAAGGCGGACAGCGTGGTCCTGGGTGAGCGCTCTGCCCGGGGACACACACATACACACACACACACACACACACACACAGCGAGGGCGGGCGGGGACAGTGAGGGCGCCCTCAGGGCGGGTGGTCTGTGCTGGGTCCTGGAGCTGCCGTGTCCCTCCGCAGAGTGGCGCCCTGGGTCCACGGCCCAGATCCTGTCTGACCTGGACCTGACCTCCCAGCGGGACGGCCGGTGGAAGCGCGTCAACACGCTCATGCACTACAACGTGAGTCCGGCGCTCCGGGCGCCCTCCTGCACGCCGGGCAGGGGGGGGGGGGCGGGGGCGGGGCCTCCCTCACGAGCCTGTTCCCCAGGTCCGGGATGGAGCCACGCTCATCCTGTCCAAGGTGGGCGTCTCCCAGCAGCCGGAGGACAACCAGCAGGACCTGCCCGGGGAGCGTGAGTCCCTGCCTCTGCCGGTTTGGTTTGGTTTGGTTTGGTTTCTGTTGATTTTAGACAAGAAGGGAGAGGGAGAAAGAGAAATGGAAACATTGATGATGAGAGAGAACCATGGATTGGCTGCCTCCTGCACGCCCCCTACTGGGGATGGAGCCCACAACCCGGGCCTGTGTCCTCCTGACCCGCAATTTTGAACTGTGACCTCCTGGTACCTAGGTCGATGCTCAGTCCCTGAGCCACCAGGGGTGGTGTGGTTCTGGCCCCTGCAGGTGGACCCTCTGGGGCTGCGAGCCCAGCGTGATACCTGGCCCTCCCCGCAGGCCACGCCCTCCTGGAGGACGAGAACCGCGTGTGGCACCTGGTGCGGCCCACGGACGAGGTGGAGGAGGGCAAGAGCAAGCGCGGCAGCATGAAGGAGAAGGAGCGCACCAAGGCCATCACCGAGATTTACCTGACCCGCCTGCTGTCCGTGAAGGTGGGTGCGGCGGGCGGGCAGCCGGCCGGCCGGGGCGCCGGGCCGCGGGCCGGACGCTGAGTCCCCTCCCCTCCCCGCAGGGCACGCTGCAGCAGTTCGTGGACAACTTCTTCCAGAGCGTGCTGGCGCCCGGCCTGGCCGTGCCGCCCGCTGTCAAGTACTTCTTCGACTTCCTGGACGAGCAGGCGGAGAAGCACGACATCAAGGACGAGGACACCATCCACATCTGGAAGACCAACAGGTGGGGCCCTGTGCGTCCCTCCCCGGGCGCCCACCCGCCCCGGTCCCCCGGCCCCCGGCCCAGCCGCCCTCACCTCACCCGCCCTCACTCCGCCTCAGCCTGCCGCTCCGGTTCTGGGTGAACATCCTCAAGAACCCCCACTTCATCTTCGACGTGCACGTCCACGAGGTGGTGGACGCCTCGCTGTCCGTCATCGCCCAGACCTTCATGGACGCCTGCACGCGCACCGAGCACAAGCTGAGCCGCGTGAGCATTCCGGCGGCTCCAGGGCCCGGGGAGGGGGTCCTCGCCCGGGAGGCCCGGACGGGGCCGTGACCACGGGGCTGGGGAGCCATGGCCGGGCCGGGCTGAGCCGGGTTTGTGGGTGTGGATTTGCACATTTGGAGCTGGGGTTCAGGAGAGGGGGGCGCAAGGTAACGGGGTGGGGGGAGCAGGGCCAGAGCCCTGGAGGTCCCCTGGTGGCTTCTTAAAAATATATGTTTTCATTGATTTCATAGAAGAGAGTAGAGGGAGAGGGAGATAGAAACATCAGTGATGAGAAAGAATCACTGATTGGCTGCCTCCTGCACGCCCCC
The DNA here is from genome assembly GCA_963693515.1 of Pipistrellus nathusii. Classification (NCBI taxonomy): domain Eukaryota; kingdom Metazoa; phylum Chordata; class Mammalia; order Chiroptera; family Vespertilionidae; genus Pipistrellus; species Pipistrellus nathusii. Next base: position 190,143,144 of record OY882860.1, on the reverse strand, counting down.
TACTGGGGACCGAGCCTGCAACCCAGGCATGTGCTCTTCACTGGAATTGAACCCTGGACCCTTTAGTCCACAGGCCAGTGCTCTATCCACTGAGCCAAACGAGCCAGGGCGTGATGGGCTTTGTGGCGGGCTGGCACCCCGTCCTCCCCCTCCTGCTGTCCCCGTGGAGACCCTTTGCTTACACACATTCCCATCCAGTGTCAGGGTGGTCCTGTCTGGCTGGGCCGGTCCGCCCCTCCTTCTGAGCAGGGCCGGCCTGGCTCCATGGGGCCGAGGGCAGGGACCTGGCAGCCCACCGTGGTCTGGGCCTCACGTGGCTGTGACCCCACAGGACTCGCCCAGCAACAAGCTGCTCTACGCCAAGGAGATCTCAACCTACAAGAAGATGGTGGAGGAGTGAGTGACCCCGACCCCCGCCCGCGGGGTCTCCGGGGGGAGGCGCCCCCTGGAGGGCAGCGTCGGGTCCAGCCTCCGGGACCCACCGTGCCCCCCCTTCCCCACGGCCCTCTCCCACAGTTACTACAAGGGGATCAGACAGATGGTGCAGGTCAGCGACCAGGACATGAACACACACCTGGCGGAGATCTCCCGGGTAAGGGGCGCGGGATGCACCGAGGACCCTCCCGGTGGGGTGTGTGGGGGCAGCCGACTGCACTGCCGGGCAGTTTGCCGTGCCCTCGGGAGGTGGGCCAGGTGGGCCGGCACCTGAGTGGGAGTGACCAGTGTGTACACGCTCTGAGCCAGCCGTGTCGGCCACGCCCCTGTGTGGGTGCGTCCGTGTGTGGCTGCCCCGTGTCTGGGGGCTGTGAGGCTGTGGCCCTGAGTCTGCCTGTGTCGCACGCTCGCTCCCCTGGGTCACACGCCCCCTCTCCCAGGCGCACACGGACTCCCTGAACACCCTGGTGGCCCTGCACCAGCTCTACCAGTACACGCAGAAGTACTACGACGAGGTAGGTCCCGCCTGCCCGGCGAGGGAGGGCGAGGGGGAGGAGGCGCCCAGGCAGCCGGTCTCCGCTGGGCAGCCGGTCCCCGCTGGGCAGCCGGCCCCCGCTGGGCGCTGACCTGAGCCGCCCGCAGATCATCAACGCCCTGGAGGAGGACCCCGCCGCCCAGAAGATGCAGCTGGCCTACCGCCTGCAGCAGATCGCCGCGGCCCTCGAGAACAAGGTCACCGACCTCTGACCTCTGACCTCTGGCACCGCGTCCCGAGGCACAGGTGTGTGATGCCCAGTGCCGGCATTGGGCGGCCCCCGGGGAAGGCGGCCGGAGCAGGCGGCGGGCCGCAGAGGACGAGCCCCCGCCCCGGGATGAGCACGTGTGGGCACGGCGGGGACCCACCTCCGCCTCGGCAGCCGCGCAGCGTCTCTCTCCCGAGCAATAGTGCCTGGCGTCCCCAGCACCAGCCCTCCCGGAACACCAGCAGTGGGCGCTGTCTCCGCGTGGCGTCTCCTGAGCTATTCGCAAATGTGCCTTTCGCCCCCGCGCCACCCCGCGTGGCCAGGGGCCGCCGGGCCTCGCCCCCCCTCCCTGAGCACCAGCAGCCGCCCGGCGAGGGTCCGGCCTCTCTGGGGGGCCTGAGTGCCTGCAGTCCCCGGGGCCTCCAGCCCAGACTGTGCGGCCCCGGACGGGAGAGAGAAGCAGAGAAGCGGTACGATGCCTTCCTGACCTCGCCTGGCCCGCGCCCGGGCACCAGCGCCCGGTGGACTCTGCGCCCCAGGCCTCACCTCCAAGGTCACCCCGGATGTCAGACGTCGAGGCCCCGTGGCCAGAGGGGACCCGGCAGAGGCGTCCCGGCCTCGGCCTGTCAGACAGGCCGTCCTGGAGGCCCCGCCCGGTCTGGGGGGCCGGGACGAGCGCGGCTAGGACACCCCCACCCCTTTTGTAAATCATGTTCATTGTAAATCAAATACAGCCGTCTTTTTCACTCTGCTGGTCGGCTCCGTTCCTCCTGGGGCTGCAGGGCGGCTGCCCCTGCTCTCCGGCCGGGCCGGGCCTGCGCACGGCCTCCTCCCCGCCCCCTAGGACCTCACACTCCGGTGGGCCTGTTGGCCTCCTGCCCCACTTCCCGGTTCCTCTGGGCCAGGCCCACGGGGCGCGTGCAGAGGCTGCGGCTCACCCACAGCCACGGCTGCACTCAGTCCACCCTGAGGGGAGGATGGTCAGGGGCTGGGAGGTGAGGCTCTGGCATGGAGCGGGCGGGGCACTCAGGCCTCAGTGATCCTGGAGCAGGTTATGGGTCCGGAGGGTGCAGGAGGCAGCCCGCCAGGCAGGAAGGGTGGGCATTGGGCTGGCCAGGCAGCACTGGTGGCCACAGTGTTTTTCTGCCTCCCTTGGACGGAGCCACCAGGAGCCAAGGGGGCAGGGCAGGTGGGGTGGCAGCCTGAGCTCTCGGGACCTGCGTCCTCCTTTCTGACGCGGCATGGTCTACCCAGTGCCCATTTAGTAAGCTCCTGCTGTATGCAGACCCCACTGGACACGGGGGCGGCTCCTCTGCCCCCTGAACTGCCCACAGTGACTCGACGTAGGGGGGCCCACAGACTCTGTACCAGAGAGCACGTGGCACTGGGCTGCTGCCGGGGGAGGGGTTGTCTGGAATCCGCTGATGGGGGCGGGTTTGCTCCGGACCTCCGTGTCCCACACAGAGCGGAGACGTGTCCCCGTAGCCATCAGGCAGATGTGTGCTTGTGTCAGGCCCCCGATTGGGACACACACTGTCCCAGACACTAGAGACTCTGCAGGCACCGGGGCACACCGGGCCTGCCCCACAAATACCACTCAAGCCAGCAGAAAGGGGGTGTGGTGACTACAGCAAGGACGTAGAGGGTCCAGCTTCAGATACGGCTGCATCCAGGCGCTCATGTGTCTGGGTTCCACCTGTCTGTTGGTTTATCCTGGGGCAGCAGGGCTGCAGGTGGCGGGCAGCCCCAGCCTGTGTCTCCTCCACATGGGCACACCCCTGGGTAGTCTCGGTAGGTGACGCCTTAATCATAAGCCACTTGGAACAAGGGTGGGTGGCTCCTTGGAACCACTTGGAACAAGGGTGGCGTCTCCCACAAGTTAGGGGTACTGGGAAAACAGCTGACATCCCCCCCGGGGACCCCTGAAGTGACAGTGCCACCCCTTCCCAGGGACCAGCTGGTCAAGATGCTAAGACCAGCTGGACAGTGCTACCCCTTCCCAGGGACCATCAGGACAAGATGCTAAGAAGCGTCCCAGCTGGTTTGGCTCAGTGGATAGAGCACCCGTCCTGGGACTTAAAAGTCAAGGGTTCGATTCTGGTCAGGAGCATGGGCCTCGGTTGCAGGCTCTATCACTAGCCAAGGTTGAGGTGCGTGCAGGAGGCAACCAACCAACGTGTCTTCCACCTCGATGGTTCTCTCCCTCTCCCTCTCCCTTCCACTTCTCTAAACATCAGCGGGAAAATATCCTTGGGTGAGGATTAACCCCAACAAAAGATGGAGGAGTCAGTGGGAGCCCCTCCCCCCTCCGCTCTGAAGCTCGGAGACGGGGGAAGGACCACCCTCTTGGGGAGAGGAGGGGTCCCTGTCCTGTCCTGTCTCGGTGGTGAAGGGTAGAGACCTTGAATGGTCAGGGTGTCTCCAGGGAGGATCCAACCTCGAGCTTTCCTCCCAAGTGGCAGGCTATACCCCACTTGCTTATTAAGAGCATGAACCCCCCTAACCAGTTTGGCTGAGTGGATAGATTTTTTTTTTTAAAGTCTTTTTTAAAAAAATATATTTTATTGATTTTTTACAGAGAGGAGGAGAGAGGGACTGGGGTCCAGGTTCAGTTCTAACCAAGGGCATGTACCTTGGTTGTGGACTCAAGCCCTAGTAGGGGGCGTGCAGGAGGCAGCAGCTGATCCATATTTTCATTGATGTTTCTAATTCTCTGTCTCTGTCCCTTCCTCTGTAAAATCAATTTTAAAAAATATTTTTAGCTGAAACTGGTTTGGCTCAGTGGATAGAGCATCGGTCTGCGGACTGAAAGGTCCCAGGTTCGATTCCGGTCAAGGGCATGTACGTTGGTTGTGAGTACATCCCCAGCAAGTGGTGTGCAGGAGGCAGCTTGTTAATGTTTCTCTCTCATCGACATTTCTAGCTCTCTATCCCTCTTCTATCCTCTCTATGGAAAATCAATAAAATATATTTTTAAAAAGAACTAAATTGATATTTTACAGACAGGAAGGGAGAGAGAGAGCTAGAAACATCGATGAGAGAGAAACATCGACCAGCTGCCTCTTGCACACCCCCTACTGGGGATGTGCCCGCAACCAAGGTACATGCCCTTGACCAGAATCGAACCCGGGACCTTTCAGTCCTCAGATCAACGCTCTACCACTGAGCCAAACCGGTTTCGGCTAAAAAAGAACTTTTTTAGAAAGAAAGAAAGAAAGAAAGAAAGAAAGAAAGAAAGAAAGAAAGAAAGAAAGAAAGAAAGAAAGAAAGAAAGGAAGGAAGGAAGGAAGGAAGGAAGGAAGGAAGGAAGGAAGGAAGGAAGGAAGGAAGGAAAGAAAGAAAGAAAAGAAAGAAAAGAAAGAAAGAAAGAAAGAAAGAAAGAAAGAAAGAAAGAGCATGAACCCCACCCCAGACAGACTGATGATCATTTTAGGAAGTTCACTGTGACCTCAGAGGGAAGTGCACCCAGACTGGCTGGGGCTGGAAAGAGGGTGACCTGGGCCAGTGGAAGAGGAGGGAAGGGCTGGTTCCACTTTCAGGGGTGACACAGGGCGGAGGGAGGCCAGGGCTCCTCCCTCAGCCCCACCCTCACACCGTGATCCTATCACGGCTGCTGCCCATGCCCCACACCACTCACCACTCAGTCATCCCACCTGGACAGGGAGCCTGGGCCTGGTGGCCTGATGACACTGACCACATCCAGCCGAGCTCCCTGAGAACAAACCGGAAATCTGCCCGGCAGCGTGGCTCAGTGGTCCAGTGTCCACCTATGAACCAGGAGGTCAGGGCACAGGCCCTGGTTGCAGGCTCCATCCTCAGAGGGGGGCGTGCAGGAAGGAGGCAGCTGATCATTGATGCTCTCTCATCATTGATGTTTCTATCCCTTCCTCTCTGAAATCAATTAAAAAATCTTTTAAAAAAAATATATTTTATTGATTTTTTACAGAGAGGAGGAGAGAGGGATAGAGAGCTAGAAATGTCGATGAGAGAGAAACATCCACCAACTGCCTCCTGCACACCCCCTACCGGGCATGTGCCCGCAACCAATGTCCATGCCCTTGACCGAAATCGAACCCGGGACCTTTCAGTCCGCAGACCGATGCTCTATCCACTGAGCCAAACTGGTTTCGGCTCAATTAAAAAATCTTTTTAATCTGATCATGCCCCACCCAGCCCGCCACAATGGCCATGGCCTTTCTGTTCCTGAAGCCAAGCTGAGCCCTAAAAGCCAGGATTGCCTAGGTCACCTCTCCAGGTGAGAACCCAGATCCTCCCCAGAAGGCAGGTGGGGACCTGTCCCCCGGGGATGGGGGGGGGGGGGCGGTGTGCCGGGCCGGTTTGAATGAGGACGGTCTCCACTCCCCCACCCGCTGAGCCGGGCAGGCAGGCTGCTCCACGCGAGGCAGCCGGGACCGCCCACCCGTGGGATTCCAGGCGGCAAGGACCGCAGACACCCGACCCCGGACCCCGGGGAGAGCGCGGGGTTGCCCGCCAACAGCGCAGGGGCGGGGCGGTCGCCATGGGAACGCCCTGGCGCGCGGGGCGCAGACAAAGGGGCCTCTGGCTGGGCGGCGGTTCCCACAGCCCGGCCCGCTCCGCCCCGGCTCAGCTGCAGCCTCATTAGCTCCGCACAAACCTCCCTCCGCAGCCGGAGCGGACCCCAGGGGCGGCCAGGGGCGGGGCCCCGCTCCCCGCGGGAACGGGAGCGGGCGGCCGGGGGCTCCTGGGGCGCAGGACTGGCCACGGTCATGGCCTTGGCGCTGGGACTCGGCCCGATTCCGAGGTCGGGTTCTCTAGGCCAGTGGTAGGCAAACTCATTAGTCAGCAGAGCCAAATATCAACAGTACAACGACTGAAGTTTCTTTTGAGAGCCGAACACCGAAGTTTCAATCGCACGTGTTATTTTTTGGAAGAGCCACACTCAAGGGGCCCAAGAGCCGCATGTGGCTCTTGAGCCGTAGTTTGCCGACCATTACTCTAGGCAGAGTGACCGTTTGCCTGGTACTGTGTTCATATGCTTTATTTTTGTTTGGTTGTCAATATTTAAAAATCAGTTATTTCCATAAAAATCTCAGGATTTGTTTATTAAAAAGTACACCTTATTGATTTTTTTAGAGAGGAAGGGAGAGGGATAGAGAGTTAGAAACATCAACCAGCTGCCTCCTATACACCTCCTACTAGGGATGTGCCCACAACCAAGGTACGTGCCTGGGGATCGAACCTGGGACTTTTCAGTCCCCAGGCCAACGCTCTATCCACTGAGCCAAACCAGAAAGTGCTAACTGTTAGGGCAAAAACTCAGGTTTTAACTTGTTTTGAAAAACCAGACCTTTGGGCCAGCCCGCCATGGTTCAGTGGTTGAGCCTTGACCTATGAAGCAGGACGTCAGAGCACATTCTGGGGTTTCAGGCTCTATCCCCAGTAGGTTCTCTCTCCTTATTGATATTTCTCTCTCTCCCTCCCTTCCTCTCTGAAATCAGTAAGGAAGGATTTAAAAAAAAAAAAACCAGGATGTTGGGCAAGAGCCTAATTTCCCGTTTTCCTGGGGGGAGAGGCAGCCCAGCCACTACCCGCTGCCCCATGGCATGCATTATCTTCACCCGTGGGTGCTGGGTAGATGGGGGTGCCCGCCTGCTGGCCCCAGGGAACTAAACCGAGAGAGTAAACCTCGGCTCAGGAGGTGTTGGCAGCCCTGGGACCTTCTCGGTATCTAGGCAAGTCAGGGTGGGCTTCCTGAAAGAGGTGACAGGCAGGGGGAGGGGGCGGTTGTTTCAAAAAGAAGGAAGGTACCAGGCACCGAAGAAGACTCATTCGGGGAAAGCTTTCTTAAAAAAAATTTATATATATATATATATATATATATATATATATATATATATATATATATATTGATTTCAGAGAGGAAGGGAGAGAAACATCAATGACAATGATGAGAGAGAATCATTGATCGGCTGCCTTCTGCACGGCCCACACTAGGAGTCAAGTCCCCAGCCTGGGCCTGTGCCCTTGACTGGAACCGAACCAGGGACGCCTCAGTCCGCAGGCCGCTGCTCTGCCCACTGAAGGGAAAGCTTCTTATGGGCACAACACCCCCGACCCCCTGGTGCCGCCGCTGTCCCTGGTCCTGACAAACCCAAGGCCTGGCCCCGGAGAGGCGCTGGGCGAGGTCTGTCTGCCCGGAGGCGGCCGCCCGCCGCGTCCAGAGCGGCCTCCGCAGGGAGGCCCGGCCGGCCCAGGGCCAGGCGCCGTGCCCGCTGCCCAGCGCGGCGGCTGGCTGTGTTCGGTGGTCTCCTGTGTGGGCGATGGCTGCCCGGCATCTCTGATTTCCAGGGAGCGGCCGGGGGCGGGGTGCGGGGCGGGAGGTGGGGCGAGGGGAGGCGCCAGCGGGGAGGGTGCGGGGAGCCGAGTCCTGGGAAAGGCGGCGGCAGCCGGGCTTCCACCCGCGGCGCCGGGCGGGGGCGGGACGGGGGCGCATCCCTGGGGAGGCGCGCGGGCCCTGGAGGGGGGAGCGGGCGGGGCTGGCGGCCGGGCCGGGCTCCCTCTCCCCCGGCACAGCCCATCCGCCCGGGACCGCCCGGGAGGGGCCAGGAGGCCGGTTTCGGCTCCGCCGCGCCTGCAGCCGCCTCTCCCCGGGAGCCCCGCGCCGGCCCCGCCCCGCGCCCCGCACTCCGTGCGCCCGGGCGCGGCGGGGCCGCGGGAGGACATGTCCGGGCCGCGCGCCGGCTTCTACCGGCAGGAGCTCAACAAGACGGTGTGGGAGGTGCCGCAGCGGCTGCAGGGGCTGCGCCCGGTGGGCTCGGGCGCCTACGGCTCCGTCTGGTAGGGGCGGGCGGGGCGGGGCGGGGCGGGGGGCTGGGCGGGGCCGCGCGCCCTCCACCTGCCCGGCCGGATTCCGGGCGCGGGGTGGGACCTCGCCCTGCACCGCCCACGGCGCTGCGAGGCTCCGTGGGAATGCACGGGGGTGGGGGCGTGGAGCAAAGTTTCCTCCCAGACCCCGCTCCGGGCGGGGGGAAGGGCCACCCGCCTGCCCCCACGGGGCCTGAAGCCTGCGGCGTCACAGCCCAAGAGGGCGGGTCTCCCGGCCCCCAAAGGTCCGAGCACGCCTCTGGGGCGCCCCTGGCCCGGGGTCAGGCAGCCCCAGGGTCTAGCAGCCCCAGGGTCTGGCAGAGGCCCCGCCCTAGGTTGGGTACTTTTGTTTGAACAAGAAAAGCCTAGCTAGGGAGAGAGGGCAACCCTTCCCCTTAGGATGGCCCTGGGGGGCCTGTGCCCTCCCTCCACTTTGCAAGGGGTCTCTGACTTCTGGGGGGGTAGCCCTAAGCAAAGGTGCTTACCACGACCCCTACAATTAGAGGGTTCTACCCCACGCCACCCCTTTTTTGCTTCAAATAAGAGCTCAGACCACAGCCCTGCAGCGAGGCCCTTGGGCCCGGATAGAGGAAGACTCTGGAAGGAGAAGGAGGGCCAGGCTCCTGAGGCCTGTCCCTCTGGGGGTGGGGAGGCAGAGGCCCGGAGTGAGGCAGCTGTGGGAAGTCGTGTGAGTTGCCAGGCTGACGGCGAGGCTGACTGGGTGTGGATGTGATAGGTGCCCTCCCCCAGCACCCAGGGGGTTGGTTCCTTGGGAGGCCAGAGCCAGGTGGCTGCTGTCCACTGCAGGGGTCCTGGAGGTGGAGGTTCTGGAGGTGGGGGTGAAGCGGCCCTGGGGAGAGGGGAGCGCACAAATGTCACTGCCCAAGGCTCTGGCTGGAAGTAGGAGTGAGCCAGGCCTCAGGCCCAGTGCTGGATCCTGGAGCAGGGGCCTGAGGTCCCTGGAGCCCCTGAGCTCACCCTGTGGCTGCAGGCAGGAACCTCAGGCCGGCCCTTGTAGGCATTCCAGCTGGCCACAGGCCTCTCCCGGGGCAAGAAGGGGGTCAGGGCCTGGTGCTGGTGGCTGGGGGAGGCAGGGATCTGACAGAGCCTTGCTGGAAGCACATCCCGCCCAGGCCTGTCTCCTGGGAGTTCCCAGTGAGCCAGCTTCCGAGGGTCACTGGGTCTCTTCTGCACTCAGCCTGACGTGCCAGCAGGTGAGGGCTCTCCTGGGCTCCCCTTCACCTGTGAAGCTGCCTACTCAGGCTGGTCCCCGGTCACCTGGCGGCACAGACACGATTAGGCAAAACCATCTGCTGCCCCACCTGGCGGGCGGGGTCATCCCCTACCTCCCAACTGAGGAATGACTTGGACCTCCCCCTGCAGTGATGGGCTAGGGAGAGGGCACAGGTGCCCAGGCTCCCACCTGGCTTTCCCCACCACTACCTGGCTCGGGAGCAGGGACCCCTGGTCTCCCAGGAGCGGCTCCAAACACTGGATTCCATTCCCTCTGGGGAAGCAGATCCCAGAGAGGGGAGATGGAGTGGGAGGATGGAGGGATGGAGGGAGGAGCATCCGCTAGAGGCATGCTAGGGGGGGGAGGGCCAGGTAGGTGTGTGTGTGACTAGACCAGAGCTGAGATTTGGGACGATGCCAGGGGCTGCTGAGTTCCCTGTGAAGAGCGGGTGGGGTGGGGTGGGGTGGGGTGGGTGGGGTGGGGTGGAGGGTCTTGCCTCTGGGGTTGGGGCTGGGCACGGGGAATGCAGACACCATGCTCCGCTGGGCATTCTGTCTGCCTGGCTCCTCACTCTGCAGAGTGGGGAATGTTTCAATGTCCAGAGGCCTTGGAGGCAGCTCTGGGCTCTCCTGGACTCACGGTCGGAGGGGTTGGGGGGCCCTTTGCTGTGTGAACAGCCGAGGCTGCTCACTTGGTGCGTCATTTCCATCCTGGCCTCCTCTGGGTTGGGGGTGAGGGGGCAAACCATCCGGGTCTTGGGGCCCTGGGCTCCCGGGAGGACTCTGGGATTGGAAGGCTGAGGGAAGGCAGTGTGGGGGGAGGGGGAGCCGCTCCTGGAGGAGGGAGCAGGACCGGAGGCCCTGGGAACCCCGGATGGCAGCCTGGCCCCCAGGGCTTCCCAGGGGAGCCAGGCGGAGGGCCGGCAGGGGAGGCTGAGGAGGGGAGGACCGCCCTCGGCCCAGACGGCCCTGGGCGGGCGCCCCCAGGTCTCAGCCACCGCCCCCTCCGCCGCCCGCAGCTCGGCCTACGACGCGCGGCTCCGCCAGAAGGTGGCGGTGAAGAAGCTGTCGCGCCCCTTCCAGTCGCTGGTCCACGCGCGGAGGACCTACCGGGAGCTGCGGCTGCTGCAGCACCTGAAGCACGAGAACGTGAGCGGGGCTCCGGGGCGGGGCGGGGCGGGGCTCCCGGGGGGGCGCGGGCCGCGGGCTGGGCCGAACCCCACGCTGACCCCCCAGGTCATCGGGCTGCTGGACGTCTTCACGCCGGCCACGTCCATCGAGGACTTCAGCGAAGTGTAAGCGGCGCGGGGGGCGGCGCGGGGCGCGGCGGGGAGGGCGCGGCGGGCGGGTGCTGACACCGGGCGACCCGCCAGGTACCTGGTGACCACGCTGATGGGCGCCGACCTCAACAACATCGTCAAGTGCCAGGCGCTGAGCGACGAGCACGTGCAGTTCCTGGTGTACCAGCTGCTGCGCGGGCTGAAGGTGGGCGGGGCCTGGTGGGCGGGGCTCGAGAGGGCGTGTCCGCAGGATGGGCGGGGCTGGAGGTGGTGGAGCCGGGGTGGGCGGGGGTAGGGGCTGGGCGTGTCACTGATTGGGCGTAGTCGGTGGGCGGGGGTCTAGTGGGCGTGGTTCACAGAGGGCGGAGGTGGTGGTGGAGCCGGGTGGGCGGGGCGTGGTCACGGGCGGGCGGGGTCTTGTGTGGGCGGGGGGCGGGGCGTGCCGTGCCCGCGGGGCGGCGGGAACCTGACCTCCGTTCTCTCGCTCGCAGTACATCCACTCGGCCGGGATCGTCCACCGGGTAGGTGGCTCTGCAGGGCCGCCCGCTCCGCTCTTCCTGCGCTCGGCCCGCTAACCCTAACCCCGCACGCAGGACCTGAAGCCCAGCAACCTGGCGGTGAACGAGGACTGCGAGCTCAGGGTGCGTGCGGGATGGGCACGGCGTGGGGGCGGCGGGCATGGAGGAGGTGTTCCAGGGGGCGCTGACCACCCGGGTGCCCGCTCTAGATCCTGGACTTCGGGCTGGCGCGCCAGGCAGACGAGGAGATGACGGGCTACGTGGCCACCCGCTGGTACCGGGCCCCTGAGATCATGCTCAACTGGATGCACTACAACCAGACAGGTGACGTCAGCCCTGTGGGGCGGCCGGGCAGAGCCCATGCCAGGGCCTGGGGGTGGGGTGGGGACAAAGCCAAGGACATTGGGAGCTCCAATCTTGGGGACCCAAGGCCTGGGGCCAGCATTCAGGAACAGACCTTCAGAGGGTTCTGGCTGGAGAAGGAGGGGACCCGGGATGGCGCAGTCCAGACGGTCCCCCAGTTCTCAGAGGAGGGACTGGGGTGGGCACGCTGATGGAGACGCCTCCCCAACAGTGGACATCTGGTCTGTGGGTTGCATCATGGCTGAGCTGCTCCAAGGAAAGGCTCTCTTCCCGGGAAGTGACTGTATCCTTGGCCCAGGTGCGGGGGAGGGTTGAGCGCCAGGATCCCTTCCTTTGGGGGGGGGGGTGAGGGGATGGCTCAGCCCTTTCTGGCTAGTCTTGCTTCTTCTCCCCCCACCTGGGCTCGCTGTCCCGGGCTGTAGGAGAGCAGGTTCTGGGCAGTGTCCCTGAGATCTGGGGTCTGGGGGCCTGAGGAGGGTTCGTGCCTGGCCCAATGCCTTTCCTGAGCCAGGCAGATATTGACCAGCTGAAGCGCATCATGGAGGTGGTGGGCACGCCCAGCCCTGAGGTGCTGGCCAAGATCTCCTCGGAGCACGTGAGTCACCAGCCCCGGGGCCTCTGCTGCCCGGGCCGTGGTGCCTGGAGGAAGGGCCTGAGGGGCTGGACCAGGCGCCGCATGGGGAGCACGGGGCTGGCCCTTCAGGGGGAAGGACGTGAATGGGGAGGACATTCCTGGCATGAGGGACAGTGAGGGCAGTGCCCTGGCCAAGGAAGGAGGGCAGCACCAGCCCAGATCTGCCCTCGCCCTGGCTGGTAGGAGTGAGTGAGTAAGGGGGCTCAGGGCCAAGGGAGGTGGGGTGCCGCCCCCTCAGGCCCTCCCCTGTGCCCGCAGGCCCGGACGTACATCCAGTCCCTGCCTCCCATGCCCGGGAAGGACCTCAGGAGCATCTTCCGTGGCGCCAACCCCCTGGGTGAGAACGGGCCCCGGGCCCCGGCTGGGCGCCACGTCTGCCCGGCCCCGGGTGCGGGGCTGACCGCCCCCTCCCTGGCCGCTCCGCAGCTGTGGACCTCCTGGGGAGGATGCTGGTGCTGGACAGCGACCAGCGGCTCAGTGCGGCCGAGGCCCTGGCCCATGCCTACTTCAGCCAGTACCACGACCCCGAGGACGAGCCCGAGGCCGAGCCCTACGATGAGAGCGTGGAGGCCAAGGAGCGCACCCTGGAGGAGTGGAAATGGGGGGAGGTGGCACCCAGGGGTGGTCTGGGAGGGGGACAGCGCGCCTCCCCATCTCCCCGCCAACCCCAGGAGTCGGTTAGAGATGGGTTGGCACACCCAGCAGAGCAGGGGGCAGCACGGGGCAGCTCTGGCAGGGCCGAGGGCCGAGGCTGCCGGCCGAGGCTGCCCTCCGATGGCGGTGGGTCTGGGCTGGTGTGCCCTGGGGGGGAGGGTCCTGGGGGGATGCAGCAGGGGCTCACCTTCCCCTCACTCCTCAGAGCTCACCTACCAGGAAGTCCTCAGCTTCAAGCCCCCAGGGCCACCGCAGCCTCCGGGCAGCCTGGACCTGGACGTGGAGCAGTGAGCCACTCTGGAGCCTGCCCACCCCGTTCCGGTTCCGGTCCGGTTCTGGTTCCGCAGCCCGCCGGGTTCCACCGGGGTTGCCTCCCGCCACATGAGCCCTGGTCTGGGACCGCTGGCCTGCATGCCGCCCCTGTGAGCATCTGCGCACACATACGAATGCATGAATGTGTGCAAGCCGCGGGCATAGGAGCCTGGACAGTGTCCTCCTACCACATCCCGGCAACCAGGCTCCGTCTCCCTTGGACTCGCTGTGGAGACCTGAGTGCCTGAGGGGTCCCCTGGGGAGGTGTCTGTCCCCAGATCTCCCCTGCAGGGGGCTGTCTCTTGGGGGTGGTGCCTTGGGACCAGGACCCCCTGGAGACTCGAAGGGCAGGACTCTGTGGTCTAAGCTGCTTGGCCCAGAAGTGGGGGGGCTGCCCTGGGAAATGCTGAGATCCTAAGGCCTGAGAGCTGGTCTCCCCTGGCGGGTGGCAGGGCAGGAACAGCCACCAAGTGTCACATCGGACCGCCCGGAACCACGTGTTTCCTGTGTTGTGTGGCACACGTGCCCTGATACGTGTTCCTGGCATTTACATGGGAAGGCACACACGTGGGAATCTAGGGGCACCCGGGGCTAGAGTCGATATGAGCAGAGGCCCACGTCGGGGTGGCTGTACCTGTCTCCCCTCCCTCCCCAGGGCCTGCTGGCATGGAGGGTGCTGAAGTCCTGCCGTGCACCACGTGAGGGGCTCAGTGGGCCAAGGACAGCGCGAGAGCAAAAGCCGTGGCGTTCTCCTGGCTTCTGAAGCCTGAGGGCACCACCAGCCGGGGAGCTGCAGTCACGGGGGTTGGGGGCGCTAAGGGCCTGGCCCACATCGAGGCGCTTGGATTGGACCTGGCCCTGCTGCGGAGCTGGGGCGCTCTGACCCTCCCTCCTTCCAGACGGAGCTGACTGCAGCCTCTGGCACAGGCACCTGCTCCCGGCGTGGAGGAGGGTGAGCCTCCTCTGTCCGCGGAGGCGTCAGGTGCCAGACAGCGGCCTCCTACCTCGAGTGACCCAGGGCGGCTAAGGGCCAAGTGCCTGCATCTGGTGTCCCAATAAAGACCACTTCTTCACGCTGTCTGTGTGGCTCAGTGGAGAGAGCGTCAGCCTGTGGGCTAAGGGGTCAGCGTTCGATTCCGGTCGGGGGCGCCTACATTTTAAAGAACATTTCTTCTTGCCCGGCTGGTGTGGTTCAGTGGTTGAGCCAGGAAGTCACAGTTCAATTTCCAGTGAGGAGACATATGCCTGGGTTGCAGGCTCCATCTCCACTAGGGGGCGTGCAGGAAGCAGCTGATCAGATATTCTCATCATTGATGTTTCTCTCTTCCTTCCTCTCTGAAATCAATAAACAATAAGTAAATAAATAATTGTAAAAAAAAAGGTTTCTTCTCGCTTAGTGTGTGTCCCCAGCTCCAGGTGCTGCCCATGGCCTGCTGCCTGGGACGACGGCTGGATTTCCTGCATCACACCCCCACCCGCCCGGCCCTGCCCTGTCCCTGCCCTGGCCAGCTCCCTTGGGTCTCCCGTCTGACAAGCAGCTTTCTGTGGGCAGTGCCCTCCCTGCTCCGCCCAGGCCCAATGGGCTCAGTGTGTGGGGGGGGGCGGGGGGGCACCATGCCTCCCCCGGGTGGACCCTGCATCTGGTCTAGATCAAGACCAGCCCTCCTTTGGCAGTCAGGGAGGCCGGGGGGAGAGGTGAGGCTGTCTGGGAGCCAAGGCCGGCCCTTGCCTGGGACCCAGTGGAGTGGGGGACGTAGCTTTCCTTCCTGGCTACGGGGAGAGGGTCACTCAGCTCCCTGGCCACACAGAGCTGCTGTGGCTCAGGTGGGCTGGGCCTGGGCCCAGGGGGGTGTCAGGCAGGGTGTCTCGGGGCAGACACCTTGTGCCCTTCCTCTGGGCCTTGGGACCATCTGGGAGTTGCACTTCCAGGGCCTGGGCAGTGTGGCTCGGGGCTTCAGGTCCCAGGGAACCCCTGGAGAAAAAGGGGTGCCCAGACCTGTGTGTGTGTGGTGGGGAGAAGATAGCAGCAGAACTGGGCGTGCCTCCCTGGGGGTCTGGTCCGACTGAGAACCCCACTGGACCCCTGGGCCCCCTGCAGGGAGTCGGGGCTCCTGGAGGAGACGGGAGAGCCTCGGGCGCCAAGGCATGAGGGCACGGGGTGCAGGCGGCGCTGGCTCTGGGGCCCCAGGCTGCCCCCACGGAGCTTATCCAGGTCCTGAGGGCTCAGCATCCCCGCAGGCAGGCACTCAGGTGTAAAGCTGCTCTGGCTGGCCGGCGCTGAGCTGCTGATTCATGGTGGCGGGCAGGGCGGACGGCGGGCCCTGGGATCCTGTTACCCCCTCCCTCTCAGCCCGGCTCACCGGGCCGGGGGCTCTGCCCTCCAAACCCTGTCTGGTCCAGGACGGGGTCTGACCTACACCCAGGGGAGCGAGAGGGTGCTGAGAGCTGGCATGGGGCCCCCTTCACCCTGGGCCAGGCACACTGTCCCGAGCCCCGAGCAGGAGGAGAGGCTCAGGGCCCTGAAGGACAGAGAGGAGAGAGGAAGCTGGCTGGGGGTGGGGGGTGGGGGGGTGGCTGGGCAGGAGGACTCTCCAGATGCAGGGGGAGGAGAGCGGGAGCTGGGGGTGCAGAGGGACCACCTCTCTGGCTCTGAGTCGGAGGCCTGGGGTCAGTGATCGCAGGGAGAGGTGCTGGGGAGGCACCCTAAGCTTGGGAGACAGAACCGAATCCCCCATTCGGAAAAGGGGATGCAGCCAAGACAGGTGCTGGGGAGCCTCAGCTGAGGATGGAGGACCAGCCCCGGGGAAGGGGGTGTGCTGGGGGCCGGGGTGGGGCGCGGTGGTGGGGGCGGGGGGCGTGGGCGGAGCTCCCTAGGGGCCTGGTTAGGAAGGAGGAGACAGGAGCCCAGACACCGGGACCCGGCAGGGCGTCCAGCCTGGTGTGGAGACAGACGGGCTGGGGTCCGGGCGCCGAGTTGGTTCAGGCTGGGCCGGAGCCGCCCTCCCCGTGTCCGCCCCCCCTCCCCCCCGCTGCCTCCTTCCTCTCCGGCCGCCGCCCGGTTCCCGGAGGGGCTGGAGCCGGAGGCGGCGGGGGTCACGTGCGCGCGGCCCGGGGGCCGGTTGGTCCGGCGGCCAGGGAGGGGCGCGCCGCCCGCCGGAGGTGGGCCGGGAGCTCCGGAGCCGGAGGGAGCGCCGGGACGGGGACGGACGGGGCACCGGACGGACGGGGCCAGCCCGGGAGGCCCGCCGCCCATGAGCTCCCCGCCGCCGGCCCGCAGGGGCTTCTACCGCCAGGAGGTGACCAAGACGGACTGGGAGGTGCGCGCCGAGTACCGGGACCTGCAGCCCGTGGGCTCGGGCGCCTACGGGGCCGTGTGGTGAGCGCGGCCGGGCGGGGGGTGGGGGTCCGGGCGGGGTCCGGGCGGGGCCGGGGCGGGGGCCGGGGGTCCGCCGTCCGCTGAGCCCTGCGCTCGCCCGCAGCTCGGCCGTGGACAGCCGGACGGGCGCCAGGGTGGCCATCAAGAAGCTGTACCGGCCCTTCCAGTCGGAGCTGTACGCCAAGCGCGCCTACCGCGAGCTGCGCCTCCTCAAGCACATGCACCACGAGAACGTGAGTGCGGCGCCCCCACAGCCGCCCAGACCAACCCCTCACCGGCCGCCCCGCCGGCCCCCACTGGCCCCTGAGGCACCCTCTCCTCTGGGCGACCCGTCCCTGGAAAGGATGGGACCCACCTCGGCTCTCCCTGGGCCGCCACTGGCTCTGGCACTCAGGCCCGGGGAGGAGATGTCCAGGTGTCGCCCCAAATCCTGTGGAGCTCTTTCCTGGAAGGGCGCTGAGCCTCTCCCCTGCCGCCCACAACCCCACCCAGGGCCCCTCCAGCCCTCTCTCTGCTTCTGCCTCCCCTGCTGAGCGGCGGACCTGGGGCCTGGGCTGGGCGTGGACCTGTCGCCTCAGGCCCTTGGGGTCTCCGGTGATGGGTGGGTTTGGGGAGTTGGTGTGGGGAGGGCACGGGGCACAGTGACCAACACACAGACGCCCCCTTGCTCTCTGGCCGGGATTCATGGACGTGGTGGTGGTGGGGGGAGGCAGACCTGGGCCCCACCAGGGAGAGGCCTCCCTCGCTTCCAGACCTGCCCACGGGCACCACCCTTGGCCGAGAGGCCTGGCTCTGGTGCCATTGCTGGGTGCCCTGCCAGGGCGCTCTCACTGCTTCTCCGCACAGAACCCTGCGGCCAAGAGTCCGCCCTACCCCAGCCCCTGCCTCTCCAACACCCTGCCCTCCCAGCACCCTGCCCCTCCAACACCCTGCCCTCCTAGCACCCTGATCCTCCAGCACCCTGCCCCACCCCAGCCCCATCCCAGCACCCTGCCCACTCCAGCATTCTGACCCACTCCAGCACCCTGCCCCCCCAGCACCCTGATCCCCGAGCACCCTGCCCCCCCAGCGCCCTGCCCCCCCAGCACCCTGCCCCCAACACCCTGACCCCCCCAGCACCTTGCCCCCCAGCACCCTGCCCCACCCCAGCCCCTGTCCCAACCCAGCACCCTGCCCCATCCCTAGCACCCAGTCCCACCCCAGCACCCAGCCCCCCAGCACCCTGCCTGCCCCCCCAGCACCCTGTCCCCCCAGCACCCTGTCCCACCCCCAGTCCCTGCCCCACCCCAGCACCCTGCCTCACTCCCATCTGCACCCAGTCTGAGGGCTGCAGGGTGGGCCCCCGCCCCTGCTAATCGTGCTCCTGACACCTGGTCTGGCCTCTCCTGGGTCCTGGGAGCCGCAGGCCTCCCCTCGGGAAATGGTCCCCAGGAGCCTGGTCCCCTCTTCCCAGGTGAGGTCTGTTCACGGTGGATGTCAGCCCAGCCTGGGCCTCCCGTCTCCCCGTCATACCTGGGCACGCCCGGGCCCTGTCTCTCCGACACCCCCACAGGGCAGACTCTTCTACCCAAGGCTTCGTCCGCCTTCCCCCTCATCGCCCCCACTCCCACCCCCATCCCACCCTGGCAGGACCCACTCAGGCCTTCTCCCCTGGGCCTGTGCTGCCTCCTCCCCCGGTGCCCATGGGTCCTCCCAGGCCCCCGATCGGCCCCACCAGCAGGTGCGCCCTGCAGCCTCCGGGCCCACAGCACACCAGCCAGGAGCTGGCCCTGTGGACCCTCCGGGGAGGAGGGAGGAGGAGGACTGGCTCTGAGGGGCCGAGGGCAGGGCAGGTGGAGGAGCCACCACCCACACCCACCTGCTCTGCTCTTCCCCCCACTGCTGCCTCCTCCTGTCCAACCCCCACTCTGGCTCCATCCACACCTCAGAGGCACAGACTCTCCTGTTCCTTCCGCCCAACGGCCCCCTCACCTCCAGGGATCGGACACTCCCCCGGTATCCCTGGGCCTCCCCTGCCTCCAGGCCTCTCTCGGGACACCCCCTGCCCTGCCGTGACCCTGGTCCGGAGGCCGCAGAGGTCACCTCGCGATCCCTTCCCCTCGTGTCCTCCTCGCCTCCCTCCGGGCTGCGCTGCCTTCGTGTCGCGCCGGCCTGAACCCTTCCTCGCCGGCTCTAGGACGGAAGCCAAGCCTCCACCTGGCTCCCTCGGCCTCTGCCCGGCTGCTCCCGGCCTGGGCCTCGGCCACCTGGCCTCCCTCCCCGTGTTCCTCAAGTGCTCGAAGGGTTCCCGTCTCCGCCGCCTCCGTCCCCGCGGCCTCTGCCAGGTGCAGCCTCTGCCAGGCCCGTCCACCTGCTCAAAGGTGCAGGCCTCCCTGAGTCCCAGCTGTCCCCGTCCCTGCCTGCTCCCCGTCGCCCCTGGCTGGGGTCTGTCTGCAGGCCGGGTCTGACGGCTGGTTCGGGCACGGTGCCGGCCGGGGCCTCGCCAGCAGAGGAAGGACCCGCCGATGCCGGCTCTCCCCTGGGAGGCTGTCCCCATCCTGGGCCCAGACTTTCAATGGGCAGGACGAGCCCGGGACTGGGGCTCCTGGGATGGCCCGGAGCCGATCCAGACTGGGGCTGCCCCTCCCCCCGAGGATCCCAGCTGTCACCATCCCGAAATAGCCTGCATCTGCGGGCAGGTGTGCCAGGGCTGGGTGGTGCTGCCAGCAGGCAGAGCTGGCCCTGTGGACAGAGGGGGGAGATGGGGACAGCTGCAGGGGGCTTTCCTGCCCGGAGCCCGGTGCCAGCCTTCGGGGAGGGGGGCAGGGGCGGGGGCCCTGTTCCACCTGGCGCTCCGGCGGCTGCCTCCCCAGGTGATCGGGCTGCTGGACGTGTTCACGCCAGATGAGAGCCTGGATGACTTCACAGACTTGTGAGTCTTGGCCTGGGGCCGGCCGGGCGGGGTGGAGGGTATTGGGTAGCTCCTGGGCGCCAACTCCGGATTCTGGGTTGGCGTGCGGACCGGCTGAAGGCAGGCCACTCCCTGTAGCCTGGATGGGGGTCGGGGTGCACACTGCCCACCCCGTCTTCACACCACAGGGCTCTTCCCGGGGACCCACAGCCTGGGCACGGCCTCTTCCCATCACCGCTGGCCCAGGCTGGCTCCGGGGCGGGAGGTGCAAGCCGTGGCATTGGTTAGCTGGCAGGACCTGGCCCCTGGGCCCTGGCACCCAGAGTGTGGCCATAACTGAAGCTGCTGACCTTTCCGGGCGGGGGCGGGGGTGGAGCGGCGCGGTGCCTTCCTTGGGCTCACACTGTGGTCGGCCAGGAGCCAGGGGCCTGGCCGGGGAAGGGCTGGGAGGACCGGCTCCTGCCGCCTGACCTTGCGGAGGTCAAGGCCCCACACTGGCCGGGAGCTAACTGTCTCCCGCTCCGTCCCCTTCTACCCAACCCTCAGACCCGGGGTCCTACTTTCCCGCCACCCCCGCGGGCCCTCCTCCCCCGCCTGCGGGCACGGGGTCCCAGCCCCCGGCCTGGCACAGTCCCTGCCCCCCTAGCATTCTGGGGTGGCGGGTGGAGGGGCAGTAGGTGCTTGGAGGCCGGGCCTGGGGTCTTCCCGGGTCTGAGCCTGCCCCGCCCTCAGCTACCTGGTGATGCCGTTCATGGGCACGGACCTGGGGAAGCTCATGAAGCACGAGACGCTGAGCGAGGACCGCATCCAGTTCCTCGTCTACCAGATGCTGAAGGGGCTGAAGGTGAGGCCTGGGGGCCAGGTGGGCCCGGGCGGCCAGGGCCCGGGAGCCACACGGCTGACCTGGGCCTCTCTCTGTCCCCCCAGTACATCCACGCGGCCGGCATCATTCACAGGGTGAGTCCCGGGGGGGCGGGGCGAGCTTCCCTGCAGTGGGCATTGGAGGGGATCCACCCCTAGGACAGTGGTCGGCAAACTCATCAGTCCACAGAGCCAAACATCAACAGCACAACGACTGAAATGCCTTTGGAGAGCCACGTTATTTATTTATTTATTTATTTATTTATTTACTTTTTAAATATATTTTATTGATTTTGTATAGAGAGGGAGAGAGAGGGATAGAGAGTTAGAAACATCGATGAGAGAGTGTCATCGATCAGCTGCCTCTTGCACACCCTCCACTGAGGATCTGCCCGCAACCAAGGTCCATGCCCTTGACCAGAATCAAATCTTTCAGGCCCCAAGCCGACGCTCTACCCACTGAGCCACACCGGTCCCGGCAGAGCCACATTTTTTAAACTTAAACTGCTCCTAACGCCACTTCTTCAACATAGACTCGCCCAGGCCGTGGTGTTTTGTGAAAGAGCCACGCTCAAAGGGCCAAAGAGCCGCATGTGGCTTGAGAGCCGCAGTTTGCCGACCACGGGGCTAGGAGCCTGTTTCTCGCCTGTGGGGGCACTCTGGGGTCAGAGGGTGTCACACAATCTGCACACAGCCCGGGGCCTGGGCAGCTCCGCCCTCCCTGGTGTGTCTGTGCCCAGGCCCCGCCGCTGCCCCGGCTCCTGCCCTGGCACCTGCCCCTGCCCCCCTGCTGGCGGCTGACCCAGCCACCTTTCTCCACCCCAGGACCTGAAGCCCGGCAACCTGGCTGTGAACGAGGACTGTGAGCTGAAGGTACGTGTCCGATTGGGGCTCCGGCTCCCTCCCGCCTGCCCGTCTGCCTGCCACGCCCTCGTCCCCAGACCAGGAGGCAGGCTGGCCACCGCCAGGCAGAGGGATCAGCCTGAGGCGGTGGTCAGGCGCTGTTGGCCAGATGGCACACTCTGCTTGAGGTGGTGAGGGGGGCAGGTGGTGGTCCTTCCTTCCTGAGCTAGGGCAGGGCTAAGAGACCTTCCCAGCCCAGCTGGTGTGGCGCAGTTCGAAGGTCGCGGTTCGGTTCCGGGTCAGGGCTCGTCCCCGGGTTGCAGGCTCCATCTCCAGTGTGGGGATGTGTGGCTCTCCCTCGTCAGATGTTTCTTTCTCTCTATCCCTCTCCTTTCTTCTCTCTGAAATCAATTAAAAAAACAAAACAAAAAACAAGACCCTCCCAAAGGTGCCGGCCAGGATCCAGGGGGCGGGGAGTGGAGGACCAGGGAGAGGAGGCGCTTGGTGTCTGGTCCTGAGGGTGGAGGGTGAGCTCTGGGTGCACTGGCCGTGGGGAGGGCCCAGGGGAGGCTGGAGGGTCTGTGGCTGTGACCTCAGGCCCTGGAGGGCGGGCAGGAGCCCAGAGTCCCCAGCCGCTCGGGACCCCCAGGCCCGCAGGCTGGCCCACTCACTCCCGGGGCCCCTCTGCCCCCGCTCCTGATCTGGCTGCAGATCTTGGACTTCGGGCTGGCCAGGCAGGCGGACAGCGAGATGACGGGGTACGTGGTGACTCGGTGGTACCGGGCGCCTGAGGTCATCTTGAATTGGATGCACTACACACAGACAGGTGAGAGGCTCCCGGACGGGGCCACTGCGGCCTCACCTTCCGGCTGGACTCCCCCTGTCCCCCCCTCCCGCCCACGCTGCTGAGCTGGGATGGAGCCAGGAGGTGTGGCCGGCCAGATGGCCCGTGTGTCCATGGGCCCCGCTGTGCGTCCCTCCCCCACCCCCCTGGCTCACAGCCCTGATGAGGGGCTTCTGTCTCAGTGGACATCTGGTCTGTGGGCTGCATCATGGCCGAGATGATCACGGGGAAGACGCTGTTCAAGGGCAATGACCGTATCCTACACCCGTGGGGCCGGGTGGGCGGGGGGGGGGTTGGAGGAGGGGGTGGCACTGTCCCACTGGGGTGGGGTGGGGAGAGGGAGGGCGGGGAGCCCTGCTTTCTGGCCCACACGGTGCTCCTGAGCTCGGCCGAGACCTGGACCAGCTGAAGGAGATCTTGAAGGTCACGGGCACGCCACCCGATGAGTTTGTGCAGAGGCTGCAGAGCGCGGACGTCAGTGGGGAGCTGGGCGGGGCTGGGGAGCCTGGGGGGGTCCCCCCCCCCCCCCGGAGCTGGGCCCTCACCCTTCCCGCCCACACAGGCCAAGAACTACATGAAGGGCCTCCCTGAGCTGGAAAAGAAGGATTTTGCTTCCATTCTGACCAACGCCAGCCCTCTGGGTAGGGCGGGCCTCGGGGGAGCGGGGGGGGGGGGGGGGGAGGAGGGTCCGTGACCTGAGGCACGTGTGTGTGCTCGCGTGCGTGTGTGTGTGTGCACGCGGTGTGTGTATGTGCGCACACGTGTGCACATATATGTGCGCGTGTGCATGAGTGTGTGTATGTGTATGTGTGTGCATGTGTACGCGCATGTGTGTGTACGTGCACTTGTGTGCATGTGTGTATGTGTATGTGTGTGCATGTGCACGTGTGTGTGCATGTGCAAGTGTGTGTGTGTGCGTGCGTGTATGTGTGTGTGTGCACGCGCCCGTGTGGCCCTCCGCGCTGCCAGCCTGACGGCCCGCCCCGCAGCGGTGAACCTGCTGGAGAAGATGCTGGTGCTGGACGCGGAGCAGCGGGTGACGGCGGCCGAGGCGCTGACCCACCCCTACTTCGAGTCGCTGCACGAGGCCGAGGACGAGCCCCGGGCCCAGAAGTACGACGAGTCCTTCGACGACGTGGACCGCACGCTGGACGAGTGGAGGCGTGAGTGGGGCTCCGGCAGGGCCTGCGGGGGCGGGGCGCCGTGCCCTGGGCTCGCTCGGAGGTCAGAGGGCGTCCTGGCCAAGGTGACCTCTGGCTGAATAAGGACGAAGGGCACAGACCCGGGCCACCCTGGCGCCCCTGCACGCCCAGTCTCCAGGCCTCTGCTCACATCTCTTATTTTTCTTTTAGTATTTTTCAATTAAAAAAAAACCACATATATATTTTTATTGATTTTTTTTTTTTTTCAGAGAGGAAGGGAGAGGGAGAGATAGAAACATCAATGAGAAACATGGATCAGCTGCCTCCTGCACACCCACACTGGGGATGTGCCCACAACCAAGGTATATGCCCTTGACTGGAATCGAACCTGGGACCCTTGAGTCTGCAGGCTGACACTCTATCCACTGAGCCATACTGGCCAGGGCTCTTTCAATATTTTTATTGATTTCAAAGAGGAAGGGAGAGGGAGAGAGAGAGAAACATCAAGGATGAGAATCACCTATTGATGTCTCCCGCACGCCTCCTGCTGGAGATCAAGCCCTTAGCCATGACCTCCTGGTTCCCAGGTTGATGCTCAACCACTGAGCCACACTGGCCAGGGTGCTCACGCCTCTTGAACTTGTCCTTGCCCCTTTCATGATCCCTTTCACCTGGATAACTGCATGCCCCTCATTTCCTGTCAGTGGGACCAGCCCCCCAGCCAGCCACAGCCCCTCACCCCTCCTTGCCTGCTTCCTACAGCCCCCCTGAGCAGTTCCCACCCCTCCCTAGGGCTACCTGCACCTTCAGGCTTTGCGCTGGGCACTCCCTTCCACCCAGGGCCCTTCCTCTTGCTTCTGAAGGTCACACTAGCCCTGCTCAGCCTCAGTCCCCAGGCCTCCCTCTGCTGTGGTCCTGATGCCCGCGCTGGGACTGGCCTTGTCCGTCTGCACTGCAGAAGGGCGGGCCGCGAGGGCGAGGTCAGCTGTCTGTGTGGTTGCAGGGCCAGCCTGGGTGCAGGGATGTGTGGGAGCAGCCGTTAGCTCTCCTGCCCCCATGGGTCACGGCTGCCACGGTGTGCCAGGCCCCATTCTGGCTTTGCCTCGGATCCAGGGCCTGAGCCCTGCACTAGGGGGCAGGGGTGGGGCTGCAGTTCCCAAACTACGTTCCGTAGGACCCCCTGGGTTCCTTGGTGCCTCCAGCAGGGACACCACCCTTGTCTGTGCTGTGCTTTGTGCTTATGCATTTGGTTTGGTTTGGTGAAAGTTTTCTGTTGCTAAAAAAAGATCTGAAAACCGCCAGCCGCTGGATCCTCCCTGTGGTCCCCGCCCACACAGACCATGAGAGTGTTGCTTTGGCTGCAGACCATGGTGGACACGTGGCCTTTCTTGTGGCCGAGCCCTGGGTCAGGATGCAAACCCTCATCACTTCCTGTTTCCCCAGGGAAAAGGTCCACACAGCAGCCGTGGCCTCTTCTCATGACCTTCGCCGTGTGGGCAGCCCTGCCTCAGGCGGGGAGGGGGCACCTCACAGGCCCCCACTAAGGGCAACGCGTCCTGATTGGGCTTGTGGCGTGCCTGTGTCCCCCAGACTGGCACCCCCTCAGCCAGGGGAGAGTGAGCGGCCGGGGCAGGCTGAGCAGAACCTATTTTTTATTTTTATTTTTTTAAAATATATTTTTATTCATTTCAGAAAGGAAGGGAGAAAGAGATAAAAACATCAATGATGAGAGAGAATCACTGATCGGCTGACTCCTGCACGCCCCCCACTGGGAACTGAACCTGAAACCTAGGCATATGCCCTGACGGGCAATTGAACCCGTGACCTCTTCGTTCCTGAGTAGATGCTCAACTCCTGAGCTACACCCGGCTGGGCAGACCCTGTCCATTTGCAGACTGGCCAGAGGCGAGCAGAGCAGGCCCCCTACACACACACATACCATCTTTGTTTTTTGTTTTTCTTTCTTTTTTCTTTCCACCTCCCCTTTGGAGGGCTGACCGCAGGCACACAGTTCAGGGAACACGGCCACCTGGTGAGGTACTCGGAGGTTCGTCCTCTCACGTAAGCCTCAGGAGGGACACTTGCTCCAGAGAATCCGTGTGTCTTGGTGGGACCCTGAGCAGCCACTTGCCTGACAGGACGAGGTTTGCGTTCCTGGGACGTCCCTGTTCGCAGAGGCAGGCCGTGGGGCCGCAGCCCGCCCGGCCACCCCAGCGGCCGCGGTTTTGAGTTCCAGGAGCCCCTCAGGGTGGAGAGTCACTGAGGACAAATCGGGTGGCCGGACAGCCCTGCGGCCTGGGACGAAGTATGGGTTTGGGGCGGAGAAGCCCACCCGGCCCCCACACCCCAGCCATGACCTGTGACCCTGATGTTTGGGGGCATCGGTGCTGAGTCAGTGGTGTGGGCCGGGAGCTCTCCCCATCCCACCCTGAGTGGACGCTCCTTGGACTCACTGCTGCTCAGCGTGAGCTCCGGGGGCTAGGCCCAGCACTTACCTTGGGTCGTTGGTGTCCGAAGTGGCGTGAACTGTGAGGGTTGATTCTATTTATCTAGTACTAGTGGCCCGGTGCACGAAATTCGTGCACATTAAAAGGGGGACCCAGCCAAAACCGGTTTGGCTCAGTGATAGAGCGTCGGTCTGTGGACTGAGGGGTCCCGGGTTTGATTCCAGTCAGGGGCATGTGCGTTGGTTGCGGGCACATTCCCGGTGGGGGGTGTGCAAGAGGCAGCTGGTCATGTTTCTCTCTCATCGACGTTTCTAGCTCTCTATCCCTCTCCCTTCTTCTCTGTAAAAAATCAATAAAATATATTTAAAAATTAAAAATAAAATAAAAGAGGGACCCAGAGTCAAGTCCCCACCTACCCACATGCACCTCAAAATCGAGCGAGACCCAGACCTGGCTGCCTCCCCCCCCATTGGGTTAGATCCAGACCTGGCCAGTCCTACCCTTGTCAAGCCCCGCTGGCAGGGGGCATAGCCTCAGATCCCCTGGCCAGCCACCAGGATGGGGGGACATGCCTGAGGTCACCTGTCAAACCCTGCTGGGTAGGGGTGGGGGGAGCGCATGGCCTGAGGTTCCCTGTCAAGCTCCATGGGGGTGGAGGAGGGCATGGCTTCAGGTGCCTGCTGACTGCTCATTAACCCTCCTTAAGGGAACTTGGCCTCAGTTGTGGGTGCAGCCATTCTTGTGACGGAGTGCTGGGCAATTAGCATATTCCCTCTTTATCAGATAGGATGTGTGTGTGTTGATTCTGATGGGTGACTCCCGTCTCTCCGGCTCTCGCCCCACCCCAGGTGACACGTACAAAGAGGTGCTCAGCTTCAGGCCTCCCCGGCAGCTGGCGGCCAAGTTCTCCAAGGAGACATCCCTGTGAGGACCCCCGGTCCGGAGGGGGTGGCCGGACGTCTCGGGGAACCTGGCTGGCACTTCCGCCTGGAAGGGGGGAAATCCTGTGACCTCGGCTGGAGCTTGCATCCCAGGAGACTCCTCCTTCCATGCGCTCCATCCCCCAGGCCTGCGGCCCTGCTCCCAGGTCCCCGGCTCGGCCTCACCCTGGAGGAGCATGCAGACTTCCTGCAGGGGCACCCTCCTGACCTGGGGCTGGCTCCGCAGCGGACCCTCAGCTGGGTGCACCGGAAGCCGCAGAGCCCGGGGGGCGGGGCGATGCGTGGGATGCAGCCTGGCCTCGGGCCCTGCCTGATTGGTCGGCGAGGCCCGGTTCAGGGCTGGGAGGAAGGACAGGAAGGGCGCAGGCGCTGACTCAGGGACGATCTTGCAAGCCCAGCTGGAATGTACACTGTCCCTGTGGTGCCCACGGGGCTGGGAGGAAATAAACCCTTTTGTAGAGTTCCCGCTGTGGCTTCACTTCCTGATTCCTCGGCGGGGCCCCCGCCTCCGGCCTCTGAGCTGCCGCCTGGCAGAGGAAGGAGGCCCGTTCCCAGGCCACAGAGCTGGTGCCCGCTTCCCCTGCTCCGTGCCGGGGAGCCCGGCCAGAGCCCCCACACTGGGCTTCTCCCTTTAGGGTGAAGACCTTTTTCTCCTGGCGTGGACTCCGGAGCCTGACCCTGGGGCAGCCTGATGGGAGTGGGGTTGTGGTTAGGGTCCAAGCGCCCTGCGCCCTCCAAGGCCAGGCTCCCAGGGAGGAACTGCCATCCCAGTGTCTCCGGAGACCCTCCAGCCCCGCCCACGGCCACATCCCAGCATCATCGCCAAGCCCGGGGCGCCCTCTGCCGGCCACGTGCCGTCTGCGAGCGCCGCCTCCGATCGGAGCCCCCGGGGTCCAGGCTGCCCAGGCGCCCCGACCTGCCCGCGGCGCCGGCGGCCCAGAGCGGG
The DNA here is from genome assembly GCA_963693515.1 of Pipistrellus nathusii. Taxonomy (NCBI): domain Eukaryota; kingdom Metazoa; phylum Chordata; class Mammalia; order Chiroptera; family Vespertilionidae; genus Pipistrellus; species Pipistrellus nathusii. The sequence continues at coordinate 190,115,836 of OY882860.1, read as the reverse complement.
GCGGGCGGGTGGGGCGGGTCTCGGCCGGGGTCGGGCTGGGCGCACGCGCAGGGGGTCCAGCCAAAGGCGGTCCTTTGAGTTCCCACAGCGGCCACCGGCCCTCGGACCCGAGGCCTCCGCGCCTTTGGGACCCTCCTCCGAATCCAAACAGGGTCCTCCCCGCCCACGGGCCTTCGTGGCCACGTGTCGCGGGCGGCCAATCAGAGCACGCCGTTCCCTGGCCGCGGTAACTGGCGGGCGCCTGACCTCAAGTGACCCAACTGGAGTCTCCCCAGAACCCCGCAATGACGGGGCAACTGAGGAACAGGACAGGGCGCAGTCCCGCTCCACGGTCCCAGCGCCCAGATCCCCGCCCGCCCCATGGCCTCCCCTCCTACAGATCCGCCCCGGGCCTCGCCCATGATCCCGCCCCAGGACCTCGCCTCCTACAGCCCCGCCCACGACCCCGCCCCCCGCCCCAAGAGCCCCCGCCCCGCCGCAGGCCCCGCCCCCGCCTCACCTCCTACAACCCCGCCCCTAGACCCGCCCACTGCTACCAGAGCCCCGCCCACGCCTCGCCTCCTACAGCCCCGCCCATGACCACGCCCCTAATACCAGTCACAGGCCCCGCCCACCGCTCCCAGAGCCCCGCCCCATAGCCTCCCCTCCTAGAGACCCGCTCCAGGCCCCGCCTCCCAGGCCCCAGGCCCCGCCCACGTCCCTCATAGAAAGAAGAGCCCCGCCCCGCCCCTGGCCCCGCCCACTGGAGACCCGCCCCGGGCCCAGGCCGGAGCTCCCGGGTTTCAGGCCCGCGGCGCCTTGGCTGCCTTCTGGCCGTCGTGCTCGGCGGCTGCGCCCGTGCCGCCTCCTTTGCCGCCTCACCCACCACTCGGTCCCTCACCCCTCGCCCGGTCCTCCCGCTCCACCCGCCTTTCGGGGCCCCGCCTCCCGCGTCTGGGGTCCAGCTTCCCGACCACTGCCCTGACCTTCCCACTGGTCCGCTCTTCACAGGGGCCTTCCTGGAGCTAATGGGATCCTGTCACTTTTTAAAAACATGTTTTTATTGACTTTTATTGAGAGGGAGAGATAGCAACGTCGCTGCGAGAGGAGCTGGGGATGGCGCCCCAAACCCGCCTCCGTGCACGGGTCCATGCCCACACCGGCGGGCATCCCTTATTAAAAAATTTTAAAGTGATTTTAGAGAGAGAGAGGGAGAAACAGCCATCGGTTGCCTCCCGTACGCACCGGACCAGGGATCAAACCCGCAGCCCGGGCAGGTGCCGGGTGGGGAACGGAGCCACCACCTGATGACGCTCTAAACCCGGGCAGCCGGGCGCAGGGGCTGCTCAGGTCCGGACGGCGCCTTCTGCCCGCCTGGCTCCGGAGGCCCCGGCCCCGCCTCCTTCCCCGCGCTCCCCGGAGCCCGGGCTGCGGGGCAGGCGGGGCCGGGAGACACCGGGGCCGGCCGCCTGCTCTCACCGCAGGCCCTCGGTCTCCAGCTCCCGGGGAGGAGGCGGAGCCGGGCCGGGGCAAGGGCGGGCCGAGGAGCCGGAAGCCGGGCCCAGGGGCCGCCCGTGGACCTCGCTCTCTCCGTCCCTCCGAGCGCAGCCTGTGGCCCCCTTCCCGCCGGGCGCAGCGTCCCGCCACCCGCCCCGCGCGGCGCTGCTCCCGGGCTGCACGGCGGGAGGGCAGCGCAGGCACCTCCAGCGAGGCCGCTGGGCCCTCCCGCTGGGCCCTCCCACCCCGGCGGGCCATGCGGACCGCCCTGGTGTACCACCAGGACATGACGGCGCCCCGGCTGCTGTGGGAGGAGTGAGTGGCCCCTGGCCCAGGTGGGGTGGTGGCGGCGGCGGGGTAGAGACTGGAGTCTGAGCCCTGTGTCCACACAGCCCCGAGTGTGCCATCGAGCGTCCGGAGCGCCTGACCTCCGCCCTGGGGCTCCTGCAGCAGCGGGGCCTGGAGCAGAGGTGCCTGCGGGTGGCAGCCCGAGAGGCCTCGGAGGCAGAGCTGGGCCTGGTGCACAGGTGGGACCCCTCAGCCACACCTGAGCCCACCCAGCTGCCAGGACTCACAGTGCCTCTGTTTCACCATCGTGTGGGTGGGGGGTGGGTGAGGGAGCATGAGGGGGGCGGCCCCTCAGGGTCCAGCCCCTTTTTCTCCTCCCCACCCCATTGCTGCTGGCCTCCCTGCCCCTCTGCAGCCCGGAGTACGTGGCCCTGCTGCGGGGGACTCAGGCCCTGGGCACGGAGGAGCTCCGGGCGCTGTCTGGGCAGTTCGATGCCGTCTACTTCCACCCGGTTCGTGCCCTGGGGCCCACCCACCATCCCCATGCCCATGCCTGTGCCCGTGGCTGCCAACCTGGCCCAAGTCCTGTGTTCATGGACGTGCCCACACCTTGCAGCTGGCACCTGGGACTGTCCTGGCCCATTCCGTTCAGCACCCGGTACCCTGCAGCCTGACACCGATGTGGGCAGAGGGTGAGGGGTAGCCGGTGGGGCTCACCTGCACCTCTGCCCCCAGAGCACCTTCCACAGCGCCCGGCTGGCCGCGGGGGCCGGGCTGCAGCTGGTGGACGCCGTGCTGACCGGAGCGGTGCGGAACGGGCTCGCCCTGGTGAGGTGAGAGCCTGAGAGCCGCCCCCTCCCCTGGCTGCCCCCACGTGTGGGCAGAGGGTGACTGAAGGGCCCGCTCCTTCACCCTCAGGCCTCCCGGGCACCACAGCCAGCGGGCTGCCGCCAATGGGTTCTGCGTGTTCAACAACGTGGCCATTGCGGCCAGACACGCCCAGCAGACGCACGGGCTGCGCAGGTGCGTGCTGGGCCGGCCGCAGGCGGGGTCCTCCCACCCTTTCCCCTAACCCCGCCCCCTCCCAGCTTGGCCGGGCTCCTGGCCTGGAGGGGAGGCCTGCCCGTGGTGACCCCAGTGCCCTCTGTCCGCAGGATCCTCATCGTGGACTGGGACATCCACCACGGCCAGGGCATCCAGTACACCTTTGAGGACGACCCCAGGTGAGCTGGGGTGGGGAGGGGTGGGACGGAGAGAAACCCTTCCCTGGGACCCCACTCTTGGGGCTCACGGCCTGGCCTGGGAGAGTCCTAGCCGGGTGACACAGCCGGGTGACACAGCTGAGTGCTCCGGGGTCAGAGCTCTGCGGGGAGCAGTGGGGCTGAGGGTCACCTCTGAACTCTGACCCCGGCGGTTACCCACAGCGTCCTTTACTTCTCCTGGCACCGCTACGAGCACGGGCGCTTCTGGCCTTACCTGCCGGAGTCTGACGCGTCGGCCGTGGGGCAGGGGCCGGGCCTCGGCTTCACTGTCAACCTGCCCTGGAACCAGGTGCCACCTTCACCCGCCGGGGGCCTAACCCCTAATCCCCGCCTCTCCCCCCCCGGGGGAACCCCTTCGAGTCCTGGTGGTTCAGGGTTCTGGAGGAGGCCGCACACAAATGAGAGACTGGAAAAGTATTAATTGGGGGCCAGGAGGGAGCCCAGCTCCAGGGGAGGACTACACACCGCCCGGCCTGGCTTATCCCTTTTATCAAGACTTTGGGATCCGCCCATAGAGGCGGGCAACTCCAATAGTAGCCAATCAGCAAGGGTTTACTAAGATTGACAGGTGGGAGTTGCTTCAGCTACCAATGTCTCAATCAGAGGACAATGGGTGGGTTCCGACACCCCACCTCCCACCCAGATCCCCCCTCCCCAATAGGCCTCCTGAGTGTAGTTCAGGGTGTCCTTCCAGAGTCACCCCCCCCCCCCCCCCCCCCCGAGCCCAGGCATGAGGGGGGAGATGCCACAACTCGCCCTTCTGGGCCCAACCCTGACCCTCATGGCTGCAGGTTGGGATGGGAAATGCCGACTACCTGGCCGCCTTCCTGCACGTGCTGCTCCCCCTGGCTTTTGAGGTGACTATGTGGGGGTGTCCCCCCTCCCACCCCATCAGAGAAGAACAAATCCTGTGGGGGGAGGGCTCTCTGTTGGGCCTCCTTCACTCCCTCCCCTTCGGCCTGCCTGCAGTTTGATCCGGAGCTGGTGCTGGTCTCCGCAGGGTTTGACTCAGCGATCGGGGACCCTGAGGTGAGGGCCTGGCCTGACCTGGGGGGCTTGTGGTGTCCATGGCCAGCCCCCCACCTTACCCGGCTCTGGTTCCAGGGGCAGATGCAGGCCACGCCGGAGTGCTTCGCCCACCTCACGCAGCTGCTGCAGGCGCTGGCCGGAGGCCGGGTCTGCGCCCTGCTGGAGGTGACTGTGGCTGGCAGGGAGGGTCCAGGGACCGGGGACCGAGGTGCTGTCGGAGGGGCCTTCTGCCCTGGTGACATCTCTTCCCCGGTGACACCTCTGGCCTCCTCTCTCCCTCCAGGGTGGCTACAACCTGGAGTCGCTCTCTGAGTCTGTGTGCATGACAGTGCAGACCCTGCTGGGCGACCCTGCCCCGCCCCTGTCAGGGCCCATGGTGCCACACCGCAGGTGTGAAGGGCTGGAGGGAGGCGGGAAGGCTGGGGGCGCAAGGCCAGGTCTCACCACGCCTGTCTCTCCCTGCAGCGCCCTGGAATCCATCCAGAGTGTCCGGGCAGCCCAGGCCCCTCACTGGACGAGCCTCCAGCAGCAAGGTCGGTGTGGCCTGGGCCGGGTGGTGGGGTTGTGCCCTGGGCTTTCACGAATGGCTGTGACTCTCAACGACCCCCTAGACTCGGCCCCCGTCCTGAGCCCCAGCACCCGCTCCCCAGAGGAGAGGCCCTCGCCTCTGCTGTCTGAGGGGCCCGAATCCAAGACTGCAGCGGCCCAGGCCATGGCGGCGGCCCCGAGCGCCCTCCTGGACGGGCTGCCCACTGTGCGCACTGCTGTGGCTCTGACTTCACTGGACACTGCTCCGGTCCTGCCCCCTGACATCCCCCATCAGGAGGGGTCAGCCCTGGAGGAGGAGACACAGTCCTGGGTCAGGTGGGCAGAGTGGGCCTGGGCAGACGGGTGAGGCTGTGTCCGCCATGCACCCTTGTGGACTCACCTGTGATCCGTGTCGCCCTGTGTCCGTGTTCCTGTTTTTCTACCGCAGCCTACACGAGGCCCTGGCCACGGACGAGGCCACCAATGCCCTTGGGAAGCTCCTGTACCTTTTGGATAGGATCTTGGATGGGAAGGTGGGGACACCTGGAGGGGCTGAGGCGGCTGTGGAGCTGGGGCAGGGCCCGGGACAGGGGAGGGCTGGGGGGTGCAGACCTGTGGGTATGTGAGTGTTGCCTTGTGCCCAGGACCCCTCCCAGAAGAGCCCCTAGGAAGAGGGTGACGGGTGCACCCTCAGTCCCCTCTGCTAAGAGCTCTTTGGCTGAGAGGAAAGGCGGTGACATAGAGGGCAGCTTTAAGCACCTCATTTTCCAAAGTGGAGCAGTTTGACCTCAGAGTGTCCAGATGACAGCCATGGAGACCGGGACCGAGAGAAGGGACGGATGGGTCTGTCTGCCTGGTTTGGGGGTTGCTCTCCATGGCTGTCTTTCACCCTGCAGGTGAGCAGCGGCATTGCAGCCGCCCCGGCCTCTGCCGCAGCTGCCACTCTGGATGTGGCCGTTCGGCGCAGCCTTTCCCGGGGAGCTCAGAGGTGAGCGTCTTGGCGGGCTGGCCTTGGTCTCTGAGGGCGTGGTTCCTGGGTACCTCTGCCCCGGCAGCCACAGTGGGAGGGCTCGGGAATGGACTGCCGGTGGGTGAGTACAGCCTGTGTGGGACCAACTCCTCCTTAGGCTTCTCTGTGTGGCCGTGGGACGGCTGGACCGGCCCTCACACCTGGCAGACGATGGGTATGCCCCCTGGGTTCCTGCGTGGGGGTGGACATGTCACTCAGTCCCCAGGAGAGATGGGTGGGTGGGCCCTGGGGACAAGGCCAGGAGGGTCTCCAGCACAGGGTCAGCACTTTCAGCACCCCACCCCTGTACTCTCCTGCACCTCGCCTCTGTCGTCCCTGTTCTGGAGGGTGAGTGCATCACACACACACACACACACACACACACACACACACACACACACACGTCCGTGTGACCACTCTCCCCTGAAAGGACGACTCTGTGGCTGAGCATCAGGGGCAAGGAGGCAGCCGCCCTGTCCATGTTCCACGTCTCCATGCCACTGCCGGGGGTAAGTGGTGGTGTCCGGGGGCCAGGCAGTGGCTGCTGACTGGTATCACCATAAGGGCCAGGCCCCTGGCCTTCACCGACCCTTCCCGACATCCTGATGGCAGGAGGGGTGTCCCCTGGAGGAGGGGATGGGGTCACGCAGTCTGTTCCTCCACAGACAGCTGTCGGGTTCCTGAACTTCCTCCTGGCCCTGGTGCTGCCCCTGGCCTACAGCTTCCGGCCTGACCTGGTGCTGCTGGCTCTGGGACCGGACCATGGCCTGCGGGCCCCCCAAGCTGCACTCCTGGCCTCTCTGTTGAGGGTCCCAGTGGGGTGCCGGGTCCTGGCCCTTGTGAATGAGGTGAGCTGAGCAGAGCAGATGTGCCGTGCGGTGGGAATGGGGGAGAGGCCGGTGACTCACAGCTCTCCTCTCCGCCCTTGACCCAGGGATCCACCCCACAGCTTGCAGGCATCCTGGCCCAGGTGCTGCATGGAGAGGCACCCCCTGGCCTGGGCCCCTTAGGCATGGCCTCCCCAGAGGACACGCGGGCCCTGGTGCGCCTGCGAGGGCAGCTGGAGCCGCAGTGGAAGATGCTGCAGGTGGCGGGTGAGACTGGGAGCAAGGTCAGGCCCAGTGCTTGGGGCCCTGGGGACCGTCCTGGTTCAGAGCTCCGTGAGGAGAGGGCTCTTGGGGGCGAGGGGTTCCCGTCTTGGAACTGGCACAGCCCTGGTGATCACGCGCCTCTTCGCAGCTCCTGCCTGAGTGCTGGGACCCTACGGCTTGAAACCGGCCAGGGTGGGAGTATGTATACCGAGCAATGACGCTGCAGAGCAGCCCCCAAAGAGCTGGGGGTGAATCGTTCAGCAGCACCCGGCTGCCCGGGGCTGCGGGCTCAGGGGGCTGTGGCGCCCAGGGCCCTCCGCACTCGCCTCTCCACGGAGGCCCCGCCCAGGCTCCCTGCACGCCGGTCAGTAAACAGTTAAGCGAAAGTCCGCCTCCGCCTCCGTTACTGTGTCCGCCGAACGGGGCCTCCGTTTCCCCACCCGCGGAACGCCGCTCCAAACCGGAAGTGCTCTATAACCAGAGGTCCCGCCCTCTCGTGACGCACTTCCGGTGCGCCAGCCCGGCGGGTTTGCGGGTCGCTCGGCGGTGACGCGCGGCGGCGGGAGTTGCAGAGGCGCGCGCGGTTCTGCGTCCGGCCCGGTGCGCGACCGCCGTGCGGGGCTGACCCCGCGGACCCTCCCGACCCTCACGCCCCGTCCGCGGGCGGCGCCTCTCCCGGCCGCCGCGGGAGCGTGCGGGGCCGGCGTGTCCTCCGTGTGCCGCCCGCCCGCGTCCCCGTCGGCTTGTCACGGTTCAGAGGGAGCTGCGGGCTGACGGGCCGCACTGGTGCCCGGCAGGGAGACAGGGCCGCCGCGGACCCCGCCGCAGCCCCGGTGCTGAGCCTCCGGCCGCGGCTGAGGCTGAGGCGGCCGCCCGCCCGGCAGCCCCGCCGGCCCCGCCCTGCGGCTATCAGGCCCGGGAGCCGGCGGCGTGGGCATGGCCAGCATCACCCAGCTGTTCGACGACCTGTGCGAGGCCCTCCTGCCGGCGGCCAGGGCTCACCTGGGCCAGCGCGGCCCGAGCCGCCGGCGGGCGAAGCAGAGCCTCAAGCGGGTGGCCTACAACGCCCTCTTCACGCACCTCTTCCAGGAGGAGCCTCCGGGGCGGCCGCCCGACCCCTCGAGGCTCCCGGTGAAGAACAAGATCCTCATGCTGTCATTTGACCTGCGCGTGGGCGGCCTGGGGCCCGAGGCCGACCGCTTGGAGGCGCTGGTGGAGCAGCTCGAGGCGGCCCCTGGCTGCCCGCTGGCGGAGCTGGACTCGGCCCTGGACCTGCTGGTCCGGCTGGCGGGCACCGGGCCCCCGCAGCCACTGCCCCGCCGGCGGGACTACTTCCTGAACAACAAGCACGTGGGGAGGAACGTGCCCTACGGCGGCTACGACTGCTACGACCTGAGCGTGTTTGAGATGGACGTGCAGTCGCTGATCTCCAGAGAGGAGTACTTGTGCCAGGACATGATCCAGAAAGCGCTTCAGGTGATGGAGGCGACGCCGGGCACCGGCCTGCCCACCGCCCGCCTCTTCTCCTACGGAGACCTTTGTGGTGACAGGTTCGAGAGAGACACCCGCGTCTCGCTGTTCGGAGCCCTCGTGCACAGCCGCACCTACGACATGGATGTCCGGCTGGACTTGCCCCCCGTGCCGGACAGCGCAGACCTCTCTGGGCTGGCCATCAAGGTAAGCGCAGCTCCTGCCTCCTTGACCTCCCTCTTGTCACAGGAAGCTCCGGAGTCCAGGCCACTGGGAGGCTGAGCTGTGGCGAGGTGGGGCCACTGGTACCCACCACCTGGGCAGGGACGCTGCTGCCCAGCTGTAAGCCAGGCAAATGCTGCTTTTTTAATTATTGATTTTTTTTACAGAGAGGAAGAGAGAGGGATAGTGAGTTAGAAACATCGATGAAAGAGAAACATCAATCAGCTGCCTCTTGCACACCCCTTACTGGGGATGTGCCCCAAACCAAGGTACATGCCCTTGGCCAGAATCGAACCCGGACCTTCGCCAAACTGGTTTCGGCCAAATGCTGCTTTTCATGGTGGCCTGACAGGGCGTGTTGTTAAGTCCTAGTTCTCTAGAGGTGCTGCTTAAACGTGAGTTAATTAAAGTGCAATAAAAAGTCCAGTCTCTCAGTCACATAAGTCACACTTCAGGTGCTCAGTAGCCACACGTGGCAGATGTTTGCTCGTACTATACGTGCAGTTCTACATGCTTCACCTGTGACGCGGCTTTTCGTGCGCGTTGGACTGTGCGTTTCGTGGTTCTGCGAGCGCTCCCGAAAGAAGAGATGCGCTGTCGCTGCTCACTGGATTCCACACTGCGAGACAGACATACCCAATGCTGAACACCTCGGTCCACGTACATCTTTGTGTTGCTCGCATGATTTCCCCAAATCGGAATTTCCAGAGTGGTTGCGTTTCATCGTGAGTTATATGGAGGCTTACGTGTTGAGGGAAATTGGAAATTGAGAGCCTTCTTAAATTATTTAATGGAGGCAGAAGCACTGTAGTGCATACGTGCTCAAGAGAAACAGGAGCCCTAGCCAGTTTGGCTCAGTGTATAGAGCGTCCACCTGCAGACTCAAGAGTCCCCGGTTCAATTCCAGTTAAGGGTGCATGTCCGGGTTGCGGGTTGGGTCTCCAGTGGGGGCTGGGGGAGGGGGGGCGGCTTGCAGAGGCAGCCAGTGATTTCCTCTCATCACTGATGTTTCTATCTCTCTCTTTCTATCTGAAATTAATAAAAATATATATTGAAAAAGAAAGAAACAGGAAACACGGTCAGGTCTTTCCCGTGTGAGTAAACGTGTGAAGGCCTGGAATTCCCATCATGGGGAAAGCTTAGGCCAAAGGCACACGTGGTGTCTTCTCCTTGGCTGGCCTCCAGGTGCCTCAGAGCGTGGATCCGTCTGAAGACGAAGGGTTCCAGTCGGCATCCAATCTGACTCCCGACTCCCAGTCTGAGCACGGCACGACCCCGGAGATCGACCCGTGGGACGCGGTGCTCACCTATGAGGCCAGCAGGCGGCGGTGCTGGGAGCAGGTCGGCTGGTACGTGCGCCTAGGCCCTCCCCGGCCCCTGAGTGTGCGTTACCCAGAGAGCCGGGGGCGGGGCTGCTGGCAGAAGCCGCTGACGGGATTGGGGACCTGGGGTCTCGGTCGTGGCTGGTGCACAGAATTCTCTGTTCTGGGCGTTGGGAGATGCTGGGGCCGAGGCAAGGACTTCAGCTTCACGGAGGTTCCCGTGGGCCAGCGCCTGCAGGTCACACTTGCCGGCCGGCGCAGAGCCATGTCCTCACCACGAGGTTCCAGGCTGAGGAGTGGAGGTCGGCTGCAGGGTGCGGTCGGGGCTGGGGTGCAGAGGGAGCTTTCACTGTGCCCACTGCTGTCCGTCGTCGGGAAGGATGGGAGCGCTGTTCTCCGGCTGGCCGCTGTGGTGGCGGCAGTGTTTCCGTGGTCACTCAGCCGGGGCCAGGGGGCCTGTCTTTCTGCCACGGGCTTGTGTCTGGAAACCTCCCGGAGAGGGGAGGGAGGGCTCGCACGCAGGGTTATTGCTGAGTCATTAGAACTGTTTCCATTTAAACCCCAGCCCCTGGTTCCTGCTGTGGGCAGTTACAGAAGCTTTTCCCCACCAGAAGCAGAGCTGGCTGCCGGCACGGCTGGGCTGTACGCCGCCCCTGCCCGGGCCTGCGGCGGACCCACCTGTGTCTCCCCGAGGCTCCACAGGTGCCGCCGTTCTGGGGAAGCCACTTCCTTCTTCGGGGCGAGTCCTCTGGGGACAGGACCTTAGAGTGTCCTGCCTGGGCTTTTCTCCCTCGGCTCTGAGTCCGGGGTCGGAGGGCACAGGGGTGCTGGGACAAGCCTGCAGGAGTGGGCAGGAGCCCTGTGCTGCCCCTGCCCTCAGAGAGTCCTGAGTGATGGGAGAGCCCATGACGGCACTGTCAGTTAAAACACCGTGATTTGAACGATTCTGAGAGATATTGTTCTTGTACCTTCCACGCCCGACGTGGAGGTGAACATGTCCTGGGGTCCGACACCCGTCAACGTTAGAATGTCCAGCAGCTTGGAGCCTGTTGAGTTGCTAGATCTGAACCCCAGGCTCTTTTGGGAAGAGGAGAAAGAGCTGGTCAGGTAGTACAAACGAGAAGAAAAGTCTCAGAAAGGCCTGTGTTCCTGGCCTCTGTTCACTAAGAAATTACTTTCCCCAGGGGTTTTAAAAGACAGTTTTTTTTCTACTTTCCAGTAGATGTTGGTAGTTTTCAAAGGAAAGTTTTTAAATGTACCATGTTTTTGGCTGATTTTGAACGATGTGACTGGGTGAGGCAAATCCCTGGTGGTGCCCAGTGCCCAGAGCCGCACTCAAGACCCAGTGTGTCTGCTTTGTGCTGGCCCAGCCTGTCTGGCTCAGTGGTTGAGTGTTGACCTGTGAATCAGGAGGTCACAGTTTGATTCCCAGTCAGGGCACAGGACTGGGTTGTGGGCTGGATCCCAGTAGGGGGCGTGCAGGAGTCAGCCGATCAGTGATTCTCTCTCATCATTGATGTTTCTATCTCCCTCTTCCTCTCCCTCTCTGACATAAAATTAAAAAATCATGAGACTGCTCTGTCCATTCTTTGTGTAAGATGCACGCTCTTGCCGTTTTTAAGTATACAGCTGCTCAGTGACATTAAGTATATTCACATTGCTGTGTAGGCACCACCACCACCATCTTCAGAACTTTCCATCTTCCAAATTGAAACTCTGTCCCCATGAAACACTCCCATTCCTCCCCCAGCCCCTGCACCACCCCCTATTCTCTGAATCTGCCGATCTAGGAGCCTCTACGTGGAGTCAGCAGTCCTTCCTTGTCTGGCTTATTTCACCGAGCATAAGCTTCATCAAGGACCTGTGGTAGCAGGTCCCGAGTGTCCTTCCTTTTGAAGGCTGAATGCTCTAGGCTGTTGTGTTTTTAATCCACGCACCAGTCGACCGGCAGACACTCAGGCTGCTTCCATCTCCGGGCTGTTGTGAATGTGCTGCTGTGCACACGGGTGTGTAAGCCTCGTGCTTGTTTTTAAGACAAACATACGTGTGTGTCGGTCATCCTGAGAACCATCCTTGGGCCCGCTGGGTGCTTGGGGGTGGGACTCTGTGGATTGTCTGAGCCCACAGAGCTGACTGCGAAGCTGGTCACTGGTCGGACACGCCCGCTCTGTTTCTTAGACGTTGGGTTGTATTGAGTCACTTTCTCCTGCCTTTTGTTCGTGTAGCTGAGATGCCTGTGGCTCTGTCTCCACAGCCCGCCAGGCCACAGAGAAGAGCCCTACCTTACGGAGGCGGGAAGGGACGCCTTCGACAGCTTCTGCAGGCTGTGCTGCGGGGAGCTGCAGGCGCTGGGCGGGGGCCCGCCGGCCGCGCAGCCCCTGATGGTGCCGGAGTGCGAGCTGGTGAAGGACGTGCTGAATGTCTTGATTGGGGTCATGTCGGCCACGTTTCCCCTCTGCCAGGTAAGGGGGTGCTGGCACGCGGTCACTGCCCGAGCACTCCACAGGATAGGAGGAGGCCGGTGGGCCTGGGGGCCAGCTCTGCGGCAATGGCAGTGATGCATTCTCATTTCAGTCCTAGAAACTGTCCCTTTATTAATGACCTTTACAAACCGAACAAGAGTAAGGTGCTTGGTGCTCTCATTCCTTCTCTGGCTGTGTGTTACAGTGACTGATTCCCCTGGAACTGTCCTGGCATTCCTTCATTCCTTCATCCTGGCGCACCATCTCTCTTCTTTTTTTTTTTTTTTTAATTTCAGAGAGGAAGGAAGAGGGAGAGAGAGAAAAGTCAATGATGAGAATTATTGGTCAGCTGCCTCCTGTATGCCCTCTACTGGGTATTGAGCCTGCAGCCAAGGCATGTGCCCTTGACTGGAATTGAACCCGGGATCCTTCAGTCCGCAGGCCAACGCTCTACCTACTGAACCACACCAGCCAGGGCAAGCATTGTCCTTGTCTCGTCCCCCCCCCTCGTAATACTTTATTTTATTATTATTTATTTACCTATAATAAATCTTTATTGTTCATATTATTACAAGTGTTCTTCCCCTCCTCCCCCCATAGTTCCCCTCCTCCTGATACCTCACCCCACCCATGCCCTTACCCCTGCCACTGTCTTCATCCATAGGTATAAGATTTTTGTCCAATCTCTTCCCACACCACTCACACCCCTTTCCCCCTGAGAATTGTCAGTCCACTCTCTTTCCGTGTCCCTGATTCTATTATATTCACCAGTCCATTCTGTTCTTCAGACTTTTTATTCACTTGATTGTTAGATTCACTTGTTGGTAGGTATGTCTTTGATGTCTTTTGTTCATAATTTTTACATTTACCTTTTTCTCCTTCTTCCTCTTCTTAAAGAATACCCTTCAGCATTTCACATAATCCTGGTTTGGTGGTGATGAACTCCTTTAGCTTTTTCTTGTCTGTGAAGTTCTTTATCTGACCTTCAATTCTGAATGATAGCTTTGCTGGGTAGAGTCATCTTGGTGGTAGGTTCTTGCTGTTCATCACTTTGAATATTTTTTGCCACTCCCTTCTGGCCTGCATGGCTTCTGTTGAGAAATCAGCTGACAGTCGTATGGGTGCTCCCTGGTAGGTAATTAACTGTTTTTCTCTGCTTCTTTCAAGATTCTTTGTCTTTTGCTCTTGGAATTTTAATTGTGATGTGTCTTGGTGTGGTCCTTTTTGGATTCCTCTTGCTTGGGGTTCTGTGCACTTCCTGAACTTGTAAGTCTAGTTCTTTCACTAGGTAGGGAAAGTTTTCTGTTATTATTTCTTCAAATAGGCCTTCAATATCCTGTCCTCTCTTCTTTTGGCACCCAAAAATCCGGATGATTTCTGCTCTGTGTCTTGGGCTCTGGGCAGAGCGTGGCTGGGAACCTGGGTCTTGAACGTCAGGCCTCAGTGACCCCTCTGCCCTCTCCAGCCGGCCCAGGCCTTCGGGGTGAAGCAGGGCACCCACGTGTCGGGAACGTCGCCGGAGAGCATCAGCAGCCTCCTCTCGGAGGTGGCCATGTGCGGGACCCACTACGCCCGCCTGAGCCACTTCTCCCTGCAGCCCGTGCTGGACGCCTCCTGCAGCAAGGGCCTCGTGTTCCAGGTAGGCCGGCCTCCTGGGAGGGGCGCGGCTTCCCCTGGCGCTGCACACAGGAGCAGGGAGCGGGCCCAGGGCCTGCCTGCCACTGAGCCTTGTCTCCCGTAATGCCTGGAGCTGACCGTTACCCTTCAGGAACGGGGGCCTGGGATAGTGGGAGGCGGGTGTGGCCCACATGTGGGGGGCCTGGGGCAGGACCATGCAGGGGGGTGGGCACAGGCTGCTGTTCCTCTCCGGGTCCTGGTGCACCTTATGCAATCGACACAGTGGCTTCCCCCTATTTGGCGAGTTGAGTTCCAGGAGCCGGGGCTGGACCAGGTCTCCCCGAAAGCCTTCCCACTTTCCCTGCGCTGGGTACAGCCCCCAGGACAGCGTGCAGCTTCATGGGAGGGACAGGCAAATAGCTGAGCGGGGCATCTGGGAGCACTGATCGGGAGGAAGGCAGAGGGGGCAGGGCACCATGCCCAGTGGCGCTGGGCTGCGAGTCCTTCATGCTTTGGTACGGCCAAGGGGGGAGGGTCAGGTGGCGTGGAAAAGGGGTGGGGGTAGGGGACAGAAGGAAACTGGCCCAGGCAGACTGTCCACCATCAGGGACATGAGGGCAGCCCTGCCATCTCCTCGCTGGTGGGGTGGACGCTGGTTCTGGCGGCTCCTGCAGAGACGTGAGCTGAGCTGAGGCCCATTGTTACTGAGACCTCAGCCGTAGCCTGTGTCAGTGCCTGCCACCCTTCAGGATCCCCAGGCCTCCCTGCCCATTTTCCTGGTGTGGCTGGTCCCGGCTGCAGGGACAGGATCTGCAGAGGGCTCGGTCCTACCTCCCGGTTGGACGGGGGTGCCTGGGTGGGACCCACAGGTGCACATTCCTTGGGAAAAGAGCCCAGGATTAGGGGATGGCAGCTGAGCCCTTTCCTAGCACCAGTAGCCCTGAGCTCGGCGGTGTCTGTGCCCACTGCGTCCTCTCAGTCCCCTGTCCAATAGGCCTTCACCAGCGGCCTGAGAAGGTACCTGCAGTATTACCGGGCGTGTGTGCTCTCCACCCCGCCCACTCTGAGCCTCCTCACCATTGGCTTTCTCTTCAAGAAGCTGGGCCGGCAGCTCAGGTGAGCACAGCACAGCTGCCACGGGGTGTGTGTGTGTGCGCGTGCGTGTGCGGGGGGAGGGGGCGCGGCCGGGGCCTGGAAAACAGCCTCCTGAGAGCGATCTGGGCAGTGAGTTCATCAGGTGCTGGGCCTGGGCCTGTGATGTTGGCTTGAAAAGGTCATGGTGCTGGGAGAGGGCTCGGCCACCATGTGGGGCTCTGCCTGAAGGGCACACAGAGCCCCACAGAGCTGGGCCTTGGCCCTCAGGAGCCAGTTCGCTAACCCGGTGAACGATGTCCGCAGGTGCCGGTGGAGAAGAGGGTTCGGGGAGAGCAGGCCTTCCGGGCGAGGGGTGGAGGGTGGAGGCCTCCGAGGGCCGGACACGGGCCGTGAGGGAGGTGGGCAGGGGGGTGCTGGGCTGCCTGTGCACGGCCGTGGTGGAGAAGGTGAGGGGTGGAGGGTGGAGGCCTCCGAGGGCCGGACACGGGCCGTCAGGGAGGCGGGCAGGGGGGTGCTGGGCTGCCTGTGCACGGCTGTGGTGGAGAGGGTGAGGGCCTGGGAGGGCGGTAGCCTGGGAGGTGGCGGGAGTCCAGGAGGGGGTCGGGGCTGAGCCCGGGTGCTGGGAAAGGGCACGCTCAGTATGGGGGCCCTGGCTGAGTGGAAGGAGAGGGAGAGGCAGGGGTAACTGCAGAGGGACCCAGCAGGGCGCTTAGGGTGGAGATGCTTGGGGGCAGCTGGTGTTAGAGCCAGAGGGTTAAGGTGGGAGGGAAGGGCTAGGCCACGTTCTGCTTACCTGCTCTCCCCTGGCCTGCCTAGGTACCTGGCTGAGCTCTGTGGTGTGGGCACCTGCGGAGGAGAGTCCCAGGCCCCCTTCCCCACGGTGAGCTGTGTGGGACCCAGGAAAGGGGGCGAGGCTGAGGGTGACTGCCTTGGGCTGCCTATCCCCTCTGCTGTCTCATGCTCTCAGCCCTGCCCTCTGCGGTCTCCAGGGCGTGAAGCTGCTCTCCTACCTCTACCAGGAGGCCCTGGACAACTGCAGCAACGAGCACTACCCGGTGCTGCTGTCGCTGCTCAAGACCAGCTGCGAGCCCTACACCCGGTGGGCGAGGGGTCTGGGGTGGGGCCCGGGGTGGGCAGGTTGCACTCTGTCTCTGCAGGTGCTTGAGCCAAATTCCCTTGGCCCCCCCCCCCCCCCCCACACACACACACCTGCTGAGTGCAGGGACGTCCAATGGGGAGGGAGCGGCATCGTCAGGGCTGGGACGGGGCTCCTTGCGCACACTCCACCCCGTGGCCGCCCCGCCCATCTCACTGCTGGCCCCACCCTGGCAGGTTCATCTACGACTGGGTGTACAGTGGGGTCTTCAGAGACGTGTACGGCGAGTTCATGATCCAGGTGAACCACGACTACCTGGGCTTCAGAGGTAGGTGGTGGCTGGCTGTGTGCTGGGCTCCGTGCTGTCCGGGGGTCAGGGGGTCCTGGACGCAGCCCAGCATGTCCTGTCCCACGCCCAGACAAGTTTTACTGGACCCACGGCTACGTGCTCCTCGCCAAGGAGGCCGAGGACTGTGTGCCCGCCTTCCTGAAGCACATCGCCCACGACGTGTACGTCTGTGGGAAGACCATCAACCTGCTGAAGCTCTGCTGCCCCCAGGTGAGTGAGGAGCCACGCTCCCCTCTGCTCTCCTCGCCTGCCTTGTCCTCCGGCCTCAGAGTGAGGTCCCCCCAGACCTGGCCATCGGTCCTTGCCGCCGCTGGGCCAGCTCGTTGGAGCTGGGACGTGGTGACTTCTCCCTCAGGGCCCCTGAGTTCAATGAGGGCTCCTGCCTCCGGCTCATGCTCACGGAGGGAGGGAAAGCAGAGGCGTCCTGAGGCCGAGGGGCAGCGTGTCCTCCCCTGCTCCTCGGGAGAGCGGCCCCTCGGTGGGGAGGGCCTGCGTCTGCAGGGAAATGGACAGGCTGGTTCAGGGAGCTGTGTCTGGGGCACAGGCTTGGACAGAGGCCTGTGCCAGCGTCCACGTGGCCAAGGCTGGGGCAGCATTTTTTTTTAATATATATTTTATTGATTTTTATAGAGAGGAAGGGAGAGAGAGAGTTAGAAACATCGATGAGAGAGAGTCATCGATCAGCTGCCTCTTGCACACCCCCTACTGGGGATGTGCCCGCAACCAAGGTACATGCCCTTGACTGGAATCGAACCCGGGACCCTTCGGTCCCCAAGCCGACGCTCTATCCATTGAGCCAAACCGGTCCCGGCTGGGGCAGCCTTTTTGAGGAGCAGTCTGATGTCTGAGCAGAGGCAGGCGCTGGCCAGGTGGGCCTAGGGCTTTCAGGGACCAGGGTCAGTGGGGGTGGAGGACCAGGGCAGACGGCCAGGTGTGAGCTCGGAGCCGGGGAGGGTGCTGTCCTCTTGTGAAGGAGTGGGCTGCCCATGAGGTGACCGGCAGCACAGAAGCAGAGCTGTGTGTGGGCCCCTTTGTTGCAGCATTATATCTGCTGGTCCGACGTCCCCGTGCCCCGGATCTCGGTGATTTTCTCCCTTGAGGAGCTGAAGGAGATTGAGAAGGACTGTGCCATCTACGTGGGAAGGATGGAGAGGGTGGCGCGTCACAGCTCCATCAGCAAGGAGGAGAAGGTTCAAGGACCATAGCCCCGGGGGCTTCCCTCACTCCCTTCTCCTCTCCCCACTCCGTCCTCCGCTCCCAGGGGTGCTGGGTTTGGGGTGTGCAAGACGGTGCGGCGGTCTCGGTCCTAGGTGTGTGTCTGGGTTGGGCAACCAAGGGCAGGGATTCTGTCCTCTCTTCTCTGGGAGCTGGCTGGGCGCTGGCCCTCTGTCCCTGAAGGGATGTCACTCCTGAGCTCACACACACACACACACACACACACACACACACACACACACACCTGGCGACAGCCTCAGCTCCTGTGCAGGACCCTGTGTCTGATGTCACTGTTTAGGGCGGGCAGGGGGCGGGGGGCAGGGCACGGTCCCTGGGGGGGTCCACCTGGGGTCTGAGCAGCCTGTTGCAGGTCCTCCAGCCCAGGGGTGGGCAGAGAGGTGGCTGGGTTCACCGCCCGTCTTTTCCAGGAATTACGAATGGAGATTGCGAAGCAAGAGTTAATCGTCCAGGCCCGAGAAGCGGCGTCCAGGGTCCTGAGTGCACTGAGCGGTGCGTGTCGGCTCGGGTCCCTCTCTGGGATGCTGGCTGCGGCCTGTGGGGGCTCCTCAGGACGGCGCTTGTGTCTCCTGCAGACCGGCAGATGTCGGAACGGATGGCCTTGGATGCTCGGAAGCGAGAGCAGTTTCAGAGGCTGAAGGAGCAGTTTGTGAAGGACCAGGAGGTGGGCAGGCTGTGGGTCCTGGGGTGGGGGGCGGCTTGAGAGCTGGGTTTAGCATTGAAGCTGCCTGTGGGTGTGTCCTGCAGCGACGCCGGGCAGCCCGGCAGGAGGAGCTGGATGATGACTTCAGCTACGCCCGAGAGCTCCGGGCCCGGGAACGGAGGCTGCAGGCCCTGGAGGAGCAGCTGGAGAGGAAGGCGAGGTGGGTGGCTGTGGGGTGGTCACTCCGGCTGACCCTCCGCGGTGAGGGCACGGCAGGCCCCAAGACAGGTTTGATCTTGGTGATGGTTGTTTTACTTTTTATTTGGAAAACTTTCAAATCTTGTCTTGACTTCAAGCACCACTTGGCCTCGGTGCTCGTGGACGTAGACATGAGCACGTCCATGTGTCCTCAGCCCTCAGGATGTGCTGGTGGGTGTGTGGGTTGGAGTCCAGGCAGATCTGCACACCCTGTCTCTCGCCTCTGGAGTTAAACAGCTCCTGTTCATTTAACGTGAAGCCTGCTAGCCTGACAGAGTTGGGCGTTTGTCCAGCACAGCATCCGACAGTCGGGCTCTCACTGTGTCAGACTCGTCCCACCCTCCGGGGGTTCTGAGTCCCCCACGCCCAGGGGAGAGCTGGGAGCAGAGTGGCCTCAGGGGGTTCTTCGTAGAAGGGGCTGTCCCTTCCTGCTCATGGCCTTGGTGGCCTGACCTCAGATACTGTTTGTAGAGCTGAGCCCTGAAGCCTGAGTGATGTACGCACACGTCTGTGTGTGTGTATGTGCACGTGTGTGGGAATGTGCGTGTGGGTAGAAGCTATTCTCCTTCCTTCCTGTGCAGCTGAGGAAGGGAGGCTGCCCCAGAGGGCCCCTGCCTCAGTGCAGAGGCGCATTCTGGTGGTCATTCAGCAGGCGTGAGCCGGGCCCTGGCCGGGCGCCTGCCCTGTGGGCAGAGCAGCTAGCCTGGTGAGGCCCCTGCAGGAGCTGTGGGTGCAGAGGGACCACCTGGGGCCTGGGAAGGTGCCAGGCTGTGCAGACCACCTGCCGGGGCCTCTGTCGTGGAGAACTGTCCCCAAGGGGAGCCAGCTGGACAGTGTGGTGACTGGTGACCCGTTCTCTCTGGGTGTGGCTTCAGGCAGGCGCTGGTTGACCATTATAGCAAGTTGTCTGCAGAGGCAGCTCGTCGGGAGCAGAAGGCGTTGTGGAAGATCCAGAGGCACAGGCTCGCGAGCACGCGAGCTCGCTTTCTCTTAGAAGATGAGGAGCACATTCAGGTGTGTCAGGGGCCCTCCTCCTGGGCCTGAGGCCCCAGGACCCCCTGGAACTTCATGCAGACCCGTGTGCCCTGGGGAAGGGACGGTAACTCCCTCAGTTCCTGGGATGTGCTGTGTGGGGCCGTGCGGGCTGTCTATAGGCCGAGGGCACAGCCTGTGGTCTCGGTGCTGCTGCAGTGGGGCTGGTGGGCGCTGAGGCTCCGGGCCGGGTGGCTCTGGGCGGAGGGTCGGGTCTGCTCTCTGTGCAGCTGCCACCTCACCCTGTAATTGAATTCCAGGCCATGCTGAGAGACGCGTCCGAGGGGAGGCCCCCAGAGCCGCCGGCGGTGTGCCCCAGTGCATGCTCCCAGGTGAGGGGCCAGGCCGCATCCGGGGATGCCGCGTGGGGCTCTGAGCTGGGTCCCAGGCCTGTGCTGCCCTGGAACACAGTGGTGCCTGTCCTGTGTCTCCACAGTCCCCAGAACTGACTTTGGGGATAGAGCCAGGTAACCAGGGGTCCAACATGCTCTTGTGTTTCAGGCCTCGTCTCTGGGCCCTGGGCACCCTGATGGAGGTGGCAGCTGTGATTCTGGGTCTGCAGAGCAGCATGTGGCTGCCTGGGATGGCCTAGGCCGGCCAAGGGAGCTGATGCCGCAGCTCCTCGCGCCCCCAGCACTGGGGGCCTGCAGCGGCTCGGAGCTGGGAGCAGGCCTGCAGCCAGGGCAGGCCCAGGGGCCGGGGCTGTTCTCTGCAGGCCTCAGTATCCAAGATTTCCTGACCACGGGCCCGGCTGCTAAGCAGCCTGAGGACACTGGGGTGGCCCCTGTCTTGGAGGAGGCCCTGCAGACCATCGGTTCAGATTTGCGTGCCTCTGCTTCATCAGCCACAACGGGCTGCTCTGGGCCACAGGAGTACGATTTCAGAACTGTCCTGAGGCCAGCTCTGGTCACCTCGGCCCCAGAGACCCTCCAGACTATGGGAGGCAGCTTAGGCTGCGAGGGGCCGCAGCTGAGGGGAGACACTCACGTGTGTACGCTGGACACCAGTGTCCCAGATGGGCAGGTGGCTCTGCCTCACCCATGCCTACCCAGGAATAGCCTCCCCCAGGAGGGGAGTAGCCAGGCCATGGGGCAGCCTCTTGGGCATGTGTCTGAGGGTAGTAGTCTCACAGGGAGTTATACTTCTGGAACGGCCCCTTCCCGGCCACGCTGGAATGTCCACGGACACGTGTCTGATGCCAGCATCAAGGTGGGGGAGAACGTGTGGGACGTGGCATCCTCCAGGCCACACTGGAATGCCCATGGACACGTGTCTGATGCCAGCATCAAGGTGGGGGAGAACGTGTGGGACGTGGCACCCTCCAGGCCACGGTGGAACATCCATGGACACGTGTCTGATGCCAGCATCAAGGTGGGCGAGAACGTGTGGGACGTGGCATCCTCCAGGCCACGCTGGAATGCCCATGGACACGTGTCTGATGCCAGCATCAAGGTGGGGGAGAACGTGTGGGACGTGGCACCCTCCAGGCCACGCTGGAATGCCCATGGACACGTGTCTGATGCCAGCTTCAAGGTGGGGGAGAACGTGTGTGACGTGGCACCCTCCCGGCCACAGTGGAACGTCCACGGACACGTGTCTCAGTCCCACATGATGCTGGGAGCGCCCCTAGGGGAAACCCAGCATGATACACCCAGGCCCCTTCAGAGCTCCCCCGACCACATGTCCCAGCCAGCCCTCAGCCTGGGCACCCAGAGCTCTACCTGGGAACACAGTTCACAGCTGTCGGCAGAACCGGCCGCGGCCGGCTCCTGCACGCCGGTGGCTGGCTCTGGGGAAGAAGGTGGCCTCCAGGCCCTGCCAGGTGCTGAGGCGGGATCCAGTGCTGTGGGAGGCAGCACCTGTGAGCCAGGTCAGTGGACAGCTGTCCTGTCACTGGTGGTGGTGGTCCAGGAGGGGGAGAAGGAAGGGCGAGAAGTCGCTGTCCTGGGGGCTTGGGAGGTGCTGCCCCATAGCAGGCACGTACCCCTGACCCCCCTCCCGGCCCTTTTGTGCACTCAGGCCCAGGGAGGAGCGGAGACACCGAGGACAGCTCTTCCAGTCAGCCTGCAGGCTCTCAGGTCAGGCTGAGGAGGGTGGGGGCATGCTCTGCTGGCCACCCCTGCCCGGCCTTGTGTGGGCAGCGAGCCACCTGCAAAGGAAAGGGGCATGGTTGTGACGCTGGGTTGTCTTAGGAATGTGCAGCCACCCCGAGCCTAGAAGAGGAGGCGGCGGACAGGCGCCAGGACAGGGAGCAGGCCTACCTGGCAGGCCTGGTGGAGCAGTACCAGCTGGAGCAGTACCCGGACAGCTATGAGGCCATGTGTGCGTGAGCACGTGGTGGGGGTGAGGGGGCGGGCACCGGGAGGCGCCCCTGGCGACATGAGCTGTGCCGTCCCTGCAGCAGAGCCTCCGGTGGCATGCCTCCTACACCATGGGCTTCCCCGGGCCTTCTCCCTCCCCGAAGACACCCGGGGCCCGTCGGACACGGAGGAGACCACGGAGGAGACCGCCGTGCAGCTGAGTGAGCTGCTGCCGCTGCCTGTTCTCATGAAGCACTCGGTCACTGCGCCGCTGGCCGCCCAGTGAGTGCCGCCCACCTCCTGGCCCCGCCGCCTCCACTTGCCCCACACACCTGCCTGACCCAGCCCCTCCGCAGCGTGTCCCTGGTGAACAAGGCTGCCGTGGACTACTTCTTCGTGGAGCTGCAGCTGGAGGCGCACTTCGAGGCGCTGCGGCACTTCCTGCTGATGGAGGACGGCGAGTTCGCGCAGTCCCTGAGCGACTTGCTCTTTGAGAAGGTGGGCCCGGGGCGGTGGGGGCGGCAGCGGCTGCTGGGCTGGACGGCCTCGGGACTCCTTCCTCTCCTGCAGCTGGGCGCAGGGCAGACGCCCGGGGAGCTCCTCAACCCGCTGGTGCTCAACGCGGTGCTGCGCAAGGCGCTGCAGTACAGCTTGCACGGCGACTCCCCGCTCGCCGCCAACCTCTCCTTTGCCCTCAAGTTCCTGCCAGAGGCCTTTGTCCCCAACGCCCCGGACGTGCTGAGCTGCCTGGAGCTCAGGTACAAGGTCAGCAGAGTTGGAGGTATGGGTGGGCTCGGCTGGCTGGGCTGGCCCTCTAGGAGTGCTGAGTCAACGCCCTGCAGGTTGACTGGCCCCTCAACATCGTCATCACCGAGAGCTGCCTGAGCAGGTACAGCGGCATCTTCTCCTTCCTGCTGCAGCTGAAGCTCATGATGTGGACGCTCAAGGACGTCTGTTTTCACCTGAAGCGCACAGGTGAGGCCTGCCCACGCCCACACCCACGTCCACGCCCTCAGCTTGGGGCGTTGGCCATGCAGCAGCTGCTCATCCCCCTGCACAGCTCTCGTGAGCCCCGCGGCTGGCTCCGTGCAGTTCCGACAGCTGCAGCTCTTCAAACACGAGATGCAGCACTTCGTGAAGGTCATCCAGGGCTACATCGCCAACCAGATCCTGCACGTCACCTGGTGTGAGTTCCGGGCCCGGCTGGCCACAGTGGGGGACCTCGAGGAGATCCAGCGCGCCCACGCCGAGTACCTGCACAAGGCCGTCTTCCGGTGAGGCTCAGGCACGGGGTGGGGACACGCGGGGGAAGGGGGGGCATCAGGGTTACCCTGAGGGCGTCACCCCACCCACCGGCATCGCCTTTGCTCCCCAGGGGCCTGCTGACAGAGAAGGCGGCTCCCGTCATGAACATCATCCACAGCGTCTTCAGCTTGGTCCTCAAGTTCCGCAGCCAGCTCATCTCCCAGCCCTGGGGCCCAGCCGGCGGCCCCCACGGCGCTGAACACCCCAACTTTGCCCTCATGCAGCAGTCCTACAACACCTTCAAGTACTACTCCCACTTCCTTTTCAAAGGTGAGCCATCCGCACTGGCAGGTGGGCTGCCATCGGCATCGGGGGCAGAAGGGCAGGGCCAAGGGAGGGCCCCCATCTACTCACTGTCCTTCCCACCCATCTACTCACTGCTCCCCCCAGTGGTGACCAAGCTGGTGAACCGAGGCTACCAGCCCCACCTGGAGGACTTCCTGCTGCGCATCAACTTCAACAACTACTACCAGGATGCCTAGCTGCTCGCCTGGGTGCAGGCCAGTCAAGGTGCCTCTGGGCGGGTCCAGGGGTGGGCTGGGTAGAATGACCACACAGAGATGGGCCTTGGAGCTGTTTATTTAGGGGCAGTTCTGAGAAGCAGGAGCCTGCAGTGCCGGCCTCCCAGGCTGCCATGGGGGCTGTGGCTGCTGGGTCCTCCTGGGTCCGGTCCCTCTGCTGCCCTGCCCTTGCGCGAAGCAGCTTTTCATGGGGAGCATGCTGCTGTGCTGGGCTGCTGAGTCGGTGTCAGACAGAGACGGGTCAGGTCCTGACTGGACGTCCCTGCCGTCATGGAGAGACGGG
This sequence comes from Pipistrellus nathusii, assembly GCA_963693515.1. Taxonomy (NCBI): domain Eukaryota; kingdom Metazoa; phylum Chordata; class Mammalia; order Chiroptera; family Vespertilionidae; genus Pipistrellus; species Pipistrellus nathusii. The sequence goes on along the minus strand of OY882860.1, from coordinate 190,091,945 downwards.
GTGGGCTGCTCGCTGCTGGGCACCGCCTCATGGACTCAGGGTCAACTTGCCTCGGGGCCTCGGCCTCCAAGGCGGTTACGAGGATCACGTCACACACAGCTCCGCGGCCCAGAGCGGGGGCTTGCTGCTGTAGGAGCGGCGCCTCTCTGCTGGGCTGCCGGCCCCCTCGGGCTCGGCGGCCCCCGGGACCTCGGTGGTCTCCCCCTCCCTGTGGTACGGGGCCTCCAGCAGCTTCAGCACCCGTCGCACCTGGAGAGGAGCAAGGGGGGGTTATGGGGACCCTCCCTCCCTGGCCCAGCCCCTCCTGCAGGACTTAGGGGAGGAGGGTTGGGCGTGTCCTTGCCTCTGAGAAGTCTCCGTTCTCGGCAGCCTCGATGGCGTTCTGCGCGATGTAGTTCCGCAGCACGTACTTGGGGTTGTTGGCGTGCATGACACGCGTGCGCTCAGCCTGCCAGGCGTCCTGGTCAGCGGCACCTTCCCTGTCCTCCTCCAGCCTGGCCCTGCAACCACAAGCCCACCTTGGCAGCAGCCTCGGCTCCCACCTCCCCGTCGAGCTCCCCGAGATGGTGCCCCAGCAGGCACACTGTGCCCATTGTGCACGCTCGGCCGGCTCACCTGTACGCCTGGAGCCAGTCCGCCCAGTGGCCCCTGTTCCTGCTCAGCAGCTCGGCCGGGCTCAGCTGCTCCAGCCGCGACTGCTGCTCCACGCGCTCCAGCTCCTTTGTGACGTTGGCCCGGGTGCCGATCAGCGCAAAGAGCTGCGGGTTTGACTGCGCCAGCATCAGCATCATGGAGAGCTGCCTGGGTGGGGAGCGGCCGTGAGCGTGTCCAGGAGGCTGCAGCGCCCTCCCTGGCTGTGCACATAGCCTGGGACTCTGCACATCTGGCTGCCCCAGAGGGATGGCCTCAGCGGCCCTGCTGCACCCCACTACAGCCTGACTGAAGGGGAGCCCAGCCCCAATGGACGAGGTAGATGTGGGCACCTGCCAGCTGGGCACCCTGTTCAGCAGCCCCTCCATGTGATGGGACACAGCTGCACCCAAGGATATGCCACAGGCTGACTCAGGTGGCCCTGGGGTGGGCAAGGCACTGTCTCTGCCCCCACCCAGCACTGACTGCTGGGAGAAGCTCACTGAAGTCAGGGGCAGGTCCTGCCAGCAGTCCACCTGGGTCCCGAGGCCCTGCACGGCCGTATTAAATTCCTCTGGCCAGTCTACAGGCTTGTTTATTAAAATGTGCCACCACGCCTCCCAGGTCTTGCCCTGAGTGTGGGCTGCACCCCATGGATATGTGTGCTCTTCCTGATGGGAGATGGTGCCTGAGGCAACGGAGAGCAGAGACCACCATCCCCCAGTCTGGGCCCTGGGCCTCCCCGTCCAGCGTTGGCATCACTGTCCTTTCCTCTGACCACCGCTCATTCCTGGGAGGCGAGCAGCTGCCCGGATCCCAGGCATCCAGCCAACTGTGTCAGCACCCCTGATGGGCAGCCCCTCACGCTCTGTTCTAAACAAATTCCAAGGAAGCAAGACCCGAGCACCCACCGGGGATCCATCTGGGGCCGGAAGGCAAGCCGCAGCTCCTCCAGGGAGGCACATTGCTCCATGAGCGCAGCCAGGAACTCGGCCAGGCCCGGGGAATCTGGCCCCACTGGGAAGGAGCTCAGCAGGTAGAAGGTATTTGTGAAGTCGGCACCTGGAACACACAGCTGCTCAGGGACAGGGGGCAGAGGCCAGGCTCTGTGCTGCCCTCCTGCAGCATTCTCTGCTCACAGGCTGACGCACACGCGTCCATCTTACCCGGTGGGAGGCACATTGCATTGTCAGGTCCAGTGTGTTCTCAGTCCCTACCCAGCTCAGCCACAACTCAGCACCAGACAAGTCCTCAAGGTCCCCACCCCAGCTTCTTCATCTGTAAAATGGGTACAATAGCGAAGGCACTGGGGTCGGCCCCTGGCCTCAGGAGCTGCAGTGTCCCCAGACCCCTGAAACATGCCCAAAGGACTCATTATGACCTGTCAGAACACAGTCACCATAACCCGTAAGAAAACCTCCAGCCCTAGCTGGTTTGCTCAGTGGGTAGAGCGTTGGCCTGTGAACTGAAAGGTCCCGGGTTTGATTCTGGTCAGGGCACAGGGGTTTTGGGCTTGATCCCCAGTGGAGGACTTGCAGGAGGCAGCCGATCTGTGATTCTCTCTCATCATTGATGTTTCTATCTCTCCCTCTCCCTTCCTCTCTGAAATCAACAAAAAATTTTTAAAAAATGGAACAGGCCGCCTCCCCCCCCCCCCCCCCCCCCCCCCCCGAAGAAACAAGAAGGGAATGAATTCAGTGTTACCAAAGAACCAACGAAACATGAAAGCAGCAATGGAGAGAATGAGGGCAAATGGTGTCAGACACAGCCAACAAACAGCAAATGGCCAGGGGTGCTTCCTTCTCATCAATCACGTAAAAAGTAAATGAGTTTAATTCCAATCAACAAGCAGAGATTGGCAGGATGGAGTAAAACAAGATCCACTACACCATCTGAGACGTACTTTAGAATCAAGGTGAGCGTGGGAGGTTGGAGACAGGTCCTGTGCAAATAGCCTAGAGCCTGGTGGCAGCGGGTTTAAGTACAAATGTCTAAGGGCAAAGAGGAGCGTTGTATGATGTGCTCGGACGGGCACATGCCCCTCACACGTGACCACACGCACACTACGTGGAGAGCCCGATGGGCAAGGCCAACGCCCATCCAACTGAAGGGAGAAAGCAGCCACGTCCCCTTCCAACAAGGGGTGTGGCGTCCAGATGGACGTTCAAACACCCACACCCTAACGGCAGTAAGCCCCCCGGGCCACAACACTTCCTGGGAGCCACACGCCCCCGAAGGCCACGGAGGCCACCAGACGAGTCTGATACGTTTACGAGGGCTGGCTGGAATCTTCGCCAGCCACAGTGGAATGAAGCTGAAACCACAAACAAGGAAAATGGGAAATTATAAATGTGGAAATCAACATAATCCAAAGGCCCACCAAAGAAATCACAAGGGAAATGGTAAAATACGCAGAAAGACACAGGAGCGAGCCATGGATGCCAACTTTGAAAGATGGATCTCTCCTCATAAAACCGGTTTGTGACCACTTGTTCCCTAGTCACTGGGCTCATATTGCAATATACACAAACACCAAATCGTGCTGTACGCCTGAAGTGAACACGTCAACTACCAATTAAAGACATCAGATCAATTGCCTAACAGCATACCTAACAAACCAGAAAAAGAACAGCAAAACCAGTGCGCAGCAGGGAAGGAACTAAAGATTACAGCAGAGAGAATGAAACAGAAAAATCAATAACACAAATTGTTCTCTGAAAAGAATCAACAAATTGATAAACTTAACTACACCGACAAAGAAGATACAAAGAACGGAAATCAGAACCCAAAGACTAAGAGAACACATGAAGAGTTACATGCCAGTAAGTCAGGTACGTGGTGAAACTGGGCAAGTTCCTAGGACCACACAAACTACAATGGACTTAAGAAGAAATAACATCTAGTTCTGTAACTGGTGAGAATACAAACAACTCCCAATCTAATACTTCCCAAGACAGAAAAGCCCAGCACTGACCCTTTACTGGTGAATTCTATTAAACATTTAAAGAATTACCACCACCCTGGCTGGTGTTGCTCAGTGGATAGAGCGTCAGCCTGCAGATTGAAGGGTTCCAGGTTCGATTCCCTGTCAGGGCACATGCCCACACTGCAGGCTTGATCCTCAGTAGGGGGCAAGCAGGAGGCAGCTGATCAATGATGCTCGTCATTGATGTTTCATTCTCCCCTCTGAAATCAATAAAAATATACTTAAAGAATTATCGCCAATCCTTCTCAAACTCTTCTGAAAATCAGGAAACAATTCTTAATTTACTTTGTGAGGCTGGCACTGCCTTGACATCAAAGCCACAGACACTGCAAGGAAAGAAAGCTACAGGCCAAGTCCATCTACTCAGAGGGCCAGGCCCATGACCAGCAGGGTCTGCCAGGAGCACATGGGGCTGTGACTTCTCCCCAGCGTGAGGGCCAGGAGGCAGTCGGGTCATGAAGGTGGGGCCTCCTGTGGGACCTGTTCGGGTGAGGAGAGACAAAGCTCCACCCTCCCTGCCCTGCCAGGAGGACCCAGCGTGGAGATAGCCTCTGTGAGTGAGCAGCGGCCTTACCAACAACCCCCTGCACTGGCACCTCCGTCTTGGCCTTCCAGCCTCCAGAACGAGACGAATGGCTGTGGCGATTTATTATAGATCACACGGACTAAGACAGGATATGAAGGAAGGCATAAAACCACGTGGTTGTCTCAACGGACACAAAATGGTAAAAGCACCCAAACTGGAAATGGCGGCATGAGGAGGCGCAGTCCGCCTGCTCTGTGGTGGCGACAGGAAGCTTGCCCTTCCAGCCAGAGCTCGGCCAGCCTACACGCCCGGGCCCCACTGCCAAGTGCAGGACCAAGAGGGCTGTTTTCACAGCAGAGAGGGACAGCCAGGCTAGTGGTGCTGAGCACAGCAGGCCCAGCGCACAACACAGCAGTCTCTGCCTCCAGCAGCTCGGGGCCTGTAGGACCCAGTGCTCGGGACACACGGGCTGTGGGATTCAGCTCCGGTGAGGGCCCGAAGGGGTCCGTTCACAGGGCAGCGGGGAAGATGGCTGAACCACAGTGAAATGTACCCAGTGCCCCTGGCGTGCACACTGAGGACCGGTGAAAGGTGGACTTCACCTCACGTCTGGCCACAGCAGCATGCCGAGCCCACACGCGTGCGCCCACTCCGCTCACCGGTCAGGTGCATGGTCTCCAGGAGCTTGGCCACCAGCGCGGCGTCCTCCTCCCGCTCGGCCTGCACGAGGCCCAGCTTCCTGCGCATCTTGTGCAAGTAGTGCCTGTGGAACTCGGTGTCATACTCCTCGGCCAGGATGGCCTCGCCCTGCTCCAGGGGCAGCTCGGGCACCAGGGCCTCAGCCAGCTTCTGCAGGTTCCACTTGCACACTTCGGGCTGCTTGCTGAACGAGTAGCGCCCGGCATTGTCCGAGGCGTTGCACACGTGGTCAGGGTCGTACCTGCACACGGGGAGAAGGTGTTGCCCATGTGGCTGCTGTCTCCTGCCGTCCCCCAGGGGTCCTGGCCCTAAGGGCTGAGCTCAAAGACCCTGCAGAGTCCTCCACACTATCCTGCCGCCAGCTGACCATCAGCCACCAGCCCGACAGTCCGCCTCCAGAGCAGGGAAGATGTCCTTGGCGCTGCCCCCGGGCACCTGCCCAGGCCGGCACTGCCTGCCCTGCTCACCACCTGCTCCTAGCCTGGCCCCTTCAGGACCTGCCAGGGTGGGACACCCTTTTAAAATGCTTTTTCTCAGCTTGAAACCCTCCAGGGGACTCCCACCAGCTTGGCCTGAGGCCCCTCCCCTGCCCAGCGACTCGGCGCTGTGGGGGTGTGCCCACCTGTCCAGAAAGCCGAAGGGCCCGTAGTCGATGGTGAGCCCCACAATGCTCATGTTGTCCGTGTTGAGCACGCCGTGGCAGAAGCCGACACACTGCCACTCAGCCACCATCCGGGCCGTGCGACGTGTCACCTGGGGCAGGACGGGCCTGGTTGCTCCCTCCAGCCCCTCCCCGCCCGTCTTCCCTCCCAGGGGCCAGTTGTGCTCCTCTGAGGGGCCCTGGTCCGGATCCTGTCGTGTCGACCAACACTCGGCCGTAGGGAGGACCTGAGACGTGAGGAGAGCTCTAGCCCCACATTCACCATCTACTTCTTTCAGATCCTCACTGGCTTGGACTTTTACCAGAAAAACACGAAGCCTGAATCCTGCGACTCAGGCCCAATGGGAAGACCACGTGGAAACAAGGAAGTTACACTCGTCAGGCAAAACCCTCCCTGGTCCAGGCGCCTGTGCTGGGCCTGCCTGGCCCCACGGGCTGCCCAGGAAGGAGGTCCAGGTGGTCTGTCCGGCCACCAGCCCTGCTGTTCATGCCCAGGCCCACTGCTCAGCACCCCATGCAGCCGCGGGGACATGCCGGCCACAGGGAGAGCAGGGGCCCCCACAAGACATCCCTAGTGCCCGGTGTCCAGACCCTGGCTCACAGGTGCCACCCTCCCCAGAGGCTGAGGACTCCAGGCACCGACTGGGCAGCACCCTCCTCGGCTGCAAACACGCTCAGAGCAGCCCCTCAGCAGGTGTGAGCTGAGGGAGATGGTGCCGCAACAGCAGGCGCGATGACCGCACAGGACGGCCCCCAAACATCTGCTCGGCCGGCGCCCACTTCTGGTGGGAAGAGGGCTGACCCAGGGCCCTCAGCCCCGGGGTCTCCGGGCCCCCAAGGCCCAGGGCAGGCAGACCTGGCACCTCGGACCCACCTCGCGGAAGAAGGCAGCGTTCCTCTGCACGGAGTCGCTGGCGTGCGTGGCCTGGATTTCAGGGTAGAAAGTGCTGACCACATAGTCCAGCATCTGCACACGGATGTCGTTCCTCCCCACGCTGGGGCCCGCACGACCCGTGTGCTCATCCTCAGCCTTAAAGATCTCAAAGGACCCGAACCTGCAGGGAGGCCCGGGGTTCAACAGGTTAACCATGACCCATCCCCTGGAAAAAGGAGAGAGAAATCTGGCCCCTGGACGCAGCTGACAGCGGAACACCAACCAGTGACACAGCACAGCAGGCACCTCTGGCCACGCTCACACGGCCGCTGAGGTGAGGTGGGGAGGCCCCTCTGAGGTGGGGAGGCCCACACCCAGGATGTGCGGGCACTGACATCCTGCAGCGGGCACTCTGGTCACTGTGCCCTGGGCCGTGCAGAGTGCCCGGAGACGTGTGGTCGTCCTGACAGCTCCTACCAGCAGCCGGTGGGCTGAGGCTAGCGATGCTGCCACGGCAATGACGGGTCACAATGCCTGTGGTGCCACGAGGGGTCTCCCTCTGGGGACTGGCCTGGTGACTCCCGAGCCATCTTGGGTGCCCAGACATACATATACAGGGTTGGTTCGGCCCCAAAACCACCTCTTGACACACTGGGTTTGATGCCAGGCAGCATGGTGCCATCTGGACGGACAAACGGGCTCCTCTCAGAGATGGAGCCAGAGAGGAGTCTGCCGAGTGAGCGGGTGTGAGGGACACAGCACGTCAGGCCGGTAACAGCCCCTAACTCATCACAACACTACGCGTGACCACGTTCTCGGAGGGTTTCAGGCTCCGTCAGACTCGCCTCTCAGACGCCTGCTTGGACAGCCCCTCCTCTGCCGCACCCAGCAGCCTCTCAGACGCTCGGGGCGCCTGTGGACTCGCTGCCACGGCCGCCGCCACCCCATCCCTTCTGGCGGCATCAGTGTTGGGCAAGGAATCTGGGAGGCACGACTGTCCACACGCAGGACGGGGCTCCTGACCCAGAGAACACCCGGGACCTTCTGCCGGTGACCTGCCCGGGGGTCACAGCGCCTCCTTCACGGGCAGTCGGCTTCCGCCTCCTGGGCACCGGCCCTCTGTGTCCGAGCTGCACGAGCGTCTCCCGGGCCCGCAGGCAGCCGGAGCGTTACCTGAGGAAGGTGGAGGCGATCCGCAGCACCACCGCGCAGGGCTCGTGCTTGGGGTTGCCGTCGTAGAACACGTCGCGCACGACCGTGGACTCGGACGTGACGCAGGCGCCGGCCCGCGTGGTGGGCACCCCCAGGTGGAACATGGCCTCGCTGCACAGGAACTCCCGGATGCTGGAGCGCAGGACCTTGCGGCCGTCAGCCTGTCTGGAATCAAACACGGGTCACTGTGGTGCTGGCAGGGGCCTCCACGCAAGGCTCAGTGCAGACGCAGGACGGAAACAGCCTGCTAACAGCCATTAAAAACAATTCACGGCTGTGCTAACATCAGCCCCAATGTTGTCCCAGGTCTGGAGCCAGTGAGCGCTTGGCCTGGAGCTGAAAGGGAAGGGCAGTGAAGGCCCCGACACCCCACACGGACCCAGCCTGCCGCCATGTCCCCCCTCCCTCTCTCTCATTCTCTCTCTCACACACACACACACACACACACACACACTCATTCGGCACTGCAGTTCTACGTTTACTCCTTTTACAAAACAACACAACAGCACCCTTTGTAGTGGGACAGGACTTCGATTGCCTTGGATGCTTTTGACCTTTTCTTCAAACTAAGCCTCTATTAATACTTTTTTCAGAACAGTTTTAGGTTCATAGCAGAATTGAGTGGAAGGTGCAGAAATTCCTCATCAGCCCCTGCACGCCCCGCCTCCCCACAGCACCCTCACTAGAGGGGACATTTGTACCGATGAGTGGCTCTACGCTGACCCGCCCTATCTCCCCGAGTCCAGGGTTTACATCAGTGTCCTACGTTCTATGGATGTGGACAAACATATGATGACATGTACCCACCACTGTAATGTCACAGTGTAGTTTCACTGCCCTACAGTCCTGCACCCCCCTACTCACCCCGCCCCATCCCCTGATCTGTTGTCCCCAGTTCTGCCTTTTCCAGAGCATCATGGAGTGGCCCTTTCCGAATGGCTTCTTGCACTCAGTCACATGCACTGGCGTCTCCACGTCTCTCCTTGCCCTCACAGCTCACTTCTTTTTGGTGCTGAGTAACATGCCACTGTCTGGAGGGGCAGCTTCCTTGCCCATCACCCGAGGGAGGACCCCTTGGATACTGTTCCTCAGCCCAAGTCCTCAATTGTTCACTGCTGGTATATAGTAATTGGCTTTTATACGGTAACTTTCTATCTTCTAACCTCACTCTAATTGCTTATCAGCTCATTTTTTGGTCAGTTCTTGGAGACAGCAGTGGGAAGGCACTCTGCTGGGTCAGGCTGCCCAGATAGGACACGCCCCAGCCCCGCCCCCTTTGGGGAGGGGGGCTGTCAGAGCGGGCCAGGCATGCAGGGCTTAGAAGCCTGTGCCTGGGGACTGTTCCCTGGGAGGCGGATCCGAGGCATCTCGTCCCTCTGGCGGGCACGGAGGCAGGTGAGTGGACAGGCAGCTGCTTGCGCGCGCGGTGCGGGAAGCAGGCCGCCCGCCAGCACCAGAGGAAGCTGGGCGGTGAGTATGCCGGCCAGTCGCTCAGGCTCCCTGCGCACCGGTGATTGTGCAAAGTCCGGACGGCCTGTGAGACCAGGCAGTGAGCAGCTGCCAGGGCTGTGGGGTCAGACGCCCCGCCTGGCTCAAAGGCCAGAGGGGACGGGCCCGGGGCAGCAGGACAGGAGGCCGGCCAGCCCCTCCGCCGGGCCCCAGACCCTCCCCACAAGCTGTTCCCTTCTCCGGGACGCTGCTACCCAGGGGTCCTCCGTCCCGGGGTGGCATCTCAGCCCACCCAGGGGGCAAGCCCCGGGGGCCTGGTCCGCCCCGTGGCCACCTGCAGGGCGCCCACCTGGAGAAGGGCGTGGGGCCGGCGCCCTTGAGCTGCAGCTCCCAGCGCTCGCCGGCCGCCGTGCACACCTCGCCCAGGTACATGGCGGCGCCGTCATGCCCCGCGAACTGGCCGAACTGGTGGCCGCAGTAGCAGTGCGCGGCGGGCTCGGCGCCCGGCAGCAGCGCGTTGCCGCTGAAGAAGAGGGCGGCCTCGGCCTCGCGGGCCTCGCGGGCGGCGGCGGCGGCGGGCGGCGCGCCCAGGCCCAGCAGCGCCAGCGCGGGCTCCGACAGCGCCACGAGGCGCGGCTGCCGCAGGGGCGCGGGCCGCACGCGGCTGAAGCAGAACCCGGGCACCAGCCGCGGTGCGGGCGCGGCGCCCTCGGGGTCCGGCGGCGGCGTCTCCACGGGCAGCGCGCGCAAGGCTCGGTTGTCGAAGTGCAGTCCCGCCAGCCAGTGGGGCGCCGGCTCCATGGCGGCGGCCGAGATGGAGCAGGGCGCGGGCAGCGGGCGGCAACCGAAGAGCAGCCACACGGCGCGGGCGGCCGGGAGCGACGTCCCGAGCACCGCTTTGAGCGAGGCCATAAGTGCCGCGGCTGCGGCGGAAACCTCTCCGCCCCGACAGGAAGCCCCGCCCCGTACGCCTCGCCGCCCAATCGCCAGAGAGGCAGTGTCCGCCGCTGCGCCTGCGCGGGCCGCGCCCGCTAAAGCTGGATTCTGATTAGTCACGTCGTCCGGCTCTGCACCTCTGCGGGTCCTCAGGCTGCGGCGGGGCTGGTGCGGGCCGAGGGCGCCGGGCGATCCTGCATGGCTGCCCCGGGCGGGCTGTGGGTCTTTGGCGCCCGTGTCACCCCTGCCTCCTCGCACAGCACTTCTCAGAGGAACGAGCGTGTCCCCGCTTTCTTGTTTCTTGTGATTTGGGGGACACGGCCAGGCCCAGAGAACAGCTCATAGGTGCCCGGGGGGGGGGGGGGGGGGGGGGAGGGCCTGCAAGGGTTAGAGGTCAGGGGTCAGGGTCAGGATTAGGGTTAAGGCTAGAGCTTGGAGTCAGGGTTATAGGTTAGCATTACAGTTAGAGTTATAGCGTAGGGTTAGCATTGGGGTTAGAGCTTGGGTTTAGAATTTAGAGTTTAAATATATATATTTTTTATTGATTTTTTTACAGAGAGGAGGAGAGAGGGATAGAGAGCTAGAAACGTCGATGAGAGAGAAACATCGACCAGCTGCCTCTTGCACACCCCCTACCGGGGATGTGCCCGCAACCAATGTACATGCCCTTGACCGGAATCGAACCTGGGACCTTTCAGTCCGCAGACCGACGCTCTACCGCTGAGCCAAACCGGTTTCGGCTAGAATTTAGAGTTTAGAATCAGGGTTAGAACTTAGGGTCAGAGGTTAGGGTTGGGGCTAGGGTTAGGACTTAGGGTTAGGGTTTGGGCTAGAGCTTAGCGTTAGAGTTTAGGGTAAAAAGTTAGGGTTAGAGTTAGAGTGTATGGTTAGGGTTAGGGTTAGGGTTAGAATTTAGGGTTTGGGTTAGAGGTTTGTGCTAGGATTATATTTAGGGCTAGGGTTAGGGTTAGAGATGGACATTAGAGTTAGGGTTAGAGTTTAGAGTCAGGGTTAGAAGCTATCATTGTGGTTAGGGCTATTAAGGTTAGGGTTAAAGGTTAGAACTTAGAGCTAGACATGGTTATGGTTAGGGTTAAGGTTTGAGCTTAGAGTTAGGGCAAGAGTTAGAGTTTAGGGTAATGTTAGAGTTTAAGGTTAGAGGTTAGGGTTATGGTAATGGTTAGAGCTTAGGGTTGTGGTTAGGATTAGAGTTAGATTTTAGGATTAGAAGTTAGGATTAGAGTTTAGGGTTAGGGTTAGAAGTTAGGTTAAGATTTGGGTTGGGTTAGAATTTAGGGTTAGAATTTAGGATTGGGTTTAGGATTAGAGTTCAGGGCTAGAGTTAGAACTTAGAGCCTGGGTTAGAGGTTAGCATTACAGTAGTGATATAGGTTAGTGTTAGGATTATAGTTTAGGGTTAGGATTAGAGAGATTAGGGTTAGGCTTAGAATTTAGGGTTAGGGTTAGAGGTTAAGGTTAGGAATAGGTTTAGAGCTTAGTGTTAGGGTTAGATGCTAGGGCTAGGGTTAGGGTTATAGCTTAGGGATAGTGTTAGGGTTGGAGTTTAGTGTTAGAGATTAGGATTAAAGTTTAGGGTTGGAGCAGAGGGTTAAATGTTAGGATGAGAGCTTAGGTAAGGGTTAGAGTTTAGAATCAGAGTTATAGGTTAGAGTTAGGGTTAGAGCTTAGGGTTTGGGTTAAATGTTAGGACTAGAGTTTAGGGTTAAAGATCAAGGTTAGAGCTTAGAATTAGAGGTTAGAGTTTAGGGTTAGGTTTATGGTTAGGCTTAGAAATTAGATTTAGGGTTAGAGTTTAAGCCTAGTGTTAGTGTTATAGCTTAGGGTTAAAGAATAGGGTTATGTTTAGAGATTAGGGTTAGAGTTAGGGTTAAAGGTTAGGTCTAGGGTTAGAGGTTAGGGCTAGGGTTAGGGTTACAGATTAGAACATAGTGTTAGAATTTAGGGTTAAAGTTTAGGGTTATGGTTATAGTTATGGTTATGGTTATACCTTAGGGTTGGGGTTAGGGTTGAGCTTTTGGTTAGAATTAGGGGTAGAGTTCAGGTTTAGGGTTAGGGTTAGGGATAGAGGTTAAGGTTGGGTCTTAGTGTTAGAATATAGGGTTAGAGGAAAGGATTGGGATTAAAGTTAGTGTTTAGGGTTTGGGTTAGGGTTAGAACTTAGATTCTGGGTTAGAGGTTCACATTACGGTATAAGTTAGGGTTAGGTTTAGAGGTTAAGGTTAGGGTTAGAATTTAAGGTAGGGTTTAAGGTTAGGGTTGGGGTTACAGATTAGGATTAGGGTTAGCATTAGTGTTAGAGCTTAGGTTTAGTGTTAGGGTTAGAGGTTAGAATTAGGATTAGAGTTTAGGAATAGGGTTGGGTTTAGGGTTAGGGCTAGGGTTAGTGGTTAGGTTTAGAGATTAGGGTTAATTTTGAGTTTAGGGTTAGAGGCTAGCTTTAGGGTTAGGATAAGAGGTTAGAGTCAGGTTAAAGGTTAACTTTACAGTTAGGGTTATAATTTAGGGTTAGCGTTAGCATTAGGGTTAGGGTTAGAGTTTAGGGTGATGGTTAGAGTTTAGGGTTAGGGTAAGAGGTTAGAGTCAGGGTTGGAGATTAGCTTTACGATTAGGGCTATAGTTTAGTGTTAGTGTTAGGGGTTGGGGTTAGGGTTAGAGTTTAGGATTATGGTTAGAGTTTAGGGTTAGGGTTAAGGTTGGGGTTACTTAAACTGTAGTCTTTGTGGCATTTCTCAAAGACCAGTCTGTATGTTGTCGCTGTCCCACCACCTGTGTATGGGCGTCCCAGAGAGCCCAGGGTCCGGCAGCCTGGCCCATGTGCCCTCCTCTCCAAGAGAAGGAAGAGTGCTATTGGAAAAAGTGGAAACTTTTGTTTTTCTTCTCAAATTTTTTTTTTAAGGCACCATTATTTATTTATTTATTTATTTACTTATATTTTATTGATTTTTTTACAGAGAGGAAGGGAGAGAGATAGAGAGCCAGAAACGTCGATGAGAGAGAAATATCGACCAGCCGCCTCCTGCACATCCCCCACCGGGGATGTGCCCACAGCCAACGTACATGCCCCTGACCGGAATCGAACCCGGGACCTTTCAGTCCGCAGACCGACGCTCTACCACTGAGCTAAACCGATTTCGGCTCTTCTCAATTTAACAAAAACTAGCATCGCAACAAATTCAACATTTCACAGCTCCTGCCCAGTGTGATGAGGTGATTACACCCACCTTGAGGCTGCACCCTGGGCGTCTTTCTCTGTGGGTTCCCTGAGGGATGTTTAGGCTTCTCCCCGTCTTTCCTGACCGTGAACCACTCGGTGACACCTGTGCCAGGTGTGAGGTCTGAGGATGAAGGTGAGCTGCCGGGCCCAGCCCTTCCTGCCAGCCATGGACAGTAAGCTCTCCGTTTTTACAAGTGATCCACGCACAGTACCCCCTGCCCTCCATGCCCGGGTTCCGGCTCCTTCCAGCTGGTGGTCTCACCTCTGGAAGCCCGTGCTCATCCATCCGAGTTCTCTCCTGTGGCCGCTGAGGGCAGGGGCTGGCACCCGGGAAGGCACAGTGCTCTCTGGGCGCCTGGACCAGAGCCCCCCACAGGCTCCCCAAGAACCCAGCAGGCAGTGGAACCTCCTCCGGAGACCGTACCCCATCTCCTCAGCTCGGACACCATCTCAGGCACCTTATCCTTTGGACATGGTGGTCCCTTAGGATGAGGGTGAGCTGGCCCTGCCCTGACAGGTCCTCCCACCGTCACGGCACCGCCCCTCCCTAACACGGCCCCGTGGACCTCTCTGCCGCTCCCCGCCGTGTCCCTCCCCGTGGCTCCCCCCGCCACGGCCCAGGGAGCACCCCTCCCTGGTCGCCTGAGTCCATTGTCACACATTTCACAAAACAGGAGCTTCAAAAATTAGCTTTTATTTGTTTCTGAGGAACACGCACACAAGCGAGAGGACAGGAAGGACAGGGCAGCCGAGGCTCCGGGCCCAGCACTGACTGTCGACACAATCACAGGCGGCCAGACCGGCTGCAGGGACGCGACGCCATAAACACAACAGGATCGACTGACACACGGGTGGTGCCCGAGGCGGAGGTGCTGGGTGGGCCGGCTCGGCCTCTGTACCACTGAGGTGGGCGTGCGGGGATGGGGGCACCTGCTGGCATGCGTGCAAACCGGCAAGCCCTGGGGACACACCATCTGCCACGGCCGGGAGACCCGGCCCCACCAGACGCACAGAGAGCAGGCTCAGCCCCCAAAGCGGCGGGCTCCCACGCTGCTCCCGGGCGGAGGGGTGTCCGCCCATGGCCAGGCTGAACCGCCCCACGCTCACCCTCAGGACCGAGACCAGGGAAGAGCCACCCTCTGTCCCAACCAGATTTAAGGCGAGAATTTCCTGACATTTGCTTCAGTTTGTTTTCTTTTAAGTTAAAATTACCTGAGTAAAAAATTTCACAAATTTAAAAAGCCTAAAACACACCATCTCTGCAGGCGAGCGCCCGGCTGCTGTGTTTGGCCCCCTCGCTCCCCCGGGGCGATGCTCCCGGGCCCGGGGCAGAGCCTGCGGCTGCTCCTGCCACTGGCACCGGCGAAGGCACGTGAGGGAGGGGCTGGCAGCCGGGCCCCCACGCCCACCGCTGGGCTCAGGGAGCAGGATGCAGCTCACGCCGACCCTGGCCTGACGCCCACGAGCTATGAACCGTCTGGGGAGCGGGGAAGCCTCGCTCAGAGTTAAATGATCCTTTATTTGGGTGGGGGGGGCAGGCGAGCTCCTGGGGCCAGCCCGCGCCCTCGGCACGGGGAGCAGCCACAAGCGGCCACTCAGCGGGTGGCTCCTTGGTCCTTCCTACGGGTCCGGCCGGGCCGAGGACACCCGCTGCAGGCAGTACTGGGCGGCGGGCAGCGACAGGACCAGGCTGGCGGTGCGGCGCCCCATCCAGTACAGGCCGTAGCCCAGCAGGCCCAGGAAGGTGGCCTTCACGGCCAGCCGGGACACTCTGCCGGAGATGGACGGCGGCGGCACACTGGGGAGGGAGGGCGGGCTGGGCCTGGCTCCGTGTGCCCCCAGCCCGGTGCCCCCCCCCCCCCCCCGCCCGCTCGGCGCCGGCGGCGGCAGCACTCACGTCATGATCTCCTGGATGTTGAGGTCGGTCGTCCAGTTCTTCTCGATGCCGGGGACGTGGCCCATGCCCACGACGCCCACCACCACGGAGGGCATGCACTGGCGGGGCTCAGCGTCGGAGGCGCGGGGCAGCTCGAGGCGCCGGGCGGCCTGCCGCAGCATGTAGGTCAGGTACACGTCGCGCTCCGAGACGATGGTGCGGTGCAGGTCGGGGAACTCGCCGATCATCTCCGCCATCATCTGCTCCAGCAGGTCCTTCTGCTTGCACCGCTCCACGTCGTCCTTGCTGGGGGGGGAGGGAGGTGCCAGCCGGGTGGGGGTGGGGGCAGCTGGAGGCGGGGCTGGGGGGCTGGGAGCTGAGGCTCAGCCGCAGAGCAGAACGAGGCCCTGCGCACGGCGGGGTGGGCCGACCCCTGGTCATTCTGGGGGTCGCCCGGGCTACTGCCCACCATCCTGGGCCGGGCTGGCAGGAGGCGAGGCCCTACCTGATGGGGTCTGACAGGAAGCACAGGCCCCAGGCCAGCTTGACCTTCTGCCAGAAGGAGAGCGCGGCGATGGCCCTCTTGAAGGTGACGGGGATGGGCCGGTCTCCCAGGTGGAACTTGCAGAAGGGCACCTTGCTGGCCTGGGCAGAGGGGGGTTGGCGGGGGGAGCCCAGGCCCCGGGGCCACCCCGAGCCCTCCCCCGAGCCAGGCCCACCTCCTTGAAGGCTTCCCGGAACTCGCCGCCGGGCGCCATGCCCAGCTGCTCCGTGATGTGGGCCGACACCTTCAGGAGCAGCATCTGCATCAGCCCCGACATGACCCCGTTCTGCGGAGAGAGGTCGCGGGCCTGAGCCAGGCCCTAGTGGGCCCCGCGGTCCCCGCCACGGGGGCCGCCCAGGGCAGGCCACCCAGGGCTGCAGGTGGACGGTCTGCTGGCCCTGCCCTGGACGCCCCTTCCCTCCAGCCCAGCCCAGGACGCCACTGCCACGGCCAGCACAGTGCCGAGGGCAGGACGACCCTGAGACCCTCTCCCCCCACACCTGCTCAGAGTCCCCACCACCTCCTCCTGGCAGACCCTCGGTGAGGGAGAGGGCGCAGGGGCCTGGACAGGCAGAGCTGGACGGGCCAGCTCCCGGTGTGGACCAGAGGCGGGGTCTACCTTGGGTCCGGCGACCAGGGGCCCGGGCTCACGGGCAGACCCAGGGGCCCAGGCTCACGGGCGGGCCCAGGGGCCCAGGCTCACGGGCGGGCCCAGGGGCCCAGGCTCACGGGCAGGACCAGGCTCACGGGCGGGCCCAGGGGCCCGGGCGGGCAGAGCAGGGGCCCGGGCTCACGGGTGGGCCCAGGGGCCCAGGCTCACGGGCTCACGGGCGGACCCAGGGCCCGGGCCCAGCAGGGTGACCGCCCGGGCTGGCGGGCGGGCCGAGGCGCGCCCTGACGCACCTGCCGCACGGCCTGCTGCAGCTTCTCCAGGCTGAGCTCCTTGGCCTCGCGCAGCAGCGTGCGCTCGTCCATCTTGAGCATGGACACGCGGTACTGGCACAGCTCCACCACCACCACGTCCGGCTGCACCGCGCGGATGGTCTGCGGGCGGGCGTCACTGACTGTCCCCGCAGCCCGCCCCCTCCCGCCCCGCCCCCTCCCGCCCCGCCCCGGGCGGTCACCTTCACCACGTCCCTCTTGCTGTCGTCGCTGAAGTGGGCCGTGCCCACCACGTACACGCGGCTGCCGTCCTCGGCCACCAGCTCGGTCACCGTGCGCGGCAGCCGGGGCCGCGCACGCCGCCGCTGCAGCTTCATCTCCAGCAGCAGGTGGAAGGCGTCCGCGTCCGCTGCAAGGACACGGGCCGCTCCGCTGAGGGCCGGAGACGGTGGGGGGGGTCCCGGGGAGAGGTCCCAGGTGTGCAGCCCTGTCCCCTCTTCAGTGAGGGGTGCCCACGCCCCCGTGGGGAGCACAGGGAGGGCTCTGACATGCAGCTCCCCACCCACAGCCGCCCCCCACGGCTGGGAGCCCCACACCCCAGCAGAGGGCCCATCCACAAACCCGGGCGCGGCGCCCCCTTGCCGGCCAGCACCGCGTGGTCTCGGGAGCAGGAACACAGGTTCTGGGGTTCTTCGGGAGGCACCCTGGGCGCCACCTCTGCAGCTGCCGAGGTCTCCGCGGGGTCCGCATTGGTCTGCGGAGGGAAGGGGTGTGTCTGAGTTGGGGACCCCCTGCCTGGGGGCTGCCTGAGCCGCAGACATCCACTCGACCAGACAGGCACCCCGTTCAGGCACCCGGTGTGGCCAGGAGCTCCCGTGGGACCAGGAGCTCTGCGTGGCCATTGCCCCCCTGGGAACAGCTCCCCCAGACACTGGCCACGCCCTGGCCCTGGCCCCGCCCCCGCCCCCTTGGGCCTCACCTCCTGAGCCGGCTGCTCCTCCTCCTCCTCCATGGCTGCAGGGGGCTCTGCACCAACCAGGGAGCCTGAGGAGACAGGGCCGTCCTCACCGGAGCCCAGGCCGTGCAGGGGGCTCGGTGGGGAACGGGGGGCTCGGTCAGGGCACGGGGTCTGGTCCGTTGTCAAGAACGGTCCTGGGTGGGACCAACATCACCGGCCACAGGGTCCCAGCCGGGCGCAGAGGGTGGAGACTCCGCCATATGAGCAACAGCCAGCCTGCGCCCAGGCCTGGCCGGAAGCCTGGTCCTGCACCCGGGGCTGCCGCCCCACCTCCCGCTGCCCGGACTGGCGGCCGCACAGGCCCAGGAAGGGAGAACGCTGGCCAGACCCACGAGGCTGCAGACACCAGACTGACTGGGCTGCCACGGAAGGGACGGCTGCGGCTGGAGGCGTGGGGTTCCCAGCCTGTCGGCCAGGGCCAGACGGGCCAACACTCACTATTTTATTAAAAATATATTTTACTAACTTTTCACAGAGAGGAAGGGAGAAGAAGAGTTAGAAACATCAATCAGCTGCCTCCTGCATGCCCCCTACTGGGGATGTGCCCACAACCACGGTACATGCCCTTGACCGAAATCGAACCCAGGACCCTTCAGTCCAAAGGCCAAGGCTCTATCTACTGAGCCACACCAGGTAGGGCTCATTATTTTTTAAGTTTTAAAATTTATTTATTGATTTCAGAGAGAGGGAGAGAAATATCAACCTGCTCCCCGCTTACTGATGCGCTCACTGGCTGATTCTTGTGAACGCCCTGGCCAAGGACCAGACCTGCCACCTTGGCGAGCGAGGATGACGCTCAGGTTCAGCTCAGAACTTTATGACAAACAGGAAACAGCCGGGCCGGCACGGCCCAGTGGTTGAGGTCGACCGTGAACCAGGAGACCACGGTTCGATTCCCCATCAGGGCACAGGCCCGGGTTGCCTGCTGTAAGGGTGCAGGAGGAGCCCACCAGCTGACTGATGTTTCTCTCTCTCCTTCTTCCTTTCTCTCTGAAATAAATAAAAATATATAAAAAAATGTTTTTTAAAAAAGGAAAAACAGAGAGTAGAATAAGCATGATACCGTGTCAGCTCTGTCCCTGCCTCAGTGCTGACTCCTCCCCTGCAGGGAGGCGCTGTCTGGGCAGGTGGAGAGGCCGGGCAGGGTGGCTCCGTCCAGGGTGTTCAGAGGGGCCTGGGCTGACGGGAAGGGGCGGCCGGTCCCGAGGACGAGAAGGCCAGGAAGAGGAACGACGGGGTGGGCAGCCAGTGAGGAGGGGGCAGTCAGAGCTGGGACAGGAAGGGAGCCCGGTGGGCCGAGTCTGGCCTGGCCTCCCCCGGGGTGTCCCTGCCAGAAGCAGCGCAGCACCACGGGCACCTGGCCACGGCCGGCTCACCTGGGCCTCGCCCCTCCCAGCTCCTCCTCCAGCTTCCCAGGCACAACTCAGCCTGACACAGCTCTGCCCGAAGAGGCACCGCCCCCACAGAAACAGGAAGCTGGGCCTTGGGGCGAGGAGGGAGGCGGTCAGACCCCGGAGGGAGGCAGCCTGTTCTCCCTTCCCAGCAGCACAAGGACTGAAACAGCTCGGGAAACCACTGTGCTCAGCCACCCAACGGGGCCCATGGCGCCTCCAACCCCCAGCCTTCGGGGGCCACAGGGCCGGGCCGGCTCTGCCCTCAGCTTCCTCGCCTCAGCCTGGCCAAACCACCCTCTGACGCCAGGAGGAAGCCAGTGCCAGAGGGGCCAGGCAGGCAAGCCCCTCAGGCCACAGCCACGGCCGCCCAGAGGGAGGCGGCAGCAGGACCCGGGTCCCCTTTCCCGGAGCCCATCCCAGCCCGAGGCACCGTCTGGCCTCATCGCACGCAGCACCACCTCCTACGCTGGGTTCCCGCAGGGCCTTGGCGATGCCACGCAGGCCAGAGGCGACGGGTCATTAGCTGCCGCCCCGCCATCCCCCCCCCCCCCCCCCGATCCGCACCTTCCAATCTGTGCGGCTGGACCCCGGAGGGACACAGGGCCGAGCCCGTGGACCGCCGGGCCCAGCCTCCTCCCTGCACCCACGTTGCTGCGGGGAGGGGGGAGGGGTCCCTGTGTCCCACCAGCTCCCTGGGGCTGCAGGCTGCAGGGACAGCAAACACTGCTGACCCCTCCCACATCAGGCTCCAGAGCCAGCCCCGGCCAGCAGGAGCCTCTGCCTGACCCGTTCTCGCCCCCGTCCACGGAGCACAGTCCGGCAGGTGCTGGGCACAGCTGTCAGAGGGAGCTGCGGAGCGGGCCGCCCCAGCCAGTCCGTCCGGCCAACAGGTGGGCTCGTTTGCTACCTGCCAGCAGCTCCCTGTGGCTGGCTGGACGAGTGTACCAGCACGGACTCCTACCTCCGGCCGCCCAGTCCTCACAGCAGGGCCTCTCCAGGCTACAAAACACACGCCACACACACGCCTCACACACGTCCCTCGGCCCATGACTCGGCCTCTCCGGCTTCCCGCTGCTGGGCAGACCCGCAGGCGAGAAGCGAACACGGAAGTGCCCGCCACACAGGGTCACAGCACTGCCAGGGGACAGCAGCAGACAGACCCACACGCCTCGGAAAACAGCCCCACATTGAGGGAGATCCTGACAACCCGAGGGCCCTGTCTTGTCAAGTACGCCGTGGGAGGGGCTGGCTCAGAAGGCAGGGGGAGCCTGGCCTGCACGGCTCAGTCAGGGTTCGATTCCCAATCAGGGCACATGCCCTGGTTGCAGGTTCCATCCCCAGTGTGGGGAGTTCAGGAGGCAGTTGATCCATGATTCTCATCACTGATGTTTCTTTCTCTCCCCCACTCCCTCTCTGACATCTATCTATTTATCTATCTATCTATTGGGAAGAACCCCATGTGTGGTAGGGACCCACCGTGGTGTGTAGACCAGGGACACAATCAGAGCAACAGGTGACGTGTCCTATGTGTGCGTGGGGATTACCCGGTTGTAGGGCAGAACCTGAGGCTGTCAGACAGTTCACGGGGTGAGGACAGGCCATTGGCTGTCCCCTCCCAGGTTCACGTGGCTGAAGCCCTAGCCCCAACGTGACGGTGTCAGGAGGAGGGGCTCCTGGGAGGTGGTCAGGCTCAGATGGGGGGGTGGTGGGATGAGGGCCCTGAGAAGAGGCCCAGAAGCTGGTCCCCTGCAGCCGGGAGGGGGGTCTCCCCGGCGCCCCCAGCAGCCGGCCCCTCGATCGTAGGCCTCCAGCGGGAGACAGGTGGCCTGAGCGCCGGCCTCCTCCCCTTCCCTCTAAGGACTGCGACGGCGGCCTCCCTGCCAGCTGCTTCCGGGCGCTGCGGCCGGCCCGGGGGTGTGGACGCGCGGGTCGCGGTGATGACACGCCGGCCCCAGCCCGGGCCTCCGTGGCTCCTGGTTCCCCGGCCGCCCTCCCGGAAGCCCCGGTGCTGCTGCCGCACCGACCACCTCGCGGCCCCCGCCCGCCGCCCGCCCGGGCCTGTCCGGCCGACTTGCCGCAGCCGCGGCCTCGGACACGGCCCCGCGGCCGCCGGACCCAGAGCCGGGCCCGGCACATGGGGGGGGGGGGCGGCCGCAGGAGCAGGAGGCCCGGCCGAGCGCGGAGCCGGGGGCCCTCCGGGGCGGGCAGCTGGGCCCCTGCACCCGCCCGGCCCCGAGGCCGCGGGGCGCCTCGCGGGGGTCCCACAAAGACGCGGACTTCGCGGCGCGCGAGTTACCCCGACAGGCGGCTGCCCGGACGCGCGGGGCCGGGCTGTCAGCGGCCCCTCGGGCTCCCCCGCCATATGGCAGCCCCGCTCCGCCCGCGCCAGGCCGCCGCCGGGAGGCGCGGGACCCGGAGACCCCGGCCCCACCGCCCGGCCCCGCCCCGCCCGGCCGCGCCGCCCGGGCCCGAGACCCCCGCCGCCGGCCCGCGCGACGTACCCGGGCGCGCGGCGCTCCTCAGCCGGCCTCCATGCGGCTCGTAGCCCCACCGGACGGGGCGGGGCGGGCCGGGGCCGCGGGGCGTGGCGGCCGGACAGGCCGGAGGCCGGGCCCGGAGCGCGCGGCATGCCGGGAAGCGCAGTTCCTCACGCCGCCCGCTCGCCTCCTCGGCGCACAAGCGGACTACATTTCCCAGGGAGCCGCGCGCGTGCGCCCGCGGACTACAACTCCCAGAAGGCCGCGTGCGGGAAAGCGTCGCTCCGCCCCGGAGACTAGGGTCTTGGGACACCGGCGGCGGCCACCGTGAGGCGAGTTCGAGTCCCCGGCCGGCCGACAGGGCGGGAAGGCCTTGCGAAGCCCTTAAATTCTCTCTGATGGCAGGTCCCAGTCTGTCAAATGCGAATGCTGTTCGTACAGCGTCCACAGGGTGGCTTTGCGTCCAATGGTACAGACGAAAGGGGCGACCCAGAGGGGGATGCGAAGAGTGGAGAACTCTGGCTGGGGACCCGGTCTCCTGGCGCGCGGCCGGGCTGGAGCCCTGCGCCCGCTGCCAACGGAGGGGCCCTACCTCCCTCTGACCCCAAGGCACGAGGGGCGGTGCCCAGCGGCTTCGGGGCGCAGGGTGGATGTGGGACGCCCAGTCCTCCCGGCCTCCCCGCCCACTGTCCAGAGGCAGCCCCAGCCTTCCCCTCCACTCCCTTGTCGGTCTCGCCCCTCTCGGGGGAGTCATCCGCTGCGGGACCGGGCGCTGCAGTTCTGCAGTTGGTGGGTGTGGTGAGGGCTTCCTACGGGGGGCGCGCCTGTCCCCCCCCCCCCCCCCCCGCCCAGCTCCTGCCCGCTGCCTGCGGCCCAGGGGCCCCCTGACCCCGGTGCGCGGGGCTCCACTTACAGAAGGGTGGAGGGGGAGGCCACCCTGGTCCCCAGCAGGCGGTCCTCCCTCCGCCAGGCCGCGAGGGGGGTACAGTCCGGCCATAGGAGTGGGTGCGGGGTCCCCTCGGGTGCCAGGAAGACAGCCCGGCTCCTGAGGAGCTGCCCCAGTCCTGGAGCCTGAGCCGGGAGGGGGAGTCCCGGGCTCCCACCACTGAGTGCCGGTGCCCTGGCCCTTCTCCCCCGGCTCCTGGCCCAGGGCTGCCTGTTCTGGCCGGGCATTGCCGGCTCTCACTGGCTCTGAGTGCGGCACAGGCCACCACTGCCCCGGCCCCTGGGCCCCTCCACGGGGGGACGGTGCTGCCAGGCGGTGTGCCGTGGCCCACTCGGCCGGGGCCGGAGCGCGCTGAGAGGCTGCCCACACGGGGCTGGCGTGGCGGGCGGAGGCCTGGCTGAGGGGGGCTGCCGCGTCTCCCCAGCCTCTCCTCCCCACTTGCCCTGCCGGGAGCTGGAGGCTGCCCTGTGCCTCCCCGGCCTGTGGGGGGGATGGTGCCCACCCGCCCCTGCAGTGAGGTGCCGCCTCCGTGGGCAGCGACTCAGCACATGTCCCTGTTCCCCAAGGGCCTGGCGTTGACCCTGAGAGACATGCCTTCTGGGTGGAACTTGGCCCAGGGGGCAGATGGGGACAGCCTGGCCCATGCAGAGCCCACGGGAGGGGTCCCCAGCCCCGCCTGGATCCGTGGGCGCCCCATGAGCTCACTGGCCGGCCGTGGAGATGGCGGCCCTGTGCTCAGGTGGCACTCCGCCTGCGGGACTCGGGACGTCTCCACTGAGTGGAGTCACCCCGGGGGGCAGGGCCAGCAGGCGGCCGCCAGGGGACAAGCTGGGCTCCACACGTGCAGGTGTGGGGTGGTGAGGACTACGGGAGGATGGGCAGGGGCCCGTGGCTATGTGGACACTGAGGCCTGCATGACCTGTGTTCCCTGGCGGGTCCCCAAGACCCCCTTGTCTCCATGAAGCGGGGTGCCAGTGTGGGACCCGGAGGGGAGGGGTGCGCCTGGGGCCAAGTCCTGTGGGCACACGGACCCCTTCCATGGACCAGTGGAGGTGCCGCGTACCCCCCACCGGCCCTCATCACCCGGGGCCAGAACCCCGACAGCCAGGGCAGCCCTGTGCCCGGAGCCCCGACACTTCCCTTTGCCGTCCTCACTGCTCCCCGTCTGTTCCTCCCGATGAGACCACAGGGAGGACCCTGCGCCTGCCCCCGCCCGGCCCGGTGCTGCCCTGCCTCCTAGAGACCCGGAGCCAAACAGTCTTCTCAGCGCCCCTGCCCTGACCCCGCCCACACCTGAACCACAGCAAACCCACTGCAGACCCTGTGGGCTGCAGCCTGCCCACGACCGGCAACCCGGCTCGGGAAGGGCACCTGCCCAGCTCCTGGCCGCTGGGTGGGTGCAGGGGCTCCAGGCCAGGCCAGGTCTGCCCGTGCGGGGCCCCCGCCATTCCAGGCCTTCGCCTGCCTGCTCTGCCTGCAGGTCTCGGCCCACTGCCGGCCACCTGCCTGCACCAGGGCCACGTGCTGTGTGGCTCTACCCAGGGCCCTTTTATCCCCGCCCGAATCTTAGGCCTGGTGATGGGAGACCCTGCCCTGGACCCTCTGGTATTAGCTGCCTCTCAAGGCCACAGCCTGGATGCCTCCGCCGGGCGCCTTCCCGGTCCTGCCTGCAGCCTCTGCTCCGCGGAGAGTACCCAGCAGCCCCTGCTCCGCGGAGTGTACCCAGCCCCCCCTGCTCCGCGGAGTGTACCCAGCAGCCCCTGCTCCGCGGAGTGTACCCAGCCCCCCCTGCTCCGCGGAGTGTACCCAGCAGCCCTCCCTGCTCCGCGGAACGTACCCAGCAGCCCCTGCTCCTGCGGAGAGTACCCAGCAGCCCCTGCTCCGCGGAGTGTACCCAGCAGCACCCCCTGCTCCGCGGAATGTACCCAGCAGGCCCTGCTCCTGTGGAGAGTACCCAGCAGCCCTCCCTGCTCTGCGGAGTGTACCCAGCAGCCCCTGCTCCGCGGAGTGTACCCAGCAGCACTCCCTGCTCCACGGAGTGTACCCAGCAGCCCCTGTTCCGCGGAGTGTACCCAGCAGCCCCTGCTCCTCGGAACGTACCCAGCAGCCCCTGTTCTGCGGAGAGTACCCAGCAGCCCCTGCTCCGCGGAGTGTACCCAGCAGCCCTGTTCAGCGGAGAGTACCCAGCAGCCCCTGCTCCGTAGAGTGTACCCAGCAGCCCCGTCCTCTGGGCCCCTGTCTTGTCTCAACGGAGCCTGAGCGCCCCGGAGGGCTCACCTGGTCCCTTGGCGCCTGCAGTCAGTTAGCAAGAGGCCCTGGCGTGACCACCAGGAGCGTCGGCCT
This sequence comes from Pipistrellus nathusii, assembly GCA_963693515.1. Lineage (NCBI taxonomy): Eukaryota > Metazoa > Chordata > Mammalia > Chiroptera > Vespertilionidae > Pipistrellus > Pipistrellus nathusii. The sequence goes on along the minus strand of OY882860.1, from coordinate 190,067,257 downwards.
CGCTGTGGGTTGGCCGCACCCCAGGGCTGACCTGGAAGGCAGGGGCGCCCCCGGGCTGTAAGGATGGGTCAGGGGTCGGCATGCAGTCGGACCCAGGAGGCCTGGCCGGAGCACAGGCCCGCAGCGTGGACCACGCGGACGCGGACGTATCAGAATAGTCTTTATTGATATGCTCGGTGCTACCTGTTCATACTGTCACGTTGTTGCCGTGGCTGAGGTAATAGGGACAGACGGCCGCGCTGGCCCGGGCTCCACGGGACGCGGCGTGGGCCGGGGCCAGGGGCTGCGCCCGGGGGGGACTGGTTATTGCGTTGGACTCCTTCCCTCGCTCCCGCGCCGGCCCGCGCCTGGCCTCACCCGCGACGCTCGCCTGGGCCCGCGCACACACTGGCTCACACGCCGGTGCCCACTCACGCGTGCTCTGCACGCTCACCCGTGTCCACCTGCACACAGGCGCCTCCCCCTCTGGCCACACACACGCCCACGCCCACACACACACACCCTTTGTTTTAAACGCACCCTAAGTCTCCTGAGGAGAGAGACACTTGCGGGTTACAGTAACCATAGTGACGTACAGGCAGTCGGGGTACAGGGAGAAAGTGCATGTTGACCTTTGACCCGAGGATGTCAGGCCCCTGCCAGGGCCAGCCAGGAGCACAGTGTGGCTCAGCGGCTATGTGTCCCAGGCCCGAGGTGCCCTGCCCCAGCTTCCTGTGCACCTCGGACCCACACGTCCCCACAGACCATCCCTCTGGCCAGCATCCTGGGCCCAGACAAAACGAACTAAGAAAATAAACTCTTTGTCTCACAGCGAGCGCCTGATGCAGGGGCGGGGTGCTCGCGGCCTGCCCCTGGCCCAGCCAGCACCCCAACAATGCCACAGAGGGGAGGACGGGTGCTGGGCCCCTAGGCATGCGGGTGGGAGGCTGGTGCGGGCAGTGCTGGGGCGGCGGTGTACCCTGGTCATGCAGAGGGTCCCCGGGGGGCCCTGACAGCCATGCGCCCTCAGAACTCCACGGTACTCACTACGGTCCTCGGCTCATCGAAGGTGGCGATGAGGATCTGCTGGGGCGGGGGGATGGCGATGAGGCTCCCCATGTCTGGGGGTGCCCGGGCCCCCCCGTCCTCCTCCTCCCGGGCCTCATACAGCGTGCTGATGTGCAGCAGCGGGTGGGTGGCGTTGCGGCTCAGGATGGCGATGGGGTCAGGCTTGCCCAGGCCGGCGGGGGACAGAGGGACCGTGGTGGGGGCCGCGGGGGGCGAGCAGACGTGGAAGGAGCCGCCAGAGGGGAGCACAGCTCGGGCCGGCTCTGCCGGGTACAGGATGTCCTCGGGGAGCGGAGCGTCTGGAACTGAGGACACAAATCGTCACCCAAGGCCCTTCCCCCTGCCCCCGGGAGCCGGAACCTCCGGGAGGGGCTGATCTCTCCCTCAGCCTCCTGAGCCTGTGGGGTCCAGCCGGACCCTCTGTTTTTATTTTTTATTTTACTGATTATGGTATCACATAATTGTTCTCATCCCCCAATCCCATCCCAACCCCTCCCTACATATGCCCTAACCTCCCCCTCTGTTTTTAAAAATATGTTTTAATTAATATTTTAGGGGGAGGGGGTAGATAGAAACATTGATTCGAGGGGAAACATCATTAATTAGCTGCCTCCTGCAGGCCCCACACTGGGGATGGAGCCCACAACCTGGGCCTGGGCCTGGCTGGGGATCAAACTGGGGCCTTCTGGGTCAATGCTCAGCTGCTGAGCCACACCGGCCGGGAGTGGGGGTGGGAACAAGGGGGCAGGCCCTCAGCAGCACAGGCCTCCCAGCACCCTCCCTGCCCTGCCCTGCCCTCCAGCGCTCTGGCCCACAGGACTCCAGGTGCTGCCAGAACTCGCCCTGCAGAGCCACCTGCGTCCACCCAGCTCCCCTCTCTTCCTCTCCCCCCTCCCCACCGCAGGTCACCCCCAGCCTTTCCCAGTTCCGCTGCCTACCTTGGGCAGGGGCCGCCGCCAGGCCCAGCCCGCACTCCTCCGCCTGGGACAGGAAGCCCCCTTCCTGGCTGCGGGAGGCGGGCAGGGCGGCGGGCGAGGCCTCCTCGGGCTTGGCCTTCTTGGCGCCCAGGATGTAGGGGTGCACGTCCAGGGAGAAGTGGCGGGCCTGCTTCTTGTCGGGGCCGGGGGCCGGGCCAGGGGGCGGGCCCGCGTCGCCGCCGCCGCCCTTGTAGTGGAGCGCGGCGCGCGCCCCCGCGTCCAGCAGCGGCGCGATGAGCGTGTCGGTGGCCGTCTTGCGGCGCACGGGCTTGGGCTTGTCGGCCTTGCTGTTCTCCACGCGCATGATGGCCAGCGGCTCCTTGAAGGGCTGCGGCAGCGGGTTGCTGGAGGGGATCCACTTCATCTTCTTGCGCGGCCGCTTGACCACGGGCGGCTCGGCGGCGCCGTCGGGCTGCGCGGGGTCGGCGCTCGGGTCCACGGTCTGCGCGGCCGCGTCGCGCACGGCGGGCGAGGCGTCGTGGTTGGACTGCGCCAGCGCGGCCAGCAGCTGCCGCACCACGTTGTCGTACATGAGGTCGCTCTCGTTGGTGATGAAGTCCAGGCGGTTGAGCGACTTGATGTGGTCGCGGTTCTCGTTGCAGAACATGGCGAGGATGTTGATGTCGCAGAACTGCGAGCTGTGCCACTGGCGGCGCGTCTTGATGCCCACCTTGTGCAGCTTGTCGAAGATGAAGTTGCTCTTGCGGAAGATGAAGAGGTGGATGAGGTTGACGAGGATGATGAGGTTCATGGCGCAAAGCAGCACGATGTCCACGCCCGCCACGATGCGCTGCAGCTGCACGGACGGCAGCTTGCAGCTCACGCGCACGGCCGGGCCCGCGCCGCCCGCCGGGCCCCCGTCCGGCGCCGCGCCCAGCGCGCAGGTGAACTCGTTCTGCTTCTGGGTGGCGTAGTAGGTGCACAGGTAGGAGATGGGCGCCACGCTGAGCAGCAGGATGAGCAGGTGGCGCGCCAGGTAGAGCTTGGCCAGGAAGTTGCTGCGGCCGCGCCGCTCCAGGTACTTCTCGAACAGGTTCTGCTCGGGGCTCTTGTCCTTCTCGGCGTTCTCGATGATCTCGCGCTTCTCGCGCTCCGTGATGCCCGGGCCCTTGGACTGGATCTGCTTCTCGATCTTGGGTGCGCGGCCCTCGGCGGCGCGGTGGTAGCAGTTGTCGATCTCCTGCAGCAGGAAGTTGAGCTCGGAGGTGAGGCGGGTGGAGGCCAGGAACTCCCAGCCCAGCGCGGGCACGTACATGATGGCCGCGAAGGCCAGCAGCGAGTAGGGCAGCAGCTTGTGCTCGAACAGCGACGGCCACAAGCTGGCGTCCACGCCGGGCAGCGCGTCCCGCAGCTCCGTCCAGCAGTAGCCGCGGGCGTACAGCGCCTGGTCGCGGGTGAAGTTGTGGGGGGTGTAGCAGTAAATGGGCTCCTCTGGGGGGAGAGGAGAGGGCGCTGGGGCGCTGGCCCCTCCCCGGCCGGCCCGCCCCCACGTCCCCCGGGGCGGGGTCACACCGGGCACGCCCCCCCCAGCAGCGGGCTGCCCCGGGTTAGGCCAGGCCGCGCCCACTGCACCTGGGACCCGGGACCAGCCCGCAGGCCAGGCCCTCCTCCCAGGCCGCCAGGTCTGTGAAGGCGGGAAAGCAGGCCCCAGAGGAGCGGGGCAGGCCACGCCCCCCCGGGGCCCCCTTCAGCCCCCCTCCCCCCCAGGACAGTGGCCCTGGGTTCCCCTGCAGACCCCGTGGCTGAGTGGCCAGGCCACAGGCAGCATCATCCTTACCACGGAGCTGCGCATGCGCCTGTGCACGGGTCCCCCCCACTCCCCGGAGTGCCCCCCACAGGGAGCCGAGCTGCTCCTCTGGCCGCCGGACCCCGCCCAGCCAGCCCCGGGCCTGGCTCATGCCCCTCCTCTCAGCCTCACCGGCCCTTCCAGCCCCCACCGGAGGCCTCGGTGCGGGCGCAGCCGGCTGCCCAGAACCTGGGACGGGTCACTCCGGTCAGCTGTGGGAGGCTGGTGTCCGGGTGGGACGATGGCCTGGTGGGATCATAGGGACCCTCTCGGGCGGCAGGAGGCTCGGGCAGAGATGGCTTAAGGGCCGGCCGGTGGCTCAGCGTCCACCCAGGAGCCAGGAGGTCACGTTCCATTCCCGGTCAGGGCACGGGCCCAGGTTGCGGCTCCATCCCCAGTAGGGGGCGCGCAGGAGGCAGCTGATCCGTGATTCTCCTCATGGGTGTTTCTGTCTCTCTCCCCCTCTCCCTTCCTCTCTGAACTCAATAAAAAATTGTGAAGAAATAAGGTGTAAGGAGGCGGCGGGGTGGGCGAGGGGAGGAGCCTCCAGAGGCGCTGGCACCTCCGCTCCAGCCTCGACACATTTCGGGTTTCTGGGCTGCAGACCGTGAGCGTCCATCGCACCGTCTCCAGCCACTGAGTCTGAGCTTGCGGCGTGGGCTGGCCTCCCCCAGGGGCCTGAGCAACGGCCCCGGGCGCTGGGCCCCCCGGAGGGAGGGGCCTCACTGCTCAGGCCCAGCCTGGAGAGGGGGAGGGTGCACGGCCGGTCCTTGGGGTGTGTGTGAGATGTGTGTGTGTGTGTCTGAGTGTGTGTGTGAGTGTGTGTGTGAGATGTGTGTGTGAGATGTGTGTGTGTGTGAGTGTGTGAGATGTGTGTGTGAGATGTGTGTGTGTGTGAGTGTGTGTGAGTGTGTGTGTGAGTGTGTGTGTGAGTGTGAGTGTGTGTGAGTGTGTGTGTGTGTGTGTGAGTGTGTGTGAGTGTGTGTGTGAGTGTGTGTGTGAGTGTGTGTGAGTGTGTGTGTGAATGTGTGAGATGTGTGTGTGAGTGTGTGTGTGAATGTGTGAGATGTGTGTGTGAGTGTGTGTGAGTGTGTGTGTGTGTGAGAGTGTGTGTGTGAGTGTGTGAGTGTGTGTGAGTGTGTGTGTGTAAGTGTGTGTGTGTGTGTGTGAGTGTGAGTGTGTGTGTGTGAGTGTGTGTGTGTGTGTGTGTGTGTGAGTGTGTGTGTGCCCTTTCTGAAAAGGGACAAGCGGCCTGGGGGACAGTGTCTGCCGTGGTCAGAGAGGCGCCTGGGCTACGCTGGAACCCCGTTATTTGGCTGTTTCAGGAGATGCTGGTCCCCTGCCCCGGGCTCACGTGTGTCCAAGGACCCGGGTAACCCTTGAACTCAGTCTCTCCCCTGTGGTGGCCACACACCCGTCTGACCCCTCCGTCCACTGACGAGTGGTCCATGTAGTGGGTCACTCACAGAGCCCTGGCCAGGAGTGACGGGTCTTTTGCCGGGGACCGAGGCCTGGCGGCTGGCAGCTCCCGGCGAGGAGGCCAGCAGTGCCTGGCGGCCCTCCACCCTGCAGCAGGCCCAGGTGGTGGCTGCACGGCGGGCCTGCCTGGACCAAGAGCCAGGAGGACCCCCGCCAGGCGGAGCTGGACTCCGTCCCGAGCCTCCCCTGAGGGCATCCTCCTGGGAACTGTCCCCCAAAAGGTAGTCGTCTCCATCCCGCTGTCTGTGAGCCGGGCCTCATTCGGGAACAGGGTTTCTGCAGACGCATCAGTTCAGACGAGGCCACAGTGGAGGGGATGCCAACCCAGAGGCTGGTGTCTTCACGAGACGGGAAGTTGGACACAGACAGGCGGAGGGAAGGCCCAGAGAGGAGGCAGAGATTGGGCAGTTCGGCCTCGGGGAAGCCAGGACGCCACCCCCCCCCCCAGTTGGAAGGAAGCAGGGGGCCCCTCCCCGGAGCCTCTGGGGGCCCCCGCCCTGCCTGCACATTGGTTTTGGACCCCAGACTGAGAGTCTGCGGTTTGAGCACCACGTGAGTGCTGATTTGTCCAGCAGCCTGGGAGTCGAATACCCGGCCCACCCGAGTGACGCCCCGTGGGTGGGCAGCACCACACCTGACGGCCAGCCCAGCAGCTGTGGGCTGGTCCTAGGTGCCCCGGGCTGGGGTGGGGTTAGGCACCGTGGACACTGGGTGTCCCCTGCGTGGTGAGGCCTCTGGGACTGGTGCCAAGTGCAAGGACGTTGCAATGTCACCAGGGACGACTCTGCACTTCCTCCTCCTGGGGAACCCCAATCCTCTGCCACGGACAGGCCCCCCCCCCCCAGACATGGCACTGGGCCTGGGAGGGTCCTCGCATGGTCACCCAGGCCAGCCAGACCCTGGGGTGCCCACCTGGGGGAGGCCTCACCCTGTGGATGAGCAGGACTGGCCTGCTTCTCCCCGGACCCTCCCCGCCATCAGGCCCGGCTCTGCCCTTCTCCGTCCCCTGTAGGCCTTCGGGTGCTCACCTGGCCACTCCTCCTCCCCTCCCTCCTGAGCTCCCCACCGCGCCAGCCCCACTCTCATCTGTGCCCGGATGGACGACGAGGTCCGAGTGAGCGGAGCAGAGGGGTCGGAGCAGCGGGAACACGAGTGAGCCTGGCGATGGGAGGGGCTGCTGGAGGCCCTGGGCGTGCCGTCTTCGCCTGGCCCGGCGGTGGCTCCCGGAGGGTGGCCGGGCGGCCCTTGCGGCCGCGCCCCCGCCCCGCCCCGCCCGCACCAGCCCGGCCCCAGGCCTCACCTGCGAAGTTCTTGGTGAAGACCAGGGTGACCAGCAGGATGGGCACCAGCACGGTGCCGATGGTGACCACGCGGTCGAACGGCAGCTCCAGCTTCAGCTGCAGCAGCAGCGCGGCCAGCGCGCCCGCCTTGTCGTCCTGCGCGCCCGGCAGGATGAGCTCGCGCAGCTTCTCGCCCGCCAGCAGCGCCGTCGCCATGTCCGCGGGCTGCTCCAGGAGGTGGTGCATGGGGGGCGCGGGCGGGCGCCGGGCTCGGGGGGCGCCGGGGGCTCAGGGGGCGCCGGGGGCTGGAGGCTCGGGGGGTGCGCGGGGCGGGCGCGGGCGCCGGGGCTCAGGGGGCGCCGGGCTCCGGGGGCTCGGGGGGCGCCGGGGCTCGGGGGGGGGGGGAGGGGCGCCGGGGCAGGCCCGGGGGAGCTCACGGGGGCACAGGGGCCGGGAGGGGCCGGGGGAGAGGCGCTCCGCCGCCGCCCCCGCGGGCAGGGGTCGGGCCGCCGCCCCCGCCGGGCTCAGGCCTGCGCGTCCTCGCGGGGGCGGCGGCGTCCGGCCGGGCGGCGGCCCCGCTCCCGCTCCCGCCCGGCGGGGAGGGGGCTGTTTACCGCGGCCCCGGCGCCTGGCTCCGCCTCCCCCCCCCCCCTCAGAATGCGGTGCCGGCGGTGACTTGGCAGAAATATTCAAATTCAATGAAGGAATCAGCGCGGGGGACCGGTTCCTCCTCTCCCTCCGGACGCGGACGGGGACCGGGCTCCTGGTCCTGCGGTGCCGCCCTTTCCCAGCTGGGGCGTCTTCCCCCGCAGCCCCCTCCGGTGCCCCGCGAACCACGGCCTCACATCACCTGCCGCGGCCGCCCGCTTCTGCCGGCCTCCCGCCCGGCACCCCGCCCGCGGCCCGCGTACTCCCGGGCTGGGCGCCCGGCCCCCGCGCCTCCCGGCCTCCGTCCCCCACCCGACACCCCGCATCCATCCCGCGGCGCCCTCAGAACAGAGGTCTCCGCAGACGTGGGTCCTCTCCATTCTCCCGAGGCCCCTCCAGCCCCATTGATCCCTCACAGTCCCACAGCGAACATGTCTGAGCACCACTTGGCCTGGGTCACCGCGGCCCTGCCTCCGGGTGCGGTGAGGAGTGGGTGGTGGGGGCGCAGACGGGGCTAAGGGGGAGCATGGCTTGTGCCAGGGCCATAATTGTTTTCTTAAAAAAATTACCTGGGGTGACATGGGCTAAGACCACAGCATTATGGGTCTAAAAGGTTCTACCTTCCCCCCCAATCACTAAGGCAGTGGGCTGCTTCCAATACCCAACATAACCCAGATACCCCACACAGCCAGACCCCACCCCCACCCGATAACCCAGACCCCCCCAGATGACCTAACTCCCCCCCATTACTCAGCACAGACATCCTGCGGCCACTAACTCCAAGTTGTGCTGCCCCACGGCCCAGCTGGGTGGACATGGCAGCTGCCCTCCCCATCCCTTTGGGTGCCCCAGCCCTTGGCCTTGGACAGTGTTCAGGGCCCGATTCCGGGCCAGACAGCTCTTTCCTGTGCACCTGGGTGGCTGTGGGGGGCATGGCGCTGTCTTTGGGCAGCTCTGGGGTCTCCCTTCACCCCGCAGGCCCAGTCGCAGGAGGCTGTGGTGGCAGCTGCTGTGGTGAGGGCACACGGTGACCCAGTCACCAGGCAAACGGGGGACAGGGACACCACGCAGGCGACCAAGCATGACCGTTTCTGAGAGCTGAGCTCCCCAGGTTCCTACCCCGGGCCACTGTGTGTGTGTGTGTGTGTGTGTGTGTGTGTGTGTGTGGCGTCCTCAGAGCCCCATCCTCAGGCACAGGCAGTCTGGGGCCTGGGCCCCCAGAACCTGTTCCCTTCGTGCCAACAGGAAGCAGGTATTTTGAGTTCACAGCCACTGGGCCTCGTGTACTCCAGGAGCACTGGGGGCCTGGGCGGGCCTTGGACCCGGCCTGCACTCTGCCTTGGCCCACGCCCTCTGTGGGACCCTCAGGAAGGTCCCATGGGCTCTGCAGCCTCTGAAAGGCTCTTGGCATCTCCCATCACCCTGTCCAACCTCCCTTGGTGCCTGGGCTTCCCGTTCACTGTCCCAGCTGCCTGCCTGAGGCGGCAGCCACAAGCCCTCCCCAGGACGGAGGGAGCTGGGAGCGGAGCTCTGAGGGCTGAGGGGGGCGCTGTGCTCCGGTCCCACAGGTGGACAGCTGTGATTTCTGCCCCCCAGGCGGGCGGCACGCAGCCTGCATGGTGAGGAGCCGACCTGGGGAGGAAGCTGAGCGGTCCCTGTCCCACCCCAGGGGGCGGCAGGTACAGACCAGGTCAGACCCCAGACACCTTAGCTGTGACGGGCTGAGGGTCCGAGCTTCACTGTCCATCACATGGCTGTTGAGGCGCCACTGGGTGGTCCCCCAGCCCAGGTCCCTGCTCCCTGAAGGGCCACCCTGAGGCCAGGCCCAAGCTCCAGCCCCTCTGCACCTCTCCTCGGCCGCACGGTCAGACTTGGGTCTGAGACACCCTCCCTGGGCGCTGGTTCCCAGGCTTACCCAACGTGTGAACATTCCCAGCCTCTCCTGGAAACGGGTCCCTAAGGGTCAGCACCCGAGGGCAGCTTCTGGCTAAGGGGACAGCAGAGGCCGACACAGGCACTGCCGCCTCTGCGGGCCGGCCAGCTGCCCTGGCAGAGCTCATGGCTCTAGGACCCGGGAGGAAGGCGTGACTGTCCCCCCACCTGGAGCCCTCTGAGGGGAAAGCCACGCAGGGTCTCACGGAGGTTTATTTGGTGATGGGCGGGGTGGTAACTGCAGTGCCAGGAAGGGGCTGGGCAGGGCTGACGGCCGGGCAGGCATCAATGCTTGTGGCCGACAGCAGGAGGCGGCCCCGTGACCACAGCAGACAGGGGCTCCTGCCCTCCCTACCAGCAGGGGCTCCTGGCTCTCGAGCAGGGAGGCTGCACACCTCGGCCCGGCTCAGCTGTGGGAGGCGGCAGCCAGTGCGCCGGCTCCCGCGGGGCTGGGGCTCAGGCTCGGGACCGGAGGTGGGCTGGGCAGGGGCCTCTCTGCAGCCTGGCTCTATGAGGAGCATGTGTCTATGGCAGCGGTGCCAGAGTGTCGCCACGGCCCCGAGCGGAGCCGGAGCGAGGCTGGGGAGGCCGGGAGGCCGGGGCTCAGCCCTGCAGGTGCTGTAGCTCGGGCGGCAGGTCGCACCCGGTGTACGCGTCATTGGTGATACTATATTCCAGCAATGCGCCGAAGCAGGGGTCCTGGGGGGGACACAGGATTCAGAGTGGGCAGGCGGGCAGCTCCCCACCCCCGGCCCCCTCCTTAGGGGACTCCTGTCCCAGGCGGCAGCTCACTCTGACCAGGACGTAGGGGTTTCCCACCACAATCAATAAGGCTTTGGGTCTGGTGACGGCCACATTGAATCTCTTCGAGTTGGACAAGAAGCCCAGGAAATAGCGGTCGTCTTCGAACCGGTCTTCGTTCGACCGCACCTAGAAACGCCACGGCAGGAACACGGGCTTCACGTTCCCGCGGCACGGAAACTCTCGCATGTAAGACACACTCAGCAATACTGAACATCATCATGGGACCTCATTTTTGGTTAAAAAGAGAAAAGCAGCCTTGGCAGACATGGCTTAGTGGTTAGAGCATCGGCTTACGCACGGGAGGGTCTGGGGTTCGATTTTGATCAAGGGCACGGAACTGGGTGGCAGGTCTGATCCCCGCCCCCAGTCAGGGCACATGTGGGAGGCAACCTATCGAAGTGTCTCTGTCACATCAATGTTCCCCCTCCCACCCCCGCTCTTCCCTTCCATCCTCTAAAAAAAAGTGGAAAAATATATCCAAATACCCCCACCCTGGGGTGAGGGCTAGAATAAAAGGAAAAAGGCAGCAGGGGGTGGGGAGGAGCCTCGCTGCCTCTGCCTGCTGAGCAGCCCGACCTGTGGGTCAGGGTTCCTTCCCGGATTCTTGAGGCCCCCAGGACAGGGCACCTACCGTCGAGATGATGATCACCAAGTGCTCTTGCCCTTGGAACTCCTCCACTGATCCGACCTTTATGTCCATCAGATCCACGTTCCTCAGAAGTATTTTTATCTTCTCCACCTTTGAAGCAGAGAAAAAGGATTAAAGATAAAATGTTACACAGCTGACCCTTTCTTTCCATATCGCAGCAAAAGTGCAGACTGACAACGTGCAGACGGCTTCTCCATCCCAACTATTTAACCCGACCACCCCAGGCACAGCCCACACCCAGGCTCAGCAGTTTCCATGGGGGCGAGGCAGTGCCGCCCATGGGGCCCTCCCGGCCTGAGCCTTCTCCACGCCCGCGGCTGGAGCCCGGCGGCCAGGACAGACGCTGTGACCAGTGGCACGGAGCAGGGCAAGGCGAGCTCGCCCTCAAGGAATGGGGACGGCCGAGTCGAGTGGCGAGACTCGGGACGAAGTGGGTTCCAGATGTTGGGGGACCAGGTCTCCAATGGGTGTTGGGAAAAAATATTGGAAAAGGGTGTATTTGAAAGAAAACTTGATGGTAGGCGACTCCTCCTAGAACACCGGGGACAGGGCTGAGGTCAGTGCAGGGCTCGGCGCCCCAGCAGGCCCAAAGCAGGAGGGGACTAATGCGAGCCAGGTCCGGGTCCCAGCGGGGCGGTGAGACTCGCAGGGAGAGGCCGGGCAGTGCTAACAGGTGAAGGATGCTCCTGACAACAGCAGGCAGAGCGCCGGGTCCTGGCAGCGCACCTGCCGTGGGGCCAGAGGTCGGGGAGGTGGAGAGTGCCCAAGTCTGCCTTCCACGCACAGGCCTCTCCGCAGCGTCTAGCTCACATCCCTCAGGAGACGGGGACGCAGAGACCAGGGGTGCACGCAGCTGGTGAGCACCCACCGAGCAAGGCGGCACGCTGACCAGTTGTCCCAAGAAGAAAAATGTGTGTTGATGAAAGGTGGAATTTCTAAAACTCACCAGGAAGAGCACAAAGGAAAGAACCGGGGTGGGGGCAGATCTGAGGCTCACCAGGAGGGACTCAGCCTGAGCCCCAGCAGCCAGGCTGGCGGTCCTGGGGCGGGGGTATGGGGGGAGGGGGGTACCGCGAGGGAGTTGGAGCCCAGACGTGCACGTGGCACCGTGTGTGCAGGAGGACACACACCACCCAGACCCAAGTTGGACAGATCCTTGCCACGACCACCCCAAACACACCCAGAGGGCTGAACCTTCAGAACAAAGTGGGAAAACACACCTCGCATCACAAGAGGGAAGGATCTCAGATAAAACACAGAAAGCACAAACCCTAAAGGAAACGGCTGACGCGTCCCATGTGTGTGTGACCACATGGAACCGAAATCACCCACACGGACGGGACCAGGGGCAAGGTCTGCTGAGACCGTCTGGAGCTCGTGACCACCACCGGCCGAGTGCAGAAATAATGCCCACTCAGCACAACCTGCAGCACCACCTCAGAACAACAGAGGGCACCAGACTTAAACAGGTTAAAAACCCTCACCAGAGGGAGGGTATATCGTATTGACTATTAAAAAACATCTATATTTTTATTGATTTCAGAGAGGAAGGGAAAGGGAGATAGAAATATCAATGATGAGAGAAAACCCTTGATTGGCTGCTTCCTGCATGTCCCCTATTGGGGATCAAAGCCCACAACCTGGCATGTGTTCTGATCAGAATAGAACTGTGACCTCCTGCCGAAACCGGTTTGGCTCAATGGATAGAGTGTCGGCTTGGGGACTGAAGGGTCCCGGGTTCAATGCCGGTCAAGGGCATGTACCTTGGTTGAGGGCATATCCCCAGTGGGGGGTGTGCAAGAGGCAGCTGATCGATGACTCTCTCATCGATGTTTCTAACTCTCTCTCCCTTCCTATCTGTACAAAATCAATAAAATATATTAAAAAAAAAAAAACAACTGTGACCTCCTGGTTCCTAGATGGATGCTCAACCACTGAACCATACCAGCTGAGCTGTTTTGTAGATTTAGAGAGAGAAGAAGGTGGACAGAGAGAGAAAAACACATCAGTTGCCTCCTGTACGTGCCCAAACCAGGGATTGAACCCAACCTAGGGAAGTGCTCGAACTGGGCATCAACCCTACTACTGCACCATCTGAGCAGGAGAAACAGGAATTCTGATGAAACATTAGGCCAGTAAACACATGAGAAGATCCTCAAGTCCCTGACAGCTCCAGGGACCCCTCTGCCCCTGCAGCGGCTGCAAATGTGGGCAGTGGGAGCTGCAGACCGGGGAGATGGGCGGCCAGGTGGGCTGCACGGCAGATGGAGGACGTGCACGGCGAGCACACGGGTGACAGCTTCACGCCCGGCAGAGGAGCCGCTGAAGCAGGGGTCACCCAGGTGCCTGGACACCCAGCCCCAGGGCCCAGTGTGGAAGGCCAGTGGGAGCCTGCCCCCCTCCCCCCCGCCCGCTGAGGGCCACGATGAGCTTGTGTCCTGTTCTTGCGTGTCCTCCGTGGACCAGGAGGCACAGGAGCGGGGGAGGGGCCACACCTGCTTGCGGTAGGGCGTGATCACGCCGATGTCCTGCGCAGACACCTGGCCGCTGAGGCTCCTGGCCAGGAGGCAGCTGTAGCGCATCACCTGCACGGCCTCGGCCGGGTTGAACCAGGACGGGCTCCTGCCTTCCCGCGCCTCGCTGCCCTGTCAGTGGGGGAGACAAGAGAGAGGGCCTGGCTACGGAACCGGAACCGGAACCGGCTCAACTGCATGCGGCCCAAGGACGAGGCAGAGTCCCGTGAGGACGGCGATAGGGGAGGACGCCCGTGCCGGTGGGGACAGAGCCCTTTGGCAGTGACGAGTGTGGTCAGTGCGGAGCCCCTCGGGCTGGGCCGGCCCCTCGCTCTGGCTGCCTCTCCTGGGGCAGGCGCCCTCCTCCCTGACTGCAGGGAAGACAGGAGGACCGATGAGCACAGACCATCACTGCGTGTCAAGGACACACACACTAAACCCCAGGGCCCGCCTCATGCCCACCAGGACGGCAGACAAGACACGCTGCCGGGGCGGACGGGGAGCAGCAGTGCCCACCATGTGCGGAGGTGCAGCCACCCAGGATGTGCAGGCCCTCAGGCCCCAAAGCAGTTCCCATCTGGCTGACCTTTACTTTTGGGCATTCACCCAAAGAACAGAACAAACGCCGGACCCAGACAAGTACACAGGGAGCAGCCCGAGCGTCCATGGCGGCGTGGGAAGCACACGTGGTCTGTGCACACATGGGCTCCACTCCGCCAGACGAGGACCCCCAGAGGGAGGACGCAGGCACAGGGGACCGCCTCGAGGCGCATGGCCCGCAGCCCGAGGGCTCAGAGCAGACGCAGGAGTAATGGGGGCGCCAGGGTGGGGGGTGAGGGTCAGTGGAACAGTGTCCGTCTGGGAAGATGGAGAGCTGTGGGACTGACTAGCACAGGGGCCCTGCTGGCAAAGGCAGTCGCCCGAACGCGGTGCTTCTCCACGACGGAAACAGCGCACACAGAGCAGTAACGCACTGACCGGCCCTGGCTGGGTTGGCTCAGTGGATAGACTGTTGGCCTGCGAACGTTTCCAGGTTTGATTCCGGTCAAGGGCACGTGTCCGGGTTGTGGGTGCGATCCCCAGTGGGGGACCTGCAGGAGGCAGCCGATCCATGAGTCTCCCATCGTGGATGTTTCCCCCTCTCTCACACTTCCTTCCTCTCTGACATCAATAAAGAAGAAGAGTGTCCTGACTTCAGGAGTTTTCGCTGGGGACTTGACTGGCCCGGGTTTGTGACAAGGTCAGTAACCAGCAGCGAGAGGAGGGACACCAGGCGCCGGCACCAGCCGCCCAGAGAGGGAGAGGAAGGGCAGCGGCAGGAATGGCACTAACAGGCTCTCCCATGGGATGGGACGCACAGCCCGCCGCTGCGCAGAGTGCCCTGAGCGAGGGAGGAGGGAGAAGCCCAGGGAAGGGGCATCATGTCCAGCAGGTGTGTCTGGAGGGAAAACAGGACAGCCAGGACCTCAGCGGCACGCACAGCAGGGAGCCGGGTGGCAAGGCCTCAGGCACCGGCAGGATGGGTACAGGAGCCATGGGCAGTCACGGCCCCCGCCATGGGGATGCCGAGCGGACGGCACCAGGTCAGGACAGAGAGGAGCTGAGGGACAGGCTCCACAGAAAGTTTAAAACCTACTGAACCTTAGTCCTCAACAGAGAGGGGAGCTTTGGTGTCCTCAGGACACGGAAACCGTCCATTGGCCACAGACGTTAGAGCCGGGGTTACAGGCCTCGGCCCTCATCAGAGCCCATGACACTCAGCATATGAGGTGACCACAGCCCTCCAGCCCCTCCGAAGTCAAGAAAAACACGTGTCTGTAACCCTTGGATCGAAAAGAAAATGGAGCCTCGAGACCAGGGGGCGCCGTGGAGCAGAGCTGACGCCCAGGCCCTGCCTCCTGCATAGGCGGAGAGAACTGGGTGCGCCTACGGGACCAGTGAGGGCAGGGGGCCTACAACTGAGGCTAAGGGGGCAGGAAGGACTGAAAAGCTGCAGCGAGTGAAGCAGAAGAGGAGCAGGAGGACACAGAATGAGCCCCAAGCTCGTTTCCACGCAGACAGGTGCACAGCCTGGGCTCCAGCGGGCCCACCGGCCACGGGGCCCAGCAGCCAGCGAGCACCGCGGGAGGCGGCTCACTCACCCGCACGCCGTGGAAGACGAGGGGGAAACCTTTCTTGGGGAGCTTCTCCCAGCCCAGCAAGAAGGTCACCACCTTGGGGTCAGCACAGACTTCGAGCTCTTTGTGGTAGAAGAGCCGTGAGGGCAGGGCCAGCAGGGCCGCATGGGACCTATAGTTCTTCACCAGCTTGGTCACCTGCAGGGCGCGCAGGGGCAGCCGTCAGCCCGCACCTTCCAGCCGAAGGGAAGTGATGCCCCCCCCCTCCCTTCTGCCTCTCATCGCCGCCTGAGCAGAAAGCGACTGTGGCCCCAGCTGCCTCTGTGGCCAGGAGGCCCATTCTAGTACAGGTGACCTTCGGGAGAACGAGAGGGGGTTCTGCCCTCAGGGCCCGTCCTGCCGTCCAGCAGAGCCCAGCCCAGCCCCAGCTCAGGGGACACAGGGCAGGCAGACGGCCTCCCCCAGGTCAGGAGGCGCCAGGCCACAGCAGCCCTCCTGTGGGGCAGTTGTGGCTCCTGTGGACCCGGCCCCAGGTCCTCCCCACTCCCCGGTGACCTGTCCCGGGGGTTCAGAGAGCAGCGCTTACTCGCTCACTCGCTCGCCGTCTGAGGGGAAGGGGCTCACGACCCGGCTCGGCTCCAGCACTGGGCCCTGCAGCGCCGATTCCCGTGGTCCCCACCTGCACTGGCCACCCCGTGGGCACCCTCTGCTGTCCCTCAGGGCCCACCCCCCGAGGGGTCTGGCTCACCAGCAGGGGGTTGTAGGCGCCACAAGCACCGAAGGCGTCTTCATCCCTCAGGTACACAGGCCGGGACATGAGCCTCTCCAGCATGGATACGTTCAGCCCGTAGGCCATGGCGAGGCGGGACTTGATCACGGGCCCCAGCTGCATGGGGTCCCCAGCAAGAATGATCTGCCACATAGACGGACCCGCTGTGCAGGGACAGCGGCTGCAACCCACGCACAGCGTCAGCCACAGCGTGCGTGGAGGGAGGGCGGCGGAGGCAGGAGCAAGCCCCAGGCCTGGACACAGCCACCTGGCGAGGCCCCGCCCCTGCTAGACCCAGCCTGACCCCTGGGGACCAAGGGAGGAGGGGGACTCGAGTGTCCCCTCCTTCGGCCAGTGAGTGTGGGGAAGGGAGGGAGGGGCCTTGGGCTACCCTGGACCCTACAACAGGCCAATGCTCAGCCAGGACAGAGGGATGGGTCGGGGCAAAGGGTGCCCCGGGGCCGGTAGTCTCTGTACCCACCACGGGGCCAGCAGCCGTGTTTGTGTGTGTGTGTGTGTGTGTGTGTGTGTGTGTGCATGTATGTGAGTGCATGTGTGTGAGAATGTGTGAATGTAAGAACGTATGTGAGTGCACACGTGTGTGTGAGAGAGGGAGGGAGGCAGCCCTTCCGTGGCCCGGGGACCAGGACGGTGCTGACAGGAGGACAGCACAGGAGGCCTCACCTGGCCGCTGACATCGGACACCAGCCCCAGAGGGATGAGGCACTCGGGCTCACTGGCCTGGCCGGCTTCGTCCACAAACACGTGTGTAAAGTGTCCGACTCTGGAGCCAAAGACATAAGTGGTCACCTCAGACAGTGTCCCTGGGGTGTGGTGGCCAGCCCAGGAGGCACCGCAGCCCATCAGTAGATTGAGTTCCATCCCCACTGGACCCTACCCTACACGCCTGTGTAAAGAGACTTGGGGGGACGGTGAGGGGACTGCATGGTGGGGAGCTGCTGGGCGGCCCGCGTCCAGGCTGGGGACTGCCGCCCACAGCAGAGGCCTTGGCTGGAGCCCTACTTCCTCCCTCAGCAGCTGGGCAACCTTGGGTAAGTCCTGTCCCCTCTCTGTGCCTTGGTTTCCCCAATGTGTCGGGTGGAGTGCGACAGGGTAAGCAGGTCAACCTGGGCAATGGGCACTGTTCCCATGTGGGTAGGCTGCCTGAGCCTTGCTCTCGGCTGGAGCCGCTGCCGCCAGGACAGCCTTGGGCAGAGCCAGGTTTGCGGGGGGAGAAGTGGACCAGGGACGGAGACCCCAGTGCGGGCCCCTGCTCACGTGGAGCCGCCGGCAGAGCGGGGCCCGTGGCCCTGACTGGCCGTTAGCTCGCTCAGGCACAGGCCCGAGTCTGTGCATCTCAATGGCCGCCGCCTGCCCGCTGCCCCCCAGGACGGGCAGCACACTCGTCTTCCCGGCACGCCCTGAAGCGCGACAGTAGGTGCCTCTCTCAGAACGGAAGCGCTTACACTTGAGCTACCGTGCGGCCCACAGTTCCTTTGCTTCTTCCCTCAGACGGTGCTGCTCCTCGTTCACCCTGCTCAGCACCGCCCACGGTGGGGGGGGGGGGTCCTGCACTGTCCCCTGGGCACTCCTGCCCCGCCAGCGCAACAGAGGCTTCCTGCCTCTGGTCTGAGTGCACCCGCACGTTCGCTCTACCCCCTCCTTCAGGGTCACCCTCCTGGGAGCCCTGGGCCCTGCACCCCTGGGTCTCAGCACAAGCCCCCTTCTTGGAGGAGCCCCTGGACGGGCTGCCAGGACAGAGGCGCTCACCGCACTCCGATCTGGTAGAAGAGGCCAGCGCTGCTGCAGGTGCTGATGATGATGCGGAAGCGCGAGGCCTTCCAGATGTCCTCCCCGTCCTTGCAGTACGCCTTGATGGCCTCGATGACCGTCTGGGGGGGGCAGCGTGTGCTCAGTTACCAATGTCTTTAAATTAGACGTGATCACGTCAGAAGGACTCCCCCCAGCTCACTGTCCTGGTCCACTTCTCAGGCACGACTAAGTAACGACCTGACTGTCTTCGTAAGTAAAAATACGTTTTCTTAGTGGCTTAGTCCCCATTTGAAGGACTCTGCAGCTATGAATGTGACGTGATCCTGCAGACCCCCTCCCCCTGCAAAGTTCCTCATAACATCATTCGTTTCCAGCTTTGGTCTCGGTGGGTCATGAGCCCTTCACCCTACAAGCCAACCAGCCACACCTGCCCCGGGAGGACCAGGGGCATGAGGGAGGGGCGCTGCAGGAGCAGGATGGAGGGAGGGGCTGCTGCTCAGGACCCTGTGACGGAGGCTCACCTCCTCGAACCGGCAGGTGGCGTTCACGCGCACCATGGTGCCCGGCCGCAGCAGGCCGCTCTCGTGCAGCCGCAAGCACACGAGGTCGGCTGCGCTGTTGGAGGGTGCACACACCAAAATCCGGCTGTCAGGCAGGGCGTGGTACACCTGCACCGGGCACAGGAGACGGGCAGTCAGTGCAGGGCCCTGCCCAGGACCCGCTCGCCTGCAGGAGGCCTTTGGGTGCTCTGCACATGTGTGCTAACCCCACGCCTGTGACACTGTGCTACAGGCACCCCCCACACACACTCCCTTCCTGTGACGGCCACGAGGCTCCCTTCTACCCCCGTGACACCAGCTTTCATACCGTGCACAGCCCATAAGCAACACAAGACGGACCAGCTAGACAGACAGCTGGACTTCCAAGCTCAGATCCACAAGTGACAGACACAGATTCTGCCTTCAACCCCCCGCCCCCAGCCGAGCTCAGGTGACCGCGCTGCCTCCGCCACCTGTAACACCGCCTCGATGATGGTCACCGTCTTCCCGGTGCCAGGAGGTCCGAAGAGCACGTACGGGAGGGGGCGGCAGTCGCCGCTCAGGATCCTGCGCACAGCCAGCTGCTGGTTCTCGTTGAGCAGGGGGTTGAAGAACTCCTTCTCTCGGGCCCCCGGGGTCTGCAGCCCCTCGTCTGGTCCAAGGGAGGCACACGCTCAGGCGGCACCCAGCAGCCCGAGCAGCGGGGCCCAGGCACCAGCACGGACCCGGAGGCCACGGGACAACCGGCCGGTGGGGAAGCTCCCGCAGGGCCAGGGCAGGAGGCCGCGGCGGAGGTGGTGCCTGGACCTGCCCTGGCGCTACCTGCCAGCTCGGGAGAGTCGGCGTCTGAGAGCAGACAGGACCTTCCCTGACTCCCTTCACGGCAGCAGCACCAGGAAGGCCACAACCGAAAATCTCTGGTCGTGACAAGAGTGTTCGCTCATCTTCCTGTCACTCAACCCTCATGACCACCCAACCAGACAGCGAGCCTCTGAGGGGCCTGGTCCCGGGCCTGGTCCCCGTCCTGCATACGCACCCAGATGACTTGTTTCTGCAGCCAAGGCCACCGGCCCCTGTGTGCCCTGGGCACCTGCCTGGCTTGTCTTGGTGGCAGGATCAGGCTGCTCCTTCTCAGCTTCCCTGATCTAGAAATAATCACGACACCCCCACACCCCCCAATGGTTTAAGAAACGCTGTGTGTTTGCAGGGGCTCAGTTTAAAGAGAAAATGCAGCTGTCTCCCCACGCAGCACGGGCTTCCTGTCCTGAACAGCGTGGTGTCCTGGCCACACCCCCCTGAAAGCGTGACACACACAGGACAGCCGGTACAATGCTGCCACACCGTCTATGGTTCTCTTCTGAGTTACCTTTTACAAGAAACCCAAGTCGCTGAGTTTGTGATGACGGCTCCAAAACCAAGGCCTTCCCTCTGACTCAGAGTGTGCCTCCTGCCCAGCTCAGGGCGAGCAGAGCTGGGCCCTGCCTCCTCCGCACTGGGCACTGAGTGTGAGAGCTCCGGAGACAGCCCCCTTCGGTAAGCAAGTGCCTCACGTCCGAGGTCCCTGCTGGCTGTGGGCGCAGGGTCCTTCCCCGCAGAAGCCTCTCTGCCCTGTGGCCTCCCCGCTCGCCTGCTCCCGGCCTGCGGTCTCTCCCGGGCTGACTGCTGTCACAGGGCCCGCCTCGTGTGCCTCCCGGCAGGATGCGTGCCAACGCAGTGTCTGAAACTCTGGGGTCACATATTTTGCTTGGAAGGTCAATCCAGTCCGAGCCCACCTTGCCTCAGGTATGCAATGCCTCCAAGTTTACCCACCGCCCAGCTGACCCATGAAAAGACAACACTCTGCGTTTAAAAGTATCATGACTTAGCCCGTGAGGAAGGCCAGCCACCGAAACGGCGTGGCAGCCTCCGAGACCAGGCAGGCTGGGCGGACGGGGGGACACCTCTCTGTGGCCGAAGAACAACACGGATCCACATAATACCAGCAGGTGGCCCTCTCCGTACAGGGTCCTGAGGCTGGGTGGGCTCTCAACACTGTGATGACTGCACTGCTGGAGGGGCTAGACATGGTGAGAGGTTTCCTAAACACCAGATACCATTTAAAAACCTGCACTTAGCCGAAACCGGTTTGGCTCAGCGGTAGAGCATCAGTCTGCGGACTGAAAGGTCCCAGGTTCGATTCCGGGCAGGGGCATGTACATTGGTTGCAGGCACATCCCTGGTTGGGGGTGTGCAAGAGGCAGCTGGTCAATGTTTCTCTATCATCGACGTTTCTAGCTCCCTCTCTCTCTCCCTTCCTCTCTGTAAAAAAATCAATAAAATATATTTAAACAATTTTTAAAAAATAAAATCACCCTCCCTTTCAGCTCTGTCCCGAATCTGGCCAGATTTCCTTTAAAAAACAAAACAAAACAAAACCAAAACCCTGCACTTAGCACACGCTTAAAACATGCTCACAAAGCACCAGGGCCCTGGGAGGCATGCTCCCGGGAGAAGAGGCTTTCTCTGTACTGGACACACGACCAAGAACAAACCCATGGAAACGCGTGGAGAGCTTCACCTGGTGCCTGGCTCAGTATTCAGAGACTGGGCTGTTCAAAAAAAATCAAACTACCTTCATGGTGGTCAGGACTACAAATGCTGGCCACCCGCTGGGGGTAAGCACACTTCTAAGCACAAATCACCCACAACGGCCTGTCTGAATGTACGCAACCCCCGCACTCCTCAACAGAACCACGGGCGCGCACTGCCTCCCGCACCCAGCTCTGTCCTGCCGTGGCTCACGCCCAGCCCCCCTGAGTGCCCCCTGGCTGAGACGGCGACAGGCGTACCTCGGGGGTGGGCTGCCCCTCATTCTTGCTGTCTTGTGCACAGTTCCAACTGCCTGCCACTTGGGGAGACTGTAAGATGATTTCTTCTGGAAACAACACTTTTAAAACAAGAAAGGGCAACAAGATAGACATTACTGAAAAGCGTTAGAAAGATGAGAAGGAGGAAAAGCTGTTGGCAGCAGCCCCAAGTACCCCTGTCGTGCACCCTGTACCCTCCGGCCCTGTGGACGCATCAGCCACAGCTACGCCCGCCCAGCACGTGCTTTGGAACAAAAGCCATGCTTTGTCTACTTGTAGGTATGAAAGGAATTAAATTAAGAGGGGAGAACAGAGTGCAATCGCTTATTTTCAATAATTTAAGTGTTATTTTTAAACAGTTGAAATAAGATAACATGGACACTTCCCAGTAGAAAAAGCAACACTGGAAATCAGTTTCACTTTTTTTTTTTTTGTTTTTTTTTTTGTTAATCCTCACCTGAGGATTTTTTAGAGAGAGTGGATGGAAAGAGGGAAGGGGGAGAGAGAAACATGGATGTGGGAGACATCAATTGGTCGCCTCCTGCACACACCCAGACTGGCACAGGGAACCTGCAACCCAGGTACGTGCTCTTGGCTGGACTGGACCCGTGACCTTTCAGTGCACAGGCTGATACTCTAATCACTGAGCGCTCCCACCAGGCCCCAGCTTTACTTCTAACGTGTGTGTGTGTGTGTGTGTGTGTGTGTGTGTGTGTGTGTTTTGTGTGTGTGTGTGTGTGTGTGTGTGTGTGTGTGTGAGACAGAGCAGACTGTTTCATGCAAATGTCCATGAAGCTTACAGAACCCCCTGTAGCTCCCATGGACCACAGTACCTTTTACTCCCAAGTGGCTGACGTGCTCCAGGGCAAAGTGGCACCGCCTGCTGGTGGTCCTGTGGGGAGAAGACAGCACAAACCCTGCTGTCGAGGCTGCACACCTGGGCCCGCGCGGCGCTGGGACCTGATGGCAACCGTGCCGAACGCTAACGCAGCTTTACAAAGTACGTGGACACTGCCAGCTCCCGGGTTCTCATGGCTCCAGAGGCCAGGAGTCCGAGGACCGAGGATGGTGCAGGGTCTGTTTCATAGGAAAATCCTAATATTGCACTGTCACGACAGCAGACTCCTTTCTTCCGAGGAATATTCACTGCGTGAGTAAATGAGTAGAAAAATAAAAACAGTGTGGAGCATCACCTGTTATATGTAAACTCCACATCCATAGGCTCAAAGTTGTATGCTTGTTCAAATTCCGGGTTCAGCTTAAGAGTCACATCTTCTTCGTGAATCTAAAGGAGAAGCAAACACTTAACTTCCACCCTCATACTTGGTTTCTGCAGCGGTCTCTGTGGCCCATCGTGACCCCACAGGCCTGAGGGGCAACTGGTGTGACCACAACCAAGACACCCTTCCCATACACATTCCCGATTCCCTCCCTGGCTCTATCCGGGTCTGCACAGCATGAGCACAGCCACGGTGCCAGGCTGCCCGGGTCCATGCCTCCCCATGAAACTAGGAACCGGATCGTCTGGGACCCTCCAGCCAAACTGCTATCCCACGGGGCACGATCCCGGACCAGCGGGGAGGAAAGGTGTTTCTGAGGAAGTGGGGGGGGGACCCTTGACTGGCCAGGCTGCAGCCGGGGGTGCTGGGCACGGGTGGCAGGGTCAGGAGGCGGGTGGGGATCACTGGCAGGAGCCCAGAGGCCAGCACAGCCAGCATCGGGGTCAGGCCTGAGGACACTGTCCCTCAGAGAACAAGGGAGACAAGCATGAGGGTACAGAGTGAAAGACAGAACCAAGTGAGCCGAGACCCACCCAACGACCGCAGCGCTCCTGAGCACAGCCGCTCGGGGAAGCCCGCTTCCGGGAGAGCGCGAGCACAGGGAGGAAGGCCGTCACGCCCACGCGGGGAAAAGCACCTGCTGTGGGCCGGCAGCTCCTTCGGCCCAACCCACACTCACATCCAAGGCCTTCTGCAATGACCTTCCACACGGTGGCTCCCAGAAGCCCCGGCTCGTCGCCTCCAGTGGGGAACTGCCCCTGCCGGCCCACTGCACCCTCCTCACATCTGGGATCCTCCTGCCTGGCGCCCTCCTCACCCTGGGGGACCTCCCCCCCCCATGAGCCTCCTCACACCAGGGAACCTCCCTCCCGGCCCCCTGCACCCTCCTTACCCCGGGGGACCTCCCCCGGAGGGTCCCAGACGATCCTCCCTCCTGGCCCCCTGCACCCTCCTCACCCCGGGGGACCCTCACCCCCGGAGGGTCCCAGACGATCCGGTTCCTAATTTCATGGGGAGGCATGGACCCGGGCAGCCTGGCACCCTCCTCACCGGGGGACCTCCCCCCCGGCCCCCTGCGCCCTCCTCACCCCGGGGGACCTCCCTCCCGCCTGGCACCCTCCTCACCGGGGGACCTCCCTCCCGGCCCCCTGCGCCCTCCTCACCCCGGGGGACCTCCCGCCTGGCGCCCTGCGCCCTCCTCACCCCGGGGGACCTCCCTCCCGCCTGGCACCCTCCTCACTGGGGGACCTCCCTCCCGGCCCCCTGCGCCCTCCTCACCCCGGGGGACCTCCCTCCCGCCTGGCACCCTCCTCACCGGGGGACCTCCCTCCCGGCCCCCTGCGCCCTCCTCACCCCGGGGGACCTCCCCCCGGCCCCCTGCGCCCTCCTCACCCCGGGGGACCTCCCCCCCGGCCCCCTGCGCCCTCCTCACCCCGGGGGACCTTCTGAGGCGCCTCACCTTCACCACGTAGCCGATGTACTCAACGACGTGCCCGTTGTACTCCTGCGTCTTCAGAACCAGCTTGTCGCCTAGAGAAGACAAGACCCGCCGCCTCACACGGCGTCATGACAGGAGACAGGTGCTGGGCCCTGACCACGCCCTAAGTGACATTCTAACCCAAACCAAGAGGACGAGCTAATGGGACCACGTGGTGCCAGTTTAAACCGCTCCTCCTGGCGGGTTATACCCACCTGCGTACAGGGAAGGCCGGCTCTCAGCCAGTCCAGGGACCTCCAGCACCAGTAACTCCCCGTTTCTCTTCAGGGTGACCCCGCTCATATTATACTCCTTCAGCTCTATTTCCGCGTGGATCTCCTCGAGCCAGAGCAGCGTGGAGAGCTTCTCCTTGTAGTTGGACATGTTCAGAAGCTGAAATGACCAGCACGCCGTGAGCGCAGAGTACGGGGAGCATCACGCCCCGGAGACAGCAGCTGACACGCCACACAGGAAGGGATGACTGCAGTGACCACGGGCCGTGCAGGACAGCGTTCCTGAGGGCGGGGTGTCTCCGTGAGCCCAACCGCCCACGGCAACCTGGACAATTGGCAGACCCTGGCACAGGACAGGACGGGGAGTTGGGTGGCCTGGGTGGTGAGGTAGAGCAGGGGTTCAGGGAGGCCTAGGGGGCAGTGCTCTGTGTGGGAGCAGCGTTGTCAGAACAGGAGGCTCCCAGCCTGGTGGCACTGGCACCGCAGTCAGCGCGGGACCCTCCTGTGCATCGTAGGGTGTTCAGCAGCGCTCCTGGCCTCTCCAGCACCCTAGGTGTGACCCCAACGACATCTCCAGGGGCAGACTGTCACCAGGGGAGTGTGCCGGTTCCCAGAGCTCACACAGGGCACGGACAGTGGCCGCCAGCGCCAACACAGCTGAGCAATAGGCTGCCCTGGGCAGGGTCAGAGGGCACCAGCCCCCAAGTGCTCCTCTGTTCCCACCTAACGAGCTTTGATGCAGGAAAGTATCCGGCTTTTCCGAGTAACTCACTGGGGCCCCAAAACTGAGCTCAGCAAGGAGAAATGCAGGCTGTCTGGCAGCCACAGGAGACCTCCTGGCTTGGAAGGCGGAACTTGACCCATGAGGAGGAAAACCCAGCCCCAGCAACGCCTGTGCCCAACTCAGGAGACAGGAGTGAAAGCCTCGCTCTAACTGAGTCCTTTATGTTCAAAAAGGTGAGGCAAGACTGAGCTTGTTACGCACAGAGAAGACAGACAAAATGAGCAGATGTGAAGATGCAGCAATAGAACCCGTCGGAAATCCAGCGCAGAGGGGAAGTGGCGAGAGGAAAAGGAGCTGAGTGTCAGGGATGGGTGGGAGGGAACATGAAGAAAATGGCACGGAGGCCCGTGGCCTGTGACGTGTCGTAGACGCAGCAACAGAGCCCACCGTGTGCCCAGAGCCGAGGCCGGAGGCAGAGCAGGTGAGTTGTCAGGAGTGGCCGGGTGGGAGCAGCCTCCTCAGACTTTTCCAAAACCAAAGCCAATGAGCGCCCAGGAGGAGCACGCAGGCCACGGAACCAGGAAAGGTCAGCGAGGACTCTCTAAATGCCTTAACAAGAACCGATTATGCCTCATAAAATGACACCACGTGTCACCGAGTTCAAAACAAACTCAGAAGTCAAACTTCTGACAACGTTAGCAGAGACGCCTCGGAGAGAGGATGGAGGCTCCTGAGGCTCCTGTGGCAGCGAGGGGCTGGGCTTAGGCCCTCACCTGTGACTATTCACACCAAACGGAACGACAGCTGAGAGCTGTAGCAGCTGGCTCCTCAGTGAAGCAGCCGCATGCACACACTCCGGGGCCTTCCTCAGGCCGACACCCCTCCTCCAGCCCAAGGCCCGAGGCCACGGTGCCCGAGGCCATGGAGCCCGTGGCCATGGAGCCCGTGGCCAGGAGAGCGCATGCAGCCAAGGCTCCTCCTACCTCGGCGAGCAGCGGCTGAAACGTCAGGATGTCAATCTTCTGCTCCACACACTTCTTCAGCCGGTCGGGGATTGGGTACTGGGGAAGGAAACTTGGGAGTTGGCGTCTTGAGTTCCTGAGGAAGAAATTCAGTTGGAAATGATTCTTCGTTCCCAGACCTCTGGTACCAGACCCAAGTCCATGGGTCACCGCAGGGACGACACGGCCGCCGCTGCCCGTCCGCGGGCGCCGACAGTTACTGCGGCCACCCTCCCTGCCGCAGCAGGGATGGCCGATGCACAGGACCCTGGGAACCAGGGGGCCCGCACCCTGACTACAGGGATCACAGCGCTGGTGCGCCGCTGACGGCTGCTCCGCCCGACCTGCCTCCTCCTCGCCCGTCCCCTCCAGCTCTGCCTCCCCTGGGAGGGGCTGCCACGGGTGTCACCACGTCGACCACCAGCATGAAAAAGCACCACCACTGCTGTGGGCAAACCTGAGGCGCCACTTGATGAGGGAGGGGAAACCGGGAGCGGGGACCAGGGAAGAGCGGCGGTGCATGTCCAGGTACAGCTGCCTCAGTGCACAGGGGCACCCGACGTCGTTGAGGACGACGCCCTGGGAGGCAGGCGGGCGGTCGGGAACACAGGAGGTGGGGGGACCTGAGTGGTGAAGTGGCGGCCGGGGCGTGGCAGGCAGCCCCCCTTCCCTGTCCTCATGTGCACTGTGGGGTGTATCCCGGCCACCCGCAGACAGTTTTGTATCAACACACCATCCCCCCCAAGTAAAGGTGGAAGGAGCCCCCACACAGCGCCTCCCCTCGGCCAGCGGCCACACCGCGGTCCTTCCTGTCACGGTACCTCTTCTGCGTGGTCACGACCACGGTCGTTTTCGTGGGCGCCGGCGCCTGGGGGCTCTTGGACTTCTTCCACAGGAAGGGCTCGCGCACGGCGATCAGCGCCTCCTCCGTGCTCACCACGCCCACGTCCAGGACTCGCCCGATGAGGAAGCTGGAGAAGCAGAGCAGCAGGAGCTCCCTGCAGCGGCCGGCAGTCCTTGGACAGACAAGACACGTCAGCGCGGCCTCCGCGTGCAGAGGCCTTTGTGGTTAACAGTTCTTTTGCGGAAAAGGGACTTTCCACAGTAACAGTGCCATGTGCTCCCAAGACAGCCAAGCATCCCAAACAGTCACCTCTTTAACTGTCCCTCAGAACAGTTTCCCCAAATTTCAATCAGAACCGTCCGGCACGACCAGACAGTTTTCACTGCTTCCTGCCCGCACTCCTGCTGTGGCCTGGACCCCAGGGCCCCCGTCCCACATCCCCCGGATCCCAGAGGTCACGGAGAGGGCTGCCGCACACGTGCCGGCTGAAGGAGTCCTGAGGTCTTGTGGTTGGAGACTGCTGGGCTCACAGCAAGGCGGGAACACACTCAGATCCACGTTCAAACAGATTTACAATTCATTAGCAATCGTAAACCGTAGACTGGGGCCAAAATATCCAGCCGACAGGCACCCAGCAGCAGTGGCGGGGGCTCAGGACATGCAGAAGGAGGCAGAGGGAGGCGACCCAGGCTGAGGGCGCCCGGCTGTCCTCTGTCACTCACAAGTCAGGGAAGGGGGTCACTGCCTCACAGCTGAACTCACTCAAGCCACCGTCTCCACCAACGCTATTGAGTTTGTCCCATCAAAAGAGCTACAAACCCTGTTTATAAATGGAACCCAGGAGGACCTGAAAGATACATGACCCAATCAAACTCCCGGAGAACCCAGCAGCACGTACTTGGCCTCACACGTGACCATGATCAGGGCCCTTCCTCCGGGAGGGATGAGCCCACTGGGCTCAGGCTCCGTGACCTGTCCGCATCCTTCCTCCTCTCCTTCACAGGCACAGTCCTCTGAGGGGACAGGAGACCGGCGGTCAGCTGGCGATGGCCGTGGCCCATCCCCGTGGACTCCCGTATGGGCACGCAAGCACAGCCCATCATGGACGGGACAGAAAGCTGACAGTAGGCAGCCTCTCCCAATTCACAACTGTCTGCAGGAAGCAGCATGTCCAATCCACTTCGGGGTCGCCAGCTACCTCGGTCCCTTCCCCAGCCCCAAATCAGAGCCCAGAGCATCGAGGGCCCCTGGGTCCCCAGACTGGGGGCTCTGGCAGGACCCGTCTACCTGGGGAGACTGCTCTGCTGGGGGCCACACTGCTCTCCACCGTCTGGGAGGTCCTGTCTGGGCCGCTGTCTAATGAGCTCTCCCGTGTCTCCGGGCCGGCAGGTGCCGGGGGGCCGTGCTGGGTCCCCTGCAGCAAGTGGAGCCGGAACTGTCTGGTCCGGTCCCAGCCGGCCAGCTTGCAGCTCACCAGCGTCTGAGGGACGTCTCCTTTGTTCCTGCACAGAGGAGCCGTCAGCGCAGGCGCAGGGCAGTCCCAGGGAGCGGGGGCGGAGGACTTCGTAAGTACAAGCAGGTTTGTGGGCAGCACTTTCACGAAGGGGAAGCCCACGGCAGGAAAGTGCAGGCCCTGCAGGGAGCAGGACGGCGGGAGGGGGCTTACTCTATGCACACCACCAGGCTCCGGCTGCCCCCTTCCCGCAGCGTGCCGAAGCTGGTCGCGCTGGTGACCTCCACGCCGCCCTTGTTCATGAGCAGCATGGCCTCGCAGGTCTCCTCGGGGGCCTCGGCAGACACGTGGTCTCTGCAGAGTCCCACAGAGTGCCCGTCACCCTGCAGGCTGCCTCCCCCGCTCCGCCCCACCCTCGCCCACCTGCCTCTCCTCCCAGGCACCAAAGGGCGAGGTGCTGGGTGAGGGGCAGTCCGCCCAGAGGAACAGACACCGGGCTGGTCCTGGTGCTGAGGACCCGCCAGGACACAGCAACCCTGAGGGCAAGTGACAGTCCTACAAGCTACAGGAGGCGACGGCGAGGCCATGGGGGCACCATGAAGGTGGGCCTGGGCCGGGGGGGGGGGTATTTGTTGGTTATTAGGGACAGCAGGCTTTCAAACTCTCTTTGTGGCTTTACAGTATCTGAACAATTAAAGGAAAAGTTCTCTTCCTACCCAACCCCTTTCCTTTATCCCACAGACACTGCTCTCCTGAGCACTGCCTCCAGGAGGCCCGCCAGGCACACGCCCCCCCGCCCACCCAGGGGGGCACTCAGAGCGCAGCCTTCTGCAACATATGCCTGGCATTACCGACCCTCATCCAATGCAGACAGTCTCACACACCAGGGACCCCCTGCTGGCCGATGCCCCTCAAATTCCCCAATACACAAGCCTCCCACCCCCTCCTTCCTCTCCTGCATAAGTGCCGACAGGACCGTGGCCGCAGGGGCAGCACTGGAGCCGCTGGGTCTCTGGGCTGTGGACACTTGGAATTGGGAATTGGTGGCCGGATGGTGGTCCGAGTGGCTACCACTGTGGCATCTGGACGCATGCGCAGGGCAGATGCTCAGACAGGGAGCGGGGTGGGGGCAGCACATCCTGGTGGGCAGGGCATGGCCTCTCGGGGCCAGGCCCGCTCCTGTGGCTGAGACGGTGCTGGCATACAGGCAGCAGCCCTGACCCTGTGCTGCCCAAACAGGCGTCCAGCAACTTCCTTCCCCCTCAGCCCCCAGCCCCACTTGGAGGGGCAAAGGACACCCAAGTTCAAGGACGGGGCCAGCTCACAGCCAGCCCAGCACTGAGGGTGGGCCTCCCGGTGCCCCGGGAAGACGGCTCTGAGCAGACGAGGGAGGAGCCTCGTGGAGCAGGCCCAGTGAGGACAACAACCCCTGGACGGCTGGCTGACTCTGCAGCCCAGGCTGCCCGAGGAGGCTGAGCAGGAAGGGAACGGCCCTGCTAGGGGCCTGGGTGCATCCCCCTCCGCACACAGCCGAGCTGGTGCTCCTGCGGGCCACCCTCTCCCCACCCCCCACCGAAAGCGTAGTTAGTAAGTCACGGCATGTGCTGAGGTCAGCCCTGGGAGAGAACAGGGCGGATCAGGCAGAGACCATGATCCTGAGCTGGACAGGACGGGCCAGGCTGGAGTGACAGGCCACGTCCACCACTCCCACAGCTTGAGCGCAGTCAGTCTGTCTCACCCGCCGTCCTGCGCCTCAAAGACACCCTCGCCCAGGCTGAGCCTGCATTTAGTGAGGAGATGGGTGACAGCAGCACCACAGGGGCCCTGGGTGGTGAGGTCCCTGGAAGTGGGTGCTGAGGAAAGGCAGGGAGAGCCGGTGCTTCTCCTGGGAGCCCACCACCTGGGAAGTGGGCGGTGGCGGTGCAGGAGGACACGACACGGAGTCAGCCACATAGGAGGTGGCATGCCCAGTGTGTCCCACAAAACACCAACGTGTTGACGAGCAAGGTGTGAGCCCACCAAGAATGGAGTCACCCAGGCCAGACCTGGACAGGAGGGAGCCTGCCTCTGATCGACGCCATGAACACGGGGAGACGCCTCCGCCCACCTCCTCCCCCAGGCGTGGACAGACGCCACGGGGCTAGGAGGTAACTCTCGCCCAGCAGGGGTCCTCACCGTCTCCTCACGGGGGTCACGCACAGGGCCCTCCACATGTAGCAGGACTGGCTGCTCTCCACCACCACGGTGT
The DNA here is from genome assembly GCA_963693515.1 of Pipistrellus nathusii. Lineage (NCBI taxonomy): Eukaryota > Metazoa > Chordata > Mammalia > Chiroptera > Vespertilionidae > Pipistrellus > Pipistrellus nathusii. The sequence goes on along the minus strand of OY882860.1, from coordinate 190,036,838 downwards.
TGACCACGTCGTACCTTCGTGGCACGTACCCCTCGGGGAGCTTCAGAGAGTCCAAGGTGAAGAAGACACAGTCGTCGATCACGCCGTTTCTCCCACAGAGGCTGGAAATGCAGACCTGCGGGTAGCGCGGACGCCTCACCAACCTGCCGGCCCCTGGCCCCCAGCCAAGGCCTGTGACCGTGCCTCCCCTCGCGGGACCTCGGGGAGTGGGGACCCTGCTCTCGGAGCACAAGCACTGCCCCGAAGATCACGCATGCTGCCAGCCCCCTTGCCCGAGTCCTGCACCCACTGCCCACAGCAGGGCATGGCCCTGCGCCTAAACCAGGACAGCCATCAGGTGTGTTTCTCTGGCCAACACTGCACCTGACGGCCACCCACCAGTGCCCCGGGAGCCGGGACAGCGAGGCCAGCACTACCTTGTCCACACGCTTGTACCGCAGCGGCTTCACCGACAGGGCCTCGCTGCTCCACGTGCCCGGCCGGATCCAGTAGGTGGCCTCCACCCAGTCGCCCTTGCATGGCTCGAAACCTCCGAGGCAAGAGGGCAGCGTCACCCAGGGCCGCCCTCCCGCCCGCAGTGTCCCTTGGAAGGGACAGGGCACTGGTGCTCTGTCCACAGGGACACTGTTACCCTGAGTCTCCCCCAGACCCACCTGGCTGCAGGCCTCCTCCCCTCAGCCTGACTCGCCCTGCCAGGCAGGCCCACGGTTGGGCAGCCACGAAGCTGGTGGACACAGTCTCAGCAGCCCACCTGGTTACAGATAGTCCCCATGCTTTTCATTAAAACCCGAAGTTTTATTAGCAACCAAAGCTCAGCAGCAGGCCTGTCATCACCCCCAACTTCTAGAAGGTGTGGGTACACGTGCGGTGGGCAGTTTCGTGATGCCCTGTCCCTGCCAGCTCTGCCCAGGCGCAGTGAGTGCCCTCCCACTCAGGGACCCAGGTGCTGGGGAGGAGGGGAACTGAGGGCTGGCATCTCTGTCTCTGCCAGCTCAGGTGGGAGCAGGCAGCCGGCCAGTCCTGTGGCATGCCAGGCATGGAGTGACCTCTGCCACGGCCTGCAGGGTGCAAGGTGCCACCGCCCCTCTGGCAGGCTGGGCAGTTCAGCGGCATGAAATGCAGTCCTGACACAAGACAGGGAGAGCTGTGTGGGCAGGCTGGCTGTGGTGCTCCATGGAAAGCCACCACCAGGTACAGCCTTCTGGTGCTCTTACCATAAACACCCCTGACAGCAACAGGCTCACGGGACAACACGGCAGTGGACACGAGTTGTTTCTATGGAAGCTAGTGATGACACCCACTGTACCAGCCTCCTGCCCCTTTCACTCTGGGCGCCCAAGGTCAGCCATCAAGGTGCTCCCAGCTTCTGTGGCCGGGAAAGTGACAGCCTCTGGCAGCGCAGCCCAGCTGGAGTCCCAGGTAAAACCTGCAGGGCCTGTGGCTGGAGTTCAGCTCAGAAAGCACCCCCTCACTCCATCCGACAGCTCTGCCAGGTCCTGCTGGATTCCTAATGGGTCGGTTGGTTGCTCGGGAGCAAGAACGATGTCTCGGCGCCCCTGCTGCTGCCCTCTCACCACTGCGCAGCGGCACCCCAGACGGCTGCGAGGTAAACCCAGCTGAGGGCACTGACAACTTATTTCATCAGGCGTGAAAACAAAATCTTACATCAGCTGAAACAAGCGCGATTACACGTGGGCACATGTTCTCGGGAAGGTACAAGGTTATCCCCAAGTCCCACTTAAACCATGTGAAGTGCCTAAAAACAACAGTTCCTCCGTGTGTCTGCAGCAACAGTAATTACGTGGAAGGACCAATTACTCAGAAACGGTGGCTGCTTTCCACGAATGAGCATGGATGACAGACGTCCAGTCTCAGACTCTCTCCACAGACAAAACGTGTCCTGATTTGACCCTCTCAAGGATGCGCATAACCATCGCGAATCCAAGACATACAAATGGAGAAACCCACTTTTTAATTACTGTGAGGGAGAAACCCACACAGCTTACCTTCACAAACGCTCTTCAGAGAGAAGTATGTGGTCTGATTGATATAGCCAGCACCCTTCATCAGCGATGTCACACAGCCAATCAGCACTCGGGGGCTGGAGTCAGACAGCCCTTCGCCCTGGTTTTTGCTGTCTTCTTCCCATTTATCAGAAACAGCTTCCACCTGAGACAGACAAACATCTGGTAAAGCATAATAAGAGGACCACAGGAACAGCAAATGGAAGACGAATACCTCCTATGAAGAGAGATGCAAAAATCCTCAATAAAATACGAGCAAACTGAATGCAGTAAACTGTTAAAAGGATTATGCCGAGCAAGGAGGGCTTATCCCAGAAGGCAAGGATGGTTCACAAAGTAAATCACCGTGACACACCGCATTGGAAGAGCCAGGAAACAACAGCCATCCTCTGGGGTACAGAGAAGGCCTCTGACCAAGCTCAACTTGCTCTCATGGTAAAACGCTCAGCAAGCCGAAACTGGTCTGGCTCAGTGGATGGAGCATCGGTCTGCGGACTGAAGGGTCCCAGTTTGATTCCAGTCAAGGGCATGTACATTGGTTGCGGGCATATCCCTGGTGGGGGGAGGGGGTGCAGGAGGCAGCTGGTCGATGTTTCTCTCTCATCGATGTTTGTAGCTCTCTATCCCTCTTCTTTCCTGTGAAAAATCAATAAAAAATATTAAAAAAAACAAAAACGCTCAATAAACTAGGAACAGACACCATGAGGCCATGTGTACAACATCCTGCGCACGTCCCCGCCCATGTGACACACACACACACACACACATACACACACACACGGAAAGCCTTTCCTCTCAGATCAGGAACAAGATGAGGATGCCTCTTTCTGCCGCTTCTACCAAAGCACTACTGGATGGTCTAGCCAGAGCAGCAAGGAAGAAAAAAAAAAAAAAAAAAGAAAGAAAAGAAATCTAACCGGGAAAGGAAGAAGTAAATTTATCTGTTTACAGATGGCATGATCTTATATGTAAAGATCCCTAACTATTCCATTAAAAAATTGTTACAGCTAATAAGTGAATGCAGCAAAGTTGAAGGATACAAATCAACACACAAAAACTACTTGAGATGGAATAACATAAACTGATGAACAAAAACACATAGAAGCATCGATCAAACCATCAAACCTCAGAGGAAAGTTAGGGGAGGGTGGGAGTAAGGGGGAGAGATCAACCAAAGAACTTGTATGCATGCATATAAGCCTAACCAATGGTCACACACAACAGGGGGTGAGGGCATGAGTGAGATGAGGGGGGCTATGGGGGGAATAAGGACACATATGCAATACCTTAACCAATAAAGAAAAAAATTACTTGTGATGAATATTCCAAAAAGTGAAATTAAAAAAACAATTCACGCCGAAACGGCTTGGCTCAGTGGATAGAGCGTCAGCCTGCGGACTAAAAAGTCCTGAGTTCGATTCCGGTCAAGGGCATGTGCCTTGGTTGCGGGCACATCCTCAGTAGGGGGTGTGCAAAAAGCAGCTGATTCGATGTTTCTCTCTCATCGATGTTTCTAGCTCTCTATCCCTCTCTCCTCCTCTCTGTAAAAAAATCAATACATTTAAAGAAAAACACGCCAATTTGCTACATACAGAAACATCAAAAAGAAACTTAGGAATAAATTTAACCAAGGAGGTGGAAGACTTAAACACTGAAAATTATAAAAAGTGGCTGGAAGAAGTTAAAGACAGAAAAGGGAAGACATTGTGTTCATGAATTGGAAGACTTATATTAAAATGCCAATATTATGCTAAGCAACCTAGAAATTCACTGCAATCCCCATCAAAAGCCCTGCGACCTGCTTGCAGAAACAGAAAACACTCCTAAAACTCATAGCGTCTCTCAGGGGCCTTGAACAGCAAAGCAATCTTGAAAAGGTAGAACAGAGCTGCAAGTTCCACATTTGAATTCAAAACCTGCTACAGAGCTATAGTCGTCAAACCGGCACTGGCATGAGGACAGGCACAGGCTCCAGGAAGAAATAAATGACATGTATGGTCAATTGATTTTCTTTTAAAACATTTATTTTACAGAGAAAGAGGGGCGGGGAGGGAGTGATGGAAGGATGGAGGGAGGCAGGCAGAGGGAGAGGGGAGGAAACATTGATTTGTTATTCGACTTACCTATGCATTCATTGATTGATTCTTGTGTGTCCTATCTGGGTATTTAACCCACAACCTTGGTGTAATGGTACAACACTCTAACCCAGTGGTCAGCAAACTCATTAGTCAACAGAACCAAATATCAACAGTACAACAATTGAATTTTCTTTTGAGAGCCAAATTTTTAAAACTTAAACTTTTTCTAACACCATTTCTTCAAAATAAGACTCACCCAGGCCATGGTATTTTGTGGAAGAGCCACACTCAAGGGTCCAAAGAGCCGCGATTTGCCTCCCACTGCTCTAATCAACTGAGCTACCTGACCAGTGTCCCAAGACCATTCAATGTAGAAAGGCTTTCCCCACGGTGAAGACTTCTAAAAAATGATGGTGGGAAAACTGGATACCAACATATGAAAGAATGAAGTCAAAACCTTACCCAATACCAGACTCAGAGATTAGCTCAAAGTGCATCAAAGACATATTCAAGAGCTAAAACTATAAAACTCTTAGAATAGATGAAAATGGCCATGCTCTTGGATAAATAATTTTTTTAATTGATTTCAGAGAGGAAGGGAGGGTGAGAAGGGAGAAACATCAATGATGAGGGAGAATCATGGATCAGCTGTTTCCTGCACGTCCCCCACTGGGGATGGAGCCCAAAACCCAGGCAGGTGCCCTGATCGGAAATCGAACCGTGACCTCCTGGCCAGCCTGAGGTTTCTTACAGAGCTCCGAAGCTACAATGAAAAGACAGACACATTTAACTGCAAAAAAAAAAAAACTTTATGAAACAAAGCCAAAAGATAATCTTGGGGGAAATATTTGCAACAATTTCATATACTAACTTTCCTTTAAAAGATCTAATTTCCCTAAAGTAGAATTTTCACTAAAAAGTTGAGCCCCATAAAAAATATGGACAAAGGACACAAAAATATTCCATAGGAAAAAAATGGTGAAATATCAAACTATTTTAAAATTTAAGTGAGAAATAAAATTACAAGATAACTGTTCACTGATCAGGTTGGCAAAGATTCCCAAGTGAGGACATCCACTTCCTTGTCAACCTTGGGTAACAGAGGGCCTTGCACCTGCTCCCGAGAGTTCAAATTAGTGCCATGTTCCTGGGGAGTAATCAGACGACAACCATGGAAATGTAAACATGCATAACCTTTGCCTAACAATTCTACTGCCAAGAAATTACAAAAATACTGTTTGTAAATAAAAAAGTTGCTGAATAATAGAATCTACTAATTGTCTTTGCTAACTAGATAGCACAGGGTTCAATAACTACTACTTTTAAAAATATATTTATTTTATTGCTTTCAGAGAGGAAGGAAGAGGGAGGAGAGAGAAATATCAATGATGAGAGAGCATCACTGATTGGCTGCCTCCTGCATGTCCCCCAAGGAGGCTGAGCCCGCAACCTGGGCATGTGTCCTTGACCGGAATCGAACCTGGGACCCTCCAGTCCACAGCGACACTCCATCCACTGAGCCAAACTGGCTAGGGCAGTGATCAGCAAACTCATTAGTCACAGAGCCAAATATCAACAGTCCAAAGATTGAAATTTCTTTTGGGAGCCACATTTTTTAAACTTCTTCTAACGGCACTTTTTCAAAACAGACTCGCCCAGGCTGTGGTATTTCGTGGAAGAGCCACCCTCAAGGGGCCAAAGAGCTGCATGTGGCTCAAGAGCCACAGTTTGCCAACCACTAGGGCAATTATTACTCCTTTTAACAATACTTTTTGAAGATTAGAAGATAGAAATGTTAACAGTGTTCATCTCCACACTATAAAACATAGGCAAACTTACCAATTACACATTTCTATGGTGTTCAATTTACAGTGACCACCCCTGATTTTTTTTTTTAACAGAAACCGCTGTCAGAACAAAGGCAGGTACACCCACTCCCTCCCTTAGCCAGGGCGTCTCCAGGGGCTACCTGAGCGGGATGGCACGGGAACCGCCCCCCGCCACCCCCCCCAACCCCCCCAAGCGCCCACACCGAGGCGAGCCTCACCCTGACGGCTTTCAGGCCATTGGACACTTTATTTTCTTCCACTACCGCAATCACTTCCTGCCCCACGTTCAGGAGCACTTTGCTGGTCACCACGTCGTTGGAGAAGTAGATGAGGTCATCAATCATGCCGTAGTCGCTGCAGTACCTCGTTACCACGCCCTGGACGGTCTTCAACTTGGTGTCACCTGGAGGGATACATGAGGCGGATCCACTGACCACAGCCGCAAGCCTGCCTACACCTCCGCCTGGCTAGAGGGAGGTGGGGTGCAGGGCACCCAAGGGGGTTGCGGGGTCCCTCCCCCTCCCGGGGCGAGTCCAGGAAGCCGCGTGTGGGAGGCAGGCTGCCTGGTGCTCTATCGCCAGCTCTTCCAAGGCCACGTGGAACCCTCGGTAGGGTCCTTGACCGCCTCGTGCCCGCTCTCCACCTTCCCCCCACCCCCAACACACACCAAAGGCGCGGTGACATCACCGAGGGAGCTGCCTGCGGGACAGACGCGGGCGCGATGCCTAGACCCGGGAGGTGGCGCAGGCTGGGGCGCAATGGGGGTTATGGTTAATGATACAGCATCCGGGGACTTGTTATCCCTACTGTATTTTTTTTTTTTTAAACCAACAACTTCGGGCGCAGCGTTAGGAGACTGTTTCTCTCACCAAACGAGAGATTCCAGGCCTGGCCTGGAGGGTCCGGCGACCCTCCCCACTTGCTGGCCACAGGCTGCGGCAGCCCGCGTCCTGGCCCCCCCCTGCACCTGCCCTGCGGCTTCCCAGACACGGAGACACCTGGGAGCACAGACCACATCCGCCCAGCGGCCCCTGGAGAGGAGTCCGGGCTCGAGCTGCCTCTCCAAGCCCACAGGGTGCAGACAGCCCGGAGGGAGGGGGCGACGTCCGCAGGTCGTCCCTGGCCTGACGGTGCTCTCCCCGGGGGAGGCCTCCCTCCTGGGGACCGCCCGCAGCCCCGGCCTTGGCCCACAGCCCGCGAGGCACCTTCCGCGGGCTCGAGCCTCCGCAGCCCGGTCTCCTCCTCGTGGCTGTCCGCCCTCCTCCAGAAGAAGGCCACCACCTTGGCCGCGAGGCGCAACATGGCTGGCCGCAGCCTCGTCTGGGAACCGTGCAGCTGCCGGGGGCTCCTGCACGTGGCCCCGTCGCTCCCACCGCCCTCAGCCAACGGGGTGACCACGCCTGCGCCTGCGCCTGCGCCTGCACTTTGTTTGTTCGTGGAGTTTGGCCAATGGGGTTGCCGCACTGGAGTATGCGCCAGAGCCCCTTTGCCTTTGGCCAATGGGGCTGCACCTCCACTCTGGGACTGTGCCTGCGCCTCGGGGGTTTGGCCAATGGCAATCACAGAGACCGCGCCTGCGCCCATGTCCCATCGCTATTGGCCAATGGGATCTCACGTTAGCAGCGTGTGGCCGTTGGTGACCGTTAGTGTGCCTAGGCGCGGTGCAGTGTGGGAGTGATGTCATGCCCTGCCCTTGGCACGTGCTGGTGGGCGGGGCTTCGCGCAGGTGGGCCCTGGCCTCCTTCCCATTGGCTGCTGTCAGGCGTCGCCTCGATTCCCGCTCTTTCTCTGGTGCGGGTGTCCCGGATGCTTTTCTGCACCTGCGGCCCTTGTTGCGGTCCTCCCGGTCCCGAGAGCGTCACGCCGGCAGCTTTTCCGCGTCAAACACGCTGCTCTCAGGAGAGAACTCGCCGGGTCGCGGCTGCGTCTTTGCTCCCGGGTCCGGACCGCCCCTCCGGCGTGCCCAGGCCGCGGTGTCCGTCTCCTGCTGCCTCAGGGCGTGAGCCGCCTGCTCCGAGGCCCGGGCGCCGGAACGTGGACTCGCAGCTCCGCGCGGCTGCAGGCTTCCTCGCGGGCACATTTCCTGTCACCACCGTCTCACCTCCCGGGCTCCTCCACGTTCCCGGGCAACACGAGGCCTGCGCCACCTCCTGTCCCGGGGTCTGTCCGGGTCAGACAAGGAGTCACACTATCTCCGAGCCCGGGCCGGGCTCCGTGGTTGGAGCGTCGACCCCGGGGGCAGGGTCGCGGGTTCGACTCCCGCTCAAGGGGACGCACCTGGGTTGCAGGTCTGGGCCGGGCGTGTGTGTGTGTCTCTCTCTAACGTGGCTGCTCTGCTCGCTCGCCTTCTAAAATTGAGTGGGAAAAACATCCCCGGATTCTGGACCCCTCGGCTCAGCTCTCCAGCACATGCTCTCGGCCGCCCAGCAGAAGTCTCAGCCTCATCATCAAAGTGCCGGCCTGCGAACCTGGAGGTCCCGGTTCCATTCCCAGGCTGGGGGCTCGGTCCCCAGTGCGGGGCATGCAGGAGGCAGCCGATCCATGGTGCTCTCTCATCATGGGTGTTTGTGTCTCTCGCTCCCTTCCTCTCTGAAAGCAATAAAAACATTTTTAAAAAACCCACTGAGACAACAGAGCACCCCATGCTGGGGATCTCCCATGGGTTTGCGTGTGCGGAGCCCGTGTTCGGGCGCCTGAGCTCACCGTGGACACACAGACCCTGCCGCTGTGTCGCCGGCGCCAGCACCCTGGGGGGAGACCTGTCCTGGAGCAGGAGGAGAGGGTGCCACGGGGACTCCGGGGGGGAGGGGGGGCTGCCTGCGGGCTGGGCCGGCCAGAGCCCCCGCAGGGCAGGGCCTCCCGGCCAGGCTGCGAGCAGACGTGTGCATGCGCGTGCGTGTGTGTTTGCGTGTGCGTGCCCTAGTGTGGGTTTCCTCAGGATGGCAGGGGCTGGGAAAAGGGCGCCCGGAATAACAAGTGTCTCCAAGACAGAGCCCCCGACCCCCACCCGGCGCCCACGCCCTCCCTGTGCTGCGTGGGACCGAGCGGCCTCCGTTTCCGGGAGCCAATTGAGGCCCTGGCAAGGCCGGCGGTTACACAACCACCGAACCTCCCAGGTCACGGCTTCCCCTCATTGACATTCAGGACAAGGCGCTCCCGCTCCCGCCCCCGCGCCGAGCTGCCGGGCTTTTGTTCCCCCTGAATAGTCGCTGCTGGAGCCCCGGCAGGATGACTGGGCAGCAGCGAGCCCCCTACCCGGACACCAGCGCCACCCGCCCAGGGAGGTGAGCACAGACGGTCGGACGGACGCAGGGGACCTGAGGTGTGCCTGTGTGTGTTTGTGTGTGTGTGTATGGGGGGGCGATGGTTCAGCTTGAGTAACTGAAGGGCGTGGAGGAGCCAGGGCTTCCTGGGACGTGGGGTTTGGAGGAAGGCGGGCCGGTCGGCGGCACCCCAGCCCGGCACCGGCCCGCACCCGGCGGCGGGTTCGCTCTGCCGGGAAGGGGCTCGGTGCGACTGCGGGCTGCGTGAGGAAGCAGGCGGGTCTCTTGTTCAGGTTCACGGACTCGCTGTGAGCGGCCCTCCCCCTGGGAACTCGCTTTAACCGGAGCGTTTCCAGAGTGACGGCGAGTAGCAGAGTGGGCAGCGCGCCGGGCACAGCTCCGGCGGCACTGACGAGGCCGGTCTGTCCCCAGCGCCATGCCGCGGGAGGAGTCCTGCCGGGAGGAGCTCGGCTACGACCGCGTGGCCACCCTGGAGCGCGGCAGGCCGGACGCCGAGGGCTACGCGGACCCCAAGGCCGGCGACCTGCAGCTGTCGTCCAGGCTGCCGCCCTGCTTCAGCCACAAGACCTGGGTCTTCTCTGTGCTGATGGGGGTGAGTCGCCGCCCCAGGGCCACAAGGCACCGCTCCCTCATCCTGCTCCAGAGAGCCCTGTGGGGCTGTGCTCTCCGAACACTGTCCTCCGTTCACCCCATCTCTGGCCCCTGCTCCCCTGGCCACTGGACTCTGGCTGCTCTGGGTCCCGCCCCAGCTGGGACAGTCCAGGCCCACCTGTCTGTCCGCAGGGTCATGCATGGCGCTGGGGCGGCCTCCGGGACCCTCTAGAGTCACCCTGCAGGGGTGGGGGGAGCCTCTGGCAGAGTGACTAGGGACATGTCCCCTGGCAGGAGGCAGGGCCATGGTGTCCGAGCAGGCCTGGGGCCAAGGAACGGGGCCAGCAGGGAGCTGGGAGTCAGGCCGGGGCGGGGAGCAGACCAAACACTTGAGGGGACGTTCACTTTCAGATGCCTGGTCACCTGGGAATCCCCGGGCCTCCGCCCCCTGGGTAGCACCCCTATAGTCGTGCTCCCCCCCCCCTCCCCAGCCAGGACCCCATCCCACTGAGATCAGATCCCCCACAGGGCACTGAGGAAGCTCCCCTCCCTCCTGCTCCTGGGGCCCTGGACTCGGAGCTGCGCCCCAGCCCCTGCCCCAGCTGCCCCACCTCCCTGAGGTGTGGCCGTGCTCTCCTCGGCCCCAGGCCCCAGCACTGCTGAGTGACCTTTAACACTGACCCCTGCCCTGCAGCCTAACCCTCTGCAGCGAGTCCCATCTCTAGCCCTGAGCTGGAGGGGCTTCGCCTGGACCCCAGGAGAGGGTCCTGAGGCCCGAAATTGCCCCTGGAGGGGGGAGGGTGTTTTCTGGGAGAGGCTTCATTTCTTTCCTTAAGTTTTGACGGCCCCTCCTTCGTTCCCCAAACGAACGGGGAAGCCCGCCCTGGCGCGGGCAGGGTGGGCGTGGCTGTCCTCCGCCAGCGGGTCCAGGGATCAGGTGCCGGGAGGCATGGCAGGCACTGCCCCTGAGGCGCGGCTGTGTTGCAGGGCTGCCTGCTGGTGACCTCGGGCTGCTCGCTGTACCTGGGGAACGTGTTTCCCTCCGAGATGGACTACCTGCGCTGCGCGGCGGGCGCGGTAAGCAGCGCCCCGGCGTCCTGGACCGAAGCTCGCGTGCCGCGGGTTTGTGCTCCGGGACGCGTGCTGGGCCTCGGCTCAGGGACCCTCCTCGGGGCTTTGCTTCGGGTCCAGAGCGTTTGAAAACAACCGATGAGCGAGTCTGAGCCCCTCGGTGCTCCTGGGCTGGAAGTGGCTCCCGGTCTCTGGCTTCGGAGCCGGCCCTCGGGGCCTCGGGCTGCCCCACGCTGCTCAGCTGTGCCGCGCTGCAGGCTGCGGGTGGGCCGGCCCCTCCTCCAACGCCTGTAGCCACAGCACAGCTTCCTTCCCTCCTTCCCGGTGGCCCCTGCTGCCTCAGGACAAAGCTCTGACCCACCTGTCCACCCTGCCTCTTGAGGGAGAACCTTCCAGGTGACCTTTGTCCTCACCACGGGAGCTGCCCTTGTTGGGGCCACAGTGACCTGACCTCTGACCCTGATGGCCTCAGGGCAGCGCCAGCCTAGGCTGGGGGTCCCGGCGTAGATCTTGGCAGTGCCCTTCCCCCTCAGATGACGGGTCATGGGGTCCCAAGGGCTCCCCCTTGGCCCTCAGTGGTCCAGCCCCCGCCCCATCCAACCACGGCTGCGGCCCCGAAGACCCCGCCCCTCAGCTCATGCTGCACCCAAGGCAGCGCCTGCAGGTCCGTCACCCCCAAGAGCAGCTCCTGGCGTGGTCCTGAGGCCCCCTGTTCCCCTCCTTCCCCCCCCCCCCCGACCTGATGCTCCACATTTGCCCTCTTCCCTTCTCCTTTGCTCCTGTGAGGGTCACGGTGGGGCCCCGACAAGAACGCCTGGGGCTTGGGCTCCTGAGTTCCACACCCTGCACACGGTGCAGCCCCTTTGGGTAATTGCCTACGTGAGCGAAGCCTGGTCTGCGCAGGGATTGCCTTCAGCCTCCGAGTGTCCACTGGGAATAGCGTCACACATGTCCTCTTCAGAATAGCCACTTGGCAGACTCGGGGCCCCTCGGGGCCTGGCCCGTGGCGGGCCGCTCACGGGCTCTGCTCTCTTCCAGTGCATCCCCGCCGCCGTGGTGAGCCTCGCGGTGTCCCGGAGAAACGCCGCCGTGGTGAGTCCAGCTCTCCCAGCCTCTGTGCCCTGGGCAGCCGCACGGCTCCCGGCTGGGAAGGGGCCAGCCCTGTGGGCAGACAGGCACATGTGTGCGCGCACGTGTGTGTGCATAATGTATGCGCCCGTGTGTGTGTGTGTGTGTGTGTGTGCTGTGTACACACGTGTGCCTGGGTGGGATGCACCTCACTGCCCACAGCAGCCCGTGCCCCTGTGCAGGGCACCCTGTGCCCTCCCACCCTCTGTCTGGGAGCTGAGGCCGTGGGGCTCCACGAGGGACCTGGGTCAGGGTTAATGTTATTGGAAGGAGACAGGCCCCAAAACTCTCTTTCAGATCCCCAACTTCCAGTTGCTGTTTGTTTCCACGTTTGCTATCACCACGACGTGTCTGCTCTGGTTTGGGTGCAAACTGGTTCTGAACCCGTCCGCCATAGACGTGAGTCCCTGGGCCATGCGGCCCAGTCTCCCTCTCCTCCTGTGGGAGTCTCTGTGGGGGGAGTTTATCCTTCTGAAGGAGAGAACCGTCTTGCACGTGTTTTGACTCAGCGGGCAGACTTATTGATGCTGTTTTAGAGCCTTTCACACGGTCCGTAGCCATTAAGGGGAGCACAGTGGTGCAGGGTGTGTCCCCAGAATGTGCACACAGTTAGCAGCGGGCGGATCCCTCGCTGGAATTAACAGTCGTCAGTGCGTATACACCTGGGGGGACACCTGGTCTCTTCACGTCTGTGACGCGTTGGTGGTGAGGGGCTCTGAGAACAAGGAAGAGCTGTCATCCTCATCCCAGAGTCCAGACGGTTCTCAGACACGAGGACCCACCAGGGCGTCCTCCCCTGAAGCCGCCTGCTCTGGGCGCCGTGGCCGCCGGCATCGGCCCCTGGAGAGCCTGGGGCGGCCCCAGGAAGGCTGAGCTGCTCGTGTCCACAGGGACACCGCCGGCCGCGCTGTCTCCCGGGAGGCGCTTGGCTGCTTGGTGACGCAGGGCTGCTGCGGCTGCACCAGGCGCCGTGGGAGCCTGCCCACTGGTTCTTTACGAGGCGCCCCCTCAGCACCACCTCCCGGCCCATGCTGTCAGAAGGCACAGCCTGGTCTGGACGGATTGCCTGGGACCGCCAGCCAGTTCCCCAGATGCCCTAGCGGCGGGGGCGGACCGGCTGTCCTTTGATGCGGGTGCTGCAGAGCAAGCGCACAGATGGCGTTGGGTTTGAGATGTGGGTTCGCCATCGTTCAGGGAGGGGAGGCCAGGTTGGGACACCGGCCACCAAGATATGTTTGTGCTCATAGCTCCCAAGAGGAGGGGCCGTGGGGGCCAGGAGGCCACACTGGTTGAGGGGAGCAGGGCAGGGAGCAGGATATAGGGGTGCGGGGAGCAGGAACTGGGTACGGAGCTCAGGGAGGAGCGGGCAGGGAGCGGGCTGAGGACGGCTGTGTGAAGAGTGTTGGGGTTCTGGGCACAGGGGCTGCCCTGACTGTTGGGATTCTGGCCCCAGGTGATGAGGGCCGCCGGGGGAGCCCCCAGAATAGAGGTGGGCAGGCCCTGGGCTGGCCCATTTGTGCACAAGCTGACATTTTTAGTGAGTGGCTAATGGACGTGACGTTGACGTGTTTAGGACCTGACTGTGAACGCTAGCACAGAAGTAGGTGCATGTAATTGCCAGCACGGCCAGAGCCGGTGTCCCCGGTTTTGGCAGCAGAGCCACGGGCAGCATGCACAGGTTCGGTATGAACGTCGTTCCCTCTGTAACTATTGTCATTTCCAAGTCCTCACCTGAGGCTTCCTCCCCCATGGCTTTCCGAGAGGGGAGAGGCAGGAGGAGAGGGGACACACCCCTGGCTGCCTCCCCCACAGAGGGAGCCTGCAACCCAGGCACGAGCCCTTGACCAGGAATCGAACTCAAGCCCCTTTGGTCCATGGGCCGAGGCTATAACCACCGAGCCACCAGCCAGGGGGTGCTCCTCTCTTTACAGCAAGGACCCTGGAGGGCCCGGCAGCAGGGAAGGTGGGACAGGGGCCAGAGCTGGATCAGCCATGGGCAGCACCCCGCCTGCCCAGGGTCCATCCAGGTCACAGGTCAGAGGCGCCAGGCGCTCAGCTTCCTCCCGCCCCCTCGGCCCTGCAGATCAACTTCAACCTGATCCTGCTGCTGCTGCTGGAGCTGCTCATGGCGGCCACGGTCATCGTCTCCGCGCGGGTCAGCGAGGCGTCCCGCCGGAAGGTGGGCAGCCATGGGCAGACGTGCGGGGCCGTGTGCAGGCTGTGTGCAGGCGTGTGGAGGGCGGGGTTGTGCTGACCTCCCCAGAGCATTTGGAGAGACCAGTCTGTGGAAAATGCTGCTGGGGCAGGAACGTTTCCCCACGTGTGAGAAAGATGCTAATCCGAGCTGCTCACACCTGGCGGTCACTAGCTGGAGTTGGGGGTGGGGGGAGGGGGAAGGAGTGTGGGGAGAGAAAGGGGACGGCACGGGGTGCAGGCAGGTCAGCTGGCTTTCTCTCCAGGGCTCCAGCTCCAGCTCCGACAGCGCCAGCGTGCTGCACGGCGTGGCACTCCCTGCGCGAGTGCTGAAGGCCTACTCCGTAAGGATGTCCGTCCTCCTGCTCCGGCCGCTTTATGGGGAAGGGCAGGGCGGGCTGGACAGATGTCAGCGCATGGCCTGCGCTATGTCCATGTGGTTGGTGCCAAGGCACCTCATCGTAAGCTGCCAGGTGTGGATGATGGATGTCAATGCGGGTGTGAGTGGGGTGTGGGTGCAGATGGGGTGCAGGCAGCTCCAGATGTGGGGGTGAGTGAGGCACACAGTCCTGGTTGACACCTGCTGTCCCTGGCGCTGTCACTCTCACAGGCCCTGGTTTGAGGCACATCACATGCCCACCCTCTCATTTCACTTTAAGTCTTTTTAAAATATATATTTTTTATTGATTTCAGAGAGGAAGGGTGAGGGAGAGATAGAAACATCAATGATGAAGAGAATCATTGATTGCTGCCTCCTGCAGGCCCTCTATTGGGAATGGAGCCTATAACTCAGGCTTGTACCCTGACCGGAGATAGAACCAAGGATCCTTTAGTCTGCAGGCCGATGCTCTATCCACGGAGCCACACCGGCCAGGGCTAAGTCTCTGCTTGTCCCGTAACAAGGCTTCTCGCCTCACACATGGAGTTTGTGTGCTGGGCTTCTCTCTGTGACTGCAGTGTGGGCGGGAGGGGTTGGGTTTGTTTACAACAAGGTTAGATCTTTCCTGGGAGCTGCTTTCCCGTATCACAGAGCAGTCCGTCACGGGTGGTTTTGCCATAAGATCCGTGAGTATCCATGTCTGGCTGCTGTCTGCCTGGCTCCCTCCTCACTGCTGGTCTGTGAGCGACCACTTCATTTGTGTGTGTCCTCGGGGCCTTCTGAGCTGAGCCACTCCCTGGAGGCGCCTGCGGACACGTGTGTCCGCCTGTCCTGTGCCCACCGTGGTGGTGAAAGCACCTTCCTTCCCCGCTGACCTCGGTAAGGGGTGTGTGTCCGCTCTCTGGGGAGGTCATCCTCACACTTTGGACGGTGTCGCTCCTTTGCCCCAAGCTCTTCGGCCCCCGCACCCTGCCTGCCACGTCAGGGACACGCGTGTTCTGGGGACCCTGCCTCCACTGTCCCCCACAGGTCATCGAGGTGGTTGCTGGCGTGTCTGCCGTGCTGGGCGGGGTCATCACGCTGAACGTGCACGAGGCCGTCGCGAGCCCGCACCTGGCGGTGACCTTCTTCTGGATCCTAGTGGCCGTGAGTGCAGCCAGCCGGCCCTCCTCGGCTGTCACGGCAACGGGCCCTTGCGCTGCCGGCCCCCTGCTGGCCACACCAAGGCTCCCGTCGATCGAACGCAGGGCAGGAGGGCATGGCTGGGAGCCGGCTCCGTGCCTATCCCCTCCGATGACTTCCTTTCCTCTTCTTTCTCAGTGTTTCCCAAGCGCCATTGCCAGTCATGTGACGGCTGAGTGTCCCAGCAGGTGTCTGGTAGGTGGGACTAGGCTGTGGGTGGTGGGTCTGTCCTAGGGTGGAGGTGGGGATGGAGGTGGGGGCAGGGGGAGCCCAGCCTCGCCTCATCCCGTGTCTGTCAGATAGCGACTGCGGCCTCGCTGTCCGCTGTCTGTGTGGGAACGGGTGTGGGGCAGGTCTTGGCAGCAGCAGGAGGCTGGCGGCCACGATGCGACCTCACCTGCGAACAGATAGTGGTGCCCACATGGAGGAAACTCCCGACCGTGGTGCACTTGGGATTCGCGGGAGCCGGCCGGACCCGTTAGCAGGAGCTGCACGGGGAGCAGACACACGGATGCTCGGACCCGGGCGGCGCATGCTGACGGGCCCCACGCCGCCTGCTCCCCAGGTGGAGGTGCTGATCGCCATCTGCAGCCTCACGGCGCCGCTGCTCTTCACGGCCGCGGGCTATCTGACCTTGAGCGTGAGGCGCGTCGTGGAGGTGTTTGCAGACTACCCGCCGGCCCTCCAGGTGCGTGTCTCCCCGAAACCATGCACGTGTCAGCAGTGTCTCTGGGACAGGGCTTTGGGCTCCCTGTCGGAGGGGTGGGCGGGCGGCGGCTCCCACTCGCTTCCCCGGGGGGTGGTCCGTGTCTGGCGCACACCGTGTCCCTCCGAGCCCCTCCGAGCCCCGAGCCGGCTCTGCCCTCCGCTCAGGCCCCAGACGGGAAAGGCCCGTCTGTTGGTGCCACACGCTCGCTTACGGCTCAGCTCCTCTATATTCCGCCTTGAGGTGTGGTGCTCTCCCCGCTGATCGTGTCTTTGAATCCATGGAGCACGTGCATGGCTCTGAGGTTGGCTCTGTCACATGTGCACACCTGGTTCTTTGTTCTAATCGAACCGTTTCTCCTGCCTTTCCTCCGACCGGGGAACCACGTGTTCTGTCTCCTTTTTACACGCATGCAGTCCCATGACCCAGTCACCACTGCTCCCCAGGGAGGGCCAGGCTGCTCTGGTCCTGTCACTGAGACCCTCCGCAGGGCGCACCTGCCGGGCCAGAAAGGCATCTGTGCCATTAGCCCCCTCTGGTGGGGAGGTCCCCTTGTCCTGCCAGCTGTGGCAGGGGCAGCTGTCCCCTGTTCTGAATCAAGTGAGGGGCTGGCAGCATCTGCTTTTCCTTCCCGTGATCTCTGACCAGCGGTGTCTCTGGTGGCTGACATCCGAGCCGTGGCCTCGGCTCCTTGTGCCGTGATTCCTGCGTGCGCGCGTTTTGGTCTGTCCCGTGTGGTTAAACTTACTGACGTCTCCTGCATTGCTCCTGAGGGTTAAGCTGTAATTAGAACGGCGAGTGCTGTGCCCTGGTTTACCTGGACGAGCGGAGAGGGACCCCGATTTTCCCAGGGGCTTCTGTGGCAGCGCTGCTTCTCCTGAACGGCCCAGCGCCCGCACTGGGTGGCTCTTGTCCCTGTCTCCTCCATCTGTCTGTGTGTTGCGCGGTCCTCCCTGGTCACGGGAGCTGCCACCCCAGCCCGAGGACAGCTGTGGGGACCTCACTGGGCCGCCGCTTCTCCAAATGCTCTTAAGAGGCCCCTGTGGGCGTGGCCGGGCAGGGCTCGAGGCCCCCTTGCTGTATGTGCAGTTGTGGGGGGACAGGAAGACTGACCGGCCGCCTGGGCCCTTTGTGCCTGTTAAACCCAGAGCAGAGCCGAGTCCTCCGCTGCTTTGGGCAGAAGGTTCCTGCTTCCGTCATTGAGGTTCCAGCTCAGTGGGGCCTGTCCCCATGGCACCTAGGAAGCTGGCCGGAGGCTGTGGGGGGACTTCCTCCTCGACCCTTCTCGCCAGCTGTGGGCACAGGTCCCTGGACCCCCATGTTTGGTGGAGAAGCCCTGCACAGTCTAGGCATGTGACAGGCTTTATTGAGAAGCAGCAGCTATTGCTGTCAAGGAACCAGCAGACAAACAGTTTTTCAAGGCAGCTGCATAGACACAGCGGCCATTGCCATCACAGCGGCCATTGCTAACAGCAGCCACCAAGCAGCAGCCCGCTGTCCACCGCCATCTTCAACCGATAGAGGCTTCTTGCCAGACAGTGGCATCGGCCTGGGTTGTGGGAAGGCACCTGAGCAGTGTGTGTAGTGAGACTTCGGGTCCTTGCCTTGGCGCCTGCGTGTGGCAAATGGCTTTGAGCATCCGGCGTCCTCTGATTAGGTTCCCCCAGTGGTCTCCTTGGCCAGTGGGTCAGAGTCGGGGGTCACAGAGGGGCTGAGGGCCTGGCGGGGGGCGTGGCTCAGCTGCTCACGCTTTCCCACCAGCAATCCTACGACGTGCTGCTGCTGCTTCTGCTGCTGGAGCTGGTGCTGCAGGCGAGTCTGCACACGGCCACTGTGGTCCAGTGCGCCCGCTTCACGGGGGCCCGCCCGCAGGAGCGCCCCGCAGAGGTGAGTCCCAGCCCCGCAGGTGACACCTGCCCTTGCCACCTCTTTCAAGACCAGCAAACATTTGCAACAAGAGAAATAGGCGGTTTTTAAAGCCAGCCAGGCAAACACAAGTCTGTCCTGAAAAAAGTGTTCCTGACTGAATGGTTTTACTCCTGCAAACATGCCAGGTTCACGAGGTCACCCCGTCCCTCCCACCTCTGGAGCATGGCTCTGTGGGAGGGGCCATGCTCCTGGCAGGCCTGTGGCGTCACCACCTCTGGCTGGCACTGCTTACCAGCCACTTTGCCAGGCTCAGCTCAGACCTCCCAGACTCCGCTCAGACCCCCTTGTCCCCACACCTGATGGGCTGAGGGGCCCACCCAGTCCCGCTTCACCGGGACCCCAGCCCACCAGCCCACTGCCCCCAGGTGCACGATGCCCTGATCAGGGTCCTGTGGCCCCAGGTGCACTGGAGGCGCCACCCCCGGCCCCTCACGCCTCACATCCTGTGGTCAGCACGCCCTGGTGCTGTGTCGCCACCAAGCTGCTCTTGGTCTTCCTGGGACCGGCTCCTGCCCACCCCATCCTCAGTGGTGACCACCATCCTTCTCGCTGTTCCCTCCACCACACGCCTCAGAGCCTCAGACTTGCTGTCCTTGTGACCTGGTGTGGCCGCGCTGCTGTGGGGACGGCTCTGCCCCTTGGTGTATGGGCGATGGACCTGGTCCTGTGTTTGGACACCAGGGTACAGCATTGGGGGGAGGACTTGTGAGCCACCTGCAGCTGCCTCTGTTTCTGCAGATCTTTTTTGGGGGACGGCTGCCTGGAGTATCCTCCTCTATGGTGCCAGGCCCCGGCCAGTGGCATCAGAGTCCCTGGCCAGGTCCAGACCCACTTTGTGGGGGGCATCTCCTGCCCCCAGGAAGGGCCTGGAGGTCCCATTTACGCCTGCACTGTGTGTATCATTCCCCCGTCAGCCAGTACTCATCGAGTGCCTACTGTTTACAGATGTGGCTCCACCAGGGGCCGGCCGCTCCGAGAACCGGCAGGAAGGGGCCTTGGGACCCCGGCCCCCCCCAGAGCCAGCATGTGGCCATGGGGAGAGCTCACCCCGAGCCCAGGCTCTGTGGTTCCTGTGGCGGCCGGGACAGCCGGGGGCACAGAGGGCTGGGTCTCCTCCGGTTCCCGGCTGAGGGCGGTCAGGCCTGCCACTGCCTTCCGTGCCCAGCTGCCCGCGATGACCCGAGCCATCTCCTCGCAGGTGCCCAGGAGCTCCCCCAGGGAGTTCGACAAGGAGCGCGCCTGGAGAGCCGTGGTGGTGCAGATGGCCCAGTGAGGCCCGAGACCTGCCCGGCGCTGTGACCCCGAGCTGCTCCTCTGACCCCTTCCCCGGGGGCAGCCAGCTGCAGTGTCTGTTTCTCACAGGTTGACCATTCTGATTGGCGGGCAGCTTGGTGCGGGCAAGGAGGGCTCGTGTGCGGCTGGACGTGGGCACTGGTCAGTGCAGTTTCTGGGCACTGTCCCTGCTGCCTGCTTCCCACCTCTGGTACCTCACCTGGATCCTGCCCGTTTTTTGTGGGTTTAAAAAAAAATACATTTTTATTGGTTTCAGAGAGGAAGGAAGGGGGGGAGAGAGAGAGAGAAACATCCATGATGAGAGAGAACCACTGATCAGCTGCCTCCTGCATGCCCCACACTGGGAATGGAGCCCACAACCTGGGCATGTACCCTGACTGAACCATGACCTCCTGGTCCATAGGTCGATGCTCAACCACTGAGCCACCCCAGCTGGGCTCCTGCCCTGTTTTTGTTGAGCACCTACTGTGTGCAGATGGCAGGCCACTGGCTCATCCTGTCTTGGTCTTTCTCTTCTGACTGAGCCTCTGCCCCACGCTGTTGCTCTGTCCTGTGCCCAGAGCCCACACTTCTCCATGGCTGTCCACCGCCCACTGCTGCCCTCCACTGGCCAGCCGCTGCAGAAGGGCCTGGCTGCTCAGGGTGCTGGTCCACGTGGGCACTTGCTGGCACGTGTCACCTCTCTTTCCAGCTCCTGAGCCCCTGGTCAGCCACATGGAGATGGCCTGTCCACTGTGCGGTCAGTGACTGCTGCGGGCGCACTGAAGGCTTTGAAAACTGACTGGGTCAGGTCTCTGGCTGCCGTTAGCCTCGGTGACCTGGGCCAGGCCACGCCCCTCCCTCCTGACCTGTGGGCCCGCTCCCCCGGCCAGGCCGCTGCCCTCACTGCCCTGCAGTCCTCACACCTCCTAATAAGTAGTTTGTCTCGGTCCTCACTCACCTGAGGTCTGGCCTGGGCTGGGGTCTCCGTCTGTCACCGTCCACCTGCCGTGCTGCAGGCAGTGTGGGTGTGAGAATAACGTTTGCTTTGATTAAAATCCTGGCCCAGAAGCAGTCTGTGTGTGTCTGTCCAAGGCCGCTTGAATCCCCAGAGTAACTGATGTGGTGCCACGAGCTGGGAGCACATCTGTGAGGGACTGTGTCCAGGCCGGCGCATCTCCCAGGCCGTGTCCGTCAGTCCAGGAGGGGAGGGCAGGCCATGCTGGGAGGCTCAGGCTCCCGCGTCCCAGGGCTGGTGGAGAGGCCGGGGCCAGGGAACCAAAGAACCAGTTGCCCGGGAGATGAGGGCTGGGGGGGTGGGGGGAGAGACGGTGCGGACCTGGTGAGGGGGCAGTGTCTTCCCTGCTTGCTCCCTTCTGAGCACGTGACCAGCTGCCGAGATGATGATCAGACGGAGGAGCTGCACTGACACCTGGCAGGTGAGCATGTGGCCGAGGGCCATCACAGCAGCTGTCCCGCACCCCTCCTGCTGTCCTTGGGGCTCCAGAGGCGCGGGCAGCGGGTGAGGGGCCAGGCTGGCAAAGACTCCACCAGCACCAGCGGCTCTCCCCTGCTCAACACATAGGGCCTGCCCCGCCACCTCCCTCCCTGCAGCTCCCAGGGGGCAGCAGGTGGGACGCCCGTAGGTGGGCACAGGACCCCAGGGACACCCCAGGCAATGCCCAGGTCTTCTTGGGAGCCCAGAGGCTTAGAGCGGGTACTGGGCACCCACGGGCTTCCTGCCGGCTTGTACTTGAGTTCAGAGAGAACTTGAGAAATCCCAACATGTGGGTTTGAAAATGTTAAAATTCTGTCAATTTACATTTTCTTTCATTTAGCAAATGCTGCCGGAGCAACAGCTGTGAGCACGTGCTGTGGTCCCTGCGGGTCCGGGGAGAGCTGAGCGCAGACCCAGGACATGTGATGGACTGGCGCCGCCTTCCATTTATTCTGTGACCCTGAGGCCAGGAGGGAGCGGTGAGAGCCCAGGGCAGAGGCCAGGGTCCCACCGCCCCCAACTACACACACACACACACACACACACACACACACACACACCCCGCACACACACACTTCCAAGTGGAGGCGGCCCTCGGTTTGCCGAAATGAAGATGTCAAACCAAACCAAGAAAGTCACCACGTGGGCACTGGGGGAGGGAAGGGCAGAGGGGCGGGGGGACCCTGGGAGCGAGGGCGCCTCTTCCAGATGGGGCCGCCCCGCCCCCCTGCCCCAGCTCCCCACGCTCATCCCCAGGGGGCGCTGTGGACCCTGGCGAAGGCCAGAGGCCTGGGCGGGGCCGGGTCGCGGGGGCGGAGCCCGCCAGGCGCCCGGTCCCGGGGCGGGACCGCTTGTGACCCTCGGGTCTTTGTGACTTGGGGCTCTGACCGCGGGGCGCCAGTGTGACCGCCGCAGCGCGCTGCTGGGACCGCAGGACCCGGGCGGGCGGCGAGGTCACTCGCGGACCCTCCGCCCGAGCCTCCATGGCGCGCACCGCCCGCGGCCCCGGCCCCGGCCCCCGCAGCCCCGCGGACCGCAGCCCCGAGCCCGGCCCGCCCCGCCGGGCCACCCCCGCCTGCGGCTCCGCCCGCCGCCCGCACCGCCGCCGCCCCCGCAGCCGCGCCCCGCGCTCCACGCCGCCCGCGCGCCCGCGCAACCCCACGCCCCGCACCGGCCTCCGCCCCGCGCGCCCGCGGCCCCGCCGCCCGCGGCCCTCCTCTGCGCAATGCGCGCCGCCGGGCTCCCCGGGCGACCGCGGGGCGCTGGGGGCGGGCTGCGGGGGCGGGGAGCGGGCACCCGGACCACCCCCGGGTGAGCGCGGCCCCCCACGGCCGGCCTGCCGCCCCAGACAGGAGGCTCCGCCCCGCCCCAGCGAGGAGCCCCTGACCCGCCCTCCCGGTAGAATTCCAGCCCCACACCCCACCGCATTCTAAGCCTCCCCCAGCCCCCACCCCGGACGTGTGGGCCTGTCCCCCTACCCACCTCCTGCCCTTCCTGCCCACACCTCTCTCATGTGTGCTCCCCCACCTCCCCTACCCCTCACCTCCCGCACCAAACAGCTGCCCTCCCCACACCTCCCTCACCTGCCCTCCCCACACCTCCCTCACCTGCCCCAGCCTGCCCAGCCCAAACTCACCCACTGGCCCCACTCCACACCTGAACCCACACCTCCCTCACCTGCCCTCCCCACACCTTCCCCACCCCACACCTGCCACACACCCCCCCCCCCCCAGCCCTCACCTGCCCCTGCTCCCGGCTGGGATCCATCCCTGACATCCCCCTCCCGGAGCAGGAGCTGGAGCTGGAGCAGGAGGAGGAGCAGAAGCTGGAGCTGCAGCCGGAGCAGAACCTGGAGTCGGAGCCAGAGCTGGAGCCGGAGCAGGAGCAGGAGCTGGCGCCAAACCTGGACCCGGAGCTGGAGCCGGAGCCGGTGGGAGGAAGGGCGAGCTGCCAGAGCCTGAAATGGAGCAGGGGGAGAGGAAGAGGTTCCTGTCCGCCTCGTCGGAAGGAGACTGGAGAGAAGAAAACAGTCAGTATCACCCGCCCTTTGTGGACATCAGACTCGGGGTGTCTCCCCCTCTGGCCACCCCTGGGCCTCTATGAGCATCAGACTCAGGTGTCTCCCTCTGACCAGGACTTGCCGCCCTGCTGTGACCCCGGATGGGCAGGCAGTGTCCTCCGGGGCTTCTGGCTGCTCCTGGAGATCTGCTCGGCCTCCGTGGGCCGTGGCACTGCCCTGTGCATGTGGGTGTCGAGTGGTTGATTTGCACACGCACAGACACGAGGCCTGCAGGCTGTGTGAGCTGGCTGATTGCAGAGCGGTCTGGGCGAGAAGGAACGTGGTGACACCGCCTTCCTGCAGGCGCAGTCAGTGTTTTGTGGTCTCAGTGCAGGAACGAAAGACCTCCTTTAAGGCAGCTGTCAGTGGCATTTTAACGTTCCTTTCTGATCGATTCTCGTGTATTTATGAAAACAATTGACTTCATTTTACTGACTGGAGTCTGGTGATGTTACTAACACACTTACTGCTACAGTAGCAGAGATCCATGGAGATCTGCGCTGTGCACACGCCTCTGTACGCCTTCTCCATCTCCGTGCGTCTTATTTCTTTTTCCTGCGTTACTGCGTTGGCCTGCTCTCCCATGGAATGGCGGATACAGGCCAGAGACTGGACCTTTTTTGTTGTTTTTTTTCCAAGCCAAGTGCTCAGTATTTCACCGTGAGGTATGATATCGTTCTGCACGTTACCGAAAGTTCCCTTTTACGTGGCTCACTAAGAACTTTTAAATGAACAGCCATTACATCTTACCACACACTTTCTTCTGCATCTGTTGCGGTGATAATACACACTGAGTGGCCAGATTATTATAATCTCTGAATGTGTAATAATCTGGCCACTCAGTATGTGTGTATGTGTGTGTGTGTGTGTGTGTGTGTATACACACACACACACATACATTAGAGGCCCGGTGCATGAATTTGTGCATGGGTGGGGTCTGGCTAGCCTGGCCAGGAGCAGGGGACATGGGCAGTTGGCCGACCTGCCTGCTGGTCGAACTCCTGGTCGAGGGGACAGTTTGCATATTAGCCTTTTATTATATAGGATTATATAGGATATATACAGAGTGGCCAGAGTATTATGTGTTCAGAGATCATCATCATCTGGCCACTCAGTGTATTTGTTCCTTTCATCTCTGCATGTGGTGGGTTATGTTGAGGGATTGTCAGATATTAAATCAACTTTGTACTCATGGACCACATTCATGCTGTTGTGTTTTATATGTCACTGGATTTGACTAAAGCTTTTTGTTTAAGCTTTTATTATTATTTTTTTAAAATATATTTTATTGATTTTGTAGAGAGAGGAAGGGAGAGAGATAGAAAGCTAGAAACATCAATGAGAGAGAGACATCAGTCAGCTGCCTCCCGCACACCCCCCACTGGGGATATGCCCGCAACCAAGGTACATGCCCTTGACCGGAATCAAACCCGGGTCCCTTCAGTCCCCAAGCCGACGCTCTATCCACCGAGCCAAACCGGTCTCGGCTATTATTATTATTATTATTATTATTATTATTAGAGGAAGAGGGAGGGAGAGAGAGAAACATTGATGTGAGAAACATACTTTGGCTGCCTCCCACATGCCCCCTACTGAGGATCGAGCCTTAAGCAGTGACTTTTCAGTTCGTGGGACGATGCTCAGCCAACTGAGCCACTCGGGCACAGCTTGTGTCTCCTTTTATGAGTGAGATTGGCCTGCACTTCCTGTCTTGTAACGTTCCTGTCAGGTTTGGGTGATCAACTTATGGCTTCATAAAAAGAGATGAAGACTCCGTTTTCCCCATTCGATGAAAGGCTTTATATAAGATTTTTAAGTTTTTAAATTGTTTTTCTTGTTTTGGCTGCTTTTTAGATATTCCCCCCTACCCCCTTAAAACTTTGGGGAAAAGGACCTGTGATGCCTTCAGACCTTGAGTTTCACTTGGGAACACGTAAATGGTGAATTTCTTGAACAGAAATAGGCGCATCCATGTCCTATTATGTCCGTGTGGGTGAGCTGTGTCTCTCGAGGAGAACACCGTTTGACATGAGCTGTCAGTTACTGGCGTGTAGAGGCGCACAGACTGTCATTTTAATGCGTGTGCCCCTGCATTCCTACCATTGGTAGCCCGTGTTTCTCCTCCTTCCTGACCCGTCCATGCGCAGGCTTATCCCTTTAAAGCGTGTTGCCAAGGTCCAGCTTTTGGGTTGGCCTATTTTCTCTAGAGTACATCTGCTTTTTATTTCATGGAAGTCTTGTCTTCCTTCTATTATCTTTTACCTCCTCTTGGTGTCTCTCTAGCCTCTTGAGGTGGCAGTTTAGATAATGTTCAGTTTGTTTTCTTTTCTAACCTATGCACTTAAAATCTGTACACTCCCCCATCACCACGGAGCGGAGTTACAATGCTCTGATAGGTCACGTTCTCATTCTCATTTAATTCAAATCATGTTAAAATTGGCTTTGATTCATGTTTTATTTTAGACGTGGGCTGCTGCCCTGGCTGGCGTGGCTCAGTGGATAGAGCGTTGGCCTGCGGACCGAAGGGTCCCGGGTTCGATTCCGTCAAGGGCATGTACCTTGGTTGTGCCCTGGCCCGGTCAGGGCCCGCACAGGAGGCAACCGATCAGTGGCGTTCCGTGGTGTAGGTGTGCCACAGCCTTTCTGTCCGCTCACCTGCGGACGGGCACTTGGGCTGCTTCCAGACCTCGGCTTCTGTAAATGAAGCTGCAGTGAGTTGTACAGGTGCGTGTATTCTTTCAAATTAGCATTTCGGGAGCTTCAGATCTATTCTCAGGAGTGGACTTGCTGAGCCCAGCTGATTCATAATTTAATGCCTAATGATTGGCACCTGGCAGTGGCCCATGGGGGCAGTCTGCCCCGAACCCGTGGCGAGCCGAATTCTGTTGGAATGACTCCCCTGCCTTGTCTGCTTCAGGGAATTTCTGAGGATGGCCTCCACCTGCCCTTGATCCTCACAACAGCCCATCTTTTCTAAGTTTCTTTGTTTCTTGCCCGAAGTTTACACTATCCTCTTGTTCTCTGAACACCTGCGGGCGGGGCCTTCCTGCCATGACGGCTTTGCTGCCTCTCTCCGTTGTCGGCAACTCAGTCACCCATCTCACCAATCCAACGAGTCTCCAGACAGGCTTGGTCGATTCTCTTTATCGAATTAAAAATATTTCTTGTGATTCGGGGTTTATGCTGACTTGGTTCTGTCTCACGTCTCTTCTCCCCGTGTGTCGGCTTTCAGTGTTTCGCAGTAAACGTGCCGGGGCTAGAACTCCCGCCGTGGACACGACCTCGCGGCCCCTGGGGATGATGCTGGTGCGGTGGTTCCCGTTCCATCAGCGTGCACCGCCCTCTGTCCTGGCGGCTTCCTTCGGCCGCTGGGGTGGGGAACCTGCCTGTCACAGGGGTGGTTTCTGCCCGATACTTGGTCCTATTTTTGATCCCGAACCGAACGGAGCCGGGGCAAGGGGGGCCGGCAGTATCTCCTGTGGGGACCAAATGGGTCCCTGTCAGTGTCTGGGGGTCACGGCGCACGGCTGTGGAGCTAGGGAGGCGACATTCAGACCATCACATTCACATCTCGGTCCTCGCCCACCTTTGGTGGCTTGTCCGTCCGTCCGTCACTGAAAACACAGCCGCTCTGGTGTGTGAGGCCCATTCCCCAGCTGCCACTCTGTCTGCATGGACCACTGTTCCTAGCGCAGACGTGCCACAAACGGAATCCGGAGCCAGGCCCCGTGTCAGCCAGGTGTGAGCTTGCCAGTGTGTGTCTGAGCCCGGGACCTGTGCTTCTGCCACGGAGCGGAACACGGCAACTCTGACACGCCTTGTTGCCAGTGTCACCCGATGGCCCCACTCCACAGGACACTCCGTCCTTCTTGGGGCCTCGGCACAGCTCCCTCTCGGAGGCCCGGGCACCGCAGACCCGTTCCCGTGTGGTGCCAGGCGGGGTCATGGATCGCCTGCTCCATGTGGCAGTGCCTCCGGGCTGGGGACTCCTGGGTCCATCCCTGAATCGAGTGCAGGCCGGGGGCCTGGGCTGTGGGCGGCTTGGCCTCTGTTAACCCGCCTGTGTCTCCCATTTGCCTCCGTATCTGCTTCTCTTTTACAGAATTAAAACGGGACTTATCTTCTTCCCCCAAATTGGACAGATACAAAATGGCGAGACAGCTGACGGAAAAGGCCATCAAGGTGAACGCTCCTGGGGACTCGGCGGGGAGGGGTTGTCTTTTAAATACGGGGTTTGATTTTGGAATTTGGGGAGTGAGTCCAGAGCTCTGACACCAACACCCCTCTCCCGGCCAGCCTTGGTCCCTGACCCCCAGGCCTGGTCCCTGCATGGAAGCTTGCACTAGAGTTACTTTAAAAAAAAAATTTTTTTTTTTATTGATTTCAGAGAGGAAGAAAGAGGGAGAGAGATAACCATCAAAGATGAGGGAGAACCATGGATTGGCTGCCTCCTGCATGCCCCCTGCTGGGACTCGAGCCCACAACCCAGGCGTGTGCCCTTAACCAGGAATGGAACCTGGGACCCTTCAGTCCGCAGGCCAACGCTCTATCCACTGAGCTACACCAGCTGGGGCTAGAGTTACTTTTTATTTCAGCTGGACGCTGGAAATACTCTCAACATGGGGAGCGGGCAGACATATGGGCCGTGGAAGCCTGTCCTGCCCCCTCCCGCCATGCTGCCTCAGGCCATGGGCGCACTTCCGGGCCTGGCTCCCGAGGACCCACGGGGCCCGTGTGCTGGCCCCACTCCCCAGGTCCCTCTAGGTGCATCGCAGGAGGGACAGGCCAGCAGACATGCCCCCCGCCCCTCCTGGGGCCCCCTCCACCCTGGACCCGCCACCTTTTCTGTGCTTGTGCAGAAGGCCAGGACCATGGGAGCCCCGAGGGACCCAGGCACGTGGTTACGTGAGCCTGTGCTCAGCACAACACATGCCTGGTCACCCAACTGCACGGCTTGTCATGCACCTGGGGAGAGAACCAGGACACACATGACATATGTTGTGGGGCAGCAGACACCAGCCCTGAGAAGAGGAGACGTCCATCACCCCTGGCAGCTGCTCCCCGACTCCAATCCTGCTGCCTCTCCCCCAATCCTTCCCACAGTGGCTTCCATGACCACGCTCACCGCCCTTTCTGGGAATTCCTAGAAAGAGACCCAAAGCACCTCAGTGCCTCTCAACTTTCCTGTGCAGCCTGCACACACACAAACGTGCCAGACTACGAACATCCCTCAGAGAACGGCTTTAGCTGCACTTCATGCGCTTTCATTTGTAGCATTTTTGTTACGAGTCCGTGGAAAATATCGTGTAGTCCCTATGATTCCTTCCTCCCTGCTCTACTTGCAAGCCTGGTTCTGAGCGCTGTGCTTTTCCTGGTTATTTTGTTGCCGATTCCTCGGCAGGTTGCATGGCCGCTGAGAATGCAGGCTGCATGAAGCCCTCCTGCTGAGGTGCTTTGTGCCTGTTGTGACTGCAAGAAAAGGTGGGGTGAGTGGTCTCTCCACTGCCCTTGGGCAGCCTCTGCTGTTTGCTCTGCTCATGTCCTGTGGCCACGGGATCCTGTCTGTCCCATCCTTTCCGGGGAGAAGGTGCTAGCGCCTGTCACCCTGGGGATGTGTCTGCTCTTCCGTTCTGTCCATTTTCGCTGCAGATAACGTGTGGTCCCATCAGTAGGCGTATAGAGGCACCGTTCTGCAGGACCCACGCTTTTCTCTCAGTGATTAAGTAACTAGTGGCTCGGTGCGTGAAATTCATGCACATTAAAAGGGGACTGATTAGAGGAACTATTTTAAGATTGCTATTTGCCCTTTCTCTATAATAGAAATGTCAGAGATGAAAGAAAATTAGTAAAATGTATATGAAAGTCTCCCTGCTGCCAGAGTCTGGGGCGCACCACGGGACCCAGAGTCAAGTCCCCGCCCACCACCCGCATGCACTTCGAAAACTCAGGAGACCCAGACCCGGCCAGCAGCCTCAGGTCCCCCAGCCTGGCACAGGGGCAAGAGGTGCAGCTTGAGGTCCCCCATCAAGCCCTGCCGGGCACGGGGCACAGCCTGAGGTCCCCCGGCCTGGCGCCATGCAGCCTCAGGTGCCTGCCATTCAGTCGTGAAGTTACGGAGTCCTCGCTAATTTGTATATTTCTCTATTATATAAATAGATTGTCTTTAGTGACGCTCATTTGATTTTTTAAAATCCTCACCCGAGGATATTTTTCCAATGATTTTTAGAGAGTGGACGGGAGAGGGTGAGACAGAGTGAGTAAGACATTGAAGTGAGAGAAATAGCATTGATTGGTTGCCTCCTGCACACATCCTGAACCTGGCCCCGGGCTGGGAAGGAGCCTGCAACCAAGGTACATGCTCTTGTCTGGAATAGAACCCGGGACCCTTTGGTCCACAGGCCGATGCTCTATTCACTGAACCATACCAGCCAGGGCTGGACGGATTGCTTTTAAAAACTGCACTTCCTGCCCTGGCTGGTGTGGCTCAGTGGATAGAGTGTCCATGGAGTAAAGTGTCCTGGGTTCAATTCCAGTCAAGGGCACAGGCCTGGTTGTGGGCTTGGTCCCCAGCAGGGGGCATGTAGGAGGCAGCCAGTCAGTGGTTCTCTTTCATCACTGATGCCTCTCCCTCCCCCTCCCTCGCTGACATGCGTGCACACATGTTTCCTGCCCGTCGCTGACTCTGCCTCTCTCCCTCAGGACAAGAAGATCTTCTCCATCCACGGCCACTACCCGGTGATCCGCGAGCTGCTGCGCAGGAAGGGCTGGGTGGAGAAGAAGCTGCACTTCCTGCCCAAGGGCTCCCCCAGGGGCGAGGGCGACAGCGAAGGGGCCGCTGGTAGATATCGACCCTCGTCCCTCCGGAGACGTGCGTGTCGTCTCCAGGCCCCGGGCGTGTGCCAGCCCCCCACCCCCCGTCCTGGGACCTGGGCCTCCCCCGAAGGCAGAGGACCCCTCGCCTCCCACACAGGCACCCACAAGTGGCAGGCGCTTCCGCACCCCGGTGTCGGCCACGTCTCAGCGGCACCACTGTGTGCGCCCTGACATCTCTCCTCCGGCCTCGGCTCCCACAAGGTCCTCCCACCACCGCCCCATCCCCCTGCCTCCCCCGCCCCCAGCCCTGCACCTGCTCCAGCCAGGACCCCGCAGACCAGGTCGCCGGCAGGTGCTGCCGGCCGTGATGCAGGGGCGCCCCTGTTGTGTCTGCAGAAAGCAAACACGCTGAAGGCAAAGAGAACCAGGACGTGGCCTTCGAGGAGACGGAGGACATCCATGATGTGATGGTAGGGCCCCCGCGCGAGTCACGGGACCGGCCGCCGCCGTGGCCTCGGCGCCCCCGCTGTGCCCGGGGCGGGGACATGCCCGGCACGAGGCCTCTGGGCTGGAGAGCAGGACCCCAGGGCCCGGGGCCGCCGGTTCCAACCCCCACCCCCCTGTCCTGTGGCCCCAGGATCTGGTGGACCCTGCATGGCCACGATGACCCCTCCAGGCTGGTCCTGACGGAGGCCTCTTGCCAGTCCAGGTTGGTGCGAAACGAGATCCCCTACTTCCTGTGGACGATCAAGAGGGACTCCATCGACTACCACAGCCTGAGCGGCGACCAGATGCTCAACCACTTTGGCAAGACGGCGTCCTTCACCACCAAGGTGAGGGCGGGGAGCGCAGTGCCGGCCGCCCTGTGCCCACGGGGGCCCCGCCCTGCTTGGACCTGCCATTGACGGAGGATGCGCCGAGGCCCAGGGCCGGCTGGCCGGGGTGGGCGGCTGCGGGCCGACAGAGGGGCCGGAGTAGAGCCTCACGGTCGGCTGTCCCCACAGATCGGGCTGTGCCTGAACATGAGGAACCTGCCCTGGTACGCCCAGGCCAACCCCGACGCCTTCTTCCCGCGCTGCTACGGCCTGGGCTCCGACAGCGAGAAGCAGGAGTTCCTGGGTGGGTAGCTGACCCGCGCCCGGACCTCCGGGAGGGAGCTGGCCGCCGGGCTGAGGGCCGGGACAGGCCTGGTGCTGGTGGAGGGTCTGCCCCCCCGGACCTGGGCTCAGCTCCGTGCACACGGCGAGGGCCCTCCAGAAACTTCCAACCTGGGGCCGTGGAGGCGTGGCACCTGCCCGGCACCCTGCCCTGTGCCTCACCCCACGTGGGCTCCAGGGAGCAGATGCCCAGGCATGGGACAGGTCAGGGTAGACTGGAGAGGGAGCTGATGGAGCCCTGGAGGGCAGGGCAGGGAGGAGGGGCCGGGGAGCTGCCCACTGTGCTGGGTGGGCCAGCGTGCAGGCTGTCCGGGGAGCCCTCGGAGGCAGGGCTGAGAGCCTGGAGCAGGGGAGGTGGTGGGGCTCCTGGACCTCGGTCCAGGGGGGCAGGTGGAACCCCTCTGCAGAGCGTGGGAGGGGGAGGCGGGGGCAGGTGTCCACCCCAGGCTGTGGGGACCCTGGGCTGTGGGACCCCTGGGCACCCCGGGCTGTGGGACCCCTGGGCAGAGGGCCCCTGGGCTGTGGGACCCCAGATGGTGGGACCCCCGGGCCGTGGGGCCCCGGGCAGAGGGCAGCTGGCACAGGCGCCACCCTGGGCCCAGCGTGGCGGAGGGGGCGAGGCCTCGGTGCCTTTGCAGATGACTTCCGGCGCACGGCGGCCACCAGCATCCTCAAGTGGGTGGTCAGCCACCAGCGCTGCCCCCGGAGCCAGGCCCCGGGCAGGCCCAAGGAGGCCCAGGACGCCGACCCCGGCAGCCAGAAAGGTGCGTGCACCCGACCCCTGACCCAGCCTGTTCCCACCCACCCGGGGAGGCTGCTGGGCTGGTGTGGAATTCGTCCTCCTTCCCTGGCTGCTGGGCTCTGGGGCTCCTGCAGGCGCTAAAGCTGTGTCCCCTCCCCAGGCCAGAGGACGGGGCGGGCGGGGGTGTCTCTGCTGTTGAAGCTCCTGGAGGGAAAAGTGGGAAAAGTGGGGGTTCCCATGCGGAGCCTCCAGCTGGTCCCTGCTGTCGGGTCTCCTGCGGCCTGGTCCGGCCGCTGTGCGTGTGCCCGCCCGCCTACCGGCGCTGCCGCTCCAGAGACGCTGGGTGCCCGGCCTCCCTGTGCTGAGGATCTGACACCACTTTGGCCCTTAGTTTGCTCGGCGGTGCTGGTGGTAACACGGGACGGGCTTCTGAGCTCCTCGTGTCAGACGAGGCCTGTGCCACCGTTTTTCACTTTTAAAATAGTCATTTGACGTCATTTCCACCTCAGCACATGCTTAGACGCCTGAGGAGCCTCTCTGCCAGGCACACGAGCCGGCCTCCTGCTCGGCAGCGGGAG
Organism: Pipistrellus nathusii; assembly: GCA_963693515.1. NCBI lineage: Eukaryota > Metazoa > Chordata > Mammalia > Chiroptera > Vespertilionidae > Pipistrellus > Pipistrellus nathusii. The sequence goes on along the minus strand of OY882860.1, from coordinate 190,004,325 downwards.
TCAGGCTGGGCCTGGGTCGCTGGGCACCGGTCTGCACCCCCGGCCGCCTCCCTGCAGGGCCTGGCCCCAGGTCTGGGCAGCTTGTCAGGTGCCTGCCCACACCTTGCGCTCAGTCCCCATGTCCCACCTGGGCCAGGGGCTTTGGTGGCAGCGGGCCCCTGGGTGAGGGCCCTCCCGAGACCCCCAGCGATCTCGACCCTGGGTTCCAGGGACGATGCGATGCTGAGTAGGAGGCTGCTGTGCGAGGCGCTGAGCCCACACGTGCCAGCTCTGGGACGCCATCGCTGCCCCGTGGGCTTGTGGGCATCACGGACGCACAGCACGGCTCACAGAGCGTTTACTAAATGCCACGGGTGTGCACGTTTCCGGGAGAGTTTGTAGGAAGTGCCGCCGCGTCCCTCCCCAAGGGGCTGTTGTGCTGGAGGCCATGGGGGCGCTGTGTGGGCACCCAACAGTGGGAGGACCCGAGGGAGGGGCGGTCACCTGCCCAGACCCGTGTGGCATCCAGGTGGCCACCAAGACCATCCCCAGCGAGGCCTGTGGCCCGGGCGGGGGGGCCACTCCCCGCGCCTGCGCTTGGTTTCAGCTCCCGAGAACAATGCGAAGCCCGTGGGCCTCTCGGGGCAGCTGGTGGACATGGCGTGCCAGGTGTGCCAGGCCTACCTGGCGCAGCGGGAGCACGAGGACATCGACGTCGCCAAGGACACCGCCAAGGACCTGACGGAGGAGCAGTGGAAGGAGCTGACCCAGCAGTACTACGCCCTCATCCAGTAAGAGCGGCCGAGGGCGCGGGCTGGGAGGCCCGGGACAGCCTCCCGGACATCGGGATGCCTGCCTGGGCGTGAGGGTCGCCGTCTGGGCACCAGGGTCGCCGTCTGGGCGTGAGGGTCGCCATCTGGGCGTGAGGGTCGCCGTCTGGGCGTGAGGGTCACCGTCTGGGCGTGAGGGTCGCCGTCTGGGCATGAGGGTCACTGTCTGGGCGTGAGGGTCGCCGTCTGGGCCAGGCTGGTGTTTCCATCAGGAGGTCCCATAGGAGGATGCATCCCAGACACCACCTCTCGTCGGACACGGGACCGGCAAGGACCGCACTGACCTGGGCCCCACACGGGAGCCCTGCTTTCGTCTCCCTGCAGCCTTTCCTCAGCCAGGTCTGCATCCTCCCTGTGTCCACATGCCGCCCTGAGACCCCGCTCTCTGCTTCTTGCCTCATAGTGGCAACGCCTTCCTCTCCAACCCGAGGACCCACTTCTCGCAGTGCCAGGCTCTGCTGAACAGAATCTCCTCCGTGAGCCCGCAGACCGACATCGATGGGCTGCGCAACGTGTGGATCGTCAAGCCCGCGGCCAAGTCCCGGGGCCGCGGTGAGTTCCTGGTGGAGCCGCCCACCACGGGTGAGAGGCGGCTGGACACCAGGCTCCGTGGGGCGCAAGACTCCAGGCTCCCGGCACCTCAGGACTGTCCTCCCGGCGTTTGTCCTGAGCTCTGCTAGTTCCTTAGGACGCTCCTTCCTATTCCTACGTCAGACGGGTCTCCCGTCTCCTTGTGCGTAAGGATGATCTTGGCCACAGGCTTCTGCAGCCGCTGAGCGGCGGAAGGACCTCCCGCTCGGCAGCGGGCATGCCCACTCCTCGGGCCCATTAAGAACCCACCTTGGGCCCCAGGCGCGCTCGGCGGCTTGAGCCCCCTGTAAGCCTTGTCCACGGTGACTGTGTGTCTGTTTTATGCCTCATCTTCGTGCATCGCACCATGACCGTATTCTTCTTTGTATTCCCAACGGTCGACGCTGTGTGCTTCTTTCTCCTTTATTTTTAAACAAGATTTCAAAGTGAATTTGTGCTTCCAAAGAACAACTTTTGGTTACATTTTTTTGTGTTCATTGTTCCTGTAAGGAACACTTTCCTCTCTTGGCTCGAAATTAAATGCTATGCGTTTATTTTCAATATTTTTTGTGCAACTAAAAGCTTCAAGGCTTTCCTCTGAATGTGGCCTTAGCTGCACCATGTTGTTTCTATAATTTTCTTATTTTCCTGAGCCTCTAAATATATTTTTTCTTATCATTTGGATATTCTGTTTGCCCCTTGAATTATTTTTTCATTGTCCTTGTTTTAAATTCACAAGTGGTTAACTTTTATGTGACTTTTAAAGAACTCTTAATTGGATGTTACTGCATCCAGTCCTAAACACCGTCTGTCCTGAAACATTCTCTCTCCCGGGCTTTTGCCTGCTCTCCCGGCCGGAGCAGTGCTATGCCTGGGCTCTGTCCTGAGCCCACGGCTCTGTACGGCAGCGCTATCTGCTGGTGGCTCCCTGCTCCTGTCTCTCAGGCCAGACCTGCTCCCTCTGCACCCCCAGGATGCCCACAGACTCACCTGTTCAAGACCCCGTGCCCCACTTTCCTCCCAGTCGCTGGCTGTGTCCCCACCTCTGTGTCCCCCCTGCTCTCAGCTCCGCGTCATGCCATCGCTGTTGCTTTGTCCCAGCATTTACGTCAGGATGGAGAGGTCTCATCTAATGAAGGGACCAGTCTTGTCCTTTCGTGAGGACAGCTCGCCTTGTGTTGTGCCTCTGCTCCCCTCCACCCTCTGTCAGTCAGGATGGGCCAGCTTGTGCCGCATAACAAACAGTCCCCAAGCCTCAGTGGCTCTCCACAAGGCCATGTGTTTCCCCACGTTCATCCCTCTCATGCCCGTCTCCCGTGTAGCTTGGCGTGGGAGGGTGGTGTAGGGGGGGCTCTGCCCACCAACGTCCCCCACCCTCAATGGCGCCACTTGCTTCTGGGAAGTGGGTGCAGGGCCTGTAGGTGACAGCAAAGGCTGTGGCCGGAGCAGTGATGTCACTTCTGTTCAGACGTCACTGCTCATGACTAGTCACGTGGCCTAATGGGGTATGTGTGTGTGTGTGTGAACGTGAGACGCCGTAACCCCCTGCATAGTGGAGGAGGGCCAGTGTGGTGGGCACTAGTACACCCAGCCCATCCCCTTTGTCCTGTCACCCGTGGGCATGAGGCCTCCCTGGGCCCTTCCACAGGCGGAGCAGCCCACACCCCTGCCTGCTGGCTTCCCAGAGCCGCCCCCTCAGTGGGCTGTGGCCGTGAGGCCCGCTGACACGGCCCCTTGCAGACATCGTGTGCATGAACCGCGCGGAGGAGATCCTGGAGCTGGTGGCGGTGGACCACCTGTCGCCCAAGGACAAGTGGGTGGTGCAGAAGTACATCGAGACGCCTCTGCTCATCTACGACACCAAGTTCGACATCCGGCAGTGGTTCCTGGTCACCGACTGGAACCCCCTGACCATCTGGTTCTACAAGGAGAGCTACCTGCGCTTCTCCACCCGGCGCTTCTCCCTGGACAACCTGGACGGGTGAGCGGCGGGTCCGCGCATGGGCGGGCATTGGCAGGCCGGGCACAGACAGGGCAGGCACGGGTGGGTGGGCATGGGCATGGGCGGGGCGGGCACGGGCGGGGCGGGCACGTGCACAGGCGGGTGGGCACGGGCACGGGCGGGGCGGGCACGGGTGGGGCAGGCACAGGCACGGGCGGGGCGGGCACGGGCACGGGCGGGCATGGGCACAGGCAGGGCGGGCATGGTCGGGTGGGCACAGGCACGGGTGGGGCGGGCACAGGCAGGGCGGGCATGGGCAGGGTGGGCACAGGCAGGGCGGGCACAGGCGGGTGGGCACAGACACAGGCAGGGCGGGCACGGGCGGGGCGGGCATGGGCACAGGCACGGGCAGGGCGGGCACGGGCGGGGCGGATACGGTGTCCACTGTTGCCCACCAACCCCCATGTGAGGCACAGAGGGGAGGTTTCGCGACAGGCCCAGGCCCCCCAAAACCAGCGCTCTGCGCGCCCACAAAGTGTGTACCTTCAGGAAACCCGGAAGCACCCCTCTCCCGGCCCCTCCCCCGCTTCTCCATCTGGGACCCCAGGCTGGCAAGGGCGTCCCTGAAGTCCTTTCTAAGTGGGCGTGGCCCTGCCAGGCGGGGAAGCCCGAGGGTCCGCCACCCTAACGCCGTGCGCCTGGGACCCACGGAGGAAACTTACCCAGTGGGGCCGGGCGGGAATCCCAGACACACGTGCAGGACGTGACCTCGAGGGCAGCCTGGGGTTCCAGGCTCCCAGGGCAGTGGTTCCGTTAGAACAGGCCTTGTCTCAGTGAGCGAACCGGAAAGTCCCGCTGGGAATCTTCCCCCAGAACGGCTGCCGCAGCCCTGGGGACCCGGGGCTCAGGGAGGGGGACTCGCTGGAGGTCCCTAGTTGGTGGCCCCGCGTAGGTGGGATTAAAAAAAAATACTTGTTTTTATTGATGTCAGAGAGGAAGGGAGAGGGAGAGAGAGATGGAAACATCAGTGATGAGAGAGCATCCTGGATCGGCTGCCTCCTGCATGCCCCCCACACTGGGGGGCATGCAACCCGGGCCGGTGTTTTTTTTGTGTTTTTTTAAATATATTTTATTGATTTAACACAGAGAGGAATTGAGAGGGACAGAGAGTTAGAAACGTCAATGAGAGAGAAACATCGACCAGTTGCCTCTTGCACCCCCCCCACTGGGGATGTGCCTGCAACCAAGGTACATGCCTTTGACCGGAATCGAACCCAGTCCTTTCAGTCCGCAGGCTGACGCTCTATCCACTGAGCCACACCAGTCCCGGCTCGGGCCTGTGCTCTCAATGGGAATCAAACTGTGACCTGCAGGTTCACAGGTGGACGCTCAACCCTGGAGCCAGGCCGGCCGGGCATAGGCTTCTAACCTGGCCCTGGTGGGGTCCCCCAGGCAGGACGGGAGCTGGGGTGTCCCTCCTGCAGCCACCGGGACGGAGCTGGGCTGAGGGTGTGGGGCCGGGCGGGTGGGAGCGCAGCTGCCCTGACCTGGCCGGCCTCGCAGGGCCATCCACCTCTGCAACAACTCCATCCAGAAGCACCTCAAGGTGGACAAGGGCCGCAGCCCACTGCTGCCCTACCACAGCATGTGGACCAGCACGCGCTTCCAGGAGTACCTGCAGAAGCGCGGCCGCGGCTCCGCCTGGGGCAGCGTCATCTACCCCGCCATGAAGCAGGCCATCGCCCACGCCATGAAGGTGGCCCAGGACCACGTGGAGCCGCGCAAGAGCAGCTTCGAGCTCTACGGCGCCGACTTCGTCCTGGGCCAGGACCTGAAGCCCTGGCTCATCGAGATCAACTCCAGCCCCACCATGCACGCCTCCACGCCCGTCACGGCCCAGCTGTGCGCGCAGGTGCAGGAGGACACCATCAAGGTGGTGCTGGACCGCAAGGGCGACCGCAGCTGCGACACCGGCAACTTCGAGCTGCTGTGGAAGCAGGTGCGGCACGGGGCAGGCCGGTCCCAACGGGGGCGGGGCAGGACCCACCGGGGGCGGGGCCGGTCCCAACGGGGGCGGGGCTGGTCCCAACGGGGGCGAGGCCAGTCCCACCGGGGGCGGGGCCGGTTGCCAATGTGGGGGGCGTGGAGGGAAGGGGGGGCGGTGGAGGGAAGGGGGGGCGGTGGAGGGGGACCCGGTGGGGGGAGGAGGGGGCGGTGGAGGGAGGGGGGGCTCCCGGCCTGGCCCTGCCCCGCCGGCTGGCCCCCTCATTCAAGCTAAACCAGGGGTCCCTGGGCCTGTGGGCCGTCCATGCCTCTGGGCCCCATTCTCTCTGGGGAAACTGCAGCCCCTCAGGGCCTTCCCCGGCCCCGGGCTGGGGCCCCGGCTGGGTGGGTGGACCCCGCACCGAGGCCTCCCTGGAGGGCGGCAGCCCAGCTGAGCGGGGACAGGGGCGCAGGTCCGCGGGGGGCCGCCGCCCTCTGACCGCCCCCCCACCCCCCAGCCCGCCGTGGACCTGCCGCCCGTGTACGGGTCGGACCTGTGCGTGGAGGGCGTGGGCGTGCGCAGAGGCAAGAAGCAGATGCCGCCCATCCCGCACTTGCGCTTCTCGCCGCTGCTGGACCCGCTCAAGGCGCGCGGCCCCCCGGCCATGCCCGACCTGGCGCCCCCGCGGGCCCCGCCAGCCCTGAAGCTCAAGTTCGGGAAGGTGGGTGCTGCCCTTCGCCCCCTCCGCCCACGGCTCAGCCCGACAGGAGCCCAAGCGGCTCCTGGGGCCGCTGGACAATCAGCAGAAGGGCGAGTCCCTTCCCCGTTAGCTATGGAAACCCACCTCCCACCTTCCTCCCGTGAGGCCTGTGCGGGGGCCCCCCCAGCTCCCGGTGATTGCCCGTCTCCTGTCGGTGACACTGCAGTGCCAAGGCCGCTCCCCCTGCCCCCCTCCCCTGGGCCTCCCTCCTCTGTGAATATCAATCTCTAATCAGGCTTCACAGGAACCCACTGAGACTTGGGGTTTGGCGAATCCATGGACTCGGCTCGGGGACACTAACCAGTGACATTGTGTTTCCCTCCCAGAACACAACACGTGTCTTCGTTGGCTTAGATCTTAAATTGTGTCATTTTCCCAGTGGAGTGCACACTGAGTGGCCAGGTGATGATGACCTCTGAGCGCATAATCTGGCCACTCAGTACATAGCCTATAGAATAAAAGGCTAATATGCAAATTGTCCCTCGACCAGGAGTTCAACCAGCAGGCAGACTGGCCAACTGCCCATGTCCCCTCCCCCTGGCTAGGCTGGCTGGATCCCACCCGTGCACAAATTCATACACGGGCCTCTAATATATATATATATTATGCATTCAGAGATCATAATAACCTGGCCACTCAGTGTGTGTCCTTCGTTAGATCTGTTCTTGGTCACGTGACGCGCTGAACAATCACACATGTCACTTCTCTAAATTTCCTCGCTGCTGCTGCTGCCAAAACACAACGGATTCTACGCAAGCATGTCAGACTCAAAGCCAACACGGGCCGAATAAACAGTTATGTTTATGTGAGCTGCAAAAAAAAAAAAAACTTCACTTGGCATAGAAACAGGTTTTTTTCGATAGAGACATGCTGTCTACAAAGGGCTGAAATCAATGAGTCATTCTTAATGTAAAATAATAGAACATTTTAATAAACATTAATATTTTTTCTTGAACATTAACTTGCCAGACACTGAACCTATTTTTCTTGTTCTCCGAAATATTTCCTGTTGTGCACCAAACTGGTCAGTCCAAGACTAATGATGTGGCCATCGGCTGCTAAAATATTCGCTGCTAGTATCAGTGGAGAGAAATGGTGCATCTGTGCGTAAGGCGCGTAAGGGAAATGAATGCAACACAATTATAGTCATCAGTCATTAGCAAACATTGTACTTTGTCATTAATAATTATGAGGGACAGGAGATTGTAAAAATTAAGAGATTTTTATTAAAACATTTCTTACGCCGAAACCGGTTTGGCTCAGTGGTGGAGCGTCGGTCTGCGGACTGAAGGGTCCCAGGTTCAATTCCGGTCAAGGGCGTGTACATTGGCTGTGGGCACATCCCTGGTGGGGGTGTGCAGGAGGCAGCTGGTCCATGTTTCTCTCTCATCGACGTTTCTAGCTCTATTTCTCTCCGTTCCTCTCTGTGAAAAATCAACAAAATACATTTTTTAAAAGAAAACATTCCTTACATGCCATTACGTTGGCTGGGCTGCACAAATATTCGTCTTGGGCCACATGCAGGCCACAGGCCGAGAGTCTGACATGCTTGGTGTGCACACCCTGTGACAGCTCCACTGATGTTTCTTTATCACCCAGCTAAGCTTTGGACAAAGGAAATTCACCCTAAAATACTCCTGGAAAGTTGAAAACACAGTTGATAATTATTCAGAGTGTGTATTTTGGTGGACAAAAAGATGTATACACACTTTGTGTTGTTGTTCATCCTCACCCAAGGATATTTTTTCCATCGATTCTTTTTTTTTTTTTTTTCTTTTTTTTAAATATATTTTATTGACTTTGTACAGAGAGGAAGGGAGAGAGATAGAAAGCTAGAAACATCGATGAGAGAGTCATCGATCAGCTGCCTCTTGCACACCCCCTATTGGGGATATGCCCGCAACCAAGGTACATGCCCTTGACCGGAATCGAACCCGGGTCCCTTCAGTCCCCAAGCCGACGCTCTATCCATTGAGCCAAACCAGTCTCGGCTCCATCGATTCTTAAAGAGAGTGGCAGGGAGGGAGGAGAGAGAGAAACATAGAAATGAGACACATCAATCAGTTACCTCCTGCACGCGCCCCAACCTGGGCCTGAATCAGGCCTGCGAGTCAGGCGGACGCTCTCGACCAAGAGTCAAACCCATACCCGAACCCTCCGGCGGTGGCCGATGCTCTAACCACTGAGCAACTGGCCAGGGTGGAACTCCCACTTTTAACAGTGGATAACTCGCTGGATTTGCACTCCTTTTTCAGGTTTAACTGATGTGCAACAATGGGTGAAGCCAGACAAAGAAGACTGACCCACTAGACTTTTTTACGGGATGCATGAAAGATAGAAGTTTATGATTCGAAACAGGCAACAACTGACGAAGGGTGGGCACTCAATACCGAGCGAAATGATTCTTGATGTTCTGATTCCACAGCTTCGCGTGACCAGCAGCACCGGGGCCAGAGCCGTCATCATGTGAAAACAGGTGTTGACCAAAAAAAAAAAAAAATTATTCATTCCTGGAGATTCTTTTAAATTTTGAAAATGAGCTGTATGTTAATAAACACTGACTTTATAAGCATTCGATGTGTGCGTACATGTTGGGGAACCCTCTGTGTATTAATTTTCTGGGCCACCATAGCTCGCCACGCTCTCGCTGTTCCTAACGACGTGTGTGTGCGGTCTTTCGTCTCCGTATACGTAGCCCCATCGCTCACAGGCCTCCGGTGTGCCTGCTGTGTCTCCCTGTGCTGCTGGGAGTCCTTGGTGTTAAAGGGACGGCTCCCAGTGTCTCCTTGTCCATAATGCACAGGCCCAGGTCTTTATAAAGATGCTCAAGGCCCAATGCACGAAATTAGTGCAAGAGTAGGCCTTCCTTCCCCGGCTGCTGGCACTGGCTTCCCCTGGAGCCCCGGCTTCATCCAAAAGGTTGTCCAGAAGGACATTAGCATATTGCACATTTATTATTATAGACTAGAGGCCCGATGCACAAAGATTTGTGCAAGAATGGGCCTTCCTTCCCCTGACTGCTGGCACTGTCTTCACTCTGGCCAGAGCTGCCTTTCTGCCTTCCCAAGCTGCCCAGAGGCCTGGAGCTGCTGGGGCATTCCACCTGTATATGCAAATTAACCTGCCATCTTTGGTTAATTTGCATACTCCTGATTGGCTGACGGGCATCACAAAGGTACGGTTCGTTTGCATCTTTCTCTTTTTAATGTAGATAGAGGGACACAGATGCAGGTGGGAAGGCAGGGCACTCCACATGCCCAAGAGGTTTCTTCTCATCTTGGCCAAGATGTCACATTTTTATTCAGCTGTGAGGTTGTCATCACCTTTCAGTCCTTTGCACTATTTTTGTTGTTAATCCTTACCCGAGGACATTTTTTCTGTGATTTTTAGAGGGAATAGAAGGGAGTGGGGGTGGGGGAGAGAGAAACATCGATGTGAGAGAGACACATTGGTCGGTCGCTTCCTGAATATGTCCCAACCAGGGCTGGGATTGAGCCTGAAAGCCGGGCATGTGCCCTGACCGGGGATTGAACCCCGTCTTCCTGGTTCATAGGTCAGTTTTCAGAAGTTCTGTGTATAAAGCTATCGGGCATTACTTTGGGTCCTTTCCCTGGCCTGCACTTTCTAAACGGCATGGAAGTGACGTGCTGAGGAGCTTCGGCGTCTGGTAAGGTTGGTGATTGTCATAACGGGTCTCGGTCTGAGCTGTTGTTGGCCTGCGGCTCTCTCCTTTTTCTCATAAATGGCTCGTTTTCTTCAAACACGTAATTGTGGGGTTCTCTGACTCCCTTCCAGAAGGCAGGTCCTGTCCCTCCACCGAGGAGGGGTGCTGACACCCGCCCCCCCAGCAGGTCTGGGGGCGTGGCTGGCTTCGGCCTGCATCGCTCAGCACTGGGAGGGAGCTCCCCGCCGGCCCTGGGAGCTCCTTCCAGGGTTGGGGGTGATTCTTGGGATAGTCTGCCCACGCCCTGCCCGCCGAGGCCGGGAGTCTCAGGAGGAAGTGCCTGGGGCTCCCTGCCGACGCTCTGATGCTTTTCAGAAGATGCTTTTCATACTCAGTGCCCTGGGGTTGGCGGTTTTCCCACAAGGGCTGGTCTGGGTCCCAGAACACCAGTTCCTGGGCACCCGTGCCACCTGGCGCTGCCCTTGGGAGCCTCCTGGCTGCCTCTGTCACCCCTCACCCACCAGAGCTCAGGCTCTGGCCTCCGCCGCCTCCACACACCCTCTCGGGCGCCCGCACATCCCCTCCATCAGCGCCTCTAGCGGAGCCGGTCTTGATCCCACGGCGGGGAGCTGGCCCGGCCTCTCCCCCCCAGACCCTCCGTGGGCCCCGCTTAGCCTCGGGGTGCGCGGGGCCAGAGCCGCCGCCAGCCTGGAGGGTCGTCCTGGACACAACACCTCTGAGGGTTCCGTGTCTGCTCAGGGCGCAGGCCTGGATTGCGCCTCGGTCCCCGGTAGGGCGAGCACCATGGATGTTTCTCTCTCCCTCTCTTTCTAAAAACCTACAGAATATACCCTTGGGTGAGATTTCTTTTTCCTTTTTTAAGAACCGCCCGACAGAGCTGCCACCTGAGGTGCTGTGCCCACTCACCACCCCCACCCCCCTCTGCGCCCGCCCAGCCCCAGCCCTGCCTCACGCACGGGCCCCAGCCTGTCCCGGCGCCCGGTTCCCGCTCAGCGGCTGCTCCAGCTCCCGGAAGCTGCGGCTGCTTTGCATTGGCACCGGGGCCCCCTCCTCAGACCCCACCTGAACCCGGAGCCGTGACTCAGCCAGGCTGTCGGCAGAGGGTGGCTGGCAGACGTGTGTTCCCGGGGTACCTGCCGGCCGGGGACTGCCCCAGTCCCAAAGCCAGACACCCGGGGAGCCCCCTGCTCCCCCACCTCCCCATCCTCCCCATGGGGCCTGGAGGCCGAGAGGAGGGGGCTCGGCCAGGTCCACCCCACTCCCCAAGGAGGGGCCAGAGGGCTGGGCTGCCTGGAGCCAGGGCAGCGCCCACGGATGAGCAGAGGCCCGGCTTCCGGGAGGTGCCCAGTCCCCTGCCTGCTCCCCGCCCAGGTGTCTGAGAAACTGAAAATCTCTGGGAAGCCGCAGGATCTGAGAGGGGGGGAGGGGGGCGGGGAGGGAGGCGGGGAGGGGGGTCAGGATGGAGGGGGGGATGGGAGGCCCATGGAGAGCTGCCTGTCTGCATTGCCACTGGCCACTACACCCTCCTCAACCAGGTCCCTTCAGCCCACGAGCTGATGCTCTAACCATTCGACCATCCTGGCCAGGGCTATGCTATTTCTTATGGAGCCCCCACCCCACCCAGGTGCCTGTGCCCCACAACCCAGCCCCTCAGCTGCCAAGACCCAGCCCGAAGGGCCCCCACGCCCACAGGCAGGTCAGAACCAGCCCCTCCTCGGAGCCCCAGCTGGAGGTCAGGGCCAAGGCGGCCGGTCATTCGCTCACTCTGCTGGCCCAGGCTCTGCACCGCCTCCCACCCCTGGCGCTGAGCGAGGGCCACCCCTCACCTGCCCTGCAGCTGGCCTGGGCTGTGCTGTCAGCGGGCCACGGGGCCGTGTGGCCGGGGGTGGGGGGCCCTGGGAGTCTCTGAGCTCAGGCTGGGGTGTTCCAGCCGCCCCCACCCCGAGCCCACACAGGATGAGGGGCTGGAGGAGAGGACGGGGCCATTGCAGGGGGGGTTGGGCAGCCTGCAGCCTGGAGCCTCCAGCCTCAGAGTGACCCCTGGGCGCAGCCTTTCCCAGCCCGAGGGGCGAGGGGCTCCGGGTCTGGAGTGGAGTCCGGCCGCTCAGGGGTGCTGTCCTGCCGGGGGGGGGGCACTGTTCACCCCCACAGCCAACACGGCAGAGCCCTCCTGGCCCCGCCCACCCCTGCCCTCAGGGAGACAGTTACTCCCAGGACCACGGGGTGGGGTGTCCCCCACCCCCTCCCTCCGCTCACTCCCGGGGAACCTGGTGACCTCAGGCTTCAGGCGTCTGGCAGCTCAGACCCCAGGGCGTCCGGCCAGGCCCGTGGGAGCCGGCGGGGCGGGCGGGGCGGCCGGCCCCCTTGGGCTCTGCTTCACGGGAGCCTGAGCGGAGTGTCGGAGTGTCGGCGGGGAGGCAGGAGAGCGGCCACGGGCACCTGCGGGCTCCCATCCCCACTCGCACACGCGTGCGCACACACACGCACACGCACACGCACGCACACGCACACGCAGCCATGCCGGCGGGGAGAGCCCTCGCCCTCGCGCTCCTGGCCCTCACCTGCAGCGCCCCCGGGGGCCTGGCCGTGCCCCGGGTCACCCACTGCGGCCTCGCCTGCTCTCCGGTGAGCTCCCCCACGCCGGCACCTGCAGGGGCCCTGGCTCGGGCACGGGGAGCGGCGGGTGTGTGCAGGGGTGCAGGGGGTGGAGGGGGGAGGGGTGGAGGGGTGGAGGGGTGCAAGGGGATGCAGGGGGTGGAGGGGTGGAGGGGTGGAGGGGGTGGAGGGGTGCAAGGGGTGCAGGGGGTGGAGGGGGGAGGGGTGGAGGGGGTGGAGGGGGTGGAGTGGTGGAGGGGTGCAGGGGGATGGAGGGGTGGAGGGGGTGGAGGGGTGCAGGGGTGCAGGGGGTGGGGGGGTGGAGGGGGTGGAGGGGTGCAGGGGATGGAGGGGTGGAGGGGTGCAGGGGATGGAGGGGTGGAGGGGTGGAGGAGGTGGAAAGGGTGGAGGGGTGGAGGGGGTGGAAGGGGTGGAGGGGGTGGAGGGGGTGCAGGGGGTGCAGGGGGTGCAGGTGGGTGAGGTGGGTGCAGGGGGTGGAGGAGGCTGAGGGCCCCTGTGACCGGCCTCTCTGAGGGGATGGCGGATGGTCGGGGGCCTGGGCCCAGCCCCCCACGCTCTCCCCACGCCCCTGCGGCTACGGATTGCGGATGCTTCGGGGAACTCTCCGTCGGGGCGGGAAGCGCTGGGCGGGGGTGTCCCGGGGCTTTTAGGGCGAGCAGGTGACTCAGCCTGGGGGAGGGGTCCTGGCACATCTGCCCCAGGAGGTGCCCGCATCCCAGGAGGCGCCCCACGCCAAGGCGGCGGCTCAGCAGGGCGCAGCGGGAGGGCTGTGGGCGGGGGCTGACCCGTGCCCCCGTGCCACCCCCATGCGGGCACAGGGCTGGGCGAGGGGGCACATGCCACCTCAGAAACGTTCTCGCTGCGAAGCCCGCGCGGGGAGAGGGAGGGGGAAGGGGGGGCCGGCCGCCGGTGTCCGCAGAAGCTGGGGCCTCGGGGAGGGCGAGGGGCTGGAGCGTGGGAGGGGCAGGGACCTGGGGCTGGGGCGGTGCCTCGGGCTGTGAGGGAACAGGGGGTCCAGGTGGGGAGAAGGTCAGAGCAGGAGGGTGCTGGGTGCCCCGTGCAGGGGGAGGAGGGTGCTGGGTGCCCCTGCAAGGGGAGGAGGGTGCTGGGTGCCCCGTGCAGGGGGAGGAGGGTCCGAGTGCCCTGTGCAGGGGGAGGAGGGTGCTGGGGGCAGACGGAGCTGCAGGAGGAGGAGGGAGGGGAAGTGGGGGGAGGGGGAAGGGAGGGCACAGCAGACCTCTGTCCCCTCCCATCCTGAGGGCGCTCCAGGCCGGAGGACCAGGACAGTCAGGTCACACGTCCCCCCGGGAGCAGGGAGGAAGGGCCTCGGGGTGCAGGGGCCTCCGGGCTCCCGTCCCCTGCTGAGCCCCGGGCGCCGGCCCCTCCTCTGACTGATGGGCTCGGCTGGTGGGGGCACAGAGGGGCCCAGACCCCTCAGAGATGTGCACCTCGGGGTCCCCCCACAGACACCCCCATCGGCCTCGGGCTGGGAACCCCCGGGAAGCCCAGTGGGAAACCCCAGCGACTTCCCGCCCTCCGTGTGGCCGGATGCCAGGACGCCGGGTTCCGGGGGTTTCTGGCCTCGGCCTTCCTGGCTGGTCCCGTCCCCGTCGCTGAGGGCTCCGAAGGCCTGCCGTGAGGCCACACCCCTGCCCCGTCCGCGCTCTCCTGCCCTCCCCCCTGGGCAGCCGCAGGGCCAGACCGGGCAGGGGGCAGCGGGAGGGGCTCCCACTTCTCCTCCTCCGGCCCCCACGGGGCCACCCGCAGGCCAGGTCCTCATCTGGAGCCCCCCTCCCCCAGCTTCGGGGTCACTAGGCCAGTTCTCTCCGGGGAGGGGACGGAGGCCCCCACGGTCGCCCTGGCTGTCTCCGTGTCCCTGTGGGTCTCGCCCTCCGGGTGGGGCTGCGTGGGCACGAAGCCGGGCAGGGGCCTGAGGGTCAGGGGCCCCGTCGCACCCTGACTGAGTGACCCCTGGCCACGGCCCACGGGCTGGGCGTTCAGGGGGCAGCGTCCCCAGGCAGTTCGGAGGAGGAGCTAGGGTCTGCGGAGCCGGGCTCCCCGCCTGCCCCAGGCGGGATCAGGAGGGGGACAGGAGGGCTGCGCTGACCTCTCACCCTCTCTCTCGTCTCCAGGGCTTCGGCTGCAGGAGTCACGTGACCCGTGAGTGCCTCTGAGTGGGGGTCCCCTGGGTCAGGTCTGCCCACAGCGGGATCCCCCTCCCCCCTCCTCTGTGCCCGGCCAGCGAGGAAGAGAAACCCCGTCTGCGTCTCGGACATTTCTGTTTCTCCTTTCAGCTCAGTCCCTGGGTCTATGTTCATTGATGTCAGAGAGGAAGGGAGAGAGAGAGAGAGGACATCGGTGATGAGAATCACCAGTCGGCTGCCTTCTGCACGCCCCCTACTGGGGATCGGACCTGCCCCCTGGCCACGTGCCCTGCCCGGAACGGAACCCTGACCTCCTCCTTGATGCTCGGCTCCCACGCCGGCCTGGGTCCATTCCTCCTTTTAAAATGCACCTGTTACATTCAAAATCCTTTTCTTGAAACATTAGAGCTTATTGCATGTAACATTATTAAATTTAGAAGTTTTTCTTGAAAACAAAGAAAATAAACCAGGTTTTCCCCCCTAAAAAAATACAGTACACTACAATACATCTGTCAGCGCTGGCCGGTGTCTCAGTGGGCAGGGCGATGGCCTGCAGACCCGGGTTTGATTCCGATCAAGGGCATGCACCTTGGTTGCAGGCTCCTCCCCGGCCTGGGCCCTGGTCAGAGCTCATGCAGCCGATTGATGTTTCTCTCACGTCAGTGTTTCTCTCTCTGCCTCTCCCTCTCCCTCCCTCTCTCCCTGAAGGTGGAAAAATGCCCCCCAGTGAGGGTTTTAAAAAGCAGACAGATGTGTGGGGCTGACTGTGCCCTCTGCTGGGTGCTGTCCCGGGCCCTCCACTGCGGCTGGGAGCAGGCCTCTCCCTGGCCCGGGGTGTGGGTGCCCCGTGGGGTGCGGGGTGCTGTCCCCTCTGGTCCTCCCCCGGCCGCAGGTGGTGCCCGCGTGCTCAGCGGGCAGAATGTTCTCCCCGTCGCTCTCCCGCCTCCCGGGACCCTCTGCCCGTTCGCTCAGCTCCAGGGGCAGCCTGCCCCCTGGCCTGGCCCCACGCCTGACGCCCAGAGACAGGCTGAGCCGGGCCGGCCGGCCCGCACTCCCCCGGGGCCGGGCCCTGGCTGCCCTGGCCAGGCCCCAGGCCCCTCCCGGCAGTGCACCCAGAGCGCTCCCTGCAGCCTGGCCCACGGAGCCCCCCTGGGCGCCGGGAGCCGTGGCCCTCACCCCGCGCCCTCCCCAGGGGACGTCCTGAGCAGCTTCTGCCGGCAGCCCCCCGCGTCCGAGCCCCGGCCGGCCCTGGGGGCGCTGACCCTCTCCACCGCCATGAGGTGCGCCCCCCAGGGCGGCTGCTCCCTGCTGCTGCGCGCGCAGGCCTCCCTCCGGCTGCAGGGTGAGCGGTCGCCCAGGACGGGAGGGCTGGGGGGGCGGCTGGCAGGGAGCCCGGTCACTGCACCCCCGAGGAGGGGGGAGGGGGAGGGCCTCCCCGCGCGGGCTGACGGCCGCGGCCCCCCTCCCCCCGCAGAGAGCCTGCGGGGCCTGGAGGCCTGCGCCCAGAGCATGGACACGCAGCGGACACGCTGCCACGGCGTGCGCATCCCCGGGGCCTCCCGCCGGCGGCGGGCGGGGCAGGAGGTGAGGCAGCTGAGCCCAGGCCCGAGCCACGCGGCAGCCACTGTCCCCGCCTGCCCAGCCGCCCGACACCCAGGGACGGGTGCTCCTTCCGCTCTGCTTCCAGACCCGCTTCCGGCCGTGTCCGGTGGAGCTGGCCTGGCCGGGGAGGCGGGCAGGGGAGGGGCCGGGAGGGCGGGCAGGGGCGGGGCGGGGCGGGGAGGGGCGGGGAGGGCGGGCAGGGGAGGGGCCGGGGGCGGACAGGGGCGGGGCCGGGACGGGCAGGGGCGTGGCCGGGGCAGGGGCGGGGCCGGACAGGGGCGGGGCCGGGGGCGGGCAGGGGTGGGGCAGGGGCGGGGCCGGGCAGGGGCGGGGAGGGGAGGGGCGGGAAGGGCGGGCAGGGGAGGGGCCGGGGGCGGGCAGGGGCGGGGCGGGGAGGGCGGGGCAGGGGCGGGGCGGGGAGGGCGGACAGGGGCGGGGCCGGGAGGGCGGGCAGGGACGGGGCGGGGCGGGCGGGCAGGGGCGGGGCCGGGGGCGGGCAGGGGCGGGGCGGGCGGGCAGGGGCGGGGCCGGGAGGGCGGGCAGGGACGGGGCGGGGAGGGCGGGCAGGGGCGGGGAGGGGAGGGGAGGGGCGGGGAGGGCGGGCAGGGGCGGGGCGGGGAGGGCGGGCAGGGGCGGGGAGGGGAGGGGAGGGGCGGGGAGGGCGGGGCAGGGGCGGGGAGGGCGGGCAGGGGAGGGGCCGGGGGCGGGCAGGGGCGGGGCCGGTGGCAGGCAGGGGCGGGGCCGGGAGGGCGGGCAGGGGCGGGGCCGGGGCCGGGGCGGGGCCGGGAGGGCGGGCAGGGTCGGGGCGGGGAGGGCGGGGCAGGGGAGGGGCGGGGAGGGCGGGCAGGGGCGGGGAGGGGAGGGGCGGGGAGGGTGGGCAGGGGAGGGGCCGGGGGCGGGCAGGGGCGGGGCCGGTGGCAGGCAGGGGCGGGGCCGGGGGCCGGGGTGGGGCCGGGGCGGGCAGGGGCCAGGTCACACCTCTGTCTGCCCAGCTCCAGGTGCACTTCGACTGCTTCGAGGTCAGCGCAGCCCAGCGTGTCCACGTCACCCTGAGGACTGTCCCCCCCTTCTGCGGGGCGCAGCTGGAGCAGCAGTACCGCGTGGAAGGTAGGGCCCAGGGCGGGCCGGCCGGATGGAGCTGCCATCTGGCTTCCGGAGACGGACGGAGCGGAGACGCGGCCGGGCGGGGCAGGGCCCACCCCCGCCCCCATCTGGCTAATTTGGGGCGCTGCCTCGGAGAGGCCCAGTTGGGGGTGGCCTGGCCGCGCAGGCTGAGCCCCCTTTGCCTGTCCCTTGCAGACTGTGGAGACGAGGACGTGAGGCGGCACCTGCCGGAGTGCCGCGGTGAGCCCTCCTCAGGGACACAGCCTCCCCGAGGGGCCCCCCACCTCCCCTGGGGCTTCTTCCTCCGAAATCAAGATGGCGTCCTGCAGGGCCGGGGGGTGGGGTGAGGGCCATGGGGTGAGGGCCAGGGGGGTGAGGGCTCTCAGGACAGAGGGACCTGTGTCCGGTGCCTCTGGTCCCAGGGTGCCCCCTCACCCCCACAGCCGGGAAGCTGTCCTACTGGGTGGATCGCAGCCGCAAGGTCGTCCTGGTGCAGCTGCCCGAGGCCCCTGAGGGCACCGACCACTACGTGCGGCTCTGCCTCCAGTGGTTCGCCTGCGAGGACGCGGGCGCCCTGGTGCAGGTGAGCCCAGGCCCAGGCCCTGCGCACAACCTCCAGCCCGGAAGAGGCCCCGCCCCGACCCGACCCGACGCAAGCCCCGCCCCAGCCTACGCCAGTCCAAGCCCCGCCCCTCCGCGTGCTCTTAGTCCCTCCGGCCCCGCCCACACAGACCCCGCCCACACAGATCCCGCCCACTCGGCCCCGCCCCTTCGCTGCTCACAGCCCGCCCCGCCCACCGCAGGCTCTGCCCACCATAGGCCCCGCCCATATAAGACCCCGCCCAATAAGGCCCCACCCAGTGAAGGCCCCGCCCACTTCAGACCCGCTCACACCAGGCCCCGCCCACGGGCCGCAGCACCTCAGCCTCGTCCCTGCAGGTGGCGGCAAACAGCGTCTCCGGGGCGGTCGCCCTGCCCTACAGCCGGGAGCTGCCCTGCCTGTGCCTGGAGGTCAGTGCGGGGGAGGTCAGTGCGGGGGGAGGTCAGTGGGCGGGAGGTCAGTTGGGGGGAGGTCAGTGCGGGGGGAGGTCAGTGCGAGGGGAGGTCAGTGCGGGGGGAGGTCAGTGCGGGGGAGTCAGTTGGGGGGAGGTCAGTGGGGGGGAGGTCAGTGCGAGGGGAGGTCAGTGGGCGGGACGCCCCGCTGACCCGCCTCTCCACAGAGCTGGTCGGCGAGCCTGGACGCCGTGCGGACCCGGACCTGCCCCTTCGAGCACGGCGAGTGCCCCGTGGTGGGCGGCTGGGGCGGGGGGGGGAGGGGGGTGAAGAAGGGGGGTAGTGGGGGGTGGAGAGGGAGGGGAGGGGGGCACAGCTGGGGGGGCCAGGACCCCCCGAGGGAGACCCGCCCCTCAGGCCCGGCCAGGGCACCTTCCCCCAGGCAGAGGTCCCACTGCAGCTGGGGCCCAGCTGGCCTGGGGGGGCAGCTGACCTGGGGGGGCAGCTGACCTGGGGGGGCCAGCTGACCTGGGGGGGCAGCTGACCTGGAGGGACTGACCTGGAGGCCCGGCTGGCCTGGGGGCCCAGCTGACCTGGGGGGCTGACCTGGGGGCCCGTCTGGCCTGGGGGCCCAGCTGACCTGGAGGGGCTGGCCTTGGGGTCCGGCTCACCTGGGGGCCCAGCTGACCTGGGGGGGCTGGCCTGGGGGTCCGGCTCACCTGGGGGTCCCTGCAGACACAGAGGCGCTGTGGGCAGCCGTCCACTACCACCCGGCCAGCCAGGCGCTGAGCTGGGAGCCGGCCTGCCCGCTGAGCGGCTTCGTGAGCCTGTGCTGGCGCCCGGGGCCCGGCCCCCGCTGCCTGGAGCTGCAGAACTCCCGGCGGCCGGCCCATGGCAGGGTGAGGGCCAGGGGGGTGAGGGCCAGGGGGGTGAGGGCCGTGGGGGTGAGGGCCAGGGGGGTGAGGGCCAGGGGGGTGAGGGCCATGGGGGTGAGGGCCGTGGGGGTGAGGGCCATGGGGGTGAGGGCCAGGGGGGTGAGGGCCAGGGGGGTGAGGGCCATGGGAGGACGGGGTGAGGGCCATGGGGGTGAGGACCATGAGGGTGAGGGCCATGGGGGTGAGGGCCAGGGGGGGGTGAGGGCCAGGGGGGTGAGGGCCATGGGGGTGAGGGCCAGGGGGGTGAGGGCCAGGGGGGTGAGGGCCAGGGGGGTGAGGGCCATGGGGGTGAGGGCTGGGGGGGGAGGGCCATGGGAGTGAGGGCCATGGGGGGACGGGGTGAGGGCCATGGGGGTGAGGGCCATGAGGGTGAGGGCCATGGGGGTGAGGGCCAGGGGGGGGTGAGGGCCAGGGGGGTGAGGGCCAGGGGGGTGAGGGCCAGGGGGGTGAGGGCCATGGTGGGGTGAGGGCCATGGGGGTGAGGGCTGGGGGGGGAGGGCCGGGGGGGGTGAGGGCCATGGGGGTGAGGGCCATGGGGGGCGGGTTGAGGGCCATGGGAGCGGGGTGGGTGCCCATGGGCAGGGGCGGGGGTGGCACAGGCCTCAGGCCCTGACCCCGCTCACAGGTGCAGTACTCTCTGGTGGACACCCAGCCCCAGCTCTGCCTCCAGGTGAGGGGCTGGGCCGGGAGAGGGCGGCCACAGCCAGGAGGCCGGCAGCCCTACCCCCAAGGCCCCCCCTGCAGGCCTCGCTCAGCCTGGGCCACCCTCTGCCCCTCCGGGCCTGACGGTGGGTGGAGGTCAGGGCTGGGGTGGGAGTCAGGGCCAAGGGCTGGGCAGACGCCCCCAGCGGCACCCCAGCCGCCCTCCCCCAGGCACCCCAGCTGCCCCCCCCAGCTCACACCCCCAGCAGCACCCACAGCCACCCTCCCCCAGGCGCCCCCAGCCCATGTCCTCCCTGCAGTTCTCCACCAGCCTGGGCTTCCATGTGAGGTGCCCTTTCCAGCAGCCGCGCTTCCCAGGTGAGCACCCCCTGTGCCCCCCCACAGCTGTGACCTCTGCCTGGGGAGGCAGCAAAGGGGGGGAGGAGGAGGGGGCAAGGGAGGAGGGAGGAGTGGGAGGGAGGACAGGGGAGGGAGGAGTAGGAGGGAGGAGTAGGAGGGAGGACAGCGGAGGGAGGAGTGAGAGGGGTGAGAGGGAGGAGTGGGAGGGAGGACAGAGGAGGGAGGACAGGGGAGGGAGGAAGGGGCGGGCGGGCCTCAGCCCTCCACCCACAGCCTGGAAGATGACGGTTGGCACAGCACCGTCCGGGACCCACCTCCGCGTCGCCTTCTCCTCGCCCAGCCCCGCCCGCTTCCGGGTGAGCCTGTGCCGTGGGCGGGAGACGTGGCCCCCGGCATGCCACCAAGCCCTGCAGGCCCCCACCCTCCCTGCAGCCTCGGTGAGCGCCGACCCCTGACCCCTGACCCCAGTCCTCCTCCACCCTGGCCTCCGCCAGGCCAGGGCCGCCTGCGAGGGGTGAGCAGGGGGCTGACACCATGCTACACACACACACACACACACACACACACACACACACACAGGGGGCTGACACCATGCTACACACACACACACACACACACACACACAGGCGGCTGACACCATGCTACACACACACACACACATACACACACACACAGGGGGCTGACACCATGCTACACACACACACACACACACACACACACAGGCGGCTGACACCATGCTACACACACACACACACACACACACACAGGCGGCTGACACCATGCTACACACACACACACACACACACGCGCGCGCGCGCGCGCGGGCACGGACACACTCACAGACATACGCGCGCACATGCACACGTGGACACACACCGACACGCACGGACACACACGGACACTGGTGTGCATGAGGGTCAGGGACAGGGCCCTGCACTGTCCCCACTCCTGTCCCCTCCCAGGCTGATGGCATGGAGGACCCTGCCTTCGTGGACGTTCCCAGGGACGAGGCCTGTGGGCCTGACACGTGCATCCAGGTGGGGTGCCTGCCCAGCCCCACTCCAGCCTGTCTCCCCCCCCCCCCCCCCGCTGTCCCAGCAGCCTCTGCGGCCCCCCTCTGGGCACGGGGGGGTGGTGCACAGCAGGGCCCCGGGCCACACTGACCCAGCTGCCCCCCCCGCAGGGCTGGAGAGCTGACCTGCACTTCTCAGCCCCCCAGCAGCTGTGCGGCGCCCCGTGCTGTGAGTGCCGCACCTGCTCCGTGGGGGGTATGGGGGGCCGGGCCCCTGCCCCCCCATCTCCCAGTCGGGTTGGGTGTGGGGTGCACCACACAGGGGGTGGGGGGTCACCACCCAGTCAGGCCAGACAGAGGCGAGGCCTGGCCCCTCCTGGGTGCCCGGCCCCCTCCTCAGTGTCCACCACCCTGACCGGGCGCTGCCTCCTCCCGTCCAGGAGCTGGGATGTGCCTCAGGCCAGACTCCCGGGACTCCGGCCTCCCCCCCCCCCCCAGGCTCTGGTCAGGAGACCACAGGCTGGGGCGCCAGCCCCCTCCCAGCCTCCACACGCCCCCCTGTGGGGGAGGGAGAGTGTGGCCCCCTCTGGAGGCCCTGCACACCCCGTCCTTGTAGAGGGGGGAGGGGGAGGTGGCCGTGGGGCTCCAGGTGCCCCTGCCCCAGGGGTCTGCAGCCATACTCACCACGCCTCCTCTGGAGCCTCTGCCCCCCTTTACCCAAACCGGACAAGAGCGAGGGGCCTCTGTCAACGCTGTGGCCTCCGGCGTAGGAAACGTTCAGGAATCGACGGAAGAACACGGAGCTCCGAGCACGCCCAGCGGCCTGGCCCCTGCGCGCCCCCCCCCCCCCCCCCCCCCCCCGTCTCCCAGTCGGGATGGGTGTGGGGCGCACCACACAGGAGACGGGGGCAGGGTCTGCGAGCCCGGCCGGCCCCGGGCACCTCCACCCCCACGGAGCCAGCCCACGGGCAGCCACGGAAACAGCGTCGTGTGCAAAAGCCCCGGAGAGGGTGCCAGGCGGAGGTGCATGCCTCCCGGGGGCGGGGGGGCGTGTGCACGGGGCCCAGCCCACGGGAAGGACGTGGAGACAATCTCCGCGGAGGAGGCATTGGCGTTATTAACTCCTGATGCTCTCCGAAGCGGCATCCAGACCTCACGCCATCTCCCTCAGAAACCCAAAGGGGAAGTCCCACCCTGAAGTGCAGGCGGGGTGACAGAGGACCGGAACGGACAGCATCGTCTTGGGAAAGAATGAAGTCGGGCTCGGCTGGCGTGACCCTGGGGCTGAGCTTCGACCTATGAACCAGGAGGTCAGGGTTCCATTCCCATCCAGGGCACAGGCACGATCCCCAGGGTGGGAGGCAGCCGATCCAGGATTCTCTCTCGTCATTAACGTTTCTGTCTCTCCCTCTCCCTTCCTCTCTGAAACCAATACAAATATTTTAAAAAATAAAAGAACAAAGTTGGACTCACACCTTCCAAGTTCAAAACTTCCTACAAAGCGGCAGTGACCGACGGAGGGGGGTCCCGGCATGAGAACAAACATGGAGGCCAACAGAAGAGGGTGAAGGGTCAAGAAATAAACCCCCCTCGCCCTGGCCGGTGTGGCTCAGTGGATAGAGTGTCAGCCTGCGGACTGAAGGGTCCCAAGTTCGATTCCAGTCAAGGGCATGTACCTTAGTTGCGGGCACATCCCCAGTGGGGAGTGTGCAGGAGGCAGCTGATCGATGTTTCTCTCTCATCGATGTTTCTGGCTCTCTATCCCTCTCCCCTCCTCTCTGTAAAAAATCAATTAAAAAAAGAAGAAGAAGAAGAACAGGAAATCTCTCTCTCTCCTCCCTGACCCCAACTCAGACACAGCGAGAGTGCAGCCACCTGCAAACCAAGAAGGGAAGCAGCCCTAACATGTTTGGCTCAGTGGGTAGAACATCAGCCTGTGGACTGAAAGGTCCCGGGTTCGATTCTGGTCAAGGGCATGTATCGTGGTTGCGGGGCATGTACCTTGGTGGTGGGCACATCCCCAGTAGGGAGTGTGCAGGAGGCAGCTGATCGATGTTTCTCTCTGATCAATGTTTCTGACTCTCTATCCCTCTCTCTTCCTCTCTGTAAAAAATAAATTATATATATATACATATATATATATATATATATATATATATATATATATATATATATGAGAGAGAGATGGAGAGAGGAGCACCATTCCGGTTCACATTTCAGAGACACGGCTGGGGACGCTGAAGAGAAACATTCCCGGTGTTCCAGGAAAAATGCCCAGAAAGGGGCTATTCAGAAGGTTTGCAGGCACGTCACAGGGACGGAAAGAAGGTACAGGTTTCTGAAGAAAGGTTCTAAGCGAAGGGAGGGGAGGGCACCTGTTTGCATTTGGTGCTGCCGAAGACCAAAGAGAAACCAAGGACACCTCAGAGGAGCGGAGGGACACTGTTTAACACCCCGGCGGGCTCGGGGGACGGCCTTCCCAACCTGAGCGAAGGAACACGCACAGCCCTCCCCCCCATCTCCCTGTGGTCCTCGTCCTGCAGACACGGATTGTGCTTCCAGTCCTTTTCCCGGGCCCTGCAAGAAGGCCACTGGGTGTGGGGGGTCTCCAGGCCGTAACTGCGGGCCTGGCCTGGCGCCTGCGTTGATAACCCCTCCCTCCCGGGCAGGGCACTGTCCCCAGTGACAGGCTCTGCAGGACAGTGTCTGGGAAGGAGAGGGACTTAATTCATACAGGTTATCAGGAATGCGCACTGAGCTTGCTGGCGTGGATTCAGATCACTAGCCCCGAATATCAGGGTTCCAGTGGGATTAGCTCTTTTAGCCGCCTCACGGGCACCAGGGAAAGTTCAGCTCTGTCCTCAGAGCACCTGAAGGCAAAGGGGGGCCACGCCAAGGCCCTGGGGCAGGTGCATGAGTGGAGGGGCAGAGGGACAGGAGGTGGGGAGGCAGGGGGGCCAGAAGGGGCCCGGGTTCAGTTCTGGTCACTGGCACCTCAGGGGGCGTGCAGGAGGCAGCCAATCCATGAGTCTCATCCTGGATGCTTCTCTCTCTCTCCGTCTCCCTTCCTGGCTGACCTCACTGTGAATGACCCCCAGCGGGTGAGAACAGGGGTGCAGGTGGAGGGTCCCCTCAGGGAGGGAAGGAGAGGGGGGCAGGGCGGCAGCCTGGAGGCGGTGGACTGGAGTGTGCCATGTTGGCGCCAACAGGATTTCCTGGAGGAGGCTGAGGGCTGGAGAGCAGCCAGGGACGCTCTGCTGTTTGATCTGAGCCCCTGGGCGCTGGGCCTGGCGCCTCGGAGATGCAGGTGGGAGGGAGGGGGGAGGGGCAGGGAGGAAGGGAGAGGGAGAAAGGAAGGGAGGAAGGAGGCGGCGCCCTAGGCTCCAGCCTTTTCCTGTCTCCACCATGGAGAGTCCTCTGGGCCGCCTGCAGCTGAGAGACCCCGCTGGGCACCAGGGGCACCAGCAGAGGATGGGGAGGGAGGGGGAGGCGGGGCTTAGGGTGGAGGGGCGGGGCGGTGTCTGGGGCGGGGCTTAGGGTGGAGGGGCGGGGGCTTTTAGGGAGGCGGTGCTAGAAGGGGCGGGACTTATGGGATATGGGGCGGGGCTTAGGGAGGACGGGCAGGTGTCCAGGAGGCGGGGCTTAGGGAGAGGGTGGGCTTTGGTGGGCGGAGTGGTTGCCTAGGAGGCGGGGCTTAGGGAGGGAGGGGCGGGTGTCCGGGAGGTGGGGCTTAGGGTTGAGGGGCGTGGGCGGGTGGTTTCCAGGAGGCGGGGCTTATGACGGGGGCGGGGCTTAGGGAGGGAGGGGCGGGCGTCCGGGAGGCGGGGCGCTGAGTGGCCAGGGCAGGGAGCCACGAGGTGGAGGTGCGGGGACCCCTCCCAGCTGAGCTGGGGAGGCCTGAGCGCAGGGCTGGCGGCGGAGCGGGAGGCGATCAGGGCCGCGTTCAGCAGCGGAGGGGGCGGGGGAGCCGCTCATGGGAAGGAAGGCCGGCTGGGCCGCAATGTCTAACATCAGCCTCGGGCTGGGCGCCGCACGGGCTTCGCTCCGTCCTGGCTGAGGGTGGGAAGTGGAGACTTCATGGCTCATGAACTGACCCTCCGTGAGGCGGTTCCAAAAATACTCTCCGTGCCCCGCGTGGCCCCGGGCTGAGCGCTGACCTGAGCAGCGGGTCAGGTGTGACTCAGGTTTAAGGGCACAGGCCCAGAGTGCAGGCTCCATCCCCAGAGAGGGCCAGTGATTCTCTCATCACTGATGTCTCCATCTTTTTCCTCTGAAATTTCTTTTTAAACATTATTTTCTAAAAACACTTTTCATGAGTTCCCTCAGACCTCCCTTTCACTTTCTTCCTTTAAAAAAAAAAAAATATATATATATATATATATATATATATATGTGAGTTTTTACAGAGAGGAAGGGAGAGGGATAGAGAGCTAGAAACATCGATGAGAGAGAAACATGGACCAGCTGCCTCCTGCACACCCCCTCCTGGGGATGTGCCTGCAACCAGGGTACATGCCCTGGACCGGAATCAAACCTGGGACCTTTCAGTCTGCAGGCCGACGCTCTACCACTGAGCCAGACCGGTCTCAGCTCCACTTCGCTTTCTGAGAGATGTTTAAAGCGGCTCCGGGTATGAGTTTAAGCCGAGCTCTGTAAGGGCAGGGGTGGGGGAGCAGTCAGCAAAGTTGTTCCTGAGAGGCAGGCTCCCCAAGGCTGGCTGTGGGTGCCGAGGCCCCCCATGTGCTGTTGGCATGGGACCTGGGTCCGGGGCCTGGGGCAGTGCCCAGCGGGCAAGCTCCGGGCGCCCACACTGTCTGGCCGTAGGGCACAGCGGCCACGGCGGGCGGGCAGCCCCAGGCATGGAGGGAACTGGCAGGCCGGTGCTGGTCACCGTGTGTGCGGATGGGACAGGCAGTCCCAGAGCCGGGCAGGGGTGGCCGGGGCCGGGGGCGCAGCACGGAGCCTCTGGGGCCAGGGGGTCGGCACCGCCCGCCTGCTCTCACGCTCTCACCTTGGGGGGCTCACTGTGCACATGCACCCCCATCTCCATCCCCGCACTCTCGGGCTCCACTCCGCCTGCGTCCAAATGAACCCCACCTCCCAGACCGCCCCCCCTCCTGGTCTCAGGACCCCTCCTTCCTGGGCCCTGGCCCCCCTGCCAGCCACTGGCCCCCACATCACCCCGCCCCTTTCCGGCCCTCCACACTGCCCCCACAATGCCCCCCAATTCCCCCCACACTGCAGGCATCTGCACCAGAGGGCCTCGCTGAGGGACATGGGGGTGCCTTCTCGGTCCCCTGGTCCAGCCCTGTCCCCCCATTCCCCTCCCCGCCCAGGCCTAGCTGGGGCCTCCGAGGCTGGAGGAACCAGCGGTCATTAAGCACCGGTTCCTGCTCAGCGGCAGCATCTGGGGGCGGGGCCTGAGACCCTGGGGCGGGGCCTGAGAGGGGGGGCTGGGAGCCTGGGGGCGGGGCCTGGGAGTCTGGGGGTGGGGCCTGGGAGCCTGGGGGCGGGGTCTGAGACGCTGGGATAGGGCAGGTGCCTGCCTCCCTCCCCTAGGAGTGGGCGTGCCAGTGACAGTAGGGTGCCTGCCCGATGAGGGTCTGGGCAGGCAGATTCCTGGCGGGAAGGGGTGTGGCAGGGGCCAGAGGCCAGTCAGTCAGCTCACCCCTTGAGCCCCAGGTCAGGGAGATGGGCTCCCACCCAGGACTCTCCTCCTCCCGGAGTAGGGGCCCCTCGGCTACAGTTGCCCTGGCCCTCCGAGGGCCCCCATACCCGTTTCCACACCTGCCAGGCCCAGTCAGTGCGGGGACCGGTACCCCTCCCCCCAGGAGGCCCTCACGCCTCCCCACCCGGCCACCCGCTGGCACCGGGCCTGGTCCCAGGAACAGCTCTCCTGTGGGGACCAGGCCGGGGGGGGGGGTCAGTGTGTAATGGGAGCTCCACGCTCAGGCCTTGCCACGTCTGCCTGGAAAGCCAGTGGCCTGGAAACCTGTGCCGGAGGCTCGGCTGACGCCCCGTCCGAGGCCGCCGTGGGGAGAATGGGCCATCGAGGTGCCCGAGCCAGCCGCGTGGCTGTGCCTCACCCCCTCGGCCCCGGCCCGGGGTCCAGGACGAAGGGGCTCCGTGGGCAGGTGCCAGGCGTGGCTGCCCTCTTCCCAGCCACAGCTCCGTGGCTGCGACTCACGGGCAGGTGGACCCCTCGGCCCCGCTGTCGAGCCTCCCGGCCGTCTCGGGGACCCGCCTGTCCCTCCGAGTCCTCTCGCCGGGGTTCCGGGCCCCGGGGCCTGCCTGCTGCAGGCGTGGGGGCCGGGCTCCTGTGGTCACTTCCCTTTTCCAAGAAGCAGCTGCTGAGGTTCCGTTTCAGGCTGTGCAGAGGGAGGGGAGCAGCAGTTCTGGTCGCCCCGGCCTCTCTCTTCTGGCCAGGCTGCCGCGGGCCGCAGGATGAGGAGGCCGGGAGGGGCCAGCTGGTCAGGCCCCACAGGTGTGACCCTGCGCTGCCGGCCGGGCAGGGGCCAGAGCAGAGACGCGAGCTGGCCGGCCACAGGGCGTTGGAGCTGAGGCCGGGTGCCAAGCAGAACTCGGTTCTTTCCACCAGGATCTCGGGGTTCTGTGCAGCCCCCGGGGAAAGTCCCACAGCCACAGGTGCCGTGCAGAACCCGAGCCAGTGCCTCTAAAGTAGCCTCGAGCCCTGGCTGGTGTGCTCAGTGGGTAGAGCATCAGCCTGGGGACTGATGGGTCCCAGGTTCCATTCCAGTAAGGACACAAGCCTGGGTTGTGGGTTCGATCCCCAGGAGGGGGCGTGCAGAAGGCCGCCAATCAATGATTCACTCTCATCATGGATGTTTCTCTCTCTCTCCCTCTCCCTTCCTCTCTGAAACTAGTAAAAATGTTTTAAAAAATGAAGATGCCTTGCTATGAACCAGCTCTCGGCACTTGGTGACTAAGTGGGCGCCTTGGCTGTCCCAGGGCCTGACTCAGGATACCCCGGAGACTAGCTCAGTGGGCGGCTGGTTGTTGGCTGTGCAGTGGGCGGGTGGACAGACGGACAGATGGATCATGGTCTGTGGAGGTGGGTGCACGGTTGGTGCCCAGGACCTTGGGCTGGCCAGTGGGGAGCCAGGATCCTGGTTTCGTGTGGGTGGCTGTCACAGGGTGGTGGGGGGAGTGGAGGGGAGCTGTTCTCGCCTCCCCTGGGTCCCCCTCCTGGGAGCAGCGTGTGAGCAGGAGCCGGCGGCCGGGAGCACCCTCAGCAGCAGGCGGGCCGGCCGGACCGTTGGAACCGGCACCCCATCTCCCTCCATCCACTCGGCTCCCGCCATCTGCCGGGAATTCCTGGGCCACAGTGGCTCCTCCTGGGACGGGGGTGCACCAGGCCCCCAGACCATGCCAGGAGCAGCACCCTCGCCCTGCCTGCCCGCTTTACTTCCCCAAACTCCCTGCCCTGCTCCCCGTGCGGCCCCCGGACTTTCCTCCGTCCAGTCCGACTTCGAGAGCAAACAGGCAGCCCAGCATGGGGACCTCCCGGGGGGTCAGGGGGGGCGGCAGGGGGGACACCCAGACCCTCCCCAGTCAGCCTCCCACACTGCCTCACCTCACCGTCACACTCCATCACCCACTCTGCACCCAGGCCTCCTGCTCACCCTCAGACCTCCCAGTGGCCGGAGGGCATGACCGCCCCCCCACCTGCGTGGCCTGAGCGAGGGCCCTCTGCCCGCCCGGCTGGCCGCCTGGAGGAGAC
The DNA here is from genome assembly GCA_963693515.1 of Pipistrellus nathusii. Classification (NCBI taxonomy): domain Eukaryota; kingdom Metazoa; phylum Chordata; class Mammalia; order Chiroptera; family Vespertilionidae; genus Pipistrellus; species Pipistrellus nathusii. Next base: position 189,975,426 of record OY882860.1, on the reverse strand, counting down.
GAGGTTCTCGGGGCCAAGCCCTCACATGGCCTCTGACCTCCGCCGGCCCCATGTCACCCCACACCCCCCCAGGCCTGCCTGCTCCCTGACCCCCCACAGGCCGGACGGCTCAGCCAGGCAATGCCACCCCCTCAGCTGCAACCGGGGTAGCGACACCAGGCCTCCCGGGAGGGGGAACCCGGCCTGGGCCCCCACTGCCACTCCTCACAGGAGGGGGGGGCTTCACCCGCCCACCCCCAGCCCCAGAAACGCAGGACGTCCTTCTATACAAAACAATTTAATGAAATGCTTGTATAAAAAATACGATTTCCAGACATCTTGCTTTTAAACGGAAGAACCCCGCCCCGGTGCCCAGGACCACAAACAGCTGCTAAAATAAATTAACGGCCTGAGACTGCCGCCGCCGCCCCCCCCCCGCCCCGCCCCACAAGCAGACTGTACAGGTCAATAATTTAAAACCCACTCCCGGGTGCAGAGCCCACGGGGGTCACCCACCCCTTAAATTAGCCACTGTACAAGCCCACCCACCAGAGGCAGGTGGGGTCGGACTGGGGTCCACACAGCCACCCGCCCAGGGGCCCCGCAGAGGGGCGCTGAGGACCCCAACAAATAAATTAACAATAAATAGCCCTCCGCGGGGTCACCATAAATAGACGCTCGCAGGCTTGCCGCACAGACGGGGCGCCGTGTGGGCAGCAGAGCCTGCGCGTTGCATTGCTTGTGCACAGACGCCCGCAGACACCCAGAGGCGGTGTGGGAGGTGGGCACGAGGACCCTGGGCCATGAGGAGGCCACGGGACACGCGTGCTCCTGGTCCAATGAGGCCACGGGACACGCGTGCTCCTGGTCCAGTCTGGCCCCGGCGCCTCCGGAAGCAAAGGACAGGGACAGGCTCGGGTCCAGCACCGCCTGGACAGACAGACCGCCCTGGGGTCTTTGGACAGACAGCTGAGCAAACCCAGTCTCGTGAGAGCAGCGTCCGAAAGGCACTCAAAGCAAAGGAGCAGGCCCAGTGCCAAGGTGATGGTCACCAGGGTCAGAGGTCACTGCTGTCCCAGCAGGCGGCCGGGAGGAGCCCTGCGGCCGGGCCGGGCAGCGGGTCCCTTCGGCCGTGACAGACGCCGTCCCTCCTCACAGGCTCTCGCTGCTGGAGGTGGTGCTGGCGCCGTCGTCCACGTCCAGGGCGCAGAGCCGCAGGTCACAGCTCTCGGGGGCCCCGTCCGCCCTCAGCATCCAGGGGTGCGCGGCGATCTGGTCCAGCGAGGGCCGCTCCGAGGGCCGCAGCGACAGGCACCACTGGATGAGCTGCTGGCACTCTGCGGGGGGGAGGGAGGGAGGGAGAGGGAGGGAGGTCAGCGGGCCGGCTCCGGGCCTTCCCCCGCCCCGGCCCCCCTCGGCCCGGCCCGCACGCACCCGGGGAGACCCTCCGGCGGAACAAGAGGCGGCCCCGCAGGATCTCCTCGTCCTGCTCGAAGGGGATGTCGCCGCACACCATGTCGTAGAGCAGCACGCCCAGCGACCACACGGTGGCCGAGCGGCCGTGGTAGCGGTGGTAGCGGATCCACTCGGGGGGGCTGTACACGCGGGTGCCTGGGGGGGGGACACGCGGTCAGGGCGCCCACCCCGGCCCCCGGGGCCCCGCTCCGCCTGCAGAGCCCGGTGCGGCCCGAGCCAGGAGGGAGCCGCCGGCGGAGTCTCCGCCTGGAAAAACCCGCGGCGGGCGGGGCGGTCACGTGGGCGCCGGCTCGGGTTTCACAACAAACAGCTGTGGGCGGGGGGGGGGGGGGCGGGGACTGCGGAGCCGCGGGCGGGCGGGAGGGGCGGGGAGGGAGGAGGCGTGGGCGGGCGGGGAGCCCCGGCTTCCCCGGCACCGCAATGCGGGGATTTCTGCCGGCGCCCCGCTGCCCCGCTGCCCCCGCTCCCCCCGCTCCCGGCACGCAGCCCCGCAGGAAGGGGAGCCCACGCCGCGCCGCGGGGCCCGGCACTCCCCGCGCAGACAGACGCGCGCGCACACACACACAGGCAGACACACACACACACACACACACACACACACGCAGACACACACACACACACACACAGGCAGACACACACACACACACACACACAGACACACGCACACACACAGGCAGACACACACACGCAGACACACACACACACACAGAGACACACACACACACACACACGCAGACACACACACACACAGGCAGACACACACACACACAGAGACACACACACACACACAGGCAGACACACACACACGCAGACACACACACACACACACACACACGCGCGCGCACACACACACAGGCAGACACCGCGACCCTCCAGCCCCCCCCCTTACCCGTGCGCCCCAACACGGCCAGAGGGAGCGGTCTGAGCCCACCTCTCGCCTCCCCGCCCCCGCCCCCCCCCACGAACCAAACCGAACCGAACCGAACCGGCTCGGGATCCGCCGGGGGCTGCGTGTGACCGCCCCGCCCCCCCCCCCCCCGCGGCCGTTACGGCCGTTGGAACGCGCCGCGCCGCTCACCGTCGAAGTCGGTGTAGACCGTGTCGCGGAGCAGCGCGCCGGAGCCGAAGTCGATGAGCTTGAGCTCGCCGGAGCGCAGGTCCACCAGCAGGTTCTCGTCCTTGATGTCGCGGTGCAGCACGCCGCACGCGTGGCAGTGGCGCACGGCCGCCAGCACCTGCGCGAACAGGCGGCGCGCCAGCGGCTCGGCCAGGGCGCCGCGCTCCGTGATGAAGTCGAACAGGTCCTGCGCCGGCTCGGGCCGCTCCAGCACCAGCACGAAGCCGTCCGGCCGCTCGCACCAGTCCAGCAGGCGGATGACGCCGCGCGCGCCCGCCGCGCCCACCTTCCGCAGCAGCACCACCTCCAGCGGCACCGCCACGCCGCCCTGGGGGGGGGGGCGGCGGTCAGCGCCCGGCCCCGGCCCCGCCGCCCGCCCCCCGGCCCCGGCCCCGCTGCCCGCCCCCCGGCCCCGGCCCGCCACCGGCCCCGCCGCCCGCCCCGGCCCCGGCCCCGCCGCCCCCCGGCCCCGGCCCCGCCGCCGCACTCACGATGCTGCCCCACTCGGTCACCCGCTCCTTCACCACGTGCTTCACGGCCACCTGCGGGGGAGGCGGGGGGAGGCGGGGGTGAGGCCGGGCCGGGCCAGCCGCGCGGGGCGCAACACCCTGCCCGCCCGGCGGCCACTCACCGGGAGCCCGTCGGCGATGCGGGTGCCCGCGTAGACGGTGCCGAAGCCGCCGCTGCCCAGCACGGCGCCCACCTGGTACACCTTCTCGAAGCTCTCCTTGTCCGCCTTGCCTGCGGGGCCGCGAGGGCGGGGTTGGTGCGGCCCGAGGCGGCCCCGGTCCCCCGGCCCCTCCGGCCCCCGAGCCCCAGCGCCCCGGTCCCTCCGCCCCCCGGAGCCCCGGCCGGCCCCCGGCCCCCGGCCCCGCGTACCCGGCGGCAGGATCTTCCCCGGGAGGTGGTCCGCGCCGCCCGGCCCGCACAGGTGCGCCAGCGACCCGAACTTGGAGAGCAGCATCGCGGCGGCTCCCCGCGCGGCTCCGGACGCGGGAGGGCGGCCTCCCCGGCCGCGCGGACCCCGAGCCCCGGGCGGCGGGCGGCGGGAGCGCCGGTCCCTGGCGCAGCGGCCGAGACGCGCGCGGGCGAGACCGTCACGCGGCGCAGCGGCCGGCGAGCTGCGTGGACCGCGTGGGCGCGCGGCAGACTGAGCGGCTCGCACTCCCGCCGCCTCGCCCGGGCTTTTGGGCCGCGGACGCGCGTATCCCTCCGCGGGGGCGGGGCGAGCGGGACACCGCCCTCCTCCGCCGGGTCCGCGCGGCGGCCGCCCCCGGAGCCCGCCGGAGCCGCTGCGGGGACCGCGGGGAGAGGCCGGGCGGCGCCTCGGGGCCGGCGCGGCGGGCGAGCGGGGCGCGGCGGGCGGGCGGGGGCGCGGCGGCCGCCGGGACTTCCTCGCCTCAGTGGACCTCGGAGGCGCCGGGCGCGGAGGGATCCGCTTCGCGCACACACACAGCTCCGCGCACGCGCAGCTTCGCGCGGGCGCTGCCCAGGCGGGTAGGGCGGGGCCGCGGGAGCCAATGGGAGCCTCTGTTTTCAAAGGGCACCGCGGCCTCGGCCAATCGTGGCGCGCGGGAGGGGCGGGGCCTCCCGTGGGCCCACCCAGGCTGCGCCGGGAAGGTCACCGGCGACACGCGCGCCTTCGCGACCGGGAGGGAGGCAGGGCGTCCGTTGCTGCGAGCGGACGGGGGTCCCGGGACGGACGGGGTCCCGGGGGCGCCTCCCGCGCTGCCCCAGGCCCGTGCGTGTGCGTGGCCCGCAGTCCGCGCGGGGAGGCGGCGTTGCCCCTCCCGGAACCGGCTCAGCGGCCGCGCCCGGGACCCTGCCACCCTCGGGGCTCATTCCTAGCCGGGCTGGTCCTCCCGCCCCGAGGGCCTTCCCGCGGCTTCCTAGGACCTCAGCCCTGCTGCCCCCCGCCCTTCCGCGCGCCCTCCTCGGTCTGCACCCACCTGGCTGCCCCCGGGCCCGGGGCTGGCCACCGCGCCCACAGCCCCCCTGACCACCGCGGTCAGCGCCCGGCCAGCCAGGCCCACCCGAGCCTCCTACACGGCCACTCGCCTAGGCGGCGGTGCGACACGGCCCCACGGCTGTCCGCCAAGGCCACTGTCCTGAGCGGCTCGGGGCTCGGTGTGGGCATCCTGTGCCAGCCCCGGGGTCGGAGCCGGACGACCAGGCCTCCACGCGGGCCTCAAAGAGGGTTGGGGGAGCCAAGAGGCCCGGGGGACCCCCAGTGTGCACAGGGCCGCCCACAGTCTCCCCCAACCACTGCAGCCTCCCCCGCGTGCACCCCTCCCCCCCCCCGCACCCCTCCCCCGCACAGCTTAGATTCTTGTCTTCCTGGAGCAGCACCTGCCCAGCTCCCTCCTGCCCTGAGGGCCCCGGACCTAAGGGAGCTCCGGGGCAGAGTGTGGGTCCTGGAGAGGGGCCGAGGGCCCCGGGGCCTCCCCAGTGGCCCGCCCAACTGGCCTCTGGCCTTGGAGTCCACCTTCGGAAGCCAGCACCCCGTGAACCCTACCAGCTTGACCTGAAGACCTGGAGTCGCCCCCGCTCAGCAGTGGGCACTCACTCAGCGGCCGGGAGGGGCGGTGTGTGCGCCCGCTCCTCTGCCTCCTCCCTCCCAGCCCGGCGGGGTCTCCTGAGTGGGAGTGCCCCCCGGCCTGGACAGCAGGAGGCAGCCTCTCTCCTGGGTGAATCCCTAGAGCTTTCCTCCTCTCCCTAGACAGTTGTGTGTGTGTTGCAGACACACTGTTGTCTGCGTGTGAGAGCGTGTGTGAGCGTGAGCATCCTGCACCAGCTGTGAGCTCCATGACGGGTCAGTCGGCCTGTGCCCTCCAGGGCCCAAGAAGGGGGCCTGGCATCCCTCTGCTGGTGCAGCCACAGGGGCCTCATGTCCAGATATTGGGGGCCCTGGTGCGCCAGAAAACTCTGCCCAGTGAGGCCCGCCTCACCTGGCCCCTACCCTGCAGGGGGCAGGCCCGAGGCGGAGGGGTCCCTCAGCTACAGAGCCCAGTTGGGGTGGAGCCAAGTCTGGACCCAAGAGCCTTTTGCTCTCCGCCCTGGGCGTGGCCCTCGATGAGTGACCCCCGGCCCCCACCCCCCTGCCCGCAGGCCTGCGCCACGCCCTCTGCCGCACGGACGCTGGTCATCTGTTTTTTTCCTGTTCCTGGAATGCCCGTCCGTGGGCCTTAAAAATAGTCCAGGAAGAGGAGAGCAATTGGGGGGGGAGGGGAGGGGAAGGAACATTTGTAATAATATGAACAATAAAAATTTATTAAAAAAAAAAAACTGAAAAAAATAGTCCAGGAAAGCCTGGCCCGTTTTCCCTCCTCATGGCAGCAGGCGGCGGGAGGCCACGGGGCGGAGGCGCCCTGACCCTGCAGCCCCACCGACAGGAGGGCTGGGCTCTGCCCCTTGGCCTCCACCCCCCACCAAGGTGCCCCCAGTGACAGCGCCCCAGGATCCTACCCACCCCGGGTCACAGTCCTGATTGGGCAGCCCGCCTCCAGGAGGGGAGCAGGCTGGGACCCACCGCAGGCTGCACCCGTCCCCCGTGGGGCTGTGGAAGGGACCCCAGAAACGGCCAGCCCCCAGGTCATCCTGTCCTCGGGGGAGGAGCGGCTCTGTCCCCATGGTGACGGCCGGCCGGGCTGGCCGCCCTGGATTAGGGAGGAAGAGAGAGTGGACAAAGGGCCCAGGCCACTCACACTGTCTCTCACAGCTACAGCCCCCCCCACATATGCACACAGACACACACACACACACCACACACAGACACACCACACAGACACACACACAGAGACACATACACACCACACACAGACACACCACACAGACACACACACCATACACAGCCACGTACACACACAGACACAACACACAGACACACACCACACACATAGAGACACAGAGACACACACATACAGACACACACAATCACACACCATACACAACCACACACCACACACAGCCACACACCACACACACACAGGGACACACACACATAGGGACACACACAGAAACACCACACAGGGACACACACAGTCACACACACTCACACCAGGTTCTCCCCCCCCCCCCCCCCCCCCCCGCTTCATTGCAAACCCCCCCGCCCCCCGCCCCCGGCCTCCACTGGCCTCCACTGGCCTCCACTGGCCTCACACCCGCCCCGCAGCCTCTCACCCGCCGGGAGTGCAGCCAGGGGGCCCGAGGGCTTTTGCAATGCTCCCCGCAGGCGGCCGGGCGGGGCCGGGCCTGGGGTGCGTCCGTGGGAGCCTGTGGACAGAGCCTGGTGAACTCTGCCCTGGGACGGGCCAGGCCACACTGGGCACCGCGTCTGCACCCGCCTGGTCCCCGGCGACGCTGCTGGTGCCTCAGTCCTCGGTCTCTCCCTCCCCACCCTCCCCGGACCCCGACCCACCCTGCCCCGGACCCCGACCCAGCCTCGGTGCCAGCCGGTCTCCCCCCTCCCCCCAGCACTGACTGACCATGCCCCTCCTGGCCCCCTGTCTGTCCGTGGGGGCTCTGGTCACCCCGTCAGGCCCGGAGGAGGGGCCCGGGAGGTGGCTCCCAGCACACAGTGGGCACCTGGTAGATGCAGCCCTGGGGGCCCTGGCTGTTGTGGGCCCAGGCCCGGGTGAGGATGAGGAGGAGGCCTCGAGGGGAGGAACCCCCCCCCCCGCCCCGGGTACTGCTCAGCGGACTCTGGAGGCGGCACCTGCGACTGCCCGGGGCCAGGGTTTGGGTCCGAGCTGCGCAGCTGGAGCCAGCCAGGTCTCCTCTCTGAGGGGGCGCTCTGGCCCAGCTGGCGTGGCTCCGTGGTGGAGCTTTAACCTCTGAACCAGGAGGTCACGGTTTGATTCCCGGTCAGGGCACAGGCCGGGGTTGTGGGCTCCATCCCCAGTGAGGGGCGTGCAGGAGGCAGCTGATCATGATTCTCATCATTGATGTTTCTGTCTCCCTCTCCCCACCTCTCTCCAAAATAAAAAAATATATATATGTTTTTAAAGTTAAAGAAAGCAGGAAGGGCTGCTCTGTGTGGGCACCGCGGGGGCTCCGAGGCGCCACGCTGACCTCGGCCACGGAGGAGCCGCCCCTTAGAGACAGGCCCGGGAGACGCCGATGGCCTTGGAGAGGTGCCTTCAGTGAGCCGGCACCCTGCCTGTGCCCAGCGCCCTGGCGCCCCGTCCACCCCTCAGGGGAGCTGTGGGTGTCGGGCACAGCCTGGGGGGGAGCACAGCCTGGTGGACAGGAGAGGGTCACCGCCAGGCAGGAACCCACTCCGGCCGGCCGGCCGGACGGCCGGTCAGACAGCCGTGTGGGAGAGAAGCCCGGCAGATGGAAGGCGGCTTCAGGTCAGGCTCGATCTGTCCCCGCCCGCAGCCCCAGGCAGCACCCGCAGAGCTCGGAGCCCACAAGCCCTGAGGGTCCTCCTTCGATGGTTCAGGAGAGCCAGGGTGGGGGAGGGGCCCCACTCCTGAGCGAGGGGGCAGGGCCTGAGTGGCACCCAGCACCCGGAGGCGGCCCTGGCACGCGAGCTCCCTGGGCCCCCCCACGCGCCCTCTCCTGTCCTGTCTGCGGGAGCCAGCAGCCGGGGGGCAGGGGCAGGCCCTGGACGTGGAGACCAGCCAGGGTGGGGCACGTCCCCCTCCCCCGCCCCCATCCTGGCCAGCTGTGGGAGGCCGAGCTGCCCGGCTGCACCACCTCCCACAGCCCTGGCTGCGGGTTTGGGAAAACCCAGCGCCCACTGGGCATTGAGATCCCAGGATGCAGCGGGGCAGAGCCGGATGGGGGAGCAGTGACCACCGAGGACGCCCGTATTCCGCGGCTACCGGCCCGGCCTGTGTGGAAGCGGAAGGGGGGGGAGGCTGGGGACCCGGCCACACCCCGCTGCAGGCTCTCCCGCCTCAGCCTGCTGTCCTGGGGGAGCCCCTGGAGGAGGAGGAGTGGGGATGCTCCCCGAGTTTAGGCTCCAGCGGGGACCTGGGCGGCTGCCCTCGCTGGGCCTGCCTTTTCCTCAGGCGCCCTGACCCCGGGGCCGTGACCAGGAAAGGCCTGCTGGGCCGTGGCCGGGCTCCTCCCAGCCTCAGGGCTCCCCATCCTGGGGAGTGAGAGTGGGGGCCCCCGGCCAGGCAGAGGCCACATGGACCCCAACGAGGAGGTGCTCCAGCTCACGGCGAGGTGCGCCCTGCCCGCTCCCCCGCCCCCCACGCAGGACGGAACACTGCGGGCCTCCTGCAGGGGGTGACAGTGGCGTGGGATTCCGGGAGCCAGGAGCTGGGAGGACACCCAGAACCCCGGGGCTGGTCCAGGCAGCGACACCTGTGCCCTCACCTTAGAGCAGGTGAGCACTCGGTGTGGGCAGGGGCTGCACTCACACCTGGTCACCTGCCCTCTCCAGTCCTCCCACCCGCTCAGGCCTCCTGGCTTCCCTCCCCCAGGGCAGGGAGTCCTCCTCCCAGCCCCTCTGGGGGAGGGGATGTGGCTGCGCTGGGTGTGGCCGAGGGCTGGACACGGCGTCTGGCCAGCCTGCCCACCGTCCAGATGGGGAGCTGAGGTCCAGCCCAGGTGGGGTCGTGGGCAGGCCCAAGGGCCACGCGGGACCCAGGGCCAGACCCTGTCAGCGTAGCTGACCAACTCCCCTGAGGAGCCCGGAGAGCAGGTGGGCCGGGCGGGGCGGGGTGGGGCCACCCTGAGGGAGGGGGCGTGGGGGCAGGGCATGCACACGTGCACGCACACACACACACACACACACACACGGGCACGCACACACACACACAGCAGTGCATTGGTGGTGGGACTGCGGGTGGGGGTGCTGCCGAGGACGAGGAATGAGAACTATGGCAGGAACTCAGGCTCCCGCCCCCGCACCTCCCCTGCCCAGACCCTCCTGCCTCCTGCCTCCTGCCCCTGGAGGTGGAGAGTGTCAGGGTCCTGCAGGCCGGCCTGTGCTGAGGCCACCCTCCCGTCCCCAGCCCCGAGCCCCAGGGCAGCGTCCCCACAGCAGCCCCGGAGCGGCCCCACAGCCTGGGGGTGTGCCCAGCTGCTGGGACAGCCCGGCACTGCCCGGCCACCTGGGCCACCACCCCTCGGCCTCTCCGCCGGCCGCTCAGGGCAGGGCCCCGGGAGCTGTGCTGGGGGCAGGGCTCGGTGCCCCTGGTCCCCCATCGCCGCACGGCAATGCGGGGCCCTGGGTCCACGCGGGGCGCCCTCCCATTTGCGCCAGGCCGGTCTGCAGCCACTCCCCGCATGGCTGGAGGCAGTGCCCACGCAGGCCACACACACACACACACACACACACACACACACACACACCCGTCGCTGGGTCTGGCCCCACCCTGCGTGGTTCCCTCAGAGGCTCCCTTGGGCGGCCGGCCGGGCCGGAGGGAGGCTGACTCCTGGTTTCTGGGACACAGCGTCGGGGTTTCAACCTGCAGTCCCTCCCTCACTCCCTCCCTGGTGGGCGAGTCAGCGCCTTTTTGACCTGGGACTGAGGTGCCACCAACCACCACACTGACCCTGGAATCCGCCTGCCCCACCTGTATGGCCCCCAGCCCCAGCCCCAGCCACAGACACAGCCACAGACACAGCCACGACCACAGCCACAGACACAGCCACGACCACAGCCACAGTCCCAACCCCAGCCCCAGCTCCACCTGTATGGCCCCCAGCCACAGCCCCAACCCCAGCCACAGCCACAGCCACAGCCCCAGCCCCAGCCCCAACCCCAGCCACAGCCATGACCACAGCCACAGCCATAGCCCCAGCCCCAGCTCCACCTGTATGGCCCCCAGCCCCAACCCCAGCCACAGCCACAGCCACAGGCACAGCACTTCCAGTCCCCCCCACCCCATCCTCTGTTCCCTCTTCTAGAGTCTGGAGCAGCTCTGAACATCCCCCTTCCCCAGCTCAGAACCCGCCCTGGGTCCCGCCCTGGGTCCCTCTCGCCTGGGGAGGAAAGGCAGAGCTGTGTGTGGGCCTGTTTTTTCAATTGCAAAATGGGTCTTGGGGGGAACTAGGTCCTCGGGAGGAACTAGGACTCGGGGAGCACCAGGTCTCGGGGAGCATCAGGACTCGGGGGGGAAATAGGTCTTGGGGGGAACCAGGTCTGGGGAGCACTAAGTCTCGGGGAGCACCGGGACTCGGGGAGCACCAGGTCTCGGAGGGAACCAGGTCTGGGGAGCACCAGGTCTCCTGGGAGCTCCAGGTCCTCGGGGAGCACTGGGACTCGGGGAGCACTGGGACTCCGGGGGAAGGTGTGGGTGGCGGGGCAGTGCCTGTGTGCTGGGCAGGTGGTAGGCTCCTGAGGGGGACCCGCTCTTGCCTCTCCCAGCCCTCCCCGCGGAGAAGCCCTCTGCCAGCCTCTCCACCTCCAGACCAGCACGCACTGGGCCGGCCCGGACGGCTGGGCTGCTGGACTGGCCTCGGGGTCAGGCCTGGGTACCCTTCCAGGTCTGGGTCCCAGCCCCTGGCACCCCTCCTAAGGCGTCTGCTAAGGCCCGCACACCACCCCTGTGCCCCGCGGGGTTCTGAGGGCAGAGATGGGGCGGGCCTGTCCCTGAGCCCCATTCACAGATGGGGAAACAGGCTCCAGCTGCCAGCCCGGGTGGGCAGTGCTGCCAGCACACAAGCAGGAAGCCGGGGCCGGGGCAGCTAACGGGCTGAGGTGGAGATGGGGAGGGCCAGAGCCCAAGGCCAGGACGCTGGGGCGCCCCCTAAACCGGCCCTGTGCTCGTTCCCCAGTGAGGTACATCAGGACAGAAGTTGGGGTGTCTCATGGGGAGGACGGGAGGGCAGGAGAGTGGGGAGTGGAGGCTGGGATAGAGGGCCCAGGCCAGGCCGGGGTGCCGGGAGCAGGCGGCTCGGAGAGGTGGGCCTGCTGGGGCGGACCCAGCGGGCAGGAGGAGCCCCCTCGGGGGCAGGCGGGGGGGCGGTTGCATAAGGGGGGCCCGGGGCTCCTGCAGACTGACAGCTGCCGGGGAGCCTCTGGGGTGTGGCCGAGGTGGGAGCAGCGGCCCCCCAGCCAGGCTGCTGGTGAGGAGGGCGGGCGGGCAGAGCCGGCAGGACCCGGAGCTGGGCCTCGCCCGCAGTCTGCCAGCCCCACCCCATGACCGGCCTCCGGGCTCGGCCAACCCCGCTGGCCGGCGCCCCGGGCGCTGCCCATGACGCAGGCTGTGACCTCAGCCGCCTGCTCCTGGCGAGGCCCCAGGCCTCCTGCGCACATGTGAGTACACACCACACACACACACACACACACACACACACACACACATGCACCTGGTCAGACCGGTTCTGCCCAGCCAGCCGGCCTCAGGCCTGTGCAGGGCCCCTCCCCCAGGCCCTGCCTCAGTTTCCCCACCTGAGGCCCTTTCAGGGTCGGGCCCAGGAGGAGCCTGAGCCGGGGCAGGAGGAGCAGTGAGAGGCCCGGTGCCCACAGTCCGGTGCCCCCACAGCCCGGTGCCCCCACAGCCTGGTGCCCCCACAGCCTGGTGTCCCCACAGCCTGGTGCCCCCACAGCCCGGTGCCCACTCAGCCCGGTGCCCCCGCAGCCCAGTGCCCGCAGCCCGGTGTCCCCACAGCCCGGTGCCCCCACAGCCCGGTGCCCACAGCCCGGTGCCCACTCAGCCCGGTGCCTGCAGCCCAGTGTCCCCACAGCCCGGTGCCCACAGCCCAGTGCCCCCACAGCCCGGTGCCCCCACAGCCTGGTGCCCCCACAGCCCGGTGCCCGCAGCCTGGTGCCCGCAGCCAGGTGCCCGCAGCCTGGTGCCCGCAGCCAGGTGCCCGCAGCCTGGTGCCCACAGCCCGGTTCCCGCAGCCCGGTGCCCACAGCCCGGTGCCCGCAGCCCGGTGCCCGCAGCCCGATGCCCACAGCCCGGTGCCCACAGCCCGGTGTTCACAGCCCGGTGCCCACAGCCCAGTGCCCACAGCCCAGTGCCCACAGCCCGGTGCCCGCAGCCCGGTGCCCCCACAGCCCAGTGCCCACAGCCTGGTGCCCACGTCTCGCCCTGCCCCCCCGTCCCTGTGGCCGGTGGTGACCCGCCCGCTGGGCTGTCCCTGTCCCCGCTCTGGGCCAGCTCCGTGCTCCAGGCCGGACGCCGAGGCCTCCGTGTGGGAGCTGAGTGTGTGCGTCCGTGTGCGCAGCCGCTGAGTGACACCGTGGGGGTGGGGTGCCCAGGTGCCCGTGTGGGCCGGTGCTGAGGACCCTGGGGCCACGGGTGCGGAGTCGTGACTGGGAGGCCCGTGTGGAGCCGTGGGCCTCGGCCAGCGGCCTGTGTCCTGCGTGACCAGCAGCCTGAGCGCCGTCCCCAGCAGGAGGCCTGCGCCCGGCTCTCCGCCGCGAGGTCCAGCAGCCGGGACACCAGGCAGCGGCTCTCGTGGCTGTGACCGGCCTCCCTGCAGGCCTGGCCCCCCCCCCCAGGCCCGGCCCCTACCTCCCCCCAGGCCCGGCCCCTACCTCCCCCCAGGCCCAGCCCCTACCTCCCCCCAGGCCCAGCCCCTGGCCGGTGTGACCTCCCCCAGGCCCAGCCCCTGGCCGGTGTGACCTCCCCCAGGCCCGGCCCCTATCTCCCCCAGGCCTGGCCCCTACCTCCCACCAGGCCCGGCCCCTACCTCCCCCCAAGCCCGGCCCCCGGCCGGTGTGACCTCCCCCAGGCCCGGCCCTTACCTCCCCCAGGCCCGGCCCCTACCTCCCCCAGGCCCGGCCCCCGGCCGGTGTGACCTCCCCCAGGCCCGGCCCCTACCTCCCCCAGGCCCGGCCCCTACCTCCCCCCAGGCCTGGCCCCTACCTCCCCCAGGCCCGGCCCCCGGCCGGTGTGACCTCCCCCCAGGCCCGGCCACTGGCCAGTGTGACCTCTCCCAGGCCCGGCCCCCGGCCGGTGTGACCTCCCCCAGGCCCGGCCCCCGGCCGGTGTGACCTCCCCCAGGCCCGGCCCCTGGCCGGTGTGACCTCCCCCAGGCCCGGCCCCTGGCCGGTGTGACCTCCCCCAGGCCCGGCCCCTGGCCGGTGTGGCTGGGCCCCTCCACTGGACAGCGGAGCCGCCCGTGAGCAGTGCCAGCCAGGGGCCTGACAGAGGTGCCCGGGGCCTGCACCTGCGCCCGGACGCCTGACCCCTCACGCTGTTTGGGGTGCTGAGCACCCTCCCAGTCCCCTCTGACGGAGGCCTGCCCCCTGCAGCCCTGGGGGCTCTCCTCTCACACCCCTCCTGCCCGACCAGGGGGCGTGGGAAACCCTGGCCCTCAGCGCTGGGGAGGGGCCGGGCCGAGGGCGGCTGGGCCGGAGGCAGTGGGCTGGGGAGGCCCGGGCGTGGGGTGTGGAGGAGGGACAGGGGAGGCACAGGTGAGGGGCGAGGCAAGGGGCAAGATGGCCGGAGAGCAGGGGCATGGATGGTGGATGGATTGGGGGTTTGGAGGGGGGTGAGGTGAGGCATCATGGCGGGGGTGTGGAGGAGGGTGCCAGGGTGGGTGTGGAGGAGGGTGCCAGGGTGGGTGTGGAGGAGGGTGCCAGGGTGGGTGTGGGTGAGGGTCCCAGGGTGGGCCGTCAGGGGCAGGGTCACCTGGGGACACAATGGGGCCTCGTCCGGCTGCCAGGCGCCCTGAGCAAACACACGCCCTGTGCGGCAGCACAGCGTGTCCTGGGCCTGGAGGCCGGGCGCGGGGCCAGGGCAGAGCGGCCCTGCCTGGGGCCCCGGGGCCGTGTGTGCCTGCTGGGCTCCCGCCGCTCCGCCGGCCTGGTGTCCGAGGCCGTGGCCCTGCGGGGGCCGTTCCCAGGACGGCCACGCTCCACCACGGGCTGCACCACGGGCTGCACCACGGGCTGCACCACGGGCTCCACCACGGGCTGCACCACGGGCTGCACCACGGGCTCCACCACGGGCTGCACCACGGGCTGCACCACGGCCATGTCCGGGGCCTGGCCATCGGCCCACACGGCAGCCAGACACGAAGGCCGAGCACCCCGCCGGGGGCCTGCCAGGCCGCAGGGGCTCAGCTGGACGCCCAGGCCGTGCCCTGGGCCAGGCCGCAGGGGCTCAGCTGGACGCTCAGGCCGTGCCCTGGGCCGGTGGACAGACTGGCCCTGGGGATGGGGTGGGCACGGGGCTCCAAGAGGCAGCGGGAGAGAGGCCTGGCCCTCCCGCCCACCCAGCGAGGTGCAGGAGCCACAGGGACCACGGCTGGCGGGCCTCAGAGGGTGGGCAGGCGGGCCGGGTCGAGGTGGCACCTCTGCAGGAAGGGGCTCTCTCAGCTGCCACCACTGCGGGGAGGGGCTGCGTGACCCACTCTGAAGGGCGTGGACCCCAGGAGGGTCATTTGCATAACAAATGGGTTCCCTGGAAGCCGGACCGTGCCCTCCACGCTGTGTGGGTGCCGGGGTGTGCCTGTGCAGGTCTGCGGGCACTGGGCCTGGCCCCGCCCTGCAGGGCACACCCAGCTGCTCCAGGCTGTGCAGCCGCCCCCTGCACGGCCATCCGCAGGCGGGCCCCCCACACCCGGCCCCCCTCACCCGGCCCCCCGGCCCCGGGCCCTCAGCTGCAGGCCTCAGAGAATCTCCTGTCTGTTAGAGAGACCTCACCAGCCAGGGCGTCCCTGCCCAGTGTCCCCAGGTCCTCGCATCCCGGAGGTGGTTCTGTTGGTCAGCGACTGGCCAGGCTGCCCTCAGGGCCACCCCCTGCCACAACACCTTCCCCCCTCCCCGATCCCCGTCCTGGGCCTGCTGGCTGCACCCCACCAGGTCAGGGGGATTCTGAGACCCCCGGGTGCTCAGTCCCCAGTTTCTGGGCCGGGGGAGGCGGCAGACGTGGCCAGGCTGGGAGGAGGGGCAGGCAGGACAGGGAGACAAAGCGGGGGAGGGGGGATGGGTCTGGCGGTGGGTGCATGGGAGGGGGACGGAGGGGTGTCACTGGGAGGGGTCTGGCTGCAGGGGGTGGTCAGAGGGCAGGATAGAGAGGGGAGAGGCGGGGAGGTGGGGGAGGACCTGTGGGGGTGGAAGCCAGGCTGAGTTCTGGGAGGAGGGCACTGCCCAGCCCAAAGGGACGGGACCGTGGTCCTCGCTGGGGCCCTCGGACCAGCACAGCCCCGTGCAGGCGGCACGGGAGATGGACAGCAGCAAAAAGCAGGTGACATTCCTGTCACTGGCTGATGGTGTCTGACTGAAATCTCCAAAATACGATCATCTCAGCCTGCAGCCACGCACAGCACCGGGACACACACACACACACACACACACACACACACACACGGCCGTCGCTGGCTCTGCGCCTCCGGCAGGGGGACCAGCCGGCCGTGCACAGGGCAGGGTGGGGCAGGAGGGGTCGCTCTCAGGGACAGGGGGGGGGGTTCTGCAGGCCGGGGTCCCCGGAGGCCCCTGTCTCCTGGGCACAGCACGGAGCTCAGGCCGAGCTGCACAAGAGCACGGTCAGCCGAGTGGCCAGCCCGGACCCGCGGGGGTGGGGCTGCCTCGCCCGGGCCCCGGGAGGCCAGGAGGGATGGGGCCCTTAGGGCCAGACCCCCGGGGCGTGGGTCAGGCACGGGTCCCCCCCCCCCCCCGCCGGGGCAGGGCACCGAGGGCAGGGAGCCTCATTCATGGAGAAAACCTTCCTCCTGGACTTGCCTGTGGGTCCTTCCCCAAGACCTGGGCCCGGCCCGAGCGTCCCAGGCAGGGAGGCCCTGGGCCCCTCCAGCCCAGCCCCACGCTCCCCGTCCTCCATGGTGGCTGTTTCGGGGTTCTGCTCTGGGGTGGGGGGTCGGGGCTGAATACTTGAGGTGGTTTTGGGGGAAGTGGTCTCCAGGCAAACTGTTCAAAGCTCCTAAGGTCGTGTGAGGGCTCCCCCCCTCCCCTCACCCCTCCTCTCCTCACCCCTCCCGGCACCAGGGCCCGGCCTCCGGGGCTCCCTGCGCCCCCTCTTGGCCTGCACCTGGGTGGGCAGCAGGAGCAGGGACCACTCAGGGGCTGCCTCCTCTCCCCTCCCCTCTCCTTCCTCCCTCCCCTCCCGCTGTGCGGCTGCCCAGACCTGGGCCAGGCTGGGTCAGGGTCTGGGGTTCTGGGGGCGAGGGCACTGCCTGCCACGCTCTGGGCAGGCCTCAGAGGCCCCGGGGCTGCCCCTGGCACCGGCTGCTCTGGGCAGGACTCCGAGGCCCAGGCAGGGGAAGCACAGCTCTGTACTCAGTGGCCATGCCACCAGGACCCACCGGCTGCTGTGGCTGCCGGGAGCTCCCTGCACAGCCTCTCCCCACGGGCCTGCTCGCCAGGAGGGTGAGCTGGGCTCCGGGCGCAGGGTCGGCAGCCGGCGGAGGTGCGGGGCGCCCAGTTCTCCCAGTTCCTCGCCTGCTCCTTCATCGAGTCACTTGTTTTTTGTTTGTTTTTTTGTTTGTTTTTTTAAGAGTTTGATTAGATTTTTTTTTTTTTTTTACTCCTCACCCGAGGAGATGTTTCCATTGATTTTTAGGGAGTGTGGAAAAGAGGGAGAGACAGAAACATCGATGTGAGAGAAACACATGGATTGGTTGCCTCCTGCATGTGCCTGACCAGGGCCCGCCCCGAAGCCACCGCTCCCCCCAGTCGGTGGAGCCACCCGCCCAGTCCCTCTGTAGACTCCACCTTCAATGCACCCAGAGCCGCAGCACCCACCCTGCTCGCCCCCTCGTCCCTCGTCCCTCCAAGGTGGGGGCTTCCCGCACCCACACCTGCTGCTCAGCAGAGGGACCCTCAGCCTGGGAGACCCGCACCCTCCACCAGAGCCCACAGCTCCCACCCACAGGAGCAGCCACGCCCACCCTCAGGGCTCCTCCCCACGCCCTGCACCCTGACCTCCCACACGCAGGCCAGAGCCAAGGCAGTGTCTAGGCGTGGCCATCCTCCTGCCTCTGCCCAGTGCCTGTACCACGGGGCCCTCCCTCACGCTGCCTGGGCCCTGGCCCCCAGCACTCCCAGAGACCAGGGCGGGCAGCAGCGGGCAGCCGGTGAGGGCCGGGGCCCCCTGAGGCCCCCGTCTTCCCTGTCCCAGGGCCCATCCTGATGGTGCAGACCGGGGTGGGGCCGTGGCGTCACCGTGTCCAGCTGCCATGGAGCCTGGTCTCAGGCAGCAGAGAAGGAAGCCGGGGACAGCGGGGAGGGGTCCCGGGAGGTGGGGGGTGGGCGTCAGCTGCCCAGGCCTGGACAGAGCCCCCTCCCCCCCGGACACCATCACCTCCCCTCCCACCTTAACTGGTGGGCGGGTGTGGACAGGGGAGCAGAGGCGGCAGCTGAATGACACGCAGGTGAGCGACCTGTCAGGGACCAGGATCCCAGGGCCGGCTGACCTCCTGACCCCACCCTAGGCCACCCTGTGCCCCCCCCCGTTCCCCTGAGAGCACAGGGGAGCCACACCGGGCGCTGGCAGGTGGCGGCCACTCAGAGTCAGAGAAACCCTGGGCCCGGGAGGGCAATGCCACCCGCCCGTGCTGGCCAGCTGCATCGTGCCAGGCGCCCCGTGGCACCTCCCCGCAGCCCTGCAGGGCAGGGGGGAGCGGAGGGAGACGGGGGGCCGGGGCTGGCCATGGGAGCCTGTGTGTCTGCTTGGGGGTTGTGTGTGTGTGATTGCACACGCGTGTACAATGCTGCATGTGTGTGCATGCACGTGAGCACACGCCCGTGTACACGTGGCTGCACGGTGGTGGGTTAGCTGGTGAGCAGTGTGTGGGCCACAGGCTGGACGCCGGCCTGGGCAGCAGTGACGTGACCACAGGTGCCCTCAGGGGTAGGGAGCAGAGGGTGGGCATGGGGGTGGGAGAGGCCCAGACTGTCTCCGCCTCCCCCTGAGCCCGCTCTGCCCTCCCCTGCCGGGCACTGCCCTCTGTGCGCCCGGCATCTCGGGTCCGAGGCCGGCTCTGACGGACAGAGCCCCCCACACCTGTGTTCCTGGCCGGACTCTGGGCCGGGCCGGCCGGCAGGAGGCGGGGCCTGCAGGTGCGGGCAGGTGTTCGCCCCGTGGGCCCGGGGTCCGGGGCCGGCCTCTGGGGACACCGAGGCGAGGCCGAAGCTGAGGCCCGGGCCTGCGGTCAGTCAGAGGGACACAGGCCGGCGGCCGGACAGCAGGCGGCCGGCGGCCAGCGCTGCTGAGAATGGGCGGAAGCGGGCGGGCGGCCGCGGGTCCTGGAAATCCTCGCTTCCTCTTTTCCCAACAAAAGGCCTCTGTCCCCCGGGAGGGCCGCGGGCCAGCGCGGACGCGCCTTTCCGCCGTCTCCGTAAACAGGGCTGTTTGCCTCTTCTGCTCCTGGCACGGGCACAGCCCTCCACGCCCCCGCCCAGCCCGGGGCTGGTCCCCCAGAGCCAGAGTGGGCAGGCTGTGCGGAGCGGGGCCCCTTGGGGCTTGGCCGGGCCCCGGGACCCTCAGCGCCCAGGGCATGGCTCGGAGGCTGGCCTCCCGGGAGTGGGCAGAGGGGCCAGGGCCTCCCTCGGGCGGCTCTCCCGCCAGCACGGTGTTCAATCAGACAGTACGAGGGGATCCCCGAGGGGCCAGGGACCCGGAAGGAGGGAACGGCCCCCAGGCGACCCCCCTGCAGGGACCCCAGGCGTAGGCGAGTGTGCCTGGACCCCGGGGGGGGGGGGCGGCCGGACCCGCAGAGGAGGAAGTGAGGGCCACAGGCCTGCTCCCCCGCGGCCACGAGGGACCAGCGGGGATGGAGCAGCGGCCCTCTGAGCCGTGGCCGTGGCCGTGGCCGGGGGGTGGGGGGCGGCGCCGGAGGGGCATGGGGGGGCGGCCGGCCCCGGGGCAGCTGGGCTGTGCGCCCCCCTCCGTGCCCGGCGCCCGGCGTGTGCAGCTGCGTGGCCGGGGTGCGGGGTGCGGGGTGTGTGGGGGGACTGGGAGCCGTCGGCCAGAGCGAGGGGCTGGGGCTATTAATAGCGAGGCCGGAGGGTGAAGGGACAAACGTCCCTTAATGGGGCCGCTCTGGCCGGGATGCGGAGGCTGGTACCAGCCCTCCCCGCGGCCAGACAAGGGCCACTGTTCTCTGGGCGGCAGCGGAGGCGGGGGCGGGGTCCACCCGGGCAGCAGCCGGGGGCTCCAGCGGGTGCCCCCAACTCTCGCAGCCACTCTGCCCCGAGGCGGCTACCGTGGGCCCAGGAGGCAGGGTCTGGGGAGGGTGGGGGCGTGGGGACCTCCTTGGGGAGCGCCCCGTTTCCAGTCTGAGGTCAGGAGTGGCCTGGCTGAGGGTCCTGGCAGCAGGACAGCGGGGTGGCCCCGCAGTAAACGGGGCCCCACTGGGCGGCACCCAGGTCGGGGTGGAGGGTGTGGGTGGCCGTCCCCTGCTGACTGCCCTCATTCCCGGGGGTACCAGCTGGGGGCACCACAGGGTGCAGGTGCAATGGGGACACCCCTCCAGGTTTTCACCCCTTCCTGCTCCCCAGATCCATCAGGAGGGGGTGCTCCCCGCCCGCCCCAAGCCTGGGAGGTCCCATCTGGTGCCATGGGGGGGGGGCTGAGTCCGAGACCCACCAGGTAGGGCTGCCTCCCTGCTCCCTCCCAACCCCCAACCCCCACTCCCACCCTCACCTCCATCCCCCACCCTCACCTCCATCCCCCACCCTCACCTCCATCCCCCACCCTCACCTCCATCCCTCACCCTCACCTCCACCCCCCCACCCTCACGTCCATCCCCCCACCCTCACCTCCATCCCCCCTACCCTCACCTCCACCCCCCCACCCTCACCTCCACCCCCACCCTCACCTCCACCCCCCCACCCTCACCTCCACCCCCCCACTCTCACCTCCACCCCCCCACCCTCACCTCCACCCCCCCACCCTCACCTCCATCCCCCCCACCCTCACCTCCATCCCCCCCACCCTCACCTCCACCCCCCCACCCTCACCTCCACCCCCCCACCCTCACCTCCATCCCCCCCACCCTCACCTCCATCCCCCCACCCTCACCTCCACCCCCCACCCTCACCTCCACCCCCACCCTCACCTCCACCCCCCCACCCTCACCTCCACCCCCCCACTCTCACCTCCACCCCCCCACCCTCACCTCCACCCCCCCACCCTCACCTCCATCCCCCCCACCCTCACCTCCATCCCCCCCACCCTCACCTCCACCCCCCCACCCTCACCTCCACCCCCCCACCCTCACCTCCATCCCCCCCACCCTCACCTCCATCCCCCCACCCTCACCTCCACCCCCCACCCTCACCTCCACCCCCACCCTCACCTCCACCCCCCCACCCTCACCTCCACCCCCCTATCCTCACCTCCATCCCCCCTCACCTCCACCCCCCCACCCTCACCCCCACCCCCCCACCCTCACCTCCACCCCCCTATCCTCACCTCCATCCCCCCCTCACCTCCACCCCCCCAACCCTCACCTCCATCCCCCCTTACCTCCACCCCTCCTTACCTCCATCCCCCCCACCCTCACCTCCACCCTCACCTCCACCCCTCCCACCCTCACCCCCACCCCCCCACCCTCACCTCCACCCCCCCACCCTCACCTCCATCCCCCCCACCCTCACCTCCAACCCCCACCCTCACCTCCATCCCCCCCACCCCGGAGGCAGGGCCTGAGGTCGCAGAGGAGGGCGGGCAGGTTGGGCAGGGAGGTGCTGGACACCTTCATCCAGGCCCCGTGGAGAATGGGGGCCCCGTGGAAAATGGGGGGTCCCCGTGGAAAATGGGGGGTCCCCGTGGAGAATGGGGGTCCCCGAGGAGAATGGGGGTCCCCGTGGAGAATGGGGGTGGCCGTGGCACATCAGGCAGGAATTGGGGCCCCAATGCCCTCAGCCAGCAGGGAAGGGGCTGAGCCCATGGTGGGGGGTCTGGGGACCCCCAGTGCTCCAGCCCCCAAACTGGCATCCCGTTCGCCGCCTCCGCGGGGTGCTCCCGTGACGTCACGAGTGGGCAGGCCCCGCCCCCCCTTTCCCGGAAATGCGGCCGTGTCACCCCGCGTCCCTCCTCCCTCCGCTGGGGGTGGGCGACAAGAGGGGGGGACGGGGCACAGGCGGACCCCACCCCAGGAGGAGGGGAGTGACTCAGAGGAGTGATTGGAATGTCCCGGGTTCGATTCCGGTCAAGGGCACAGACCTTGGTTGCGGGCACATCCCCAGTGGGGGGTGTGCAGGAGGCAGCTGGTCGATGTTTCTCTCATCGATGTTTCTCTCTCTCCCTCTCTCTTCCTCTCTGTGAAAAATCAATAATATATATATATATATTTTAAAATAGAAAAAAAATATTTTTAAAAAAGCAGTGAGGTTCAGCCGGCCAGGGCCGGGGCCCCGGGTTGCGGGGAGCAGAACACAGGGGGGGGGGGCAGCGTCGGGGGGAGGCTCCGAGGAGAAGAGGTCCCCACAGTGACAGGAGGCCCCTCCCGGGTGTCCAGGCCGGAAGCAGGTCAGCAGCCCTCCCCGGCCCGGTCCCCCCAAGGGATGGGCCCCCCGAACCTGGGCAGCGCCCGCAGCACCCTCCCCTCCCACCTGCTCCTGCGGACCTGGGCCCAGCTCCCAGCTCAGGCGGAGGGGCTGCCCGCGCGGCTCCGCGGCGCCGCCTGCTGGCCACATCGCCCTCTGGCCCAGGAGCCCGGAGGGCCAGGTGATGTGGTCCCCGCTGTGGTCCCCACTGCCCCCCGGACCCCAGGGCTGGCGGGAGGCTGCAAGGCCAGCTGGGGTTGCTGCCAGAGGGGGATTCCCCCGCTAAACACCCCAGGCAGGGCCAGACCCCACGCCAGGGCCCCAGAACACGCCAACATCCCAGCCCCCAGAACCCACGTCTCTGCACCACAGCCCACGGACCCTCACCCCTGGCCTAGCCTGCCAGGTCCTGTGGGGTCAGGTCCCCCCACCCCCCACAGGCCGGGTCCCTCCCTCTGCGTCCAGGTCTCTCCCAGGAGCCGTCCCCTGCTGGGGTCGGAGGACAATGGGGCCTCTCAGAGGATGGGCCTCGGAGGGGCCAGGGCAGTGCTCTGGGGGCCGCTGAGAGAGCCCAGGGGAGGGAGGGAGGGAGGGTGGGCAGGGGGAGGGGAGGGGCCACGGGGCCCCACGTGGGGGACCCAGAGCAGAGCTGGTGAGGGCCAGCCTGGCGTGTGCCTCCCAGGCCCCACAGGCCCAAGAGGTGGTCCCAGCAGGAGGGAGGGCTGCTGCCCTTAGGGGCCCAGACATGGGCCAGGAGGGGGCGCCAGCTGCGGGACACAGGCCCCTCTCCACTGCCCGGCGCTGCCAGCTCCTCAGGACGCCCAGGCCCTCGGGCGGAGGGGACACCGGTGCCCACAGGCCAGGTGGGAGGGGCGGCTCGCTGGGCGACCGGGCCATGATGGGCCGTCAGCGCCACCCAGTGGCCACAGGTCCAGTCCGGTGGCTCCCCCAGGCCTGCGATTCCCTGGTTCCGGCTGGAATGGGGGGGTCAGTTCTGCTTCCCGGACCACGAGGCCCGCAGGGGGTTGGCTGACCAGAGTGTCCAGCATGGCCTGTCCCTCCTGGGAGCCGGCCTGGGCTTCCCCTCTCCCCCCTCCTGCCCCTCCTGGGAGCCGGCCTGGGTCACCGCCCCACCTCCCCTCCCACCCGTCTCCCTCCAGGGAATTTCCTGTCCCACCCTCTTCCTCAGAGCATTCCGGGCCTCCGGATCCACCCACGGCCACCCCCTGGCACCATCGCCTGCCCCAGCGCTCACCTGCTCTCCCTCCTCCAGCTCCTCCTGCCCACAGGCTTCCCCCTCCCCCCCAGGGTCCCACAGTGGACTCGCCCCCTCCACACCCTTGGCCATCACTCCTTGGAGGACCTCTCCCACCACCTCTGGCCCCTCAGCTGGCACCGAGGATCGGCGGTGAATGCCTGTGTGGGCTCCCAGTCGGTCCCCTGCTGAGCCCACAGACTCCAGGTCCCTCTAGGAGCTCGGGGTCCCCAGCATCCCCCCCCCCCCGCAGACTCACACACACACACACACACACACACAGACATGCAGCTCCGTGCCCCACACACACACACACAGACACGTAGCTCCACGCCCCCCCAGACAGACACGCAGCTCTGTGTCCCCCCCCCACACACAGACACAAAGACATGCAGCTTCACCCCCCCCCCCACACACACACACAGACCCGCAGGGCACGGGGCTGAGACGTGGAGAGGGAGAGCCAGAGGCAAGCTGCCGAGGGGCCAGACTGCTCCACTCGGGGTGTCCGAGCCGGGGGCCGGAGCAGAGGCCGAGGCCCGCCTGCCCACTGGCCTGTGAGAACATGGGGGGCGGTCTCCCGATCCAGCCTCCCCATCCCACAGCCTGCCCTTCCTCAGGGGTTCTGAGAACCCCAATGCTGGCTGCCCCGCCCGAGGGCCCCACTCTCTGGATCCCTCAACCACGCACCCGAGGGGCCCACAGGCTGGGCCCTGACAGCACCCAGTTAAGCTTTTGACTGAATGTGAGGGTAAGGGGCGCGCCCGCGGAGGGGGCGCCCGGGGAGGGGGCAGGGGACCCCGAAGCTGCAGGCCTGTGCCCCGAAGCTCAGCAGTCACTGCTCCCGTGGACAGGTGCAGCCGCACGGCAACGCCAGCCTCAGTGCTCACACTTCCCAACGAGACAGCGCACACGTGTTGTAGGCCCACCTTCAGCGGTGAGTTTTATTATAAAGAACCTTCAGCGCACACGTGTTGTAGGCCTACCTTCAGCGGTGAGTTTTATTATAAAGAACGGTATCAAAATAGACGATCTGTGTGAGAACCAGAAATGCAGCTTTCTGAAGGGCCAGTGGCACCAACCGTTTGGAGGCAGCGTCTCCGGGGCCTGGGGACCGGGAGGCCGGGCGGGCGGCCGTCCGGCGTCGGCCAATAACTTAGGGGTCTGGCTTCGGGGCTCCTCAGTCACAGGTCCTCGCGGGAGGGCGGCGCTGTGGGGGTCTCCGCTGTGGCTTCTGCCAGGAAGCAAACAGGATGCCGGGAAAACCATCAGCAGGGCGGGGAGGGTGGCCCCGTGCTCGCTCCTGCGTCCTGCTGGGACTCGGGCGAGTCCGACACGGCGGATTCAGGCTGGACACCCACCAGCGTCCCTGCGGACACTGCTCTTCACCCCACCTGCTCCTAGGGCTTCTAGACGTCCCTGGAGGAACTGTGCCCCAAAAGACGGTGCCATCCAAACCCTCCGCCCGCGCCCCCCCCTCCCTCCCACACACACACAGCTGCAGCCAAGGATTTCGGAGGGAGCAGAGCCCTGGTCTGATCTGCTTCTCCCCTTCTCCCCAGCCTCCTCACCCTCTCCAGATCCCTCCCCAGGCCCCGCCCTCCTTCCCAGGCCCCGCCCCTCCTCCCCAGGCCCCGCCCCTCCTCCCTAGCCCATCTCTCTCTGCAGCATCTCCTGACGTCATGGTCCAGGGCTTCCCGTGGCATCGCCCACCTCGTGTCTGCAGGGAGCTTTGTCCCTACAGAGAAGCCCCTTGTCTGCCAGACGCTTTCCGTGTGGGTTTAACCGGGAGCTCGTGCGGCCCGTGACCCCCAGGCAGAGGGAGCGGGCAGAGGGCAGCGGGCAGAGGGCGGCGGGCAGCTGCAGGGAGACCTCCCCACTCACCCTCCCCAGCTGGCTGCGCTGCCTGCACACAGGCGTCCTCCGTCTCCTCGTAGCCTTCGGGGCACACGCACACGTAGCTGCCAGGCGTGTTGTAGCAGTTCTCGTGTTTCCTCAGGCAGGGCTTCTCTGGCAGCGAGCACTCGTCCACGTCTGGAAGCAAGTCCCTGATAAGCCAGTGCTCTGGGCAGACGCACCGCAGGTGACGCGGTCCGTCACGCACACACATACATGAACACACCACAGGTGACAGGGTCCGTCACGCACACACATACACGGACGCACCGCAGGTGACGCGGCCCGTCACGCACACACATACACAAACACACCACAGGTGACGGGGTCCGTCACGCACACACATACACGAACACACCACAGGTGACGCGGTCCGTCACGCACACACATACACAAACACACCACAGGTGACGGGGTCCGTCACGCACACACATACACGGACGCACCGCAGGTGACGCGGTCCGTCACGCACACACATACACGAACACACCACAGGTGACGGGGTCCGTCACGCACACACATACACGAACACACCACAGGTGACGGGGTCCGTCACACACACACATACACAAACACACCACAGGTGACGCGGTCCGTCACGCACACACATACACGGACACACCACAGGTGACGGGGTTTGTCACACGCACACACATACACGGACGCACCGGATGCACTATAGGTGACGGGGTTTGTCACACACACATACATGGACACACCACAGGTGAAGGGATTTGTCACACGGCATGCACGCACGCGCGCGCCCAGGACTCAGAACCACCAGCAGGGGAGCGTGGGGAGAGCAGTAACACACAGCTCCACGCTGGGCTCCCGGGAGGAAGCAGAGGCGGCACCAGGGAGCTGCGGGCAGGAGCCTGGAACCCGAGGCCCCGCGGTCTGGGCTTGGGAACGCCCCAGGAGCTGACGGCCAATGTGGGTGCGAGGCCGGACAGCACGAGGGGCAGGGCCGTGTGGGCACCATGCCCCCCGCCCCCGCCTCTGGGGCTGCAGGGAGCCTGAGCCGGTCCGTCCCTGGCACTGGCCGTCCCTGGGGGCCCCTCGGACAGGTGCTGACCTGCACACTGGCCGCTCTCCTTCGTGTAGCCGGCGATGCACTCCTTGCACTGTCCCGGGCCCTTTCCCGTGCAGCCCACACAGGTGGGGTCACATTCTGGAAACAGGAGGAGAGACCGTGAGTGACAGCAGCCGCCCGCCTCCGGGGCAGCCGGGTCTGAACCCCAGAGCCGAGAGCAGGGGCCACATCTGCCGTGCGGGGCTGGCAGGCGCTCTGCACACACACACACACCCCCGCCCCCCCGTCTCCCGCAAAGGACGGGCGAGGGGATCTATGCCGATGGGCCTGGAGCTCAGGCCCAGAGGACAGAACGGGACCCGGGGCAGTGATCTCCACACAACCTCGGGCTCTCGGCTCGCCTGCCGGGAGCCCCTCTCGGGCAGCAGGGCTGACGGTCCCTCCGACAGGGACAGGCAGCCTCCCCCGGCCCAGCCTCAGCCCCCCGTCCCTGACGGAGCACTCTGGGAAGTGGCCCCACCGCAGGGGGAGCGTGAGAGCTATCAGTGGGGTCTACAGCGGGCAGCTGGGCAGTGACGGCCACGTCGGCCGAGGCAGGGGGTGACTGACGCGGAGATGGTCCCACCGCAGCCCGTGCCCCACAGGAGGCCGTGGGACTCCCTCTCTGTGGAACGCCTTCTGGAACCTTCCTGGACTGCCCCCCGCCCCCCGGCTTGTAAAGGAGGAGGAGCGCAGGGGCTGAGAACTGGAGCGCAGAGGAGCGGTCAGAGGAGGCGGCCGCCTCACCTTCGCACTGGAAGGAGCCGCCCACGTTCTGGCAGAACTGCTGCTCGCTGCAGGGGGGCGTCTCCGCCGCACACTCGTCCACGTCTGCAACCGACACGCCGTGAGCCAGGGCCTCCCGCTGTGGGCAGTGGAGCCCCAGGCGGTGGGAGGGCAGACCCTGCCCCGGGCAGTGGAAGGGCAGACACCCCCGCCCCCCCCCGGGCAGTGGGAGGGGAGAGCCGGGCGGTGGGAGGGCAGAGCTGGGCAGTGGGAGGGCAGACCCCCCCCCCCGGGCAGTGGGAGGGGAGAGCCGGGTGGTGGGAGGGCAGAGCCAGGCAGTGGGAGGGGAGAGCCGGGCGGTGGGAGGGCAGACCCCCCCCTGGGCAGAGCCGGGCGGTGGGAGGACAGACGTCCCCCCCCCAGTGGGAGAGCAGACCCTCCCGGGCAGTGGGAGGGCAGAGTCGGGCAGTGGGAGGGCAGAGCCGGGCGGTGGGAGGGCAGACCCCCCCCCGGGCAGTGGGAGGGCAGAGCCGGGCGGTGGGAGGGCAGACGTCCCCCGCCAGTGGGAGAGCAGACCCCCTCGGGCGGTGGGAGGGCAGACCCCCCCCCGGGCAGTGGGAGGGCAGACCCCCCCGGGCAGTGGGAGGGCAGCCCCCCCCGGGCAGTGGGAGGGCAGAGCCGGGCGGTGGGAGGGCAGACCCCCCCCCCGGGCAGTGGGAGGGCAGAGCTGGGCGGTGGGAGGGCAGACGTCCCCCCCCAGTGGGAGAGCAGACCCCCTCGGGCGGTGGGAGGGCAGACCCCCCCCCGGGCAGTGGGAGGGCAGCCCCCCTCGGGCAGTGGGAGGGCAGCCCCCCCCGGGCAGTGGGAGGGCAGAGCCGGGCAGTGGGAGGGCAGGTGGGGAGGGCAGGGCGGCCAGCAGCCTCACCCACGCAGGCGCCGTCCTCCTGGGCCCAGCCGGCCTGGCACTGGGTGCAGTCTCTGCTGGTGGGGCCGGTGCACAGCTTGCAGGACTCGTGGCAGGCTGGAGGGCAGGGGGTGCCGTCAGGAGGGGACCAGGTGGCTTCCTGCACGCCAGGGTCTCCCTCCGAGGAGGACACGGCTGACACGCCGCCAGCGTGGATTACAGCCGCCCAGCAGCCAGCCGGCGTGCTGCCGAGAGGGCGCCCGCCCTCGGCACGAGGGGTCCGTGGGGCCGAGCACAGCGGAGGGTCCGCCTGCCTGTAAGCACTGAGGGGCCCAGGTAACGGCCCGGAGGCCCCCTCCGGCACCCGTGAGCGGATGGCGTTCCTCGCCGAGGGACCTGGACCCGGAGGTCCTCCATGCGGCCCCAGCCCTCCCGCCGGCTCCTCAGCGACACGGCGGGGCTCGGCCTGAGTGACAGCGCCCCCCCGCTCTCCCCCGGCCTCTGCACCCCACGCCCCGTGCCCTGGGCCACTCAGCAGGGACCCAGGGCGCAGGGGGCAGGCCCTGCACTAGAACACGCCAGGCGCCCGCCGGTCACGAGCAAAGACCCTGTGGAGCCACAGAACTGCCCCCGAGCTGCCCCCGGGGGTCAGGGGGAAAGGGACACTTTTCTCGGGGTCGTGTAGGGACAGGAAGTGCGACCCCCGGCGCCGGGGCGGGCGGTACCTGTGCAGACGCTGTGCGTCTCGTTCCGCAGGGCGCTGAAGTAGCCGTCCATGCAGTCGGTGCACAGGGCCCCGCGGTAGCCCAGGTGGCACTGGCAGGACCCGTCGCCCTCCCGGCTGCCGTCTCCGCTGCAGCGCCCGTTCCCACTGCAGGGCCGCTCGGACCCGCCCTGGCACGCTGTGGGACAGAGCCATCAGGGCACGCAGAGGCACCAGGGCACACTCTCTCAGAGCCAGTGCCACGTCAAGCTCGGAGCAGCCTCCTGCCAAGACCCAGGAGCCGCCTGGGCACCACGGCCTGAGTGTGGAGAGGGCGTGGGGCAGCCTCACTGCGGCTCAGCACGAGGAGGCTGAGGTCGGGGGCAGGCGTGGAGCCGAGGACAGCTAGACCGGCCGGAGGAGGCCACTCGCCACCAGAAGCGGGAAAGGCAGGCGGGGGTGGCTCCGGTCAGCGAGGGCCTGACCGTGAACACCGCGCCGCACTGCCCGCCGGCCACGTGAGTGACGTGGGTGATGCCGACCGGGGGGCTCAGCCCTGACCCACCGAGGCACAGCCGCCCACGGCCGCGCCCTCAGACGCCTCTGCTGTGCGGAGAGCTGGCCGGGCCACGGAGCCGCCTTCCATGCGTGCCGGCCCCGGCAGGGCCAGTGGAACCCTCCGGTGGGCTCGGAGGAGGCAGCGCCCAGGTCCCGCCCCGGGATCGCCGTGGTAACTCGGGGTCTCGCCAGGAGCCGTACCGAGGCAGTCGGGGCCATAGGTGCCCGGAGAACAGCAAACTTTCAGCGTTTTCACACAAAACCACTCAAACAAGTCAGGGTGCTCCTTCTTCCTGGGGAGTTAAGAGGGTCCGTTAAGCCTCACACGCGTGTCTCAGAGAAAACCCCAGGTCACCGCGAACACGCTCCGGCCTCTCGCAACCCGAGGACACAGCGGGCCACCCTCCCGTCCCCGCCGGGTCGCGGGGTCCCGGCCGGGGGTGGGAAGCCGGGCTGCGGACGCCCTCTGACCGGCCGCCGAACTCCCGAGGGTGGCGTGACTTCAGAGTCACCGAAAAGGAAGCGTGTGGCTCCGTGGCCGAGGCGGACACTCACAGCCGCAGCCACCAGGCCTCCAGCTGCTCCTCGTGCTCCTCCACCAGGCGGTTGCACTCGAAGTCGCTGCTCCCGCACAGGCCCTCCACGATCTCCAGCAGGCGGACCTCGCTGCAAGGGAGTGCCGGCACCCGGTCAGGCCAGCCCGGCACCCGCCAGCCCGGCACCATCAGCCCGGCACCCGTCAGCCCAGAACCCAACAGCCCGGCACCCAGTCAGGTCAGCCCGGCACCCGCCAGCCCGGCACCCGGACAGGTCAGCCCGGCACCCGCCAGCCCGGCACCTGCCAGCCCGGCACCCGTCAGCCCGGCACCCGTTAGCCCAGAACCCAACAGCCCGGCACCCAGTCAGGTCAGCCCGGCACCCGCCAGCCCGGCACCATCAGCCCGGCACCCGCCAGCCCGGCACCCGCCAGCCCGGCACCCGTCAGCCCGGCACCCATCAGCCCGGCACCCATCAGCCCGGCACCCGCCAGCCCGGCACCCATCAGCCTGGCACCCATCAGCCTGGCACCCATCAGCCCGGCACCCATCAGCCCGGCACCCATCAGCCCGCCACTCGGTCAGGTCAGCCCAGCACCCGCCAGCCCGGCACCCGTCAGCCCAGCACCCGTCAGCCCGGCACCCGTCAGCCCGGCACCCGTCAGCCCAGCACCCGCCAGCCCAGCACCCGCCAGCCCAGCACCCATCAGCCCGGCACCCATCAGCCCGGCACCCATCAGCCCGGCACCCATCAGCCCCAGCACCCATCAGCCCCAGCACCCATCAGCCCGGCACTCGGTCAGGTCAGCCCGGCACCCGCCAGCCCGGCACCCGCCAGCCCGGCACCATCAGCCCGGCACCCATCAGCCCGGCACCCGCCAGCCCGGCACCATCAGCCCGGCACCCGTCAGCCCAGAACCCAACAGCCCGGCACCCAGTCAGGTCAGCCCGGCACCCGCCAGCCCGGCACCATCAGCCCGGCACCCGCCAGCCCGACACCCATCAGCCTGGCACCCATCAGCCTGGCACCCATCAGCCCGGCACCCATCAGCCCGGCACCCATCAGCCCGGCACCCATCAGCCCGCCACTCGGTCAGGTCAGCCCGGCACCTGCCAGCCCGGCACCCATCAGCCCGGCACCCATCAGCCCGGCACCCATCAGCCCGCCACTCGGTCAGGTCAGCCCGGCACCTGCCAGCCCGGCACCCATCAGCCCGGCACCCATCAGCCCGGCACCCGTCAGCCCGGCACCCGTCAGCCCGGCACCTGTCAGCCCGGCACCCGCCAGCCCAGCACCCATCAGCCCCAGCACCCATCAGCCCCAGCACCCATCAGCCCGGCACTCGGTCAGGTCAGCCCGGCACCTGCCAGCCCGGCACCTGCCAGCCCGGCACCATCAGCCCGGCACCCATCAGCCCGGCACCCGCCAGCCCGGCACCATCAGCCCCAGCACCCATCAGCCCGGCACTCGGTCAGGTCAGCCCGGCACCCATCAGCCCGGCACTCGGTCAGGTCAGCCTGGCACCCGTCAGCCCAGCACCCGTCAGCCCTCCTACAGGGAGGTGCTGAGGCCCCACCAGGGGCCCCGCGGGGTGCTATGCAGAGGACTGAACTGGAGGGGGGGGTGTCAGGGAGGCCTCTCCTTCAGGGTGATGGGCAGTCAGGGGGTCCCCGGGGAACCTGGAGCTGGGGTGGGAGCTCTGGCAGAGGGGCGGCCAGCGCTGACAGCTCGTGGGATGGACTCTGTCCCCGCGCCTGGCAGAGGCCAGCGTGTCTGCCGTGAGGACGGGAGCCACAGGGCCTGCGGCGGCCAGGGGTCAGCTCCGCCGGAGCAGTGACCGCGCTGCAGGGACCCCGCACGCCGCCAGGGGGCGCCGCGCCCAGGACAGCGGCGCTCGGAGCGGGCACCCACCTGGACTCGTACTTGGACAGCGACTTCTCCTCCCAGGCCGTGTTCCCGCCGCCGAAGTTCTTCTTGGCCGTGTCCACCATTCCCTGCGGGGGCGCGGCTCAGGCTCCCGTCCCGGGCCCTGTGCACCGCGGGGGTGGCCCGGGCCACCTGGGGGTAACCTGGGCCCATCTGGGGGGTAACCTGGGCCCATCTGGGGGTAACCTGGGCCCATCTGGGGGGTGACCTGGGCCCATCTGGGGGTAACCTGGGCCCATCTGGGGGTAACCTGAGCCCAGGAAGGGGTGTCCCCGGCCCATGTGGGGGGGCCCGGCCCAGGAAGGGGTGTCCCCGGCCCATGAAGGGGTGTCCCGGCCCATGTGGGGTGTCCCGGCCCAGGAAGGGTGTCCCCGACCCATGTGGGGGGGGCTGGCCCAGGAAGGGGTGTCCCCGGCCCATGTGGGGGGGGCTGGCCCAGGAAGGGGTGTCCCCGACCCATGTGGGGGGGGGCTGGCCCAGGAAGGGGTGTCCCCGGCCCATGTGGGGGGGGGGGGGCTGGCCCAGGAAGGGGTGTCCCCGGCCCATGTGGGGTGTCCCGGCCCATGGCGGGGGGCCCGGCACATGGCGGGTTCCCGGTCCCTCGGGTCGGGGGGCCGGGGTAGAGGAGGGGGCGGCCCACCTGGTTGAACTTGTCCACCAGCTCCCGGCAGCGCCTGCAGGGCGTCGGCTTCGGGGAGGCCTCGCGGGGCAGCCCCAGCAGCAGCCCCAGCAGCAGCCCCGGCAGCAGCCCCAGCGCGGCCCGGGCCGGGGGGCGCATGGCGGCCGAGGGCAGCGGCCGAGAGGGAAACGGCGCTCCGGCTCCGCCGCCCACCGGCTCCGCGGTTCCCGGGCTACTTGACGGCGCCGGGCTGGGCCCGCCCCCCGCCAGCCCGCGCCGCGCCATTGGCCGGGAGCGGCCTCCGTCCGCATGTGGCCCAATCAGAGCTCGCCACGAGATGGCCAATAGGAAGGCCCCGGGTCAGCGTCCTCGGGGACCGCCCCGGCGCCATCTTTACTCCGGGCGGACGGGGCGCCCGCGGCGCCGGCCGGGCCCGGCGGCCATATTGGAGTCGGGCAAGGGCTCCCCCGCCCGCTCCCCCGCCCACTCCCCGGCTTCCGCCGCCCCGTTCCGCCGGGAGGGCCGGCCGCGCTCCGGGACGCGGGGGGCAGCGGGGTCCGAGCCGAAGCTCCCGCGGCCTCCGCGCGTGTCCACGTGGGACGCCGCCGGCCTCCTCCCTCCTCCGCGGCCCGGAACCCGCATTCCCCCGGCGCCCCCGTCCCCCCCGGAGCCGCCGCGGAGGCCCCGAGGGGCGCGGGCGCTGCCGCCCGATGGCGGGGAAGAGGCCGCGGGACGCGGGCCGCCAGCGCCGGCTGCTGGGGCTGCTGGTGGCCGTGGCCGCCGCGCACCTGGCCGCCTGCCCCTACACCAAGGTGGAGGAGAGCTTCAGCCTGCAGGCGGCGCACGACCTGCTCTACCACCGGCTGGACGTGCAGCAGGTGAGGCCGGCCTACCCTCGCCGCTGACCCTGACCCGGACCCTGAACCCCTTTTCCTGACCCCCCCGCTGCTGACCCTGACCCCCCTCCGCTGACCCTGTCCCTGACCCTGAACCCCCTCCGCTGACCCTGACCCTGACCCCCCGCCGCTGACCTGACCCTGACCCCCCGCTGCTGACCCTGACCCTGACCCCCCGCCGCTGACCCTGACCCCCCGCCGCTGACCCTGACCCCCCCGCCGCTGACCTGACCCTGACCCCCCGCTGCTGACCCTGACCCTGACCCCCCGCCGCTGACCCTGACCCCCCATCGCTGACCCTGACCCTGACCCCCCACTGCTGACCCTGACCCTGACCCCCTGACCCTGACCCCCCGCCGCTGACCCTGACCCCCCCGCCGCTGACCCTGACCCCCCGCCGCTGACCCTGACCCTGACCCCCCACTGCTGACCCTGACCCTGACCCCCTGACCCTGACCCCCTGCCACTGGCCCTGACCCTGACCCCCCGCCGCTGGCCCTGACCCCTTGCCACTGGCCCTGACCCCCCCCCTCCTGCTGCAACCCTGACCCCCCACCCCTGACCCTGACCCCCTGCCGTTGACCCTGACCCTGACCCCCCGCCGCTGACCCTGACCCTGACCCCCCGCCGCTGACCCTGACCCCGTTCCCCGCAGTATGACCACCTGGAGTTCCCGGGCGTGGTGCCCCGGACGTTCCTGGGGCCGCTGGTCCTCGCCGCGCTGTCCAGCCCCGTGGTGTGCGTGCTCTCTCTGCTGGGCTCGTCCAAGTTCTACTCTCAGCTGACAGGTAAGGGCCGCCCGGGACCGGGGCCAGGCCAGCCGGAGGCCGCCCCGCTGGGTCCACCTGGGCCCGGCCGCCCCCGGCCACGCAGCAGGCGCTTCAGAGCACCGGGCGAGGTCGGACGTCGGCCCTCTCCGGGTGCGACCGGGACAGGGAGCCCAGCCGAGCGCCCCTCGCGACTGCGCCGTGTGGTTGTCTGCCCCTTCCCGCCTGCCAGAGGCTGCGGTGCGAGCCTGGTGGGTTTGCCTCTGCCCCGAGCTCTGCAGCCTCCGTTCCGCCAGGAGCACCCTCGTCCAGTCCAAACCCGGACCGTGTTCACGTTCCCCCATGGACGCAAGCACGTCCTCACGGCACATTGGCCGGACCCCGGAGCCAGGTCCCTGAGGGGCCAGGACCCCGAGAGGCCAGGTCCCCGAAGGGCCAGGTCCCTGAGGGGCCAGGACCCCGAGGGGCAGGACCCCGAGGGGCCAGGTCCCCGAGGGGCCAGGACCCCGAGGGGCCAGGACCCCGAGAGGCCAGGGCCCCGAAGGGCCAGGACCCCGAGGGGCCAGGACCCCGAGAGGCCAGGTCCCCGAAGGGCCAGGTCCCTGAGGGGCCAGGACCCCGAGAGGCCAGGTCCCCGAAGGGCCAGGTCCCTGAGGGGCAGGACCCCGAGGGGCAGGTCCCCGAGGAGCCAGGTCCCCGAGGAGCCAGGACCCCGAGGGGCCAGGTCCCTGAGGGGCAGGACCCCGAAGGACAGGACCCCGAGGAGCCAGGACCCCGAGGAGCCAGGACCCCGAGGGGCCAGGTCCCCGAGGGCCAGGACCCCGAGGGGCAGGTCCCCGAGGAGCAGGTCCCCGAGGGGCAGCCGCTGGGCTCTCCGGAGGCAGCCTGGGAGGCCGCAGCCTGCAGTCCCACCGGCAGCCAGACATGCGCTGGCCCCTGGGGCACCTGGGACCTTCTGAGCATGCGGCACTGGAGGTGTCCCGGCTGGTGGGGGCTCCTGGTGCCAGTTTTGGGCGCGGCACCCTGGTACAGACCCTGCCCGCCCTGCCCGCGTCTCAGTCACAGCGAGCCTCGGGCCGGGGCCAGGGGCCAGGCCATCTGTTCCCCACGTGCAGTCATGTCTAACATAAGGCGACCAGACGGCCCGCTTTTGGTGGGCAGTCCCGATTTTTGGAAAGATTGGTGGGGCAGTCCCGATTTTTAACAATTTGTCCCGCGTCCCGTGGCGGTTTAAAAAAGTCCCGATTTTAAAGACTGGGACATCTGTCACCTTAGTAACACCAGAGACCCTCCCTCCGGTTGTTGCCCTGTCAGCATCCCTGACCGACCATGTCAGCATCCAAGACCGCGTGGCCGGTCACACGCCTGTCTCCTCTGCCCAGTCAGAGCCGTCCTTGGACTCGGGGTGATGTTTGGACTCTGGACTTGGCAGAAGGAAGTGCGACGGCACTTCGGGGCCACGGTGGCCTCCCTGTTCTGCTGGATGACGGCCTCGCAGTTCCACCTGATGTTCTACTGCACGCGGACGCTGCCCAACGTGCTGGCGCTGCCCGTGGGTACGTAGCTGACACCGCCAGGCCCCGATGGCTCCCACGCCTCTCGCTGGGCTCGGGCACACCTGTGGGTGACAGGTGAGTGTCCGCTGAGGAGCGCCTGCCAGGCGATCACTGCTCCCTGTGGGCGTTAGTGATGGACACCCAGGGACGGGACAGCCCAGTGAGGGGACAGTGACAGGACAGCCCGGTGAGGGGACGGGACAGCCCTGTGAGGGGACGGGACAGCCTGGTGAGGGGACAGCCCAGTAGGGGACAGCCCTGTGAGGGGACGGGACAGCCTGGTGAGCGGACAGCCCGGTGAGGGGACAGCCTTGTGAGGGGACAGTGACAGGACAGGGACAGGACAGTCGGGAGGGCAGTGGCGCCTGCTCTCAGCTGGTGGCGGTGCACTTCCAGGAGAGGGCGCACCTGGGACGGCTCCCTGTGCAGGGACTGGGGCAGATGGCAGCTCGCTCTGGGTGTTCTGGCGACGCCCCAGGCAGATTGGGGGGCCACAGGAGGCCATGGAAGCGTGGGTTTGGGGGTCTGTGCTGACCCGGTAGAGTGGCCTGGCCCTGGGGAGTGGTCCTTGGTTGAACACGCGGGGAGGTGGTGAGCAGGGCACCATTCCCGTGAACCTCGGGCGGAGCCTGCAGCAGGACGTGCTGAGCGCAGCAGGATGGAGTGGAGGACGGGAGGATGGGAGGACGGCCGCGGGGGGCGCTGCACACGCAGCCCCAGGCTCTGGAGACACCCTGAGGTCCGGGCTGTGAGGCGGTGCAGGATGCGGGGTTGGGGCAGGGGCAGGGGCATGGGCAGGAGGTTTGGGGGGCCCGGCCTGCAGGGGGCCTGGTCCTGAGCCGTGTCTGCTGCCTCTGGTCTGCGTGGCTCTCACACGAGGGTAACGGCTGCTCTTGGGCCCACAGTGCTGCTGGCCCTGACGGCCTGGCTGCAGCAGCGCTGGGCCCGCTTCATCTGGCTCTCGGCACTCGCCATCCTGGTCTTCCGGGCCGAGCTGAGCCTGCTCCTGGGCCTCGTGCTGCTGCTGCTGCTCTGCACCCGGCGGCTGTCCGTGGCCAGGGCCCTGCGCCACGCCGTGCCCGCCGGCCTGCTCTGCCTCGGTGAGTGGGGAGCCGCCTCTGCCCCGACTTGCTCTCGCTTCAGAAACGAAGAAGTTGGGAGGGCTGGGCTTTGTCACTAAACGAGACTCCTTTGAAACCTGAGCAGCATCAGAAAGCCCTTGCCACGCTGCCTGGGCACCCCTAAGGCGCTCCCCTCCCGCTGCGCCCAGGTCATGTGGCCACAGGAAGTTCCCTGGAGGACCAAGGCCCCGCCCCAGTGGGCCCGGGGCCTGGCACACGGGCTGCCCTCCCCCCGCAGCCTGGCCGCCCGCTGAGCCCTGCCCTCCCCCCGCAGCCTGGCTGCCGGCTGAGCCCGGCGCTGTCCTGAGGAGCCCGTTGCTTTGCCAGGACTGACGGTGGCTGTGGACTCTTGGTTTTGGCGCTACCTCGTGTGGCCGGAAGGCACCGTGCTCTGGTACAACACCGTCCAGAACAAGAGCTCCAACTGGGGCGTATCCTTTACCTGTCGCTGTGGGACGGCCCGTGGGGCAGGGTGCTGCGGCCAGGGCCTCGCTCAGGCCAGGCGAGGGGCCGTCTCACCCGACGGGGCACCTGAGGAGGGTGTGGCAGCACCTGCAGCACCAGCGCCGGCACCTCCACCCTGTCCGCCCAGGAGGCCCTCAGGGGGCTGGGTCTGCTCCGGGCTCCCCGCCCTGGGGAAACCACCTGCGTTCAGCCCCAGCTTCCCCCTCAGCCCTGCGACTCTGCTCCCTGGTGCTTCGCTGTGGGATCTGAACCCACAGGAAGAACAACGGCCGAGTCCCCAGCGCACCCATCACCCGGACAGTGGTTTCCACGGAGGAGAAGGACGGGAGGGGAGGTCCCACAGCCTGGTCACCGTGCCCTGGACGTGGTGCTGCTGCCCAGGCCCAGGCCTGGCCTCGTCCCCGAGGGAAGGGGACCCCGTGGTGACCTGGGGCCCAGGGCTGCAGGCGCCCCAGACAGACACCTGTCCGGGCTGTGTCTCCTGTGCTGCTGGCTGAACCCGGCTGACGGGGCGCGTGGCCGTCGCTGACACGTGGCCTCCTTGACCTCCCACGCAGACCTCCCCGCTGCTGTGGTACTTCTACTCGGCTCTGCCGCGGGGCCTGGGCAGCAGCCTGCTGTTCGTGCCACTGGGCCTCGTGGACAGGAGGGCCTGGGCGCTGCTCCTGCCGGCACTGGGGTTCGTGGCCCTGTACTCGCTGCTCCCCCACAAGGAGCTGCGCTTCGTCATCTACACCTTCCCCCTGCTGAACGCCGTGGCCGCCCGGGGCTGCGCCCGCCTGTGAGTGCCCACGGGCTCCGGCCACGGCCGCCGAGGCTCAGAGGGAAACGGCAGCCTGCTCTGCCCAGCAGCCTTTGGGCCACGCACTGACCAGTGGCGCTGCTCGGTCCGTCTGTCTGGTTAACCCGGACGCGTGTCCCAGGCCTGTCTGCCGGGCTGTGCTAAGTGTCCAGACTCAGCCACGCGGGCGCAGGAGAGCGCGGCCAGGCAGGGAGGGTGTGAGGCGGGTCCGGTGAAGGCGATGCTCAGAGCGGCAGGCTGGCCGGCCTCCGGGCTGAGAAAGGGGCCCCGGTTCATCGGGTCCCAGCCAGCCCCTTGTGAGCGTGGAGTCCTCCGTGGCGCCCTGCAGTGGTGGGGAGGGTTCCACGCACTGAACTCACCCTCCCTGACCAATAGTCCGGCGTGGGGGGCAGAGCAGGTGGGTGAGGACTGGAGAGGGTCAAGCTGTGTGTCTGGAAGGAGGCAGCGGGGCACTGGGCCCCCCCCCCCATCTCCTGGATAGGGACCCAGGGACCAGGGGGAAGGTGTGGGTGGTAGGTTTGCATCTCAAAAGGCAGAAACAGGACTCAGACTCGCAGCTCTGCAGTCACTGCCGGTGAGCGGCCCAGGGCCCCGTCCCCCCAGGCTGGGCTGGAACCGTGAAGACGGTGCGGTGACACGGTTCACAGCAACTGCAGGCCGCTCGGCCAGCGCCTGGTGAGAAAGGCTGGGCAGGGCCCCCTGAGGTGACTCCGGCCGGCACATCTGACGGCCCAGGCGACAGTGTTCTCCGTGGCTCAGGTCCCTGTGGCCTCTGCCCGCCATGCCCGCCGGCTCCCTTACAGGCCACGTGGCATTCAGTGTTTGGCCTCGGGCTGTGCTCGAATCTAAGTCCTAACTCGGGGTGCTTCGCATTCTGATGGCGATTTTAGTTTGTCATTTTGGGTGGAATTTCAGAGAGAAAAGCTGCAGCTTCCGTTAGTAATTCCTGTACCTACCTGGGGATTAACTCGTTAGGGCTCAGCGGAGGGGACGCCAGGTTCACCCTCGTGGTGACGTTCCTCCACCCGCTGCTGTCACTCACTCCACCACGCCCTCTGCAGGCTGAACAACGGCAGGAAGTCCTGGCTGCACCGAGCAGGCTCCCTCCTCGTGCTGGGGCACCTGGTGCTGAACGCCGCCCACTCGGCCACGGCCCTGTACGTGTCCCACTTCAACTACCCCGGCGGCGTGGCCATGCAGCGGCTGCACGAGCTGGTGCCGCCCCAGGCAGGTGGGTGCCCGGCCCTCGGGACCCGCTGTGGCCCGGGTGGGGGCGGCCGGCCCGGCTCTAACCACACCGTCTTCCCCAGACGTCGTCCTGCACATCGACGTGGCTGCTGCCCAGACGGGCGTGTCTCGGTTCTTGGAGGTCAACGGCGGCTGGAGGTCTGTTCTCCGTGGGTGATGGCGGTGGGGACGCGGGTGGGCCGGTGTGGGGCCGCGCCCAGTGCACCGTTCTGTCTTCAGATACGAGAAGAGGGAGGACGTGCAGCCCGGGTCGGAGCACATGCTGGCCTACACGCACCTGCTCATGGAGGCGGCCCCGGGGCCCCTGGCCCTCTACCGGGACACACACCGGGTGCTGGCCAGCGTCGTGGGCACCACGGGGGTCAGTCTGAACCTGACCACGCTGCCTCCCTTCAGCGTCAACCTGCAGACAAAGCTGGTGCTTCTGGAGAGACGGCTCGGGCCCTCCTGAGGGAACGCCCAGCGCCCGACAAGAACAGCACAGGCACAGCCACACGCACCCTCCGCCACCCGGAGGGCCCCACGTGGGCACTGCGCACGGAGCGGTGGCCACAGCGCTGGCTGCCCTCCGCCACCCCTGAGGAGGGCCCCACGTGGCCACAGCGCTGGCTGCCCTGGAAGCTGCTTTGGGGCCGGAGCACCTAAGTGCAGCCGGGGAGGTTGCGTGTCTGTAGCTGAGACGGAGCCTCTGCACCTGCTGGATGGGGTGCCCCCTTAATCCCACCGACCCAGGTTCCAGCGCGAGGATACTTCAGACATACACGTTCAAGGAGAATGAGAATTAAAGTTTGTACATCTCCTTCTTAACAGTCTTACATGTGATGTTTCCGGAGAGTGCCTTCCCCAAGGTTTTATTTTTTATTAAAAAAAAAAAATATATATATATATACACACACACATATATACATGCAGGAGGCAGCCGATCAGTAATTCTCACCCTTTCTCTATAATAGAAGCATCAACCAAATTAACGATCAACTATGACAGATCAAAACACGTGTTTGCAACTGGCACCAGTGAGAGCTTTATATGTATATATGTGTGAGTCAATTTAGCCTTTTATATATATAGAATAAACTTGCTTAATTAGACCTGCTATCTGATTTAGCCAAACTTTTTCCAGCCCAGTGAAGCACCCTAACTTCTCTTTTAGGTAATTGTTAGCAACACATCAGTAAATATCAACACAAAGCAGGTTATTATTGTAGATCATGCAGAAAAAACAAAGGGTAAACCATTTAACTGCAGCAGTGTCTGACTATATTCTGCGCAGTGAGAAAACCTGAATCATTTCTAGGTCCACCATTTCTTACTTTTCAGTAGGGTCAAGTATCTGAACTTTCTAAATCTTCGTTTTCCAGCTAATGAAAAGAGAATAGGATTCACCCAAGTCTCCTATCTACCTACTACAGGACTTCTGTGAAGATCAAATGAGATGAGGCACAGGAAAATGCTTCACAAACATTTGGTTAGTGTGAAATGTTTGCACCTGGCTATAAATCAAGTTGTATTCCTGGGCTGAAGAAACTCCAAGGAGGCTGGTCACTACGGAGAGGAAGCCAGGCATTGCTACGTGACACCCAGTGCTCACAGCCACCGTTTCCGGGCTGGGCTGGGCTGTGGGCCACATTTTGCACCATGGCAGCTTCGGCTGCAATTTGGTGGGTTGTTGCTCTGGGGTGGTGGCAAGGCCTGTGTCCCACTTGGGGGAAGCTGAGTGTTGCTTTGTCAGCACCAAGTCCACAATACCGTTTCTCTGTAAATGGCTGGAGCACGTCACAGCAGTTCCTGCATTGAACATCTGCCCCCTGGTGCTAAGTGCACGTCATAGCGATTGGTCAGACACTTAGCATATTGGCCTTTTATATATATAGATTTATATATATATATATATAGATTTATGCTTTACTGAACCACATTTATTAACTAGCCAAAGTATGTCTGACATCGAAGTTAATATAAAGAATGGGGTGTCACTGCACATGTGTGCACACACATACACATGCACATACGTACAACTCAAGTGCATAAAGACAAGCTATCATCTGAGCATTCGAGAGTGAGTTGCCTACCGCGAGGCCTGGACCCGACTACCCCCATGTGTCCAGGAAAGGTACTGCAGTCACTGTTTGCTCCACAGCAGCTGACTGGAAGCCTTCAGACCAGGACCTCCTGCAGCTGTGCCACACATGGCGCCTGCTGGCCGCATCTGCAGGGCCTCCACCTCTGCCAGTCAGCATTGGGCACTGTGTGTGAGTCCTTGCCCATTTATCAGTACTTATTTATCTATGATTGGCATTTGTCACTCATGGATAATTTCTCAGCATTCAAATATGTGTCAGTTATTGGCATGTGTGTCCGAGTTGTTGCTGGGCCTGATGGTCTGAGAGTCACCCCATCTACTCATCTCGTGTTCAGATTGTGCAGGATTCACTCCATGGGCCGTCAGGCTATCCCATGCCCCATCACAGTAACTTCTGGAGCACTGTCCTATTTCATGGCATAAGGTGTGCATTCTGGCTCTTCTAGGCCCCTGTCTACATTCTGGAACCATCCATTTCTCTGAGGGCACCATTTGGCAGGAAGTGGTTTTAGAAACCAAGATCTGGTACAAAATGAGCTCACTGCTATGGGGAGGTCTGCTTCTAGGTCCCTTCTGTGGATGGACTAGGCAGGCCAGGGTGCTGTGCGTGCACAACCAAGGTACGTGCTCTTGACCGGAATCGAACCCGGGACCCTTCAGTCCGCAGGCCAATGCTCCATGCACTGAGCCAAACTGGTTTCGGCACCAACGTTTTATTAACATATAACAGCATTCATTCACTGAGATGAGACAGTTCCCAAGACTAAGAGCTTTTTATTAGGAGTGACCAGAGAAGGGCCTCTGGCCCAGATATCACCTACAGCAGGGAAGGGAGCGGCTTGGTACTCGGGTCTGAGCGAGCTATAGCGGGATGGCCAAGAGCAGTCCCATTTTCAGTTGCATTCCTCTATAGCAGTGTTTCCCAAAGTGTGGTACGCATACCCACAAGGGTACGGGAAGAGTTTGGTGGGGGTAAGCGCTGCACCGGAGTTTGGTGGGGATAGGCACTGCACCGTGCTTAGCTGAGCCTAATTCTACATTCTCATGAGTACGAGGGGTCCTCAGCGTTACGGAAATGATAGAAGAGGTACACATACGTCAGAAGTTTGGGAAACATGCTCTATAGGAAAACATCGGTATCAGGACCAGCTATGAGCAACACCAGACAGCTGTTAGCATTGGGCCTGTCCCAGCAGCCTGGTCAGCAGCACAGGAACACAGGTTTGACTGTTTCCGCAGCGCTCACAGGACCTGTTTCTAGTCAACATGAGCGAATGCGCAAAGAACTGCTGCCAGCCCATCACTTGAGGTCCATCCCTTGGACCATGTTCTCTGTCCTCTGAAGTGAGCAAGCTTGTCTTGTAACGGACCCAACGGCAAACATCCGGCTCTGTGGGCCTGTCTCCGTGACAACCATAGGAGCTGTCCGTACACGATGAACCCTCCCCTATAGTGGAAACCCAGGTGGAGCCATTGGAGCATGAGTACGAAAGGCAGACACATCAGTGCTTATCCCTGACATGAGCTTGGCAACCGAGACAAATGGTGCTCCGCATGCACAGAGCCTCATACGGTCCACAGGCTCCTGAGGGTCGGGGAGCCCTCGCTTGTGACTGGTGAACTGGAGGCACAGGAGCAGTTTACAGACCTGAACGACAGACCATCAGTCTGGCACCCGGTGTACAGACCCTTCAAGGAAACGTTTCCCATATCAAGTTCACCTGAGCACTCAAGAGCCAGGGCCCCCAGCCAGGAGCCACCCATGACCTCCACCTTGTGAGGCAGGGCTACCACCAGCCCAGATAAAAAGCAGAGGGACTCTTCCTTGAGGAAAGCTGTGAGTCCAACACTGAATCTCCAGGAAATTTGTTCTGGCCTTCTGGACTCACCTCCTGGATCTGGTTAGACCCAGCACAGGGAAGACTGATGACAGCCTGGATCTCAAACTGGTGAAGTCTTTACACGCAGTATTGCTTTGAGCACACATTTATAGGGATTCTCATGTAAGTTGTGGGGAAACCGCATGAGCATGGCTGACCAATTGGTGCTCCCGGAACAGAGGCTGGATTCGGGAATTTGCGCAGAGCATCCCGGGAGAGGCTACATGGACAAGGCAATTACGAGGCTGCCCACGGGCTCTTGTTTGGGCACTATGCATGGCACAGCTATCATTCTGAACACAAGTCAGCATCATCTCAGAAAACTGTTGGAAGGACCACTTCATCACCTCTCCTATGTCCTATCTGGGACTAAGGTACAAAATTCAAGGGCTGCATGAATGAGGTTTCCCTGTGCATTGGCACCCAAAGGATATTAATGCTTTATCATCCCAAGAAAAAGCCAGCTTACTCCAACAGTGGAAAATTGCAAATAAAAAGTTTAATTTCAGAAACTGAGTTCCCCATTTATAAATATACCAAAACATAGTCAATGCAAAGTGAGAATAATAACAGGTACAGTATTTTGAGGAAACAACTTTTCTAAAAGGGCACAGGCAATGAGTGACTTGTTTCACCCAGAATATTTAATTGGTATGAAATAAGAAAAGGGATCCTTTTCTACATGTTGAAGCAAAAACTGAGGACATACTGTTAAAAGAATCTGACAACTGGCATTTCATTCTGATGTCCCTGGGATTCTAAAATACCCGTGATGACTGAGTCTTCCGTATTGTCACCAAACACTGAAGGCTGCTCTTACAACTGTCATGTAACAGTCTTCTTCCCTGTTAACAAGTCACCTCCTCTAAAAAGAATTTTACACGTGATTTGACCAATGCGGGGGGGACTACACACATTTCAAAATAGAGACACTATTTTGAAGTCTATAGTTTCAAAGTAGAGACACTAAGTCAGAAGCTTGGAGGTTCAATCACCAGAACTGCTGTAAACGTTTGGACAACAGGTAGCAAGGAGCACGTTCTAAAGAGTCAGGATGTCTCCAATGTAACTGACCAGGTGAAACCTCAACACGAACACAACATGGGGAAGTTCTCACCAGCACTATGTGACTGACATTCCATGATACATTTAAGTTTAGTCTTGTTTTCAAATGCCACATCTCTGTTGTAGTGAACAGCATCTTCCACAATATTCTCTGCACTCCTCACATTACGTTAGAGATGCAGGTAAAAACCACTCAGTCAGGATGGCTCCTACTCCATCTATTTCCACATTTTATCTGACAGCCACAAAGGCTGCTTTGTTGCAATTAAAGTAATTTTTAACTAAAATACAGTACCTGATTTGTTGTTCTTACATAACTGGATAAAAAGCCTGTGGAATAAAACTGTTTACATCTTCTGTCTTTCTAGTAAAACAAATAACTAACCCCCAGCTTTTAAAAACAATTACAGTTATGGATTAAAACCTAAACACCATATCTCATAATTGACAAGACCGGCTATTTCTAGTGGCTTCAAAAAACACACACCGCGGTACCTGGCTTGAAGGACTAGGAGTAAGGCACATAGAGACATTACGGTGAGACTGCAAGAGAAACTCAGTGTGGACCTGAGAGTGCCTGGTCTGATGTCCTCCTTGGCACCGACTGGTGCCAACCAACAGCCCGTGACAAACAGCTGGTGCCTAAAGAGCAACAACATCTGTAGCCTAGTGGCTCCATTGTGATTTCAATACTGAAAATATATTAATGGAAGATTCACTTTCAAAAAGATAAGTTTTTCAAAATGTTCCATCATGAACCTGGACTGGCCAAAGCTACCGTTCTCAGTGGGAGTGCTGAACAGCCTTTCTGAAGGGACAATACTCGGGGGACAACCCAAAAACCTGACGGCCAAGGCGGAGAGTCCTGGCCAGGCAGACTTCTTTAGGTTCCAGTAGGTAAGCGGGTCACAGCT
The DNA here is from genome assembly GCA_963693515.1 of Pipistrellus nathusii. NCBI lineage: Eukaryota > Metazoa > Chordata > Mammalia > Chiroptera > Vespertilionidae > Pipistrellus > Pipistrellus nathusii. Next base: position 189,930,492 of record OY882860.1, on the reverse strand, counting down.
GTGTTCAAGCACCTCCTCCTCCAGGTAAGAAAGCACCATGGCCTCAGGAAGCTTCATCTTTTCTCTTGGGCCTTTCTTTTTTATCTTGGCCATGAGTGACCACAGGCTCTCGTCCACACTGCAGTCCGTCGATGGGGAGCCTGGAGCACACCCATTGGAGACAGGTATGTCCTCTGAGGTAGAATTCAGCATTTCTAGTTCCCTGATTAAATCCTGCTTGTACTGCTCTGCCTCCTCCTCGGAGAACAGGGAGGCTTTGTAACGAGGGTCCAACAGTGTAGCAAAGATGTACCTGGGATCGTGGAGGGTGGCGGACAGTCGGCTCACCATGGCTTCCTTCAGAGACTTCAGCATGGTGTCGATGCCCATGGTCTCCTCAAACAGCATCTCAATTTTCCTGTTCAGAATGTGGATCATGGGGATGACCTGGCTGAGGGTGGACATGTGGCTGCTCATCTCCCGGCTCGCAGCGTCAAAGGGCTTCAGCGCATGACACACAGACTTCATGACCTCCCACTGGTCGCAACTGATCAGTTCCCTGAAGTTACACTCGATGGACATCTCGTTAATGGCTCTCTTCTGCTCAATGAGCCGCTCGAGCATGTGGAACGACGTGTTCCATTTGGACGGGACATCCTGAATAAGATGGTGGGGCGGCAACTCATACTCCTTCTGCAGCTCTGCCAGCTTCTCTTTTGCTGCGTGGGAGCGCAGCACCCGCTCACATAGCTTCCGAGCGATGCTCAGCAAGTTCTGCACCATTCTCTGGCTTTTAATGGCCTCCTGGACAATGAGGTTCACCGTGTGACTGAAGCACTGCACGCTGGAGTGCTCCCCTTCATTCAGCGTCTTTCCTATGCTGGGATTGTCAGTCACTGTGATGCCAACCTGAAGGCCGGTGGAGGTCACCCAGGCCTCCCACCAACATTCCAGCTGCTTCTGAATGCTGTTGCCGCCATAGTCGCAGTCAATCTGTGACACGTCTAACAGTGCTGAGCAGTGGTGGTCCTCACAGTGAGGTCGGAACGACGACTCGAAGGAGACCCAGTGAGCAGTGAGTGTCAGGTACTCCCGGGTCTGGTTACTCATCCATATTCCAGACGTGAAGTGGACCACACCACTCTCAGCCTCCTTAAGGTGTGACATAATGATCTGTTTCACATTATCGTACATTCCGGGGATAGCTGTCCGGGAAAAGTAGGAAGGGGAGGGCAAAGAGTACTGAGGTTTCAAGTATTCGAGCAGCCTGTTAAAGCCAACATTATCAACAAAAGAATATGGCTGAAGGTCAAGTGCAATCATTTCAGCTATGAGACTTGTGATCTTTTTGGCAACTGGATGAGAATCATACAACTTCTCACCAGTGTCGTCAAAGGAGGAAGCTCCTGACAATTTTGCACTCAGGGGCACACTGCCGCCTGGAGAGGAGGGCAGCACGGTCTTGGGGCCGTCGGCCTTCAGCGCGCTGCCGTGGAACCTCTGCAGGTGCCGCAGGAGACAGCTGGTGCCCAGGTTAGTGGGCTTCTTGCCCCTGCTTATCGTCCGGCCACAGTGCAGGCACACGACTTTAGTGGGGTCTGCAGAGCAGACAGAAAAGTGATTCCACAGCTTGGAGGTCTTTTTGCTGTGAACGGGAAACAGAACTGGACTGCTTTTGGTAGCCACTGGTGGAAGGTCAGTTAATCTGGAGGAAGTTTCTGTGGATGCCAAGGTGTTGTACGGAGGATTTGCCAAACCAGCCTCCAGGAGGCCCTTTTGGTTCCCAACAACTTCTGGGTGGCGCCTGTAGAGATGTCTCATCAGACAGCTGGTGCCCACGTCACCCTTCTTTCCTCGACTGATGACGCAGGCGCAGTGTCTGCACACTGCCTTCAGACTGTCCGTGGGGGCGAGGGAAAAGTGATGCCAGACCTCCGACTTCAGTCTCTTCATCACCTTTTGGTTCTGTTGGAAGACAACACCAGATTCCCCCATGTGAGGGCTCGACCCATCACCCTGCTGCTTCTCCGGGGAGGACACCAACGAGGCCTCGCCCACATCATCAGAGGATGACAGCACTGATGCATCTTCCACTGGCGAATCCCCAGGCTTCAGATATGCTTGCAGTTGCTCAGTCAGCTGGTCAGGGGAGGAGGACACCGAGGGGAGCTCTTGAACTTCGTTGCCTGGCGATGAGGACACCAAGCTTGGATCTCTCTCAGGAGGCAGGAGGGCAGGCAGCAGTGTTGGGGGCGTGGAGTAGGGTGGGGGCATGGATGCTCCCCTGCTCTTCTCCTGCAGCACGATGGCGCGGTGTGCCCGCCACATGTGCCGGATGAGGCAGCTGGTGCCCAGGTCCTTCCCGTTTTTCCCTCTGCTGAACTCACTCATGCAGTGGATGCATACGGCCTTGGAGCTGTCCAGAGGCGACAGGTAGAAGTGCTTCCAGACCGCGGACCACCTACGCGACCCAGAGGTGCTCTTTGGAAGTGGGAGGCTCTTTTCTGGCCCGCTCTCTGCAGAGTCATCATGCTGGGGAGTGGGGAGGGCTTGGGGTGGCTCTACCAGGGCTTCTTCCTGCCTGTACTTCTCCGAGGTGGACACATCAGAGGAGACCTCTTCAGAAGATAGGGCAGATCCAGATTCCTCTGCCACCTGCTCAGAAGACGAGACACTGGAGGCTATTTTCTGGACAAGTTTGATGGGTGACAGTACGGTGCCCAGGTCTCCCAGGGGTATGGGCTGAGGAGGGAACACCAGTGCAGGGGAGGAGAGGGAGGCCAGGGTAGACACACTGCCTTCCTCCTGGATGAGTGCTGTGGGGTGCGCCCTCCTCACGTGCCGCATGAGACAGCTTGTGCTCAGGTCCTTCTCGTTTTTGCCGCGGCTGAACTCTTTCATGCAGTACACACACACTGCCTTTGTGCTGTCCCGAGGAGAGATGAAGAAATGTTTCCAGGCCGGAGACTTCTTCCTGGAGTTCATGCTGCGGCCGGACAGGAGGCTCTGCGTCACAGCTTCCATGGCAACATCGTACAGCGTGCTGCTGTACTGAGAGAATAGGGCCCCGTAGTCGTCCTCGTGGTCAGCGGGGAAACACTTCCCCGGGGGCTTACAGCTGTAGCTTGCTTCTCTGATCTCCGCCTGCTCATCACCACTGCCAGCTGCTTTCCTGTCCTCTTGTTCAATCTTAAATGCCACGCTTTCCAGACTGTGATTCGGAATTCCATCATTTCCCTCTTCTATTTTAAAATTTATCTTATCAGACACAAAGTCACCGTCCCCTGTGGGGGGATGGGCTTCCTGGTTCTTCGCCATGGCTCACCATAACTATTCTGGCTTTGTCATCTGTTGCTATCTTAGGTTGGTAAGAAAATGATCCAAGTTCTCCATTTGCCCCCAGACATGCATTATCTTCAGTGTTTTCAAAATAATTATATCTTTCAGGATGTTCATGTATATGGCTAATCCTACATTTTACTGGCAAACAGAATATGTAACTCAGGAGCACATCATCTCAGGGTGCAGACCACTGCTTTCCAGGAGTTATATGAATTACTTCTTGGTGCAGGTGCAAATTCATGCTGTGCAGACCTGCTTGTTGCCTTGGAAACAGGACTGCCGCCATCTTGATGGTCCTGCATTACCTACAAAAGATGAAATCAGGTCAAGCACAACTAATTTACACATTTCCTGTAGTGCCCTGTAGTGCCAGGGACCTATCAGTCTCAATCTGCATAGAAAAAAAAAAAAAAAAATCCTATAATGGTAAATTAAAATAGAAAAGCTCATTCTTTAACTTTTTAAAAGCCGCTTTTTCAAAATGCTTTAAAACTAGAAAATAAAAGAAAATGAAAGGCAGGAATTTAAAATCGAACAATCTATTAATAAAGGATTGGGGCAACACAGAAAAAACCCTCTATGTCATACAGAGGTTGGTTTGGGCTAGAGTTGATGCCTTCATCCGCCAGCCATGTATTGGAGGCACCTGCTGCTCCTATAATCAGCAAAGCTGAACTCTCTGAAATCAATTTCATTCCCCTTTGCTATCAGAAAGGACACATCAATTAGGAGCTAAGAAGCCTGCAGCTAAACTCTGAAACAACCAATTCACAGACTAAACACTGAATGTCATGCAGACAAGGAGGTCCCTGCTTAAAACTCACTCAATATGTTTAAATCTATGAGTTTATAATACCAAATAAAATCAAATGGTCACCTTTGGAGGATGATAGAAAAATGATTCATTATTTTGAAAGTTGAAGAAGAGACAGGATTACACACTGATCTTCAGTTTGAGATGTGAGCACTGACATTAGATAACCAGATATGGGGAAGGACAGACTTCTCTTGCTGGAAGTCCAGCTCATGAACCAGGCATCCTCAGGGACTGAGCCCAGCATCTCGTTTCACACCTTCTCATGGCGGAGAGCACACAGGCACGTGCTTCACTGCCTGCCAACATCCAAACGAGATGCCCACCTCAGAGCCTCCACACAGAACCACATCACACCCTCATGAAGGAGACTCACCAGAGGTCACACCTGAATATGGTTAAGCTTCTAGAGCAACTACAGACTTGCAGGGAACCAAGGACACAGGAACACATCACACTCACCCGAGGACCACGACCAGCAAAATCTAGAGTGAGGAATATGGGTCCAACCACGGGGCCTCCTCCACAAATCATGTCCATGGAGGTGAAAGAGATGATAGAGACTTAAGTATCATGTGACCAGGCAACTCTTTACTATGTGGAGGTGCATTCTTCACCCAAGAGACTCTGAAGATGAGGGTACCTGCCATAAAGTGAGGTCAGCAGTTACTTTTGTCAGGAAGGAGGGAGGGAGATGTGATGGACAGGACACATTGCAGAATTCTGGGGAGCCAGCAAAATCTTTATTTTTTATCCTATCCTGAGGATATGCTATTAATTTGAAAGAGAGGGGAAGGCAGAGAGAGAAACCACACACAAGAGTATTCATCACCTTGTGGTTCAGTGGTTACAGCGTTGGCTCATGTACCAAAGATTAGTGGGTTTGATTCCAGGTCAACAGCATGTACCTGGATTTCAGATTTGCTCCCTGTCCCCTGGTCAGGGCAAGTTCAAGAGGCAAACAATTGATTTAACTCTCTCACTTCATTGTTTGTTTCCCCCCCACCCTCGCTTCCACTCTCTCTGAAAAGCAATGGGAAAAACTATCCTCTGGTGAAGATTAGTAACAATAACAAAAGAATATTCATGAAGGGCTTTTTAAAAATATATACATATATTTTATCGATTTTTTACAGAGAGGGAGAGGGATATAGAGTTAGAAACATTAATCAGCTGCCTCCTACACACCCCCTACTAGGGATGTGCCCACAACCAAGGTACATGTCCTTGATGGGAATTGAACCTGGGACTCTTCAGTCCATAGGCTGATGCTCTATCCACTGAGCCAAATCGGTTAGGGCCAAGAAGGGCTTTTAAACATGGTACTTTATTCATCCTAAGGAGGACACAGGTGACTAAATACAGATTTGAACTGCACGAGTCCACTTAGAAGTGGATTTTTAATCAATAAATACCTGTAGTCGTATTTCTGATCTGTAGTTGGGAGTCATGAATACAAAGGGCCACGGTATGTGTTGATCTACACCATTTTATACAGGGAACCTGAGAGCATCTGTGTGTGTGTGTGTGTGTGTGTGTGTGTGTGTTCTGAAACAGACTCCCTATGGATACCAAGGGCCACCTAAGTTTTGGGGGAATCCAATGTTATCCGTGGATTTTCAACTGCATGGGGTCGTTGCTCTCAACCCTATATTACTCACGGTCAACTGTGTATATTAAGGACAAAAAGAACTTAAAAACAAAAACACTTAAAACTTTCCTAGTAGTAGTAGAGGTAACATAGTATTATAAGTTAGCAATTTTATTTTATGTACATTTTAGCATAAAACAAGTAATTATGTCAATGGTATGAAGAATCAAGATTTTCAGGATAGAAAAATGGTACAAATTTTACAAATTCAAGAAAGTGTTCTTGCTGGTATTGGTCAGTGGTTAGAACATCAGTCCTTGTACCAAAGGGTCCTGGGTTTGATTCCCCGTCAAGATCATGTACCTCAGTTGCAGGTTTGAACTCTGGTCCCAGTGGGGGTGGGTGGGAAAGCAGCAAATCAATGTGTCTCTCTCACATCGATATTTCTCTCTCTCTCATTTTCTCTCCTCTCTCCCTTCATTCCTTCCTCCCTTTCAGGCTCTCTAAGAAGCAAAAAAAAAAAAAAAAAAAAAAAAAAAAAAAAAAAAAAAATCCTCAAGTGAAGATTAACAAAAAAACAAACGAACAAAAAATCAAAGAATTTAAGTAAAACTGACTTTAAATGTGTACTAAAAATATCAGTATGAACTCATGATGTTTAAAATATGTTTCCTAGCCGAAACCGGTTTGGCTCAGTGGATAGAGCCTCGGCCTGCGGACTGAAAGGTCCCAGGTTTGATTCCGATCAAGGGCATGTACCTTGGTTGCGGGCACATCCCCAGTATGGGGTGTGCAAGAGGCAGCTGACCAATGTTTCTAACTCTCTATTCTTCTCTCTTCCTCTCTGTAAAAAATCAATAAAATATATTTAAAAAATAAAATAAAATAAAATGTTTCCTAGCTCTGTCCACCAGAGAGGTGCTCACAGACGAGAGGTGCTCACAGACGAACATGGTGACACATCTGACACCAGAGCTTGGTCTCTGAGCACCTTTCTGCACTGAAAGGAGCCAACGCCCCTGGAGAAACGGCTCCCAGGTGTGGGAAAGGAAGGCAAGGTCCAGAAGGAAGTGCTCCCAGAGGATGCTGAGTGGGAAGGGGATCTCAACTCATCACAGTTATAATCAAAATCAAAAACACACTTTAACAGATTACAATATAATGAATAAATCCTTAGCTTGCACTAATATTCAAAGAAGAAAAAGGAAGAATAGCCCAAACCTGTTTGTCTCAGTGGATAGAGTGTCGGCCTGCGGACTGAAAGGTCCCGGGTTCGATTCCGGTCAAGGGCATGTACCTTGGTTGCAGGCACATACCCAGTGGGGGGTGTGCAAGAGGCAGCCGATCGATGATTCTCTCTCATTGATGTTTCTAACTTTCTATCCCTCTCTCTTCTTCTCTATAAAAAAAAAAAAAAATCAATAAAATATATTTTAAAAAAAAGAAGAAGAAGAAATGAAAAAGGAAGAGTAAAGACGTGGAGCTGAATATTCCAGCCAATTGCTTCCCCTGAGAAGTGGTCACAAAGGGAGAGCTTTTACCACGTCCCGTCTTTCAGAGATATAACGAATGAGGAACAGAGGAAACAGCAGCAGCATCAGAAAGCTGGCATCAGCGCAGAGGACGGCTGCTGAGGACCGTGGGGAGCACTCAGCATCACACATGGAGATGTGCCACCTTTCAGGGCATATACAGGGGCAGCCAGATTCAGAAAGAGCAAAACATAAATAGGAACAATAAATTCCAATGGCTCAAGCCAACTCCTGAAAGGTAAGAAGTGCCTTCAAAATCCAAGAGCAATTAGAATACTGACAGTTGCTGACTCTGAAACTACTTGTTTTGCGCAAAGAAACTCACAAGGAAACCCAGAGCAGGCAGAGTGAATGAGCGCCTACCCAACATGGGCGGCTCTTGGTCTGTGCCACCTCGGGGCCCATGTCACTCACCACTCTGGTTCCCCCACCAGGCAACCCTCACACTGAAGAGATTGGCCTGCAGGGGCTGCAGCCCAGCGAGTACCAAGTCAGGGACCACACTGACCATGATCACTGCTCTTCACGCGCCCACAGCTCCACTTCCCCACCGGGGTGGTCCCTCTCCGACAGCCCCGAGGCTGTCAGATACACACAGATACACACAGTCACCCCTTGATGCCCAGGGGGGATGGGTGCCAGGACCCACCTCGGGTACCAAAACCCAGCATGCTCACGTCCCTTACAGTAAGGGCATAGTACCGCTGACCCCCTTCCCCACCCAGCAGTCAAAAATCACACGTGACTTCTGACTGCCAAGTTAACTATTATAGCCTACTACTGCCTGGAAACCTTACCAGTAATAGAAATAGCCCACTAACACAGTCTATCCATGTATTGTACATTGTTTTCTTACAATAGAGAAAATGTTAAGAAAAATTTGAGAAAGTACATTGATTGTATTTTCCACATATAAGTGAGCCCTCACAGTCCAAAGCCTTGTTGTTCAAGAATCAACCTGTAAGCTTTAAAGCACCTTACTCCACCTAATGCGATGCAAACGGTAGCTACAATGCATTGTTTGGGACGGTGACATGTCCAGCCAGGCACACTCGGCATCACAGGCCCAAGTCCAGAGTGCACGTAGGCAGGAACGTGTTTTCTCACCGGTCAGCAGATGTGGAATCCCCAGAGGGCCAACATACTTCCTTCACAAAGCAAATACTGCAGAGCACCTGCTTTGCATAGCCTTCAGTCAACCCTGATAATTTACTAAAAATCTTTCTCCAAGGTGCTAAGAATATTCTTTGCCCAGCTTGAGTTGCATTCGAACCTCCTCATGAGCATTAAAGAACAGATATAACTGAACTAGTGACAAATAATCACTGTCAGTGGGCTAAAAGTCTGAGCTTCCTTCCAATGCAGATGAACTGTGTCCTTTGAAACTTTGTGAAGCTACGTGGACTATCTCTAACTTGTCCCAGAGCTTTTCCCCGAGAAAATGTCCATCATGACAAGCAGACAAAACCTAAGGCTACAGCTGGCACATTCCCGTGGACATCCCAGTGGGAACCCTCCGAGCCTCTGCCAAACCCCTAAGCAGATTCCTCTCCCCAGACAACTTTGTTTCGTCACCAAAATTAACGCGTCATTGGAATCTGGCTCATTCATGGCACTAGAATGAAAGTTCCTTCCTAGTGCCCTCCTTTTATCACTGGGCCTGAGAAAACATCAAACATTAGTGTTTCTATAGTACTAGTCACAAGGATGTCCTTGCTTTATTTAGCACACTGGCCTCATTAAAGTCTAAAGTGGATTATTGAAAACTGTGCACTGGATCTGACCAGCCAACTTCTAAACAAACAACTTCCCCTTTTTACAGGCAGGAGAACGCGTTAAAGAGCAGCTTCTCCTGAAGGCTCGGCGTGGCTCCCAGAGGTGCCTGTGTCCCCCAGGATGGGAAGGGCACAGGGAGCATGGGGCTCGGCGATGGAGGTGGTGAGGTCACAGAGGAAAGGGGCACACGAATGACTTTGAGCTGATTCAGGCCTAGTAAACAGCAGCGATGGGAAACACATTTGTGAAACTATGCTTAGCGATTCGGTTTATATAGATGCATAATTTTGTTGTTTATTCCTCACCAGAGGTTACTTTTTCCCATTGATTCTTTTAGAGAGACTGGAAGAGAGGGAGAGGGGGAATGAAGTGGAGGGAGGGAGGAAGGGAGGGAGGGAGGGAGGGAGGAAGAGAGAGAGAGAGAGAGAGAGAGAGAGAGAGAGAGAGAGAGAAACATCCATGTGAGAGACTCCTGGATTGGTTGCCTCCCATAGGCGCCCTGAGATCTCCCTGACCCCTGATCAGAGTTGGGGATCAAATGGGGAATCAAACCTGGGACCCTTTAGTGCCTGGGCTGGCGCTCTAAACACTGAGCCACACCAGCCAGCGCTGATTCATATGTTTATTAATTAACGTGAATGGTCATACCTAGAAACACACAGGACACTGGAAAGCTTAAGCATGTCCCAGCAATGCCCTCATCGCCTCTGCTTCCTACAGTGGTCGGCAAACTCATCCGTCCACAGAGCCAAATATCACCAGGACGACGATTGAAATTCCTTTTGAGAGCCACATTTTTTGAACTTAAACTGCTCCTCACGCCACTTCTTCAACATAGACTCGCCCAGGCCGTGGTATTTTGTGGAAGGGCCACTCTCAAGGGGCCCAAGAGCCGCCTGTGGCTCGCGAGCCGGGGTTTGCCGACCACGGTCCTAAGCTCTATTCAGTCAAGGACCCTGGTTGCTCTTCCTGGAAATGCCGGCGGAAGTGAAATATCTGCAGAAAAGTCCCCAAAACTCAGTGTGTCCGGCGCTGACGGCGCTGACAGGGGCCGGGCGCCTTCAAAGACCCGGATCACACCTGTCCCCGCGGGCGGAGCCGCCCAGCCACCGGCCGGGGCGCCCGCCCGCCCCCCGCGCGGTGACCGCCGTCCCCGTGGCCCCGGCCGGCCGGACCCGCACAAACGGCACTCGCGTCGGCGCTGACCGGCGCGGGGCACCGTCCCTGCGGCCCCCCGGGCGCATCTGCGGAGGCGCCGCCCGCGGCCCGCACCGGCCACCGGCGTCCGCTCCCGCAGGGCGGCCCCGCCTCTCACCCCTCAGGGGTCCGTCCTCACAGGCGGCCCGGGACCCGCGCCCCGGGCGGCGGGCGGCCACGGTCTCCGCGCCGCCGCTGTCAGCGGGGCCGGCGGGCGGGCGGGCGGGGCTGAGGACCGCGGCCCAGGGGCGGCGGGCGGGTCCAGGCCCCGAGAGCGCGTCCCCGGTCCCGCCCGCCCGCCCGCCCGGCGCACACAGCATCGCGGCGGCGCGGCCCGGCCCGGCCCCGACCCCGGCCTCGCCCTGACCCCCGCCCCCCGCCCGGCCCCGTTCCGGCCCCGACGGCGCCACGACGGCCGTGCGGGCGCGAGCTCCGGCTGAGGCGGAGCCGGCTCGGTCCGCGCACTCACCGCGGGCGCAGGGCTCGGCGGCGGGCCCCGCGGTCTGCGGGCCGCGGACGCGCAGGCGGACGCGCTCCCATTCATTGGCCGCGGCTTTGTCTGCCCCGCGGCCCTCCCGCCGCCGCCGCTGCCCGCCGCCCGCCCGCCGCGACGCCGCCGGACGCTGCTCCCTCCCAGGGCCCCGCGCGGCGCGGGGCGGGGCCGGGGGCGGGGCCGGGGCGCGCAGGCGCAGTGCGCACGGGGAACCTGCTCCGCGACGGGCTCCGGGTGCCGCTGACAGGAGGGCCCAGGGCGGACTGCGCAGGCGCTCCAGCCCCGTCCCTGTTGGCGGCCGGGCGCGCAGGCGCAGTCCGCAATGTTCCGGGAGGACCCAGCGCGGGCCGGACAGCTGTGCTCTCGCCGCGGCCCTTTGGCGGGTTCCCGGCTGCCGGCCCGCACCCAGCCGGCGGGCCTTGGGGCCGCGACGCCCACCCGCGGGGGACCTGCCCCGCGTGCTCTCCGCCGGTGACACTGCGCCCGGAGGCCGCTCACCTGGAAACGGCGCCCAGCATCCTGCCTCTGACACCGGAGCTCCGAGGCCTGGCAGCCACGTGCTGGGAGCACCTGAGCCTTTCCCTCCAAGGCGATCAGGTGCTGGGTGCCACGTGCTGGGGCACCTGAGCCTTTCCCTCCAAGGCGATCAGGTGCTGGGTGCCACGTGCTGGGAGCACCTGAGCCTTTCCCGCCAAGGCGATCAGGTGCTGGGTGCCACGTGCTGGGGCAGCTGAGCCTTTCCGTCTAAAGGCGATCAGGTGCTGGGTGCCACGTGCTGGGGCACCTGAGCCTTTCCAGCCAAGGCGATCAGGTGCTGGGTGCCACGTGCTGGGGGCACCTCAGCCTTTCCGTCTAAAGACGATCAGGTGCTGGGTGCCACGTGCTGGGGCAGCTGAGCCTTTCCCGCCAAGGCAATCAGGTGCTGGGTGCCACGTGCTGGGGGCACCTGAGCCTTTCCCGCCAAGGCGATCAGGTGCTGGGTGCCACGTGCTGGGGGCACCTGAGCCTTTCCCTCCAAGGAGATCAGGTGCTGGGTGCCACGTGCTGGGGCAGCTGAGCCTTTCCCTCCAAGGCGATCAGGTGCTGGGTGCCACGTGCTGGGGGCACCTAAGCCTTTCCGTCTAAAGGCGATCAGGTGCTGGGTGCCACGTGCTGGGGGCACCTGAGCCTTTCCCTCCAAGGAGATCAGGTGCTGGGTGCCACGTGCTGGGGCAGCTGAGCCTTTCCCGCCAAGGAGATCAGGTGCTGGGTGCTACGTGCTGGGGCAGCTGAGCCTTTCCCTCCAAGGCGATCAGGTGCTGGGTGCCACGTGCTGGGGGCACCTGAGCCTTTCCGTCTAAAGGCGATCAGGGGCCCACTTGCGCGGTCTCGTTCGCGGGGACTGCGATGGAAAGACCCCCTCGCGAGACTTTGGAGCGGCGGGTTGCTCCTGAGCAGCCCCTCGGGGGGGCCCCAGGTGCTGGCCGCCAGGACCCCAGCCCGTCAGTGCGGGTCAGAAGGCGACGTGGGATGTGCCATCCTTGGTGCACGTGTCTGTGGGGCCAGAGACGTTCTCCAGGCGGACCTCGGCTCAGAGACCCGTTTTGGCTCCCTGGTTGGACTGCAGCTCACGTTGTATGAAATGGGGTGAATGTGCTCATGTTACACGTCCTTGTGATGATTGGAATTCGCTCACTCGCCTCAGCGGGAGGATCGCAGAGAACACATTCGATGTTTCCATAAAACCTCGCCCAGGTTTCATGGTCAAGCTGGTGGATTACAGAAAAGATGTTAGTGTGTGTAATCTCTTCTAACCTGCCGTTTTCCCTTAAAACACCTACCTGACCCTAACCGCATTGTCTCAGGGATAAAGTGTGTGCCTGTGGACTGGAAGGTTCAATTGTGGTCAAGGGCATGTACCTTGGTTGTGGGCACATCCCCTGTAGGGGGTGTGCAGGAGGCAGCTGATCGATGTTTCTCTCTCATCTATGGGTCTAACTCTGTCCCTCTCCCTTCCTCACTGTGAAAAATCAATAAAATATATATATTTTAAAAAATAATATTTCTGCCCTGGCCAGTGTGCTCAGTGGTTAGAGCATCAGCCTGTGCACAGGAGGATTGTGGGTTCCATTCCAGTTAAGGGCACGTACCTGAGTTGCAGGTCTGATCCCCACCCTGGTTGGGGAGAGTATGGGAGGCAACTAATCAAGGTGAGACACGATGTGTCTCTCTCCTCTCTCCCTTCCACTCTCTCTGAAAAGCTATAGAAAAAATACCCTCTGGTGAGGAGTAACAAAAAAAACTAAAACTAATAATAATAACAACAACAAAAAATTCCTAGCTATAGAATTTTTTTAATTGAAAGAAAATTTTAAATATATTTTTATTGATTTCAGAGAGGAAGTGGGGGGGAGAGAAACATCAATGATGAAAGAGAATCATTGATTGGCTGCCTTCTGCACACCCCAACCTGGGCGTGTGCCCTGACCAGAATCGGCCCCAGGACCCTTCAATCCAAGGCCAAGGCTATATCCACTGAGCCAGACCAGCCAGGGCTAATTGGAAGTTTTATGGAGAATCACATGCAATTCTAAGACATAACACAGAAAGCGCCCTCGTGCATGTTGGCTACTTCCTCAGAGGTAAGCTTTTATAAAACAGTAGAAGATCACGGCCAGGAAATTGGCATTGATACAAGCCTTCATCTTGTTCCCACTTCCCAGCTTTACCTGTATTCCTATACATATTAAACTAGAAGCCCAGTGCACGAAATTCATGCATGGTGGGTGGGGGAGGTCCCTCAGCCCAACCTGCACCCTCTCCAATCTGGGACCCCTGGGGGACAGTCAGACATCCCTTTCACAATCTAGGACTATTGGCTCCCAACTACTTGCCTACCTGCCTTCCTGATTGCCCCTAACCACTTCTGCCTGCCAGCCTGATCAATGCCAAACTGCTCCCCTGCCATCCCGATCATTCCCAACTGCCCACCCTTGCATATTCCCTCTTTATTATATAGGGTTTTTTTCTTTAGCATATTGGGCAGTCCTAACTGGTTTGGCTCAGTAGATGGAGTATTGGCCTGCAGACTCTAGGGTTCCAGGTTCAATTCCGATCACGAGCATGTACCTTGGTTGGGGGCACATACCCAGTGGGAAGTGTATAAGAGGCAGCTGATCAATGTTTCTCTCTCACAGATGTTTCTAGCTCTCTATCCCACTCCCTTCCTCTCTGTAAAAAAAATCAATAAAATATATATTTTTTTAAAAGAGACATTTAAGATTCCTCTATATCTGCCTGGCTGGTGTGACTCAATGGTTGTGACTCCAGGCTGCCACCGCTGGAAGGGGATCGAACCCCGGCCAGGCTGAGCCCCCAGCCCAGGCTGCCCCCTCAGCCTGGCCGGGGATCGCAAGGTGGGTGTGCACGGCCCCAGCCCAGGCTGCCACCGCTGCTTTGAAGATTGCATGGCGGGGAGTGCGCGGCACTGCTGGCCTGAGACCCCCGCCCAGGCTGCAGCCACGGCTGTGGGATCCAGCCACTTGGGTGCGAGGCCCTGCTGGTCTAAGACCCCGAGCCCAAGCTGGCGCTGGGAGATCGCCCGGTGCTGGTGCGTGGCCCCAGCCCAGGCCGCTTCTGTGGCCAGGGGATTGTGCAGCTCAGCTGCAAGGCCCTGCCCGCCTGAGACCCCCGCACAGGCTGCCGCTGCTCGGGGCCCCACAGGCCTCTCCCCTCCCGTTGCAGGGCCGGCCGGGAAGTGGACACTGGGCACTGAGACTCTGGGCTCGCCACCCCACATGCCTCTTCCTTCTTGCAGCCCGGCAGGCCAGGCCACAAACTCTGGGCCCGCGGCCCCACAGGCTCCTCCCCGCCCGGAGCACAGCCTTGACTGGGACGCTGAGCTCACACCACGGGCAACGCGAGCGCAGTGTCCAGCTCCCAGTCCTCTGGCCAAGCAGCAGATACTGGGCTCCTGTTGCCTGGGCCATGCAGCCAGCGTCTGCTATGGGCGCCGCCATTTTGCCGTGGAGTGATGGCTAATTTACATATTACTCTTTTATTATATAGGTTATGTGTATTTCCTATAACTTATTTATTTATTTTTTTATTCTTATTTTTTTTAATATATTTTATTGATTTTTTGCAGAGAGGAAGAGAGAGAAATAGAGAGTGAGAAACCTCAATGAGAGTCATCAATTAGCTGCCTCTTGCACACCCCCTACTGGAGATGTGCCTGCAACTATTTATTCTTATTTTTAATATTTCAAGAAAGATGATCTTTAACATAATAATGTCACATGCAATAAACCTTAATACTTCAAAAAATAATTTTAAATATAAAAATGTTACATGCAGCCGAAACCGGTTTGGCTCAGTGGATAGAGCGTCAGCCTGCGGACTGAAAGGTCCTGGGTTCAATTCCGGTCAAGGACATGTATCTTGGTTGTGGGCACATCCCCAGTAGGGGATGTGCAAGTGGCAGCTGATCGATGATTCTCTCTCATCTCTCATCGATGTTTATAACTCTCTATCCCTCTCTCTTCCTCTCTGTAAAAAATCAATAAAATATATTTTTAAAAATGTTACATGCAATAAACACCAATTACTCAAGAAAACTATCTTAAATATTATATTGCATGCATTAAACATGAATAGTTCAAGAAAAATGGATTCTAAGTATAATAATATTATCAAAATTGTACTAATGCAGCATGATAGCCCAAAAGTTGTAGGAAATATTAAAAATCTGCAAATAAAAAGATTACTTCTATTATATTCTAAAATATTTTTTTCTTTGGCTCTATTTTTCTTCATCAGGTTTATGTCCATAAATGAGTGAGATCATTTGATATTTATTGTTCTCCAACTGGCTTATTTAGCTTAGTTTGATGCTCTCCAGTTCCGTTCATGATGTTGCAAATGGTAAGAGTTTTTTTGTTTTTGTTTTTGTTTTTTTAAATCAGTGTAGTATTCCATTGTGTAGATGTACCATAGTTTTCTAATCCACTCATCTGCTGGTAGGCATTTGGGCTGTTTCTAGATCTTAGCTATTATAAATTGTGCTGCTATGAAAATAGGGGTGTATACATCCTTTCTGATTGGTGTTTCTGATTTCTCGGGATATATTCCTAGAAGTGGGATTATTGGGTAAAATAAGAGTTCCATTTTTAATTTTTTGAGGAAACTCCATATTGTTTTCCACAGATGCTTCACCAGTCTGCATTTCTACCAGCAGTGCATGAGGGTTTCTTATTCTCTGCATCCTCACCAGCACTTGTTTGTTGATTTGTTGGTGATAGCCATTCTGACAGGTGTGAGATGGTACCTCATTGTTGTTTTGATTTGCATCTCTTGGGTGATTAGTGACTTTGAGCATTTTTTTATGTCTCTCGGCTTCCTTTATGTCCTCTTTTGAAAAGTGTCTATTTAGGTCTTTGCCCATTTTAAAATATATATATATATACACACACATATATATGTATATATATATTATTGATTTTTTACAGAGAGGAAAGGAGAGGGATAGATTTGATTGGATTGTTTATCTTCCTTTTGTTAAGTTGTGTGAGTTCCTATTATTTTATTTTAACCTACCTATGTCATTATGTATGAAGTGAGTTTCCTGTAGATAGCATGTGTTGGGCTGTGTGTTTTTTTGTAATCCACTATGGCAATTTGTGTGTGATATATATATATAATTGATTTCAGAGAGGAAGGGAGAGGTAGAAAGAAATAGATACAATGATGAGAGAAAATAATTGATCGGCTACCTTCTGTACAACCCCCACTGGGGATCGAGCCCACAACCCAGGCATGTGCCCTTAACTGGAATTGAACCTGGGACCCTTCGGTCCACAGGCTGACACTCAATCCACTAAGCCAAACCAGCTAGGGCTGGCAATCTATGTTTTAATCAGTATATTTAGGCCATTGACACTACATGTTTTGATATATTAGGACTTTAGCCTGTCATTTTTTTGTTTTCTGTTTATTTCCTCCTCTTCTTTCTCCTCCTCCTCCTCCTCTTCCTCCTCTTCCTCCTCCTCCTCCTCCTCCTCTTCTTCCTCCTCCTCTTCCTCCTCCTCCTCCTCCTCCTCCTCCTCCTCCTCCTCCTTCTCTTCCCCCTCCTCCTCTTCCCCCTCCTCCTCCTCCTCCTCCTCCTCCTCCTCCTCCTCCTCCTCCTTCTCTTCCCCCTCCTCCTCCTCCTTTGCCTTTCTGTGGGATACTTGAACATTATTTAAAATTCTATTTTGATTTTTTTCATACTGCTTTTGAGCGTAACATTTTGAAGTTTTCTCAATGGTTCTCTGGGTATTGCAGTATACATGCACAAGTTATCAAAGTCTACAGATTTCAGTTTAGCACTTTGAGCAAAGTGTAGAAATCTTACTTCCACTTAGTTTCCTTTCCCACCCCCATTTAAAAAATATGGATATCTAAAATATTTTCTATTTATACATTTCATTTTATATTAGGTAGTTATGAGTTTTGCTTCAATAATCCAATATGATTTAAGAAAGTTGAAATAAAAAGGATAATCTATTATATTTACCCCTATTTTAACCCATTCCAGCATTTTTCTTTACTCTCTGAAGCTGTAAGTTTTATGTTATATTTTCTTTTCTGTTTGAGAACTTCTTTTAGCTATTTTTAAAATATATTTTTTATTGATTTCAGAGAGGAAGGGAGAGAGAAGAAAAAACATCAATGATGAGAATCATTCATCAGCTGCCTCCTGCATACCCCGCACTGGGGATCGAGCCTGCAACCATGGGCATGTGCTCAGACCGGGAATTGAACCCTGCATCCCTAGTTGACAGGTTGACACCCAACCACTGAGTCACATGAGCTGGGTTTCCTTCAGCTATTCTTTATAGGAAATTCGGCTAGTGATAAATTATTTTAGCGGTTTTTTTTTTGTTTTTGTTTTTGTTTTTGTCTATGAGTGTTTTTATTCCCATCCCCTCGTTCCTGAAGCATATTTTCTTTTTTTAAAAATATATTTTTAATTGATTTTTTACAGAGAGGAAGGGAGAGAGATAGAGAGCTAGAAATGTCGATGAGAGAGAAACATCAACCAGCTGCCTCTTGCACACCTCCTACCAGGGATGTGCCTGCAATAAAGGTACATGCCCTTGACCGGAATCGAACCCGGGACCTTACAGTCCGCAAACCGACGCTCTACCGCTGAGCCAAAACGGTTTCGGCCTGAAGCATATTTTCACTAGATATAGAATTCATGGTTGACAGTTCTTTCCTTTCAGCACTTCAAAAATGTGTCACTTCCTTTTGGCCTCGTGGTTTCTGATGAAAAATTCACTGTTATCCCAATTGTTTTTCCCTTATAGGCAATGTGTTGCTTCTCTATGTTCATTTTCAAGATGTTTTCCTTTTCACTAGTTTTCAGAAGTTTGGTTATATGCATGCCATAGATTTGAGTTTATCTTGCTTGGGATTTGCTCAGTTTCTTCAATGTGTAGGTTTATGTATTTTGCCAAATTAGTTTCTGGCATTAGTTCTTCAAATATCTTTTTCAGTTTTATAGCTTTCTTCTCTCCTTCTAGGATCCAACGATACAAATGTTAATTTTCTTTTTATAGTCCCACGGTTTCCTGAAGCTTTGTTATTTTATTTTTTCAGTTTATTTTATCTCTGTTTTTCTGATTGGGGAAATACTATTGTTCTATTTTCTAGTTCATGGAATCTTTTTTTTTTTTTTAAATATGTTTTATTGATTTTTCACAGAGAGGAAGGGAGAAGGATAGAGAGCTAGAACATCAATGAGAAAGATACATCGACCAGTTGCCTCCTGCACACCCCACACTGGAGATGTGCCTGCAACCAATGTACATGCCCTTGACTGGAATCGAACCTGGGACCCTTGAGTCCGCAGACCGATGCTCTAGCCACTGAGCCAAACTGGTTTCGGCTAGTTCATGGAATCTTTATGCTGTCTTATCAAGTGTTCTATGGAGGCCATTGAGTTTTTTTTATTTATTTTTATTTTGGTGTATTGTATTTTTCAGTTCTATAATTTCCATTTGTTTTTTTAATATCTTGTTTCTTTGCTAAAATTTTCTTTTTTAAAATTTGTTTCCAGATAATTTTTTTTAAACATATTTTATTGATTTTATACAGAGAGGAAGGAAGAGGGAGAGAGAGTTAGAAACATCGATGAGAGAGAGTCATCGATCAGCTGCCTCTTGCACACCCTCCACTGGGGATATGCCCGCAACCAAGGTACATGCCCTTGACCGGAATCGAACCCGGGACCCTTCAGTCCCCAAGCCGATGCTCTATCCATTGAGCCAAACCGGTCCCGGCCCAGATAATTTTTTTTGATGGTTGCTTTAAAATCTCTGTCAGATAGTTCTAACATCCAATTCATCTCAGTGTTGGTATCTGTTTGTGTTTTTTTTTCTTATTCAAGTTTTGAATTTCCTGGTTCTTGTTATGACAGTAATTTTATTTTAAAGTAAGTTTTTGTTGGTTTTTAGGGATAGAGGAAGGGAGAAGGACAGAGAGACAGAAACACTGATGAAAGAGAAACATCGAGGAGGCTCTAGGGGATATTATATAGATCAACCCAAGGACTTGTATACATGCATATAAGTACAACCAATGGACATAAAACTCTGGGGAGGGAGGGGATGTGTGGGAGGGAGGGAGGGGGGCAAAAAAATAAAAAAAATATGTAAAAATAAATAAAAAAAAAAAAAAAAAGAGAAACATCGATTGGCTGCATCCTGCATGTCCCCCACTGGGGATGGAGCATGCAATCCAGACATGTACCCTGATCAGAAATAGAACTGGTGACCTCTATGTGCATGGGACAATACTCAACCAACTAAGCCACATCGGCTGGGCAGTATTGGCCATTTTATATCTTTGGAGGAGTGTCTATTCAAGTCCTTACTCATTTTTTTTTTTAAGCTGGTTTTTTATTTTGGTTGCTGAGTTGAGGGAGCTTCTAAAAACAGGAGTGGCAGTATCCCTTGGGCTGTTGTGACTAGAAAAAACATAGAGGTGCCTGGTGAAGCACAGAGACTAGTCAGAATACTGAGACAGCCAGGTGGGAGAGGTGGGGACTGACCCTGAGGGAGTAACAGAGGAGGGGGTGACATGGGGCTGGTTCGGACACACTTTCAAGGGGAGCCCACAGGGTTTGCTGTTGCATCAGATACGATCAGGAAGCATTCTCTCTCATTCAGGAAGCATGAAGTCACCACCTACTGAGAAGGTGTAACTGCCATAACCAAGAACCACAGACTGGGTGGTTAAAAAACAAAACAGATTTTTTTTTGTTTGTCTCATGGCCCTGGGGGGTGGTAGTCTTGAGACTCAGATGTCCTCAGGGCTGCATCCCCTCTGAAACCTGAATGGAAGGGTCTTCCTGCCCCTCCCAGCTCCTGGTGGCTGGTGGTCCTTGGCTTAGAGCTGCATCCTGCCAGTCTCTGCCTCTGATGTCACATGTCCTCTTCCTTGTGTGTCTGTGTCCACATTCCCCCTTTCTTCTCAGGACAACCGTCACAAATGACTTTATTTTATTTAATAGGCACAGCCCCTATTTCCAAAGGGGGTCACATTCACAGGTTCTGGGGGCTAGGGTGCCCACATGTCTTTCGGGGGGACACAATTCAACCCATAACAGATGGGGAAGACAGGTGAGGAGAAGTTCGGAGATGAAGTTTGGAGGTGCTCGGTCTCTGGCATGTCAAGTGTGAAACGCCTCCTAGATGCCAGAGGAGATGCCGAGGAGGCAGCTAGACATGGGAGCCGTCAAAGCACAATTTCCAAGAAGTTAAAAATATGACTCTCCGGCTCTAAAGTAATGATGTGTCAAAGATTTATTCAAATCGTTCACGAGGAAACCAGCATGGCGGCGAGGCTGCTTCAAAAGGTTGGAGAGAGAGAGAGAAAGAGAGAGGGAAGTGTGTGTAGCAAATGAAAAAGCTTGCTTGAGTAAACTTGCTAATTTAGTTTAAGAACCTGCCACTGTTCCACAGGGCCATAAAACAGCAACCTCCCCTGACTGCAATCTTTTTTGCAGACAGAAATCATTTGTACCATTTACTGCTGGGCATTTGCTTCCAGACAGGAATCACTTTCCCAAGCCATTGTTTTCTACAAATCTCCCCTCTGAGCTGCAAAAGAAATCACCATCAATAGGAAGTAACACGTTCAATGCGCCTCAGAGAATCAGAAGACTTCCCGGCAGGTCTGCTGCACTGCTCTCAGCCTCCTGCCCCAAGGACCCATGGCCATCCTGCTGCCTTTTCCAGTTTTGGAACATTTTTATCGCCCCCCCCTCTCCCCCCCCATGATGATGATCTCCAAAGGTTCCTTCTGAGCACAGAAAGCTAGGCTTATTGTGTTTGGACCTGATTCATCCACACAGGTGCCGTAAGAAGTGGTAATTAACATGCAGGAGCCTCCGGTTGGGCCAGCACGTCTAAGCCACATGGTGTTGCCCAACACAGAGGCCGGAAATTCAACTTCTGTCTGGAGATGTCATCATAAGAAATGTAGGACTCGGCCTCTGTGAGGCCTGAGATTTTAACATCTCTTGCTTGCTCTTCTCTTCCTAGGTTACAAAACCGAACCAAACCAACCTTCTTCAGGTTCGCCTGCGGTGCGTGTGGCCGCAGGTGTGTTTCTGTCTGCCGCAGGTCCTGTCTCCCTTACTACTTGTAAGACTAATGTAGGTCTGAGGGCTGTGTGAACGTTGGTTCAACACAGATGCCACAACCCTTGTTCTGAAGCTGAGATGGCCATATGAAATCACGAGATTTCATATTTCAAATACTACAGCCATGTAAGGCCTTGGTTGCACAATTGATTTGTCTAATTACATGCTGTTAAAAAGGGCTGGTTTTTATTGAAACTGTTCCAATAACTAGATTTACACTGAGTGGCCAGATGATGATGATCTCTGAAAGCATAATAATCTGGCCACTCAGTGTATATCCTATATAATAAAAGGCTAATATACAAATTGTCCCCTCGACCAGGAGTTCAACCAGAAGGTAGGGCGGCCAACTGCCCATGTCCCCTCCTCATGGCCAGACCCCACGAATTCATGCACTGGGCCTCTAATTCACACACACACACACACACACACACACACACACACACAGAGTGGCCAGATTATTATGCTTTCAGAGATTATAATAATCTGGCCACTCAGTGTATATTAAAAGCGAAGAGTCAGGAAATAGGACATTAAAAAATAACACAGTGCCCTTCTCCAGGCCTTTGTTGGGCCCAAGCTTTCAGCGGAAGATTTAATGGTGTGGAGCTGAACTTTTGGCTGGTGCATCTGATGGAGGGGAAGGTTTGATGTGTCTGGGGACAAGTTTCTGGTTGTTATGGCCCCAATACAGTCAACTGAGCCCTTTGGTGAACTCAAAGAGGTTTCTCACTGCTGCTGAGAGTTATACAGAAAGGGGGATGGAGAGAATGAACTTTGCTGGGTTGGAATTGGAACTATCAGTATGAACACAAGGTTTGGTAATAGATATTGAAGGAGGTAAGGGTGTGTGTGTGTGTACTTACACATCTCTTTCCTAGCTCTCTCTGCTGAGTGTAAATGGACTCACACTTTACATTACAGTCTTCTGTGAGCTGTCTCTCCCAGTCAGTATAACTGTTTGAGATTCAGCACCTGGCTCAAAGTGTTGCAATTCATTCATTGTATGGACACACCTCATTTGATTATCCAAAATTTTTGGTAATAAGGACAGTGCTGCTTTAATGAATGTGTCCCCTGATGAACAAGTGCAGGTTTCTCTAGCCTACATCTAGGCATGAAATTTTTGTCTAGGAATCGATTTAACCCCACAGCTGGGAATGGGTGTGCACATTGTGGCAACTTGCATTTTCCCAAAGTGTCCACAGCAACTTCTCCTATACCTCATGCTCTTCTTAAAATGTGATTGATCAACACTTCTCTCCACAGGAAGTAGGGGCTGGCGTCCTTCCCATATCTTGAATCTGGACAGGCTTGGGCAGAAGTGCCTTCTGGGGTAACAATATGAAAAGTGATACAGATCTGGAAGCCCACTGTGCCACCTTGTAAAATAAATAAATAAGTACAAATAAAAGTGATACAGGTCCCACCTGGTTCCCTTGGGATTCTTACTCTTGGAATCTGACCACCATCCCACAAGGAAATCCCCAAGGCCCAGAGCTCATAGCCTGAGTACACCATCTTGGACATGGCCCCTCCAGCCATTAGTGAAGATGCTTTAGCTGGCACTGCATGGAACAGAACAGCTGAGACTGCTGAATCCTGCTGATACAGCAGATCTGTGAGCAAAGGGAATGATTGTTGTTTGAGCTGATTAAAGTTTTGGGGCGTTTTGCTATGTAATGGTAAGTGATACACGTGTCGAACTTCATTCAGTAATTTCATATTTACCAAGATAATTGCACCACCTAACATTCTGGCCAGTAGGGTTCAGTTGATCTACCTTCTTGCCACCACTGGGTATTGCCAGACTTTAACATCTGTGCTAATTTGGAGTGGTTTCAGTTTGTCTTTATTAAATTACTAGTAAAGTTATTGGCTCTTTCCATATTCTTCTCTGTAAGGAGTCTGATTATATGTTGTGTTCATCATTCGATGGGCTTGTCTTTTTCTAGTGGATTTGAAATGATTTTTTAAAAAAAATAGATTTGCCGAGACCGGTTTGGCTCAATGGATAGAGCGTCGACTTGGGGACTGAAAGGTCCCGGGTTCGATTCCGATCAAGGGCATGTACCTAGGTTGCCGGCATATCCCCAGTAGGGGGTGTGCAAGAGGCGGCTGATCGATGACTCTTTCTCATCGATGTTTCTAGCTCTCTATCTCTCTCTTTTCCTCTCTGTACAAAATCAATAAAATATATATTTTTTAAAAAAATAGATTTTATTGATTTTTTACAGAGAGGAAGGGAGAGGGATAGTTAGTAACATCAATGAGAGAAACATAGATCAGCTGCCTTCTGCACACCCCTCACTGCAGATGTGCCCATAACCAAGGTACATGCCCCTGATTGGAATCGAACCCAGGACCCCTCAGTCCACAGGCCAATGCTCTATCCACTGAGCCAAACCGGGTTTGGCAATTCTTTTTATGTTCTGGATACTAATCATTTTCAAAGTACATTTGTTGCAAGTATCTTTTAACTTTTAGTCTTTTGTTTTTCATTCTCTTTATGGTCTTTTGAGGAGCAGAAAGTGTATGATATATGCTTTCCATTCTTTTGTTTTCAATCTCTGTGACATTTTTAGGCATATTTCTTGTAAACAGTAACAGTATATTTCAATTTGAGTCTCAGACTTTTAATAGATGACTTTAATTCAATCATGTCTCCCATTACTCAAACATTTGAATTTATTTCTGTTTTCTCATATTATGTTCCTAATTTACTACTAGAGACCCGGTGCACGGCATTTGGGTCCCTCAGCCCGGTCTGTGCCCTCACAGTCTGGTACCCTTTGCGGGATGTCCAACTGCCAGCTTAGGCCTGTGAGTCCAGCCTCTGGCTGAGCAGTGTTCCCCTATGGGAGTGCACTGACCACCAGGGGGCAGTTTCTATGTTGAGTGTTTGCCCCTGGTGTTCAGTGCATGTCAGAGTGACCAGTGTTCCACTGTTCGATTTCCATATTAGCCTTTTACTTTATAGGATGCATTTATCTTGTTTTTGTTGGCACTATCAACTTTTCATTTCAGTTTTCCCCCAGCTGTCTTAAAGTCTATAAATCCTGCTTCCATTTTTTTAGTGGAAACTTGGATATTTTAATATTTTACACCTTCTTCTGTATATCCTAATATCCTTTGACAAAACAAGAACTTTAGTACTCTTTTACTTCCCACTCCCTTCTCCTTTTGTCAGCTCATCTGGGATTTTCTCTCAAGTTGTTATTTGATTTTCTTTAAAAAAAATATTTTATTTATTTTTTACAGAGAGGAAGAAAGAGGGATAGAGAGTTAGAAACATCAATGAGAGAGAATCATCGATCAGCTGCTCTTGCACACCCCCTACTGGGGATGTTCCCACAACCAAGGTACATGCCCTTGACTGGAATCGAACCTGGGACCTTTTAGTCCACAGACCGATGCTTTATCCACCGAGCCAAACTGGTTTTGGCTTGATTTTCTTTTAACAATCTGAACTGGTTTCTTTGCTGGCATACATATCTTATTCTGAGATTCACCTTTCATTTTGCTAGGGTATATCTTTCATTAATTTTTTTTAGAAACTTTGTATGAGGTGAACTTGGATGTTTATAGGCTATGAAATACCCTGAATTTTGCTGTTTCACTTTAAGGCTAGTTTCACTGGGTATTGAATTTAAGGCTTAATTCCCTTAGAATTTAGTCAATTGCTTCTTTGCCAAGGAACCATCCAGGTTTCTTCCTCCTCTCAAAAAAACTGACCATCAGGGTCAGTCTGATTAAAGATCTTTCCTCAGGAAGGTGTCTGGGCTCAGCTCTTTATCCTTAGAATTCCAGAATGTCATTGTGACAGGCCTTTTTGAAAACTCCCTGGACAAACTTCTATCCTGAGAAGCCATTCTTCCATTTTTTCTCCTGCTCTATGGTGAAGGGCTGCTGTCCTCCCTTTCTCTGTGACACTGTCTCTTACTCATGCTCTGTGTTGTGAGACTCTCCAGCTTGTTGGTGGGCATCAGGCTTGCAAAAGGTGGACAGAAGGATGCAGGCCTTGCTTGCTTACTCTCCATTGCTGGCTGTCCCAGGCCCATCTGGATGCAGAGAAGCAGGCATATTTAGAGCAGAGGAGGCACTTGCAGCTCCTGTGTCTGGTGCAAATGTGCTGGGCCTGCCCCATGTTGGCCCGACGTGTTTGGAGGGACACCAGCTTTGAGATTAGGTCTAACTCAGGACTGACCACTGGCTGGTGTTATCTGCAGTCCTAAGCCTCCCTCCATGCCTCACTACTCCATTCATATGCTGGGTGCAGTGGGGCACAAATGCTTGTCAGCAAAAGGCCTGTGGGGCCCCATCCCCCACTTAGGACACTTGGTAGGAAGGGGTAACCCACTCCCAATCTGGCATTTGGTGGAAGATCCTAAGCAGATGACCTTGCCTTGCCTGTTGTGGGGTAAGATCTGACCAGCTCAGGACCTTGGTGTATGTGGGGATGTCCATTCTCTTCCTGAGCAGCCTCCCTGATGTCACAGGCTGGGGGTCCACCTTTTGGCACCTTTCCCCTGGCTGGGTCTGGGTGGCCCACACAGCCAGTTCTGCACTAACAAATCCTCCAGGAAAACCAAGGAGCCTGGCCAGTGTGGCTCAGCAGTTGAGTGTTGACCCACGAACCAGGAGGTCACAGTTTAATTTCTAGTCAGGGCACCTGCTGGGTTTGTGGGCTTGATCCCCAGTGAGGGGCATGCGGGAGGTAGCCAACCAATGACTCTCATTATTGATGTTTCTATCCCTCTCTCCCTTTCCCTTCCTCTCTGAAATCAATAAAAATAAATATAGTCCTAGCTATTTTGGCTCAATGGATAGAGTGTCCGCCTGCGGACTGAAGGGTCCCAGGTTTGATTCTAGCCAAGGGCACATGCCCAGGTTGTGGGCTCAATCCTCAATAGGGGGTGTGCAGGAGGCAGCCAATCAATGATTCTCTCTCATCATTGATGTTTATATCTCTCTATCCCTCTCTCTTCCTCTCCGAAATCAATATATTAAAAAAAAATATATAAAAGCCTAAGGAATATCTTAATCAATAAAGAAATTAATTAAAAAAAAAAGCCTAAGGAATAGTCCAACCAGGAACTATGGCACGCGCTGACCGCCAGGGGGGCAGACAACGCAGGAGCTGCGGAGCTGCCAGTTCTCAGGTGATACTCTGGGACCCCTTTGGGGATGTCAGAGAGCCAGTTTCTGTCTGATCCCCGCAGGCCAAACTGAGGGACCCCACCATGCACAGCCTCTAGTATTTGCATACCGTGTTTTCCCCCCAAATAAGACCTACTTACAGGTTTCCTTCTGAATGAAATATAAGGCATCCCTCTGAAAATAAGGCCCCCCCCCCTAAGCTAAACATGAGAGATTTGGTCCACTGATTCTGAAAGAAATGGAGTCACAAGAAATTCACCAGGAAATTCAGGAATTGGATTGTTATAATGATGTTCCTGAAGATGATGACATGATTGTCATTGAATAAATGAGTAAATTCTTGATACTGTAGGATTCTCAGTTTGGTTTGTGTTGACAACTATCGTACCACTGTACCGTATACAGGTAATAAATGTCCTTTATTTTCATTTAACAATAAATGTGTACCGTATTCTTCTTCATGGAAAAATAAGACATCCCCTGAAAATAAGAGCTAGCGCATCTTTGGGAGCAAAAATTAATATAAGACACTGTCTTATTTTCGGGGAAACAGGGTAAATATAAAGAAAACCAAGGAATCATATAGGTTTTTCCTGCTTCTCAGAACATTTGGGACTTAATGTCAGGATGAAAACTCACAAAACCATTGAATTTTAGAGTTCAAACAAGGTTCAGGAACTTAATTTCCAACATGCTCAGCTTTGAGGCCTGAGCAGGGGCGATCCCTCCTAGCCCCACCCCACCAGGAGCCTCCTGACACTGGGATCAGGGGGATGAGTGCTCCCAGCTGCTTCTCTCCGCACCTTTCCCAAAACCCCTCCCCCATCCCTCTGGACCTCCTCCCCATCCGGTGTTCCACTGCCCTTCCCCGTGTCCACCCTTGGGGGTTCCCTTCCTCTTCAGCCCGGCCCCAGAGTCTGTCCAGAGGCCCCTTGCTGCTGGTCCAGCCCCACACCCACTTCTTAAGTCTCCTCCCCGCGGGGGTCCCCTCAGGCACCCCCTCAACCAGCACCCCTCAGGTCTGCCCCCTCTGCTCCTCTCCCCTGCCGGCCCCCCAGCCCTGGAGTCTACCTCTCCCTCAGGCCCCAGCCCCTCAGCGCGGTGTCCGGCAGCCTCCTCAGGCCCCCCCCCCCCCCCTCATTCCCGCCTCAGGCCGGCCCTTCGGCCCCTCAGACCATTTCCGCGTCCGGCCGCCCCTCATCCCCCACCCCCTCAGCCAGCCTCAGGTCGTCCCCTCAGTCCATCGTCTGGAGGCCCCTTCTCCCTCAGCCCCTCAGTCTGGTGTCCGGCCAGCCACTCAGCCATTTCCGCATCCGGCCGCCCCTCATTCCCGCGTTAGGCCGTCCCTTCAGTCCATCGTCTGGCGGCCCCTCATCCCCTCAGCTTGGTGTCCGGCCGGCCCCTCAGCCATTTCCGCATCCGGCCGCCCCTTATCCCCTCAGCCGGCCTCAGGCCGTCCTCTCAGGCCCTCATCCCCACGCCCGGCCGCCATCCCAGCCCCTCATTCCCGCGTCTGGCCGACCCGAGCCCCTCCTCCGGCGGCGGCCTCATTTCTCATCCCCCAGCCCCTCTTCCGGCCGCTCCTCAGCCCCTCAGCCTGGTGTCCGGCCGCCCCTCAGCCATTTCCGCATCCGGCCGCCCCTCATTCCCGCGTCAGGCCGGCCCCTGAGCCCTTCGTCCAGCGGCCCCTCATTCCTCATCCCTCAGCCCCGCGTCCGGCCGCCCCCTTAGCCCCTCATTTCCGCGTCCGGCCGCCCCTTATCGCTCAGCCCCTCAGCTCGGGGTCTGGCCGGCCCCTCAGCCATTTCCGCATCCGGCCGCCCCGTATCTCCTCAGCGCCCATCCCTCAGCGCCGTGCCGGCCGCCCCTCGGACTCCCTCCCCCGCAGGCCCCGCCCCCGCGCCTCCCGACGTCACGTCACGTCACGGCGGCGGGCGGGGCACGTCCGCACGCAGCGCGCCGGGCGGAGCGCTCGCCGCATTGTTTCCTCCGCTGGGGAGCGAGCGAGCCGGCCCGGGCGTCCGAGCACCGAGCCCGCGCCCGCGCCCCGCTCCCTTCCCGCCGCCGGCCCGGCCCGGCTCCCGGCCTCGCCGCCGCCGCCCCGCCGCCGGAGCCCCCGCCAGAACCCGCGCCCAGAGCGGCGGCGCCGGGCCTGCGCGGCCGTTGGCGGAGGAGCCGCGGGCGCCATTAGCGCCGCCTCGGCCGCGCCGGCCCCCGCGCCCGCCCGCCCGCCGGGCTCCCGCGGCCCCGAAGGTGAGTGGGGGGGCCGGGCTGGGTCGCCGCCGCCGCCTCGCGGGCCCCGGCCGCCGGTGGGGGCCGGCGCCATGTTTGAGGCCGCGGCGGCGGCGCATTGTCCGCGGGCGGCGGCCGCGGGGCGCGAGGCCGGGGCGGCGGCGAGGCCCGGCCGCCGGGGTCGGGTGGCGGGGCCGAGGCCGGCGGGGGCGGCGGGGCGCTGGGAGGCCGGGTTGCGGGGCGGCGGCGGCGGAGGGTCTGGGGCGGCGGGGCCGGGGCCTCCGGAGGCCGGGACGGCGGGGGCCGGGCTCGCTCCGGGCTGGTTCCGGGCCCGCCCGCCCCTCAGGCCTCGGGCTGGGGCGGCGCAGGGGCGGCCTCTGCGGGGCGGGACCGGCGCGAGAGCCGCCAGCCGGGCCGGAGCCCCGGTCGCGCCCGCGGGTCGCGTTATGTAACAGACGCTCCGGTTCGTTTTGCCGGGGCGGGAGCCTCCCCGCGCGGCCGGCGTCCCGGGTCCTTCCGGGCCGGGGAGGCGGCGGGGGAGTCGGGGGACGCAAGGTCAGGCCGCCGGCCGCGCGGGGAGGCGTCCCTCCCGCTTCCGGGCGGCGCGGGCAGCACCCGGCGAAGTGGACTCCTGCCCCGGCTCCGGGGCCTTCGGTGGAGAAGGAACCTGCTTGAGGCCCGGGTTTGCGGAAAGCGCAGCTGCCGGGAGCGCACAGTGAGTGCCGACCAACGTCCAACGCCCAGGAAGCCGCCCGCCCGCCGTCGAACGCCCGTCAGTCCTCAGACCTCAGACCTCGCCCCTGCCGGGTCGCCCCTGACACAGCGATGTAGACCCGGGGTGCTGCCTGCTCCCCGGGCCCAGAGGCCGCTCTGCCGGGCCCGGACCCGAGCCCCCCCCCCTGCCCCGGGGGGTGTGCCGCTTCCGCTCACACTTGCAGCCCGGGGAGCAGTGGCCCCGAGCCTGTCAGTCACTTGTCCGAAGCCAGGCAGGGACCCTGCTGACTTGACCGGCTGAGCTGGTCATTGGTGTGGAGTCTCCTCCTCCTGGGATCCCCCCTGGCCTCCCTGGATGTGTTTAGCAGAGTTACTTCTGGAGAGCCTTTTGCTACTTGTCCTCGCTGGTCCGTTCCCCTTGGAAATGCTTGTTCCTGTGCAAAAGAGCCGCGGGGCGGAGGGAGCCGGAGGGCATAATACAGAGCTCCTGGTGGGAATGGTAGGCAGGCCAGGCGGTCGGTCACATCAGGCAGAGCGCGGCTGACCAGCAGGTGTGGGGTGAGGTTCCTGTAGAAAGTGGTCAGAGAGCTTCAGCACCCACTGGGACTGAGTTCTAGGGTTGGTTCCAGTTGGAGCTGCGTGGTACTTGACTGTAGAGGAGAAAATTACATGTTTGCTTTTCATCTGGTGAGTAAGCAGCTGTTGCTTCTGCCCCACCTCAGTAATGACACCTCTGTGAACCTGCCCCTGGGTGCACGAGGGTCCCCTCCGGGCAGGCTGGGGCACCTACTTCTGGGGACACGCCCAGCTTTCAGAAGGGAGTACAGGTCTGGCCAGCTGGGCGGTTCCCCAGAAATGAGGGCTGGGCTCCTGGGCTCCTGGGGAGGCCCTGAGTGCAGGTGAGTTGGGGTTTGGCTGGCCATGGGGTTTGCCGTGCTTCACTTGACAAGGAATTTCTGTCACAGCGGGGTTCACGTTGGATAAACGAAAACACCCCACTCTGGAGGGCCTGCTTACACGGTGCACTGAGGGCCCTGGCTTTCCTTTCAGGACGAGAAGCCCGTTGAGCTTGGTACACCTGTGCTTGGGCTCCAGCGTAGAGTTAGTTTGTAAGTCTCTCACGGGTTCTTTCGCTTTCTGCCAGTAATCGTTTAGAGGCGGAGTGTCAAGAGGTCCGAGATCGGTCCTTGTTGTCAGTTGCTAAGGTGACGGAACTCTGGGGCAGTGGTCAGTGATGGACAATGCAGGCTAAAAGGAGCAAATTATAAATCTCTGGCCAAGGATGCAGGCACCCTTAGTGGGGCTCTGCAGGCAGTGCGGGGTCCTCGGGTGGCCCTTGCTGTGCAGCCAGAGCAGAGATGCTGTCCCTGAGCACATTGTAGGTGTCTGGGGTCCTTGAGAGGGGGAGGGCCTGGCCTGGCACTGTGGTCAAGCCAACAGCTGAGAAGTGCCCATGGGGGTCTCCATGAGGTCTCTGCTGAGGACCCGCATAAGCTGGGTTGGGGCTTCCTGGAGGTGAGGACTGTCCCCTAGATCTGTATGTGGCTCCTCCCGAGGCCTGGGGGTGTGGTTGGTGACCCTGTGTGTCAGCGTAGGTGTGGAGGGCATGTTCATGGAGAGGAGGGAGGACAGGCTGTGGTCAGACACTGAGGCCTCTGGCCCCTAGCATGGGTGCCGCCAGGACGGTGCACTGGGCTGCAGAGGCATTCCTGGGCAGCAGCAGGGGGAGAAGCTGGGTCCTGGGGTCATCATAGGTCACGAGCAAGGAGCCCCTGAGCACCGTGTCTCTTGGTCACAACCTCCATACCTGCTGGAGTCTAACCTGAGTGTGGGCTTCTCTGTCTCAGGACGGAAACTCACTCCTGAGGGCTCTTCCGAGCACCTCAGTGACTGTGGCCTGGTCTAGGAAGGTGGTGAACAGCGTGCCTCAGAGGGCCCGGGGGACATCACTGCACAAACCTCTCTAGGACACTCCTAGCCTCTGGTCCTCAGGTCCCTGGGAAGGCATTGGCCTGTGAGGACGGACTATGGAAATGCGATCGCGGGTCTTGGGATGAGTGATTTTGGGGCCTGAAAATGACGTGCGCTGGAAGTTTTGACTCAGTGTGCGCGGGCTAGATAGCTCTGCCCCGGGGTGCTCGGTGGTTTTCTCGAGCTAACTCCACCTCTGCTCTGTTCCAGGGAGTCGGTACCAAATGAGGAGGAAAGGACGATGTCATCGAGGCGCTGCAGCGAGGCACCCTTCCTCCCCATGCAGTACTAAGCACTCCCCGACGAGAGAAACCCTGACCTACGCTCAAGCGCAGAGGATGGTGGAGATCGAGATCGAGGGGCGCCTGCACAGGATCAGTATCTTTGATCCCCTGGAGATCATATTAGAAGATGACCTCACTGCTCAGGAAATGAGTGAATGCAACAGCAATAAAGAAAATAGTGAGAGGCCCCCTGTGTGCTTAAGAACTAAGCGCCACAAAAACAACCGAGTCAAAAAGAAGAACGAAGCCCTTCCCAGCACACATGGCGCCCCGGCCTCTGCCAGCACACTTCCGGAGCCCAAGGTGCGGATTGTGGAGTACAGCCCCCCGTCCGCCCCCAGGAGGCCCCCCATGTACTACAAGTTTGTGGAGAAGTCAGCCGAGGAGCTGGACAACGAGGTGGAGTATGACATGGACGAGGAGGACTATGCGTGGCTGGAGATCGTCAACGAGAAGCGCAAGGGCGACTGCGTGGCTGCCGTGTCGCAGAGCGTGTTTGAGTTCCTGATGGACCGCTTCGAGAAGGAGTCCTACTGCGAGAACCAGAAGCAGGGGGAGCAGCAGTCCCTGATCGACGAGGACGCCGTGTGCTGCATCTGCATGGACGGCGAGTGCCAGAACAGCAACGTGATCCTCTTCTGTGACATGTGCAACCTGGCCGTGCACCAGGAGTGCTACGGGGTCCCCTACATCCCTGAGGGTCAGTGGCTGTGCCGGCACTGCCTGCAGTCACGGGCCCGGCCCGCAGACTGTGTGCTGTGTCCCAACAAGGGAGGTGCCTTCAAAAAGACGGACGACGACCGCTGGGGCCACGTGGTGTGCGCCCTGTGGATCCCCGAGGTTGGCTTTGCCAACACCGTGTTCATCGAGCCCATCGACGGCGTGCGGAACATTCCTCCCGCCCGGTGGAAGCTGACGTGCTACCTCTGCAAACAGAAGGGCGTGGGCGCCTGCATCCAGTGCCACAAGGCCAACTGCTATACAGCCTTCCACGTGACGTGTGCCCAGAAGGCCGGCCTCTACATGAAAATGGAGCCCGTGAAAGAGCTGACTGGGGGCACCACCACCTTCTCTGTCAGAAAGACCGCTTACTGTGACGTACACACGCCCCCTGGCTGTATCCGGCGGCCCCTGAACATTTATGGGGACGTCGAAATGAAAAATGGTGTGTGTCGAAAAGACAGCTCAGTCAAAACAGTCAGGTCCACATCCAAGGTCAGGAAGAAAGCAAAAAAGGCAAAGAAAACCCTGAGTGAGCCCTGTGCGGCCCTGCCACCCGTGTGTGCTCCGTACATCCCCCCCCAGAGGTAAGCACGTGAAGGGGGGTCAAGATGAGCCTAGGGAGGGGTCCACTGGGCCGTGTTAGCGCATCCTCGTGGTCCTCTAAAATGCGGCCTTTTCATTCACCACTTTGTGGATGGAGCATGGGGGTTGCAGAAGACTTGAGTGTTAGACCTGGGAGGATATATGGTCTTCATGCGTGCACTGGCCCGGGGGTAAGCCAGACACTGCCAAGGTGACCAGGGCTACACTGCCTGCATTGACTGGTCTGGGGCCCTGTAGGGCCCAGGTGTAGTCACCTTTGACAATAAAATGCTCTTCCTCACCTTTCCCACCAAAGTTTGGGAACCTTGTAGGATTTTTAAAGTAATTTGTTGAAAAGTGAAGTAGCGTGGCTGAGAAAGGAGACACTAGGGTAGAGATCAGAGTGGGGCTGACGTGCGCTATGGGGAGGGAGGGCGGCCACTTCTTGTGTGACAGTCTCTCTAGTTTTCCTGACCGTTTTTTTTTTTTTTTTTTTTTTTTTTTTAATATATTTTATTGATTTTGTACAGAGAGAAAGGGAGAGAGATACAGAGTTAGAAACATCGATGAGAGAGAGTCATCGATCAGCTGCCTCTTGCACACCCCCTACTGGAGATGTGCCCACAACCAAGGTACATGCCCTTGACCAGAATCGAACCCGGGACTCTTCAGTCCCCAAGCCGACGCTCTATCCATTGAGCCAAACTGGTCCCGGCCTGACGGTTTGTTTTGTGATGCGAACATCGCCTGGTCAGTGTGAGGCTCTCTGACCTAGGTGGTCCACAGCGGTGGGGTCCGGTTCTCCTGACGCCTCTTGTGGGCAGGCCCTGCCTCGCGCTTGCCCTGTGCTGCTCTGTACCCGAACTTGTTCCCACCTTTTTGCCTGCTCCTCTTGTTGCAGACTTGTTCTGTTTATTCCGTTACCTTTCAGATGCTCTTGTTCAGAACACAAGGTAAGTGACTTGAGAGCCAGCAAGTGCCCTGTGAGTCCGGGAGAGCAGACGTCCCCACTCCAGCACTTCCTTGAGCTTTGAGGAAGTGGCACACTTTCTTTGTAATAGGGCATGGGGCTGGCTTTCAAGCCTTTGGTTAAGGAAGAGAAAAGCATTGAGCTGGTAAAGTGAAGATGCAAATGGAGAACTGCGTGGAGAACAGCTGATATGATACCTATTGTTACCCTGATCATCTTGATTGAAAGTCACATATAAAGTTGTATTTATCTTACACTTGAATAACAGGCTACCAGGGTATTTTTATTATTATGTAAAAATTACCTTCAATATGTTGAACGTTATCTTTTTATTTTGTTTTCATATATGTCTGTGGTGTAAAATAATTCAACGTGTGATTAAAATATATAGGTTTGGCCGAAGCCAGTTTGGTTCAGTGGATAGAGCGGCGGTCTTTGGACTGAAGGGTCTTCAGGTTCGATTCCGGTTAAGGTCATAGACATTGGTTGTGGGCACATCCCTGGTGGGGGGGTGTGCAGGAGGCAGCTGGTTGATGATTCTCTCTCATCGATGTTTCTAACTATCTCTCTACCTTCCTCTCTGTGAAAAATCAATAAAATATATTTAAAAAAACATATATATATATATATATATATATAGTTTTTTTTTGTTTTTTTTTTTTTGTTAAAATACAGGCAATCCTTGGGCTCCTCAACGTACATTGTTTCATGGTTATGTTGCCATTTCCCATTTATTTATAAAAAGAAAAGTGCGTCATTTTGATGTATATACATATGAGCTTTATGTTTTTATTTTTTATTTTTTTAATATATATTTTATTGATTTTTTTTTTTACAGAGAGGAAGGGAGAGGGATAGAGAGTTAGAAACATCGATGAGAGAGAATTATTGATCAGCTGCCTCTTGCACACCCCCTACTGGGAATGTGCCTGCAACCAAGGTACATGCCCTTGACCGGAATCAACCCAGGACCCTTCAGTCCATAGGCTGACGCTCTATCCACTGAGCCAAACCGGTTTCGGCTATGTTTTTTTTATTATTTATTTACTGCAAGTAAAGGTCAAGAGTTGTTGGCTTTTAATTTATTAATTTTTTTACTGTTTCACTTCATTACTGCTGTGTCTGCTTCATGTGAGTGACGCAGGTGCTTATGTAGGTGGATTCCGACTTATGGCGAAAATCGCATTACTTCGTGCCGTAGGAATGGGTCTCCGATGTAACCCAAGGATCTACTGTATATAGTTTGGTTTTAATGTGTCACACTGTCTAGCTAGGGACCTCCATTTAAAATACTGGCTTTGTTCTTTGTATTAAGAATGAGAAAAGTGGCTTTTTCCCCCGAAATGAAATCTTTTTTTCTTTCATTATTTTATTAAGGTGTTGAAATGAAATCTTTTTTCTCTTACAAAGTAGTATATACTCATTACAGAAACAGTAAATTCAGACAAAGTGAGAAAAAAGAGCTCATAATCTCATCCAGAGAAAAACATTGTTAAAACCAAGGTATCTCTTGCAGATCAGTCATCCTGACTTTTATTTTATTTTATTAGAGGCCCCATGCACGAAATTTGTACACTGGAGGTGAAGGGGGCTGTCCCTCAGCCCATTTTGTGCCCCCTCACAGTCTGGGACCCCTGGGGGATGTCTGCCTGCTGGTTTCTGACTACTTTTAAGATGTTTTCTGCCTTTTTTTTTTGGTATCTTTTTTTAATTTATTTTTTTCCCTTTAACGCACCCAGGTATTAATTTTCCTTCTCCTCACAGTCCCGTCTGCCTGCTTGCCGCTCCTTACCACTCAACTTGCTGCTCCTTAGCTTTGCTGCCAACCGGGAGCCTGGTTTCTGGCTGAGTCACACAACTACTGTGTGAGTGCACTGACCACCACGGGGAGCTCCTGCATTGAGCATCTGCCTCTGGTGGTCAGTGTGCATCATAGTGACCGGTCGTTCTGGTCGTTCGGCTTTTATTATATAGATGATGATGATTTTTATTATATAGATGATGATGATTTTTAAATCCTCATCCAAGCAGTAAAGGTATTTTTCCCATTGATTTCTAGAGAGAGTAGACGGAGGGCGGAAGGGGAGAAAGAGAGGAGAGAGACACTGATATAACACACAGATTGGTTGTGGGGATCAGACCTGTAACCCAGGTATATGCCTTTGACCAGGAATTGAACCCAAGACTCTAACCATTGAACGGTGCTGGCTAGGACTTATTTTATTATTTTTAAAATTTTTATTTTTATATTTTATTGATTTCAGAGATGAGAGAGGAAAAGAGAGAAACATCAATGATGAGAGAGAATCATGGACCAGCTGCTTCCTGCACACCCCTCACTGGGGATGGAGCCCACAACCTGGGCATGTACCCTGACTGGGAGTTGAACCTGTCATCTCCTGGTTCATAGGTCAATCAATGCTCAACCATTGAGCCACGCCAGCCAGGCTATTTTTTGTTAATCATTTTTAAAAAATATATTTTATTGCCAAAGCTGGTTTGACTCAGTGGTAGAGCGTCCGTCTGCGGACTGAAAGGTCCCAGGTTCGATTCCGGTCAAGGGCATGTACATTGGTTGTGGGCACATCCCCTGCAGGGGGTGTGCAGGAGGCAGCTGGTCGATGTTTCTCTCTCATCGACGTTTCTAGCTCTCTGTCTCTCTCCCTTCCTCTATATTTTATTGATTTTCCACAGAGAGGAAATGTACATGGGCAATGTACATGCCCTTGACCGGAATCGAACCTGGGACCTTTCAGTCCGCAGACCGACGCTCTATCCACTGAGCCAAACCGGTTTCGGCTATTTTTTGTTAATCTTCATCTGAAGATATTTTTCCATTGATTTTCTTTTTTTTAAAGATTTGATTTTTAAAAAAATCTTTATTTTCCATTGATTTTTAGAAAGAGTGGGAGGAAGAGAGAGGGATAGAGAAAGAAACTGATGTATGAGAGGTGCATTGATTGGTTACAGTGTTCCAATCACTTAGCAACAAAAGTCAGGGCCGTCAGCCTAACGTGGATTTCTACCTGAGTCAAAAAGTGTAGGATTTGTATCAAGAGCTACTGTTTAAGTGCCCGCCCGAAAAATTTCAGCTTTACAGAAATTGAAGTAAACAAAACAGAAAACACGACCTAACAAATTGAACAGTTGCAAGTATGAAGTGCTCCCTGCCTTGTGTGCAGCCCCCCGCGAGGAACTGCTCCAGGAAGTGTGCCCGGCAGTGCTGGGGCTGCAGAAGGAAGCGTTCCCGGGTGGGAAATGCATGCCCAGGCCTGAATGAGGAGAAACTTGTGCTTTGAGCCTCAGTATCTCAAAGCAGGGGATGCAGCTAAGCCATGTCCTGAAGGTGTAGTCGGCTCACGCTGCGTTTTTTTGTTTTTCTAATTGAGGGGTAAACTTGATTATAGTTTGGAGTAGAGAGAAAGGACGGACCTGGACAAGTGTTTGTGCCACAGGCTTTGCTGTCTGGCAGTTAATTTAATTATATTTTATAAAAGTTCCGACATACCATGTCCTGGGGACACGAGATGCTGGAAGCAGTGGAAGCCTTCTCTGGATGCCCCACAGCAACAGGGCCGTGTGTGCTCCTGTGGATGCTCGCGGGGGGCAGTCGTGCAGCCCTGTGGCCGAGGGAGGCAGCGCCCCAGGG
Organism: Pipistrellus nathusii; assembly: GCA_963693515.1. NCBI lineage: Eukaryota > Metazoa > Chordata > Mammalia > Chiroptera > Vespertilionidae > Pipistrellus > Pipistrellus nathusii. The sequence continues at coordinate 189,892,814 of OY882860.1, read as the reverse complement.
TCCCCAGTGGCCTGTGTGGTGGCTACTCTGGGAAGGCATTAAATCCAAACTGAAAAGTGCTGGTCACGTGCACATGCAGGTGTTTCCGAACTGGTCGTGTCCTGGTCGCTGAGCAGTGTGCGGGCGAGAAGCCCTCGTGTGGGTGTTGGCCTGAGTGCTGTCGTAAATGGTCTCTCCCTCTTATGACTTCATCACTTTCCTTGGTTTTATTAAATTTCTTATTTACTGATTGATCTTTAGAAAGAGGGGGAGAGAGAAACACTGGGGATTGAACCCGCAACCTTGGCATTTTGGGATGATGCTCTAACCAACTGAGCTACTCAGCCAGGGCCCCTTTCCTTGGTTTTAATTCAGGGGAACTGGGTGTCGTCTCCTTGCGAGTCTGTCTTGGCCCAGTGTGAAAGGGCGTCCTCCAGTGAAGAGGGATGTGGGCCATCTGGTGAGCAGATTTGTTTTCATAGAAGAGCCAAAGTGAGTGAAAACAAAGAGTGCAGGGAGACAAATCCGGGCGCGGAAGCCTGTGTGTCATCTGGTGTCAGTGCGCTTGGTGTGTATTTGACTCCCGAGAGCTTCCTGTCTTGAACTAAAATTAGTGCTTCTGAGTGCAGAGCCGTGGGCAGAGTGTTCCATGCTCATCAACCTTTCAGATGCCTCTGCCCGAACTACCCTCCGGCACCTACCTGCTCCTGGGGCTTCTGCCTGGTGGTCTCTCTCAGGACCTACCTTGTTGTCCCTCACATTCAGCATGTCTGCTGCGCTTACCGAGCCCCTGGGCCCGGTCCCTGCCCCAGACATTCCTCTGCACACACAGCAGGCTCCGTCACAGGAGAGCTCCTCACTGTATTCACTTCCTTTTGGCCGAGATGGGGTGACAGTTTATTTGAATCTTAATACTGGCAGCAGGTAATTGCCACACAGTCTCACCCCAACTCTAGCCTCGGTGTTGCCTGGGCAGTCAGCAGTGGGACAAGCGGACAGAAGGAGCACCTCCATGGGCACACACAGCCTGGAATTACTGGGTTAGGGGTGTCATTATTTCAGTTCTTACTTTGAAACCTTTAAGTTTATAAATTATTGCAGGAGTAAGGGGAACACCCTAATCCTCTACTCAGGCACCTCTTGCTAACGTCGTGTCCCATGCGTCCTGCACAGGTAGCAAGCACACATGGAATCGCCTCTGAGGCGATTCCATGGGTCCCGACTCCTAGGACAGTGGGCACCATGAGGGGCTCTGCGCTGTCTCTGGGCCTCGAAGCAGAAGGACCAAGATGCTCCTGTGCCTTCAGCCGGAACCTTCCTGGGCAGCCTCCTTTGGTCTGGACGTTTCCACAGCTGCCCAGTGTCTTCTGAGATGCGCTGTTTTCTTTTTTGGTTAATCCTCACTGGAGAATATTTTTTTCCATTTTTTTGGAGAGAGAGGGAGGGAGAGGGGGAGAGAGAAACATGGATGTGAGAGAGCCTCATGGGTTGGCTGCTTCCCGCATATGCCCCAACTGGGATTGGATCTGAAACCCAGATACAACATGCCCTTGACTGGGAATTGAACCCGAGACCCTCTGGTACGAGGTCCGGCGCTCTAGTGGCCACGAAGCACACTGGTCAGGGCCGAGGTGTTCTGTTTTGAAAGAAGACAGCCCTTCCCCTTCAGTAGAGCAGCCTCGCCTTGGTTTTGGTGTCATGCATTTCCCCATCTGGATGCAGTGACGTCCCCTACTCCAGTGACTAAGGGGTCCCCAGCCTCTCGGACGCTTTCTGCTTTTGTTTCCTCTGGCCTCCGCCACGAGGCTGGGAGGCCTGTGGAGGCCACGTGGCCCCTGCTCCTCTTTCCAACCCAGAAGTGGTGTTTCTTCTTGCCTGGGTCGTCCTCTCTGAGGGGGCTGGGAACGAGTGTCCACTCAGTCCTCCCTCGAAGCCCTCCCTTTTTCCGATGTGGGCCAGGAGGTGCTGGTTTTCAGATTTCCACCCCAGCGGGGCCACGGAGGGGGCTCACAGGGGTGCTGGGCAGGTCAGGGCTGCTTCACAGAGGTGAGCATCTGGTGGCATCCCTGACAACACGGGGCTCTGCTCACTTCCTGATCTCAGGAACTTCAGTTCTTGTTAGTGAGCCAGGGGAGACCCACTTGGGTGGGTCTGGGTAATGGCGAGGCTCGGACGGAGGCGAGGACATGTGCACCCCAGGGACCTCGGCTCTGACCGTCCTCTGCACCTGGAGCTCCGAGGTTTCCCTCACGGTGTCAGCCGGATGCCAGCCTTCTTCCTGAGAGAGCTTCCGGACAGAACCCATCAGGTCGTTGTGAAAAGCGGTGCTGCACCTTCCCCAGTCTTTAGTCGAAGGCCAGTGTTGCACCCCAAACAGTGGGAAGGTGTGATTTCTCGGCTATTGAGGGTGGCTACGTGTTAAAAGGCACATCACTGCTGATAGTGTGTCCTGGGGAACTGGCAGTGGGCTGGGCATCCGCTCAGACTGACTGCCCACTGCTGTCCCCTCGCGCCTGCACTCTTGCTGGACTGAGTGTTGAGGTTGCTTCCTAGTCAGGTGGCGTGTTCATGGTTGGTACAGCTGCTCCCCGGAGCTGCTCTGTGTCCTTCTGGGAGTACAATGCGGGTGCCTGCAGGGCCGCCTCACGCTCAGCCCTCCTGCTCCTTCGTGACTGCTAGGGAGATGGCTGATCAGTGCAGGTGCTGGGTAAGCACGTGAGGACAGCTCTGCGTGTATTCCTGTCAGAGCCCGGTGCTCATGCCCGGGGCTGATAGCTCAGAAGTCCTGGCCCTGGAGGAGTCAGTGGCTTGTTTCATGGGACAGAATCCTTATTTATAAGCAGGGAGCCAAACAGCATTTCTTTGGACCTTGAGATTGTTAAAAAGTACTTTTATCCACATTGCTTCATTTGGCTGTGGAGATAATGGAGTGTGTATGTGTGCTGGGATGTCAGTCTGCGTGGGTAGAGATCCAAGGAGCTGTGTGTACTAAGATTTACTGGTATGCACTCACATGCTGTGTAAACTCAGTCAAAAATGGCAAAATCGAAACTCCACCCAAAAAGGTACCTGTGAGGTGTCCAGGACCAGCCCAGCCCCAGCCCCAGGCACTGGGGCTGCAGGCAGAGCCTGGGTTCCCAGCTCACCTCACCTCCTGCTGAAGCCCTGTGACTGTGGCCCCGACACACTAGCACTTGGGTTCCGGATCTGCCTGTACCAGGTGTACCGGTTAATAATGTGGATTTGTTTCAATAGATGGAGTTACACATGATATATATGCAATTTGATATGTGTGCTACTTTGTTGTATTGACAGCAAGCTTCAAAGCTTCCTATGACAAATATTCTGAAGGTGTTAACATCATAGATATTTTTACTCTTAAAAATACTGAATTTGGTGCCAAAAAAGAGCATTTTTGGGAAGTTTTAATTCATTATTTTGAAGAAGAGTGCTGCTGAAAGTTATTGAATACTTGGGGAAGTTTAAAAGTTTGAAGACCAACAATTACAAGCATTATTGGATGAAGATGCATGTCAAACTCAAAAACAACTTGCAGAAAGATTAAACGTTGCTCAGCAAACAGTTTTCCAATCATTTACAAGCAATGGGAAGGATTTTAAAGCAAGGAAATTGGGTGACGTATCAATTGAATGAAAAGCAAATGTAAAACTGAAAAGTCATCAGTAAAGTGTTGCTTCAATGGCACAAAAGAAAGTATTTTTTGCATCAAATTCTGACTAGCGATGAAAGTGGATTTAATTTGAGAATCTCACATGCACAAAATCATGGGTTAATCTGGGTCAACCGTCAACATCTACTGAAAGGCCAAATCGCTTTGGAAAGAAGATAATGCTCTGCGTTTGGTGGGATCAGGAAGGTGTATGATGAGCTTCTAAAACCAGGTGAAACCGTTAATACTGATTGCTGTTGACAACAAATAATCAGTTTGAACCACGCTTTGATTGTGAAATGACCAGAATGGGCCAGAAGACATGGCAAAATAATTTTGCTTCATGATGATGCATCATCACACACTAATTTGTTTTTGTTTTTGTTCAGTGATCTCTGTCCGAGCACATTCAGTTCACTGGATGCAAACCCTTATTTATTTATTTATTTATTTATTTATTTATTTATTTATTAAAATATATTTTTATTGATTTTTTAGAAGAGAGGAAGGGAGAGGGATAGAGAGCTAGAAACGTCGATGAGAGAGAAACACCACCAGCTGCCTCTTGCACACTCCCTACTGGGGATGTGCCCGCATCCAATGTACATGCCCTTGACCAGAATCGAACCTGGGACCTTTCAGTCCGCAGACCGACGCTCTACCACTGAGCCAAACCGATTTCGGCCCCATCACACACTTCAAAACCAGTTAAAGACACGTTGAAAGATCTTGCCTGGGAAGTATGAACCCACCTGCCGTATTCACCCCACCTCGCTTCTTCAGATGACCACGTGTTCCACTCGGTGGCACACGCACTGTCTGAGCAGCACCACAAAACGTACGAAGAAGTGGAAAATGGGGGCTCTGAATGGTTTGTCTCAAAACGAAAGTTCTATTGGGACGGTACCCACAAATTACCTGAAAGATGGGGAAATGTGTAGCTAGTGATGGACATTACTTTGAATAAAGAAGCACTTTTGATGTTTCTCTTGAAGTTACTGTGTTTTCTTTGATTATAAAATCCGCATTAATAACGGGTTAATAGTCTGCATTATGAACGGTGCACCTAAGAGAGGCAGAGTCTCCTGCCACCTTCGTGGGGTTTGATGTGACGGCCTCTGCAAAGCCCCGGGCCAGGCCGCTCCAAGGGATGGGAGCCACGTCCTGCCACAGCAGCTGGTCTTGGGTCTCCCTGGGCGATGCTTGCCCTTCAGAACTGGCGGGGGCCAGCCAAGGCAGCCTTTGGGCATCTGGGAAATGCTCTGAGCCATGTGTTTAAGGCAGGCCAGCATGGTCTGGACGCGGTCGAGCTGGGGGTGTTCTCTGGTTATTTTGGAAGACTTGTGGTTTGCATTCTTGAAAAAGTTTGCTCTTAAAAGTCTCTGATTGCTGTCCTGACATTTTGATTGTGATGCACCAAGAGGAATGCCTTGTTGCCTTTTGTGGTTTCTGTTCTAGTGTAGATTGAACTTATCTCTCAGTGTCCTTGTGAGGCAAATTGATGAGTTGCTCTTTGTTTCAACAGGAGAGTGATAGCTGGGGAAAGGGGGTTTTCTGGGAAGCTGAAGGGTTGCTGAAGGCTCACCCCTCCGCCCCCTTCTCCCCCGTTTTACCAGCCCTTGCCCTCTATGGGGTGGGGCTCAGGAGACTGGGCGATGCCAGTGTCATCTACCAGCAGCAGCTCCTCTGCTCCTTTGTCTCCAGCCCTGCTCCGGCCGCTGCCACTCCCTCGAGTGTCTGTCCAGCTCTTCTTTCCTGTGAGGTGACTGAGAACTGCTGATGCCCCGCATTTGCCCACCCCCCATGAGAGCCAGTGGGTCTTGAGGGACCCATGCCTGTTGTGCCAGCCGGCAGAGTTCCCAAGATGTGCCCGCAGCTGAGTGCGTGGGACAGTGTCCCGTGGAGGAATTAAGAACATTCAGAGCTTTGTCTTCTTTTCTGGTGTTTAATCTGATAGACAGGAGTGACGTAATAGTGCATGGAACGGGCAGCAGGAGGCGGTGGCCTTGGTTTCAGCAGAACCAGAGACATCAGAGGTAGCATTTATGTGCCACGGATGAGGGAGAGACACACGTGAACACGTGTGGCTTCCTAAAAGGAACACTGTCATTTCCAGACTCCATGATGAAAGCATGCTAACGTACTGCTTTAAAGCTAAAGTCTGGAGGTTTTTGTTTTTTAGGTTAAACAGGATTGCGAATCAGGTGGCCATTCAGCGGAAGAAGCAGTTTGTCGAGCGAGCGCACAGCTACTGGCTGCTGAAGAGGCTGTCCCGCAACGGCGCGCCCCTGCTGCGGAGGCTGCAGTCCAGCCTGCAGTCCCAGAGAAGCACGCAGCAGGTGCGTCTCCCGGCTCCAGGCTCCAGGCCTCTCGCTGGCGGGTCCCGTGTGGGCTGCCCTGGGAGCCTATCAAGACTCACACGTCCCGGCCTGCGAGGCTGAGGGTTGTCCATCAGTGTCCCCGGATGTTCCTGCACATGGCTTCTGCTTCCTCCCCTCACTCTGCACACGTGTGGAATGCCTGGGGAACGGGAAGCGTGACTGCTGATCACGTGGGGTGGGGTCCGGGGGAGGGAGCAGCTGCAGGTGAGGCCTGGGCCCCATGGCGGGGGGCGGGGGAGGGGGGTCTGAGCTGGAAACATGTGAGAGGGACTTACCAAGGGCACTTGTCTGCAGCTGGTTTAGCGCTGAACGCCGAGGGAGGGCAGGAGGCCAGAGCTGAGCTTAGGGAGAGGAGCAGGAGTTTGCTGCTGACTGTTGACTGTTAGAGAGTAGAAGGGATAGACACGCGCGCGCACGCACACACACACACACACACACACACTGAGCAATTGTGTCCACATGCACCCTGACTGGGGCAGGGATTGAATCTATAACACAGGTGCCTGCTCTTGACTAGGAATCAAATCCGAGACTGGTGCTCAGGCCAACCCTCTACCACTGAGCCACCCGGTCCAGGGCGTTTTTTGCTTTTTTTTTTTTTTTTAAACACATTTTTATTGATTTTAGGGGAAAGAGAGATAGCAGCATCAATGATGAGACAGAACCATTGACCGGCTGCCCTCTCCATGCCCTGCATTGGGGATTGAACCCCCAACCCGGGCACTTGGCCCAGCCAGGTTACTGTTTCATCCCCTTTCCTCTCATCTCTGTGCTGTCCCGTCTTCTCAGCCACAGAGCGTCCGGGGCTGAGCTGTCCCTCCACGTTGTGTGGCCTGGACAGTGACCTCCTCCTTAGGGAGCCCCTCCTCCACGCCCCTGAATTCTGTGGTGATGGCGGTGATTTAAGTACGAACACGATTAAATGCCCAGTTTTTAAAGTTTAGATTCTAATGTCTTTTTTATACATTTTGAAAGCTTAAGATTCTGGGCTTCTGAGGGGTCTGTGCATGGGCCCTGCTCTCCTGAGGGAGTCTCTCCCCTCTTCTCTCGGAGTGGGTGTCCAGGGCCATCCGAGCTGCAGCCCAGGAGTATGGGCCCATGTGGACTCGGCGAAGGCAGGCCTTGGCAGAAGGCATTGCCTGCGGGTGCCAGGACAACCAGGATTGCTGGGCGGGTGCTGGCCCAGGGTCCGGCACATGGACAGCGGCTTCCTAACCCAGGGTCTTGGCTGCCTGGGCGCACGCATAGCTCCGGCTGGGCTCTGTGGGCGTCCTGGTGGGCGGCTGGCCTGCCAAGGTTTCAGCTGCCTGCTCCTGGCCGTGGGCTGGCTGGATGCGTTGAACGCATGCCTGTTTCTCCGTGTGCCTGCTATGGGCCTAGGGGCCGGGCGCCTACGTGTCCTGCACTCAGAGAGCCTGGACCCTGGAGTCCCCCTCAGCCTTGGGTCTGACCTGGGATCTGGTCTTTGTTGGTGATGCCTACTTAGCTGACAGGCTATCCACTTTGGGAATGGAGTTTGTCATCTCATCAGGGCTGTGCCAGGGCTGTCGGCCATGGGAGCACTGGCCAGAGCCAGCATGTCGTTGGCCTGTGCTGACCGAAAGGTGTAGCAGGAGGTTGGGACCAGAGCCTGCACGGCCTCCAGGTGTGGGAGGGCCCTGGCCTTTGCAGGTGGATGGCAATGCAGTGAGGTGCTGTGGGGGTTGGACCCGGAGGTGGGGTGACGCCAGGAAATGGGGAGGAGAGGATGCAGACCTGGGTTCTCATCAGGTATGGAGCCGGGTGAATGAGGGGCCCCACATGTGGGCCTGCCAGAAGACGCTGGTTTCCGAGGAGCGAGGGGTGTCCCAGCAGTTTCTTGCTGTCTGTGGTTGGACAGAGGTCGGGCCTCAGCAGACAGGACAGCTTTGCATGTGGGCCCTGGGGCGGTGTGAACAGTCTGCAGGAGGAGGTAGGCCCAGGAGGAGCTGGGGGCGGGCCGCTGCTGTGAGAGCAGATGGTGAGCGTGTGTGAGGACCAGGCCCTGGGCACCCGGGGGGGGGACCAGCCAGGAAGTGTGAGGAAGCGCGTGGAGCCCAGGGAGGAGGGGAGCTAGAACGGGTTGGCGTGCCGGGCCCCGCCGGGGCTGGGACACGGAGCACCTTCCGTGTGGTTCTTGCCGGGGGACTGGCCTGCTGGGCTGTCAGGCTCCGCCATGTCGGACGGGTCAGCTTGTTGGAGGTGTGTTGGGTGGGCCTCGTGTGTCCCGGCACCGCCTCTGTTTCTCTGACTTTGCAGTACGATCTTTTCAGTGTTGAAATGTAGAATGGACACGGGCAAATGGCGTGCCCAGAGCACAGGCCCACCTGGCCGGCCTGGGCGCTTTCTGTGTGTCTGGCTTTCCCCGGCTGCTGCCTTATTCTGAGAGTCCAGGCGGTGGGACCCCGGCCTCGTCCTGAGGTCAAGGCGAGTGGCTGCTCTCGGCACAGCCCTTCAGTGTGTTGGGTTTTGTGAGGCCCCTTGCCCTCCCCTTGCTGGGACCCTGGTGTGCCTGCATGGTGGCGTCTGCACCCCCTTACTCCTGCTCTGCTGTGGGCGCTGTGGGGCCGACTTCAGCCTCTGGATTCCTTTTCACAGAGAGAGAACGACGAGGAGATCCAGGCCGCCAAGGAGAAGCTCAAGTACTGGCAGCGGCTTCGGCACGACCTGGAGCGCGCCCGCCTGCTGATCGAGCTCCTGCGCAAGCGGGAGAAGCTCAAGCGGGAGCAGGTGAGGCTCCACGGGCGGGGCTTCTGGCCCTGCAGTCCTTCCGGCCCCGCCCCCCCCCCCCCCCCCCCCCGCCCCCGTGCCTTAGTTCAGGCAGCTTCACGGCAGGGCGGCCCTGCCTCCTCAAAGGACCGGGGGTGGTGCAGGGAGTGTGGCCTCCCGTGTGGTGTGGGGGACACTGAGGCCAGTGAAGGGGGAGCCTGGCCGGCACCTGGTGGGTGTTCGGGGCGCCATCTGTGACCTTCCTTGCCCTGGGCTGCCGGGGTCAGGTTGGAAGGAGGAGTTGAATGGCTGTGGACCAAGTGTTGGCGCTGGGCGGCCCTGTGGCAGGAAGGCCCCTGTGCGTGGCCGCGCTGAGCGCCCTTGTCCTCCAGGTGAAGGTGGAGCAGATGGCGCTGGAGCTGCGGCTGACCCCCCTCACGGTGCTGTTGCGCTCCGTGCTGGACCAGCTGCAGGAGAAGGACCCGGCTCGCATATTCGCCCAGCCGGTGAGCCTGAAGGAGGTGGGTGTGCTGCCGCCCTGCCCGCCCGCCGCTCGTCTTCACTGCCCGCAGGACACCGCCACCGTGTTCCTGTCCTCCCTTCCTGCCGGCCGAGTCCTCAAGCTCACGGCCCATGTTTTGTTGTAAAGTCTTAGCGATGAGGTGGGGGCGTTCATGCTGAGACAGAGCCTCAGCAGGTGGGGGTCTGCCCAGCGGGTGCGTAGTTACTCTGGTTTCAGTGAAGGAGCTGAGCCAGCAGGGCCCCTGGGAAGGCGTGTACATGCCGTCTCTCAGTGCTGCTCGTGTTAGTAGTTGTTTGTGCTGTGTGCATTCAGGCGTGTTGTGTTGCATGTGTGCATGTTGTGTTGCATGTGTGCATGTTGTGTTGCATGTGTGCATGTTGTGTTGCATGTGTGCGCGTGAGACTCCGTGTGGGCGTGTGAATGCTCTGGAGTGGCAGCAGACGTTTCCTGGTGTAAGTGCTGTGCCCCTGCGGTCAGGTGCCCGACTACCTGGAGCACATCAAGCAGCCCATGGACTTCTCCACCATGAGGAAGCGGCTGGAGGCGCAGGGCTACAGCAGCCTCCCCGAGTTCGAGGAGGACTTCGACCTCATCGTGGACAACTGCATGCGGTACAACGCCAAGGACACCGTGTTCTACCGCGCCGCCGTGCGGCTGCGCGACCAGGGCGGCGTCGTGCTGCGCCAGGCCCGCCGCCAGGTGGACAGCATCGGGTTCGAGGCGGCCTCGGGGGTGCACCTGCCGGAGCGGCCGGCCGCAGCCCCGCGGCGGCCTTTCTCCTGGGAGGATGGTAAGCACCGCCGGGTCCAGGGTGCCCGGGGCCACCGGGGCCTGGTCGGCCCCCCTACCCGCCCAGCAGGACTGGGATGCGAGCCGCGCAGAGAAGGAAGGCAGGCGGTGTGTCTCAGCCGCATCCCGTCTTGTGGACTCGACACGCAGTCAGTGTAGAAACCACTGGGATGGTTGCCATTCGCCTTGTTCTCCCTTTGCCACTGAGGTGTTACAGCCCCTGTTCAGACAGCCACGTCCCCGTGCCCAGTGAGAGCCCACGCGGCGGTGCCATACGGGACAGCCCAGGCCCTCCTGACCCAGCCCGGGAGCGCCCAGGGCCCAGGGTGGGTCCTAGCTTCCAGGGTGCTGCCAGCTGTGTGGAAAGGGCCCAGAACAAGCACACACACTCCTCTCTCCCCCCTCCCCCCTTCCCCCCCTCCGGGTTTGCTTCTGTAGAAGGGGCCTCAGGGCTCTGGCCGCCTCCCTCTGTGTGAGGCACGTGCTCCTCAGACGTGCAGTCTGCGCTGCTTCTGTCCTCGGAGGCCCGGCTGCCCTCCCCCAGGCTCCGGCCACCACGCCTTGGCTGTCACCTGACTTCCTGGAGCAAGAAGGCGTTTTGGGGCTCCGTGTTGGCCTTTCAGAGAATGGCCGTGCAGGTTGCCATGGTGTTGCCTAAGGAAATTCCTACACGCAGTTTTTCTAGCCATAAAGTCAAGGGTGGGAAGTCCTACTGTTATCTCTTCGTTGGTATAAGGGTGGGGGTCCACGGCGAGCGGGTGCATCCAGGGTGTCCTGCCTCCCTCCTGTTAAGCCTCGTGGGCGTGTCCAGCTGCTTAGTCTGCCTGAGGCACCGAGGCCTTTTCCTTCAGGCCTCGGGTGAAGTGGTTTTGCTCATGTGAATGCTTCCCGAGGTCAGCTGTGAGTGACCATCGGGAGTCGAGCCAGGCTGCTACGTCTCAGGCGTCTTACGTGTTTCCTGTGCACTGTCTCCTTCACTTCATGGGAAAGACGGGGTCCACTGTGAGTCTCTAGCTGGGGGGGCTCCCGCTCACCAGGTGGCGCTAGAGGCTCTCTGCTTAGCGGCCTCACTTGTCTAAGGCAGTGGTCGGCAAACTGGCTCTCAAGCTTCGGTTTGCTGCTCTGTTGTCTAATGAGTTTGCCGACCACCGACCTAGATTCTCAATTCCAGTAATTACAGGCTGCTGTTCCTTGTGATTAAGTCCCTATCCCAGTGGTCATGAGCCGCAGTTTGCCCACCACTGGTCTAGGGTAACTTGTGCCTCACAGATTTTGGTATTTTGCTGAGATGAAGCTGCTAGGGGTTTTTGTAGACGTAAGCCTGGGGCTCAGAATTCCCTGAGACGGGCAACCAGAGCAATCCCTGGGTCTGGGCTCCTGAGCTCGAGGTCAGTTATGCATAAGCAGCCCCTCTCACCCTCCCCCCCAGCACTGGATGAGGAAGGGGGCACTGGACGAGGAAGGGACGAGGCCTGCCCAGCTGGCATCATTGTCACTTAGTTTCAGTCAAGGCGCTGAGTCAGCAGGGCTCAGAGCTGGCCTTCCTCATGCGAGGTTTGGTGGTCCTGTGTCTGCCCCTGTGTCTCCCACGTCCATGCACCCTGCGGTGGCAAAGCATGTCCCCTTGGCAGCCTGTCCGTCCCCTGTGGTTCACAGCGTGGCTGAGGGCTGTCCCATGGCCCAGGGTAACAGAGGGGCGGTGGAGGTGGAAGGGTGTTCTCTCGGTCACCGCGGGTGACGCTAATGGACGTGTGTTCTGTGACTCAGTGGACAGGTTACTGAACCCGGCCAACAGGGCCCACATGGGCCTGGAGGAGCAGCTGCGGGAGCTGCTGGACAAACTGGACCTCACGTGCTCCATGAAATCCAGCGGGTCGAGGAGCAAGCGGGCCAAGCTCCTGAAAAAGGAAATCGCGCTCGTTCGGAACAAGCTGAGCCAGCAGCCGAGCCAGCCCCCGCCCGCGGAGTCAGGTACTGGAGGCTTTGAAGAGGAAGGTGCTCCGCTGGGGCAGGAGCCAGGGGAGGAAGGTAAGCAGCGCTGCCTCCCGTCCGTCTTCCCCAGGCCCAGGGGCTCCGCCCCGCCCCCGGTCACTAGGCTGGTTCCGTGCAGTCCTGCCGGCGGTGCTCCAGCACCGAGAGGGCCCCGGTGCGAGGCAGAGTGAGGTTGTCCTTCCCAGCTGGGCCCAGAGAGCACGGCTTAGGTCCCCGCAGCACCGGGTGGTGGAGCGGAGGGAGCGTGCCCAGGCGGGCGCACTGCCGTCGTGTCCTGACTGTGAGGAGGGAGCCACTTACCGTGCATGGAGGAGCGGCTGTGACGGGCTGCTCTCAAGCGCCCTCCCGTCCGTGCTCCTCTGATGTTGGAGGTGGGACCGCAGTGTGGGCGTCAGTCACAAGGGGCCGGCAGGGGACCAGGGCTGCCCGAGGGCCCCCAGAGCCAGCCCTGCCTCAGCAGCATGAGCAGAGCGTGGAGCGGCGCCTCCCTTTGCTCCAACTGGGGTGCGTGGCGAGCACCCCGGGCAGCAGGCATGTTTCTGTGGACCGGAACACGGTGACACAGACACTACCCCAACTGGGCACGGGTGCGAGAGAGCAGTCAGGCAGCTGGTCCAGCAATCGCTCAGGGGACTTGAGGTGTGTCACAGCCCTCTTCTGGTTTCAGAGGAAGCGGTTCAGTCACACCAAATGGAACGTGGAGTGAGACCCTCCACCACCAGCAGCAGGGGGCTGGGACCTTTCCGAGCTTAAAAAACCAACACAAATTGTTCTGCAACTCCTTTAAAAAGCCTTGCTTGCTGTTGGCGATCTGCAGGGTCCTGGTCATGGCCATGCGTGTGTCTTGTGTGCACTGTGAACTGCGGCCCCAGGAAGCACTGGCTGTGACTGTGTAGTTCTCTGAGTTTCCCATGGTGCCCTGGGCCACAGCTCCCTTGTCCTCTAGCGGTTCCCGGAAGTGGTTCTGCTGCCTTCCTCCTCTGCTGCCTGGCTCTCAGGTGTGCGGTGGGTTGATTTAGGGTCCGTAGCCTAAGGTGCAGGTCCAGGTGCTCTCCTTGGGGATGTGAGTTGCAGTGGGTTCCAGAAGAGAGAGGAGTCTGTCCGTGCTCTCCCTGCTGGAGAGTCGGGCTCTGGTACACTTGATCAGGGGCTTCTGGCAGCCACTTGGGGTCCCATTGTCAGGCCTGGGCGCCCGTGGGGGATGAGTGCCCTGGGACATGGCAGGACTTGGGGATGGGGTCAGTGTAGGGCACCACTGTCCTCCCAGCCAGCCCCCTCCTTTCTGCCGTGGCGGTGGCACGGGCCACGGCATTCTGTCTCTTAGAAAGCCACCCTCGCGTAGAATTTGTCTTAAAAGAGGGAGGGAGCTTGTCCCCAGGTGGGCTCGCCATCACTGGAATAGATGCTCTGAGCACTTGCTCTTCCCGCAGTCGGTCTCGCCCTGCGGAGAGGTGTGGCTGCTTCTCTTCCTTCTTCTGGGTTGGAGCCCCTTAGTCAGGCCGGTCCCTTTGCTACTCCGGGTCGTTTTAAAGGAAGCACACAAACCGAGGTGTGAGGTGAAAGCCTGGAGCTGCCCGTAATGTGCCTGTGTTAAAAACAACCATGTACATGGAGAAAGCATGTCACTTTAAGCTGATGGAGAGGGAGATGGAGAGAAAGCAGCTTCCAGGGACCCAGCATAAAGAGCAGGGAGCACCAGAGGTTGAGGCGGCTGTGTGATTCCATGGATGTGCAGGAGACAGGCGACAGCTGTTAATGTAGAAACCGGAACTCAGGAGATTATGATCCACAAAACCCAAGAACCTTTCACAACCACCTTTTAAACACAAAGACTCAGAGCAACAACATTATTATTACGCCAAAATAGTAGTAATTCCTTAATACCAAGACTGTCTCAGTTGTGACTTGGCACTTACCAGATGTACCGGTTAATAATGCGGATTTGTTTCAATAAATGGGATTACACATATGTTGATATATACGCGTTTTGATATGTGTGCTCCTTGGTTGTATTGACAGCAACCTTCAAAACTTTCATGTCAAATATTCTGAAGGTGTTAACGTCATAGATATTTTTACGTTTAAAAATATTGAGTTTGGTGCCAAAAAAGAGCATTTGCGGGAAGTTTTAATTCATTATTTTGAAGAAAAGTGCTGCTGAAAGTTATTGTACTCTTTGGAAAGCTTATTGTGAATATGCTCCATCTCAAGATTAGTTTAAGTGCTTTAGAAGTGATGATTTCGATATAAAAGACAAAGAACGTCCAGGTCAACCGAAAAAGTTTGAAGACCAACACTTACAAGCATTATTGGATGAAGATGCGTGTCAAACTCAAAAATAACTTGCAGAAAGATTAAACATTGCTCAGCAAACAATTTCTGATCGTTTGCAAGCAATGGGAAAGATTTTAAAGGAAGGAAAATGGGTGCCACATCCACTGAAAGAAAGTTTTTTCCATTAAATTGTGACTGGTTATGAAAAGTGGATTTATTTTGAGAATCCCACATGCACAAAATCACGGGTTGATCCAGGTCAACCATCAACATCAACTGCAATGCCAAGTCGCTTCGGAAAGAAGACGATGTTTGCGTTTGGTGGGATCAGAAAGGTGTGGTGTATGATGAGCTTCTAAAACCAGGTGAAACCGTTAATACTGATCGCTACCGACAACCAATTTGAAACAAGCTTTGATAGTGAAATGACCAGAATGGGCCAGAAGACAAAAAAAAAAAAAAAAAAAAGTGATTTTGCTTCATGATGATGCACCATCAACACACTTCAAAACCAGTTAAAGACAGGTTGAAAGATCTTGCCTGGAAAGTATGAACCCACCTGCCATATTTAACAGACCTTGCTCCTTCAGATGACTACTTATTCTGATCGATGGCATGACGCACTGTCTGAGCAGCACTTCAAACCAATTACAAAATCCACGTTATTAACTGGTACACCTGGTAGGTGGTTTCCACTTGAAGAGCAGCGAAGTGATGGGTGGGCGTCAGGCCCATTGAGGTGGGGGCTGCACCCCCCTCCTCGGCCAGGAAGGGGTCCCCAGACCTTCCTCTGATTGAGGCCTGGAAGGGAGGAGTCGTCGGCAGGCCCATCCCTGATGCGCACGCTGCCCAGTTGGGGCTAGCGCTCCTATGCTGTGTGTGCTCAGCTCCTAGTCTATGCTGCCCAGGTCAGGGCCATTTTCTGAGAGGACTGAGGCTCGGAGAGCTGGAGCGGCTGTCACAGCACCATCCCTGGGAGTCCTGTGTGTAGCCAGGATTTGGCGAGGCCCGTGCTTTGCTTGCACATGAAGCGTGCAGTTGGTTGCTGGGCCGGATCTGTAGACGGCAGCTCTGGGAGAAGGGAGCGGTGTTGTCACCGAGTCTCTGATGGGGCTTTTGCTGTAGGTTGTGGGGTTGGAGGCCGTGCTTCGAGACCTGCTGCCATTCCAGCTGAGCCGTCCCTGACCGGAGGCTCCTGAGCTGCCTGTCAGTGTAGCTGGCAGCAGGCTCTGGCCGTGTTCTGCTATGTGTCCTCTGTAGGTGAGGGCGAGGGCAGGCGAGGCCCTGTCGCGTTTTACGACTTTTTAAAGGAGCTTTCTTATTGTGTGTTAGCACCCAGGGCCATTTCCACACGGTCCTGCAGGCACGCTCCTGGTGGTGGGGCAGGGACTGGCTGACGGCGGTGGAGCCTGGGGTCTTTGGCCCACTTGCCCGTTCGTGCCTTGGAAATCTTTCTGTGCGTTGCCCTGGTGGTGGGTGCCCCTGGGCTGCAGAACAGCGACAGTGGGTAAGGACAGTGGGTGAGCAGAGCGGCTGGGAGCAGGGGCCGGGAGGCCTGCCGGGTGAGGTCCCTGTGTCTGGTGCAGGTCTCCTGTGACGTGAGAGAAGCCGGTGGGCTGAGCGTGAGAGGAGCAGAGGTGTGGGCCGTGTGGTCTGGGGCCTTGTGTGTGGCAGGAACAAGGGTGCCTGGTGGGCTGCTGCCCTGCAGGACAGTGGGCCCTGGGCCGAGGTTAGCCTCTGAGTAGGGGGTGGGCTGGAGGTGGCCATGGGGGCCTGGCCGTGCAGTGAGAGCCCAGCAGGGAGGGGCAGCAGAGGGGCAGGCGGGGACCATACCAATCCGGCCAGGATGGAGGCGGCCTTTAGGCCTCTGGTCAGGACAGATGCTGATGTGGGGCTCGAGGGGCAGGCGGAGGGAGGAGAGGAGGCAGGGAGTCGGTGGAGGGTCTGGGGAAGGGAGGTCGGGCGCAGGGAGCGGCGTGCCTTCGCAGAAGGCTTTCAGCAGGAACTCATCGGCCCCTGTCCATCCACACTTTGTGTTTTGTGTTTTGTAAACTCTGTTTTCTTGCATTTGTTCATGACTCTAAGCCAAGGTAGGAAGAATCTCACCAGCCAACACGCCCGTGGCTCTCGATTCGGCATCTGCTGTGGGCGCCCGCTGTCCAGGGCGGGAGGGGTGGTGTGCCGGGCAGCTCCCGGTCGGGAGGCCTCTCCCTGCGAACTAAGAGCCATGAGGTGGGCACGCTACCAGCCTGGAGCCCCGAGGCTGGACTTCAGCAGCCCAGGCGCAGGCCCAGGGGCCTACACAGTGCGCAGCTTTTCAGCTTCCCGTTCTTAAAAGAAACTTGGGGTTAAAGTGTTAATTGACATTTTTCAGTGGCTTGGAGGACGTCCGGGGTCAATACAGGAAGAGTGTATCTAGATGTCAGGTGCCACTTGGGGTCATTTAAGAGCCCCTCGTGGCTACAGGTCACGGGTTCTCATCCAGGGCTGAGCTGGCTTTTAGCTTGTTCCGTTTGGAAACATTGAAGCTGGGTTAAAATAGTTACAGTAGTCTTCTTCCCAAAGGTGGTGTTTATTTAGAGTCAGATTTAAAGAGGAGTTACATGTAGCATTTTGGGGTGTGGCTGGCAGAGGAGTGAAGTATGTGCTGTGAACTGAGTGGGAGGCTCCTAACTGCCGTCAGTACTGCCTGCTTTGGCACCGACTAGGGCAGCCTGGGCAGCGGTGGGTGTGTGTGTGCTTCCGTGTGCCCAGCTCTGGGCGGGGCCGGGGCGGGCGGGGATGCCATAGGCCCTTAGCTGCGCGCGCTTTCTCTCCTCAAGGTAAGTGAGCCGCGGCCGCAGCTGCAGTGTGCACCCAGTGATCTGCTTAATGCTGGCCAGTGTGAAGTCATCTCCCAGCGGGACCCCACAGCCCTCACTGCCCGCAGGGAGTTGTGTGTGATGCTTTGTTTCCTTAATTGAATTAGTGTTTTGGTGGACTTCACATTTACAGTAAGTTTTATAATAGATATTATAATTACCAGCTTTCAAAAATCACTTTATTTATAATTTTTTCAGGAGATAAATCTCCCCCTAAACTTGAACCATCAGATGCATTACCTCTTCCTTCAAACTCGGAGACTAATTCAGAACCACCAACCCTCAAACCAGTAGAACTCAACCCAGAGCAGAGTAAACTATTCAAAAGAGTCACATTTGATAATGAATCACATAGCACTTGCACTCAGAGCGCCCTGGTAATCGGACACCCTGCAGAGCCCACCCTCGCCTGTAGTGGCGCTGCGCCGGCGGCGGCCTCCGCGGGGGCGGAGCCAGCAAGCGATGTAAACAGACGCCCTTCTGTTCTCTTCTGCAAATCGAACAGTGTAAGCCCCCCAAAGTCTGCCAAGAACACTGAGACCCCGCCAGCTTCTCCTCAGCTAGGGACCAAAACCTTTCTGTCTGTAGTCCTTCCGAGGTTGGAGACTCTTCTGCAGCCAAGAAAAAGGTCGCGAAGCACCTGCGGCGACTCTGAGGTGGAGGCGGGGTCCCCGGGAAAGCGCCTGGACACAGGTAAATGCTGCGGCCCTCGCCGCCCTTCTCTTCTCCGGGGTCAGAGGGCACAGCTGTGGGAGTATCTCAGTCCACTGGCCACAGTCCTCTTAATTTCCAGATGAGAAAACCGATGGCACATTTTCTCTTTGAAAATCCCTGACTTGTAGGTCTGAGGGTGCATTGCGGGGTGGCTGCTGGCCACGTGGGCCTGGGGGGCGGTCCTGTTCCTCCCTCAGAGTGTGCACCGCGAGAAAGCCGAGGGCTACTGGCATGCAGGGGCTAGAAGGAGCTCTCCTGCAGCTGAGTGTGTGTCACCGAAACGTCCTCTGTGGGCTCCACGACGGCCGTGCCTCTGGGGGGCGCTGTTCTGTGTGAACATGCTGATCCCGTGGGCTCTGTCTTGACCAATTTTTTTTAAAAAAATATATGTTTTATTGATTTTTGTATAGAGAGGAAGGGAGAGAGATAGAGAGCTAGAAACATCTATGAGAGGGAGTCATCAATCAGCTGCCTCTTGCACACCCCCTACTGGGAATATGCCCACAACCAAGGTACATGCCCTTGACCGGAATCGAACCCGGGTCCCTTCAGTCCCCAAGCCGACGCTCTATCCATTGAGCCAAACCAGTTTCGGCTGGTGGGCTCTGTCTTGGACCAGAGGCTGGTCTGTTTCCTACTGTCCACTGGTGCGTCCAGACAAGGAGAAATGCGCTGTCTCTTGGCCGTCCTGCTGTCAGGACGCCTTCTCGGCTCAGCCGGAGGAGCAGAGGCTGGGTGGGGCGAGCCATCTGCGTCCTGAGCCTCCCCACAGGGCCCCGTCATGTGGGGAGTCTGGGTTCCGCTGCGCTGCGCGTTTCCAAGTTAGTGCAGCTGGGTGTTCGTTCGGGACGCCGCCCGTGGGCGCCGTGGGAAGCGCCGTGGGAGGCGCCGAGGGAGGCGTGCCCTGCTCTGGTCTCAGGAGGGTCCGCACACCCGCCTCCCCTCCTGCCCGTCTGCGGAGCTCTGCTGGCTCCTCTCCGTGGCCTCTGGCTGGTTCTTCTCTCTCCTGAGGTTTCTGCCATGAGATTCCTGTGTGCACGTGGGGGAGTGGGGAGAGGACAGGAGAGGGACTCTATGCAGCGGGACAGGGAGACCTTTTCCATGGGATTCCTGTGTGCACGTGGGGGAGTGGGGAGAGGACACGAGAGAGGGACTCTGTGCAGCGGGACAGGGAGACCTTTTCCATGGGATTCCTGTGTGCACGTGGGGGAGTGGGGAGAGGACAGGAGAAAGGGACTCTGTGCAGGGACAGGGAGACCTTTTCCATGGATTTGCCCGGATCCATCAGAGGAACCCCACGCGGCCATAGCTCATCACTGGCTTTTCTTCACAAGGAGACGCGGGAGTCAGTCAGTCCTTGACCCAGAGCGGCAGGAAGGCCTGGAAACGGCCTTCATGGGCCCTCCACACGCTCTGGGGCCAGGCGCCGTGTCGCGAGCAGTGAGACGGGGAAGGGTCCTTTTTCTGAGGGTTGGTCTGCACGGGCTCACACTGTCCGGGGAGCTGGGGGCACATGCAGACACAGGCAGAGCAGGGGGAGCCGCACTCTCACGGGCCTGGACTTTCTAAACGGGAAGTGAGCTCTGGCTCCAGCCTCAAGTCACAGCTGGTGAGATCCTAGCACGAGCCCCCTGTCCCGTGAGGCCAGGCGCCGACCTCTCAGCTGTGTGGTCCCGGTGGCATCTCCTTCCCACCGGAGGCCCATCCTCCACCTCGGACAAAGCGTTCATTGGGTCACTTTATGGCGACCCCGTTTTATTGGGGTCTGGACCCTCGTCCCGTGTCCCCAAGATGTACCGCTCAGCTTGCTGCAGCTCAGCCCCTGCTGCCCCCGCACCTCCTCCAGCTCACGACCAGCCTCCCACCTCCACACGCTCCTCCACAGCCGCCTCCCCTCTCGGCCTCACAGGCTGGGAGAGAGTCGGGCCTGCCCTGGAGTAGGCTGTGGCTGGAGGCAGCCCTGGCTGGTGGCCCTCCCCAGAGCACGGACCCTGCCTCCTCCCCAGCAGGAGGCTGTTGCCTCTTACACGCGTGTTCGCTGGAGCAGCACTCTCATTTCCTTCCGGGACCTCTTGGGGGTCACAGTGTGCTCACTGTTTGGCCGAGAGGCCTCGCTTCCGGCTTCTCTTGGCGTTGGACAAGCCCCCTCCCCCGCGCGGGTGCTTCTGCTTTTGGTGTAAAGTGAGAGGTCGGCTCTTCCTGCACGGGCACCTGGAGGCCATCGTGGGCTACGAAGGGCCTGCCTTCTGCCTTGTGTCTCAGGAAATAGGGGCCCAGGAGAGGGAGGGACGGTCTTGGTCTCATGGGGCAGTTTGTGGGCCCCAAAGAATGACAGGAGTGAGGTTAAGGGTCACTGATCACAGAGCACATGACGGTGATGTCAGTGACAAGGTTTGTGTATTTCGAGAATGGCACTGTGAGCACCGGCCGTGGGGAGTGGTGCCAGGGGCTGGCGAGATGCAGGGCTGCACACGCCTTTGGCTGGTGGATCGCAGTCTCTGGAAGCGCAGTGGAGCCAGGCTGTTGGAAAGAAACGGCTTTTCAGTGTTTTAGGCGTGAGGAGTGGGATTTCTTTTTGGAAAAAAAATATGCACAGTTCTTGGTGTCACACAGGAGTGGGCCCGGCTGGGTCTGCGGTGGGGACACGGATTACAACGTGTTATTGAGGTTCTTGATACTTTTCTTTTGAAAGTGTTTTTTCATTGACTCCGTTCCCATTTGAAGTTTCTCTGTGTGAAGTCGTTCTTGGTGGTCTGGCTCCTCAGCCAGGTCCCGGCTGGCCTGGCCCGCATGTCTGGGGCAGACACGGCTGGTCCCAGCCTGCACCGGCGGGACATGCGTGTGGTCTGCCCGCCGGGGAGCGAATAGCACGCCCACTCTCTGTGTGGTGGAGCCTTTTCACGTGACCAGAGCCCTGAGTGCTGAGCCTCTCAGCCCTTGTCACTGCAAGCCCCGCCCCCGTGCCATAGGCGCTGAGCTAGGGCTGGGTCTGGGGTGACCGCCTCCCCGCTGTCCTAGCTGGGACATCCGGTTTGGGGGAGTTGGCGTTGGGACCTCAGGTTCCGGTTCGGGGGAGTTGGTGCTGGGACCTCGGGTTCCAGTTTGGGGGGTTGGCGCTGGGACATCCGGTTTGGGGGAGTTGGTGCTGGGACCTCGGGTTCCGGTTCGGGGGAGTTGGTGCTGGGACATCGGGTTCGGGTTTGGGGGGGTTGGCGCTTGGGCAGCGGCTCTCGGGTTCCGGTTTGGGGGGGTTGGCGCTCGGGTAGCGGCTCTCGGTTCCGGTTTGGGGGGGTTGGCGCTCGGGTAGCGGCTCTCGGTTCCGGTTTGGGGGGGTTGGCGCTCGGGCAGCGGCTCTGGCCACAGAGCTCAGCTGCCGTGTCTTTGCAGGTCTCACCAATGGCTTTGGGGGCGTGAGGAGCGAGCCGGAGCCGGGCGCCCTCCCCGGGAGGAAAGCCACGCCCCGGCGCCGCTGCGCCTCCGAGTCCAGCATCGCCTCCAGCAGCAGCCCGCTCTGCGACGCCAGGTGGGCCGGGTTCCGAGTCACGTGGGGCGGGTTTTGTGTCCATGAACGTGGGGCTTCGTGGGTAGTGTCCTTGCCCTCACCACGTCCTGCCTGTAATGGCGTGGTGGTGAGCGCAGCCCCTTTGTACCGGGCTGCGGCTGCAGCGGCACCCCTGACCAGCCTGCGCTCCCCGCAGTTTCAGCGCCCCCAAGTGCGGCCGCGGCAAGCCTGCCCTGGTGCGCAGGCACACGCTGGAGGACCGCAGCGAGCTCATCTCCTGCATTGAGAACGGCAACTACGCCAAGGCGGCCAGGATTGCGGCCGGTGAGTGCAGCCCAGGCCGGTGCCCCTCTGCTCCGCGGACACTGTGTGCTTCCCTGTGCGCCCTGGCCTCCGGAAAGGCCGGCTTTGGCAGGGTGAGGCGGTGCGCTGAGCCAGACAGACCTGCGGGCGCCGTGGGGGAGCGAGGCCTGGGTGTTCGGCCCCAGGTGGTTCCTGTCAGACTTTGCTTAGTCCCACGGGCTTTGCTTAGGCTCACGTGTGATGTGCAGCCTGTTGTGAGACTGTGGGCGGGTGGGGGTCCCAGCTCTCGGTATTGAGAGGTGGCTCGGGATCAGGGAGCAGTGGCTGTTGGGATGGAGATGGCATTGGCACTGTGGGTGGAGATGAATGGCCAGTCAGAAGGGTCTGAGCAGAGCATGGCGAGGGCTAGGACACCAGGATGTGGGTGTGGACTCCAGACAGGGCTCCCTGCAGGTGGAGGGTGTGAGGAAGGGGGAGGGCGCCAGGGCTGGGAGGTGGGACTGAAGGCGGAGGTGGGGGCTCAGGAGGGAGCGATGCTGGGAGCCTGGAGGTCGGAGCCTCAGGTAGGGTCGGGGTGCGTGGGAACCCCGGGCCAGACTGTGGGGAACAGTGTCAGGGGGCCGGGCCTCAGGCACCTCAGCCAGGGCGAGTGCGGTTGTTGCGGGCTCACCCTCACTCCCTCTCTGCAGAGGTGGGCCAGAGCAGCATGTGGATCTCCACAGACGCCGCTGCCTCCGCGCTCGAGCCCCTGAAGGTGGTGTGGGCCAAGTGCAGCGGCTACCCCTCCTACCCTGCCCTGGTGAGCCGAGCACGGGGGGCGGGGGTGGGCGGGCGGCGCAGGGCCCTGCGGGCACTGCGGCAGAGGGGCGGAGAGCTCACCACCCCCCTCAGGCGCAGCGCCAGCGCTCAGGTGTGACCCCTTGTCATCCCGTCCCCCTTCCTCCCGCAGATCATCGACCCTAAGATGCCACGTGTGCCCGGGCACCACAACGGGGTCACCATCCCGGCGCCGCCGCTGGACGTGCTGAAGATCGGCGAGCACATGCAGACCAAGGCGGACGAGCGGCTGTTCCTCGTGCTCTTCTTCGACAACAAGCGCAGCTGGTGAGTGCCGGCGCCCGGGAGCCTGACCAGGAGCGGCCAGGCCTCGTTCCTCACTGTGGGCCCTAGGCCTCCCGCCCCCCGGCCTTCTGCCCGGAGACTCCGCGGCCCCTCTGAGCGGAAGGAAGCTCGCGGTGCTGTCGGCAGCGCCCGGGCAGCGGCAGAGTTCCCGGCCCGAGGGCGGTGGTGAGCTCTCCGCCTCTCCGCCAGCGCTCCAGTGTGACCCAAGCAGCCCTTCTGCCCGCCGGGCCCGCTGGCACCTGGGGGTTGTGGCTGGGCACCCACCAGCATAGGCGTGTCCGACGGGGTGGGTTTGGGTGTCGTGCTGGTGGCCCTGGGTGGCCACTGGGGAGAGACGTGGAAGGCTGACGGGGCCTCCAGGACACGGGCCTCCTGGGAATCATGGAGGTGCCCCCCTGCTGACCGCCGGCCACCGACAGCCCTGCTCCGGGGTTTCTGGAGGGGCCCCTCGCGCTCCCTGACTTCAGGTCGCGTCAGCAGGGCTCCCCGTGGCGAAGGGAGCGTGGCCGGAGCTCTCACTGTTGGCGTCTCTTCCTTTTAAAAAGGCAGTGGCTCCCGAAGTCCAAAATGGTCCCCCTGGGCATCGACGAGACGATCGACAAGCTGAAGATGATGGAGGGGCGGAACTCCAGCATCCGGAAGGCCGTGAGGGTCGCCTTCGACCGCGCCATGAACCACCTGAGCCGGGTGCACGGGGAGCCGGCCAGCGACCTCAGCGACATCGACTGAGCCGCCCGTGTCCATGTGTTGATAGCTGTACATGTTTGTATATGGTCCACCTAACTTATTCTGATCTGACCGTAGACGTAGCTCACCCGCTCCCCGCGCCGGGAGGTCGTTCCCGTTTTCTATGAAACATCCGCCGGGGCGTGGCCGGCGCTGCCGAGCGACCCTGCCCGGCCCGGTCACCGGAGGGTGCTGCTGGCGTCACTTCCTTTGATCCATAGCTTTTTAAAAAAAGACTTTTGAATGTTTAATAAATTTGTAAATCATACTCTTTACACAGAGTACCTGTTATTTAATAAGATGGGGTGTAAATTTAGTGACAAATGTGTATTTTAAGAAATAAAATGACATTATTTTGAGTGGTACTTTGTGGAAAGAGGCAGAGTAACTTCTGCCGTGTACTTCACCTGCGAATCACCAAAAACACCCCGCCTGCGGCGGGCGGCCCCGGTGCTGCCGTTGCCGGTCCGCGCCGCCCGCCGCCTCCGGCAGCCGGGGGCCAGCGGGTTATTTATTGTAGAAAGTGTATTCACTGCTTTATAATGAGAAATAAATTTGCAGAAGTATATTAATAGCGTTTTTATACAGGCACCGGACGTGCGCCCCCGCGGGCTGCTGGCTGTACAGGCTGCTGTGTGTTTGGTTTGTACCTTGTCCTGTTTACAATGAGGGGCTTTCTGTAACGCGTTTTGATTTAGAACACTTTGGTAGCAATAGAACCTTTGGATACATTTTGTATGGTACCTGTGATGTACATAGAATTAGTACTTTATTTTTATTTTTCAGAGGTAAAGCATTATGTTAGGGGAAAAGGCAGGGTGGGTTTCCAAATTCCATTTTTTTTATATTAAAAAATAAAGTCAAGATTTGGACAGTGTGGCCATTTCATTCCTACGTCCCAAGAGAGCTGGCAGGCAGGCCCTGGGCCCCGGCCTGTCCTCCATCCCCTGCCCTGCTCATTCTGGCACTGCCCTGCGCTGCCCCGGCATTATTTATTATTCCAGCTGATTGATCACATTTCCTTTTGAACCGGCAGTCTGAGGTTTAAATGTTTCTCCTTCCAGTCTCCACTGTTTGTGACGTCTCCACAGAAACTTGAAAATAAACGTCTTCCTTCGATGGCTTTGTCCTGTGTGTGGCAGACGCTTTATCTGCTGTGTTCCTCTCTGGCCTGCTGGGGCAAGCAGAGCCCTGGCTGCATAGGGGCGCCCTCCACAGGCGGCGGGAGGTGCCAGCATGTCCCGGGGTTCGAGCGCGTGGGGTAATGAGCTCGTGGCTTCAGCTGGGCTCAGGCCTGGGACAGGCGCAGTGGCCTGGCGGAATCTGTTGTCCTGCCAGACTGCACCCCAGTGACATGACCACGTAATGTGACCCCCCAACCCCCGGTGAAATGCCTGTCACGTGGGCCCCGGCCAAGGCACTGCCCCGGCTGCTCTAACCCGGTGTTCCCTTCCGTGTCGGGCCACGTGCAGGCTGCGGGGTGTCCATGGAGGTGTCACGGTGCCAGCTCCTGCCTTTGCCTCTGGGTTGAGGGTGGTGCTGGGGCACCCAGCCCTCCCCTGAGCCCCAGGCTCTGGGTGGGCTGGGCAGGTGGCCTGGCTGTCTCTGAACTGCTGCTTGGGGTCCTGGAGGTCTGGGTGGGGCCTGCAGGGCAGCCGGGAGAGCCCAGCCGGGGATGTCGCGGCCCCGGGCGAGTGGACCCCCGAGGCTCATGTTGCTCCCCTCCCCCGAGGCCGCAGGAGGAGAGAGCTCTGAACCTGAGGCTCACGTTAAAAACTCGTCATTTCACCCCGGCTGGTGTGGCGCAGTGGACAGAGCGCCGGCCTGCAGACTGAAAGGTCCCAGGTTCGATTCCAGCTAAGAGCTCTTGCCTG
This sequence comes from Pipistrellus nathusii, assembly GCA_963693515.1. Taxonomy (NCBI): domain Eukaryota; kingdom Metazoa; phylum Chordata; class Mammalia; order Chiroptera; family Vespertilionidae; genus Pipistrellus; species Pipistrellus nathusii. The sequence goes on along the minus strand of OY882860.1, from coordinate 189,867,377 downwards.
GGTTGTGGGCTTGATCCCCAGCGGGGGGTGTGCAGGAGGCAGCCGACCAATGATTCTCATCATTGATGTTTCCATCTCTCTCCTCTCTCCCTTCCTCTCTAAAATCAATAAAATATATATTTCTTAAAATGCTTCATTTCAATTAAACACACACTGGGTTTGAGTGCTTGGTGAGCGCTGTGCCAGCTCAGCGAGGCACCATGGCCAGCGTGGGCAGGTTTCCATGTGAGACAAGATTTAAAAGCTTTGCTCTCCGAGAGGGTGACAATCGCCGAGACGCTGACAGTGGAAGTCCAGGAGGCCCTGAGGCTCCGTCTGGCCCACGGGGCGGCGGGTCTGTCCAGGCCGAGGCTGACCTTGGGCGGCACAGCAGGACCAGAGGCTCAGACAGGCCCACAGCGCGGGTGGGGTGCGCCAGGCCGCCTGGGGCCAGTGCTGGGCCCCTTCCCCCCCCCCCCCCCCCCCCACTTGGCGTCCTCGCTCTGAGTGGGTCTTGCTGTCTTGGCTCATCTTAGCGTTTCTCCTGCTGTGACTACAATGCATCTCCCAGGACCTCCAGTTCCCTGTCAGCCCAGCAGAGGGCGCTCCCGCCCTGACATGCCAGCCGCGACCCCCACTCCCTCCACCTGCTGCTGCCCAGGTGGGGGAGGGCTGAGGGCCTGGGCCGCTGTGTGCAGGTCGGTGGGGGACAGCGGCCAGGGTCCCGGCCAGCGGGGCGAAGGCCAGGCCTCACGGTGGGCACTGATGACAGCCGAGCTCCCAGGTGCCCCTGGGGGCCGCCCTCTGTCCGGGACCCGTCCCCGCGGTGCCTGTGGGGCCGCAGGCAGGTACTGACCACACCTGGGGCCGCACTGGGCCTGCTCGCTGGCCATCGGCAGGACTGGGTGGGGGGATGCCAATGACCCAGGCTGAATTCTGTGTATGGATGCACAGTGAGGACGTTCCCAAACGGGACCCAGGACCCACCTCTGAGTCCCAGCCGGCACACGGGGCGCCTGGGCCACGGGTAGGGTGGCCCGTGGGCTGCGGCCCGAGGCAGCCGAGGGCCCCAAACCAGCGGCAGGTTTGTGTGTGGCTCCCCGGCTCCCACCACCACCCCTGGAAGCTGGAGGCAGTGCCTGGGGGGAGCGGCCGGTGTGAGACCCGGCAGGCCCGCGGGCGTGGTGCTGGGGCGGGGCCTGCAGAGGGCGCTCTGTGTACGTGGGGGAGACGTGGCCCGCCTGGGGCCTGGGGGTGTTCGCCTGCAGCGGTCTGTGGGAGGCCCTGGCAGAGGGCTCCGGGTGCTGGGGTACAATGTGGAGACTTCACCCCTTGCTGCCTGTGCTGGGCCCCGAGGCCCGCCTGAGTCCGTCGCTCGGGGGTGGGGGCTGGTTACACGGATGCAGCCCCCTTTCTGGAGCCCAGCTGGGGGCCGGCCGGGGGCAGGGAGCCGCCCACACACGGTGTCACATGCCCCCACCCCCGCCAAGGTGTCCTGTGGGCGCTGTTAGTGCTTCCCCTTTCCCAAAGGAGAAACGGGGGCTTGGGAGAGCGTTGCCTGCTGGGGGGAGGATGGGCAGGGAGGATCCCCACAATGGAGGGTCCTGAGTGCTGAGCTGCCTGGGGGCCTCTTCCCGGGGGGTGTCCGGGCCCATCCTGCCTCCCCTGCCCTGACAGCCGCACCTCAGCGTTGTCCCAGCCTCTGAGCACCCCGCTCTGTTCCCCCCTCGGGCCTGACTGCCCCCTCAGAGCACAGTCAGGGCCAGTGCCGATGTGCGCGACGGCCCGGGGCTCGGCTCCGCCCAGACCTGCGTCCCGTGTCTGTGTCTGGGAGGGAGACGGGTGGGAGGATGGCGGCGGGCGGTGAGCTTCATGTCCGCTGCGGCCTGGCGGGTGCTGCTCAGAGGACAGAGCCCTCCCGCCGCCGCCGCCTCCGGGAAAGCACGTTCCCGCTTCCACCGGGGCGGCCGGCCTTCCAGTTACTGTCAGCGCTCAGTCAGGACCCGTGCCGTCCCTGGCTGTGGAATGGCCGGGGTGGGAGGCTGCAGGCTGGGCCCAGGCCCTGGGAGAGCCTGCAGGTGGCAGGTGTTTCCTGCGGCCTCGAAGCAGCTGCCTGGAGTCCTGTCCGGCCGCTGCACCACCCCGCACGGCCACCAGGTGGCAGGCGCGCTCTTCGCGGGCGGCGGTCCCGGTGCGGGACCTCAGACCAGGACTGATGGGGGGGGGGGGGCGGGGAGGATCCAGTTTGGGGGAAAACGTATAAAATATTCGACAAGGAAAGTTTAGGTGACAATGGTGGGCAGAAGGGAGAATGAGTGTCTTGGACTCTGAACTGGAGCCGATCATCGACGAGCAGCTTTAAAGACGGGACAGAGCGGGGGCTGGGGGCCGCCTGGCTGGGGTGCAGTGGGAGGGGCACCGGGGGTCCCAGACCCAGGCTGGCTGTTCTGCGTTTGACTTTTGATCTGGGCCCCCAGGGGGAGGGGGCGCGGTGGTCTCCGCCCGCCCTCCACAGCCCCAGCCAGGGCTCCTGCTGGGGGGACGGGCTGGACTTGACCCAGAGTCTGACCGCCCCTCCAGGGGCAGCGTGTGTCTCCGTCGCAGTCACAGTGTCCGGCGGGGCGGCAGCTTTAAAAGGCAACTGTAGCCGGCCGGTGTGGCCCAGTGGGTGAGGTCAGGGTTCGATTCCCGTCAGGGGCACAGGCCCGGTTTGCAGGCTCTACTCCCAGTGGGGGGCGAGCAGGAGGCAGCTGGTTATTGACTCTCTCATCACTGATGTCTCTCTCCCTTCCTCTCTGAGATTGATAAATATACTTAAAAATTAACTCCGATACCCCCTCCCTTGGGGCAGGGGCAGAGGTGGACGGGGTGGGGGGTGGGGAGGGGGAGAGGGCCCCCTCCCGCCCAGAGGGAGCGAGATGCTGGTGCCCACGGAGCCGCCTCGCGCTTGCCCACGCCTGCCCACGCCGGCCTGTGCACGGGCTGTGGTTCCAATTAGGGACACATTTGTAATTGGCTTGGAAACCATTAAATGTCTTATTATCTTGCTTTTCTTGGTAAGTCAGGATCCTCTGCTAATTGCAAACCATGATTCTAAAGGCAGACGGGCACCAGTCACAGTCCCTGCCCGGCAGCTGGT